>CM062818.1:2038530218-2039130218 GCA_031772625.1 Pinus tabuliformis
AAAGACTCATGGCAACGGGTCAAACGACTCAAATCGTGCGAATCGATTTGTAGTAATCCCACAAGTGTGAGAAACACCTATAAATATTGGAGGTGTATAGAGGTGCGTTGCCCAAGGGTTTTATGCTCGCCATTCATATGATGGATTTGAGTGTTTCATTATACTTTTCGAGACCGTTCCAGAACAACTGGTTACACATCGCCGCATCTATAAATGTAACCAACTGTTGGACATATACGTAAAATGTGGGAGTTTGGTTGAGGAACATCTAGTGCTTGACAAATTGTGTATCAAGAGGCATGAATAACGCGTTGGGGATCATCGAATAACTATAACGTTGCTACTTCAGAATCGAAAAGGGTGTGACTGGAAAACCATGAGCACTACGCATATGAAACATCAACAATGGCAACGAAACGCTGCTGAGACCATTTTGTGTGTCCTATATAATTTTAAGACGTTCAACAAACTGCTTGGTTTTGATGGCATGACAAAGCATTGGAAAATACCTGCAACTCAAACACTTCGAGCTGACCCAACATTAGTTAACGCAATTATTGCTACTATATACATTGATGGGAAATTAGATTATGCAATGCATAGTACTTGTTGGAAATACTGAGAGGGGGTGAATCAGTATTTCTTTTCAATTGTTACTTTTACTAGTTAGATCACTTATATTTAGAACACAAAAATGAACAATATAAGTAAACGCTTTTATTAATATAATCTTCATAATGAATTAAGTACAATATGGGTAGGGATCCAACCCTTGATGAAGACACCCAAGCTCCAACCTAGGATGTGCCAAGCACCTACTTGGACTTTAGTGAGGCTCCGACCTCTAAGGCTTCGACCCTATCTTATCCAAGGCACCAACCTTGAGTTTAGGAGCACCAACTCCAAGGACACCAATCCTTAATCTTCCAAGCTCCAACCTGTATTTGCCAAGCACTGACTTGGACTTCCAAGGCTCCAACCTTGTTAGTTTTGAGGCACCAACCTCAAGGGCTCCAACCCTATATCTGGTTCACTTTGCCAAGGTATGTTTGGTTGTACTTCATGGCTCCCAATATCTTCTTCAATGTGCCCTATCAATCTCTTCAGCAATGCCTTCTCCTTAGTCTCCACATCACGTCATTAATGACAACCTTGTTCTTCACATGAAGGTGTCACCACTGCTCTTCATCATACCCAACCAAATTCTCCAGGCACTTCATGATGACATCAACGCATCATGGTCTCCAATATTATCTCCAAGATCGGCTTCAAGATGTCTTCATATGTCTTTAATAATGCCTCAAGGTGTCTTCAATAAATTTCCCAAGAACTATCCAAGACAATGAAGGCTTCTCCAAGGAATGCTCAAGAATGCTTCACAAGTCAATAATTCTTCACTAGTCTTCACAAATGAACTAGTAGTTGTCTTCCAATGCTGGTCCAGAATGTGCTTTAGCAAGTGTGCTCTAAAGTATCAGTCTTCAATAGGTGTGCGTCAATGTTGTCTTCAAGCTCTTCAATTCTTCAAGGGTCCTCCAATAAGATATCTTCTGCACAATTGCTTTATAAGATTGCACCAAACTTTCACCTTGTCCACTATCCAAAAGCTTCAATTTCTTTTCTGCCCATGTCTTCAAATACCTCACTATTCAAAGCTCTAAGTACTTAACTTCAAAGTGTATTCAAATAATGACTATAATCCTAAACCGAAACATAGAAAATAGGAAAGTTTTGAGTTTCAAGGCTTTTGCGCAATGGAGATTTCTTCAAGTGGACCAAGCTTCCTTCTGCAACTTGACCGAGCCAAATAATAGATTCAAACTTCAGAAATTATCTCTTGGTCAGCTTCAGATTCTTGCCTTATTTCCACCGTAGAGAGTACCACAACACTTCTCCAAAATACTAGTATATGGTGTGAGGTAAGTGGTCTGCTCTTCTTGACCGAGTTCAACAAGTTTGATCTTCCTTGTATTTTCTGTGATTAGGTTATGTTCTCAACATAGTCTTTGACACCCAAAATAGAAATATCATTAAGCTCTTTTTCCTCGGCCTTCAGTTCACGAGGTGTAAACCCTTTATTGTTATCCGAGATCACTTCACCAAATTGGATAAGGCATATGCTTAAACATTTAATCTTCTTTTTCATCCTCGGGTTCTATCTCCTTCTAAGCCTCGTATCTGTATTGATCATCGAGATTGGATAATATGAATGCTGAGTTTTAAACATTAATATATACTAGTTTTCTGAGTTATATGAATAGATACATCAGTTGGAGGAGAGGCCGACTTTTGTTGAAGCCGACATATCTTTAGGATATATTTTTTAAACATTTTTAATTGTCTGCCATGTGTTGTATGCATTACATTTGTCTGCCATGTGAAATATGGATGATATAAGAACCATGTAAAAGAATGTAGGCCATGCGAGTGTTGTATCTCATCAAAATACTTGTCTGCTATGTAAAAGGTCTTGTCTGCCATTGTATCATGTACATGTTGCAATTATACATTGTCTGCCATGTATGGCCATAGGAAACATGTATGCCATGTTTGTCTGTCATTAAACAAAGTAATTTTATGTACATGGTAATGGTATAGATGATTGATGTTTGCGTAGGTGTTTAGGAATTAAGATTTTAGAACTAATGTTTAGGATTTATAAAAACAAGTAAACATTAATATTTAGGGTCATAATGTCATCATGATATGCTTCATCCATGTCATCTTGATATGTATATTTTATGTGAAGTTAGCTTCCTTGTATCTGTTGTTTTTTTATTGTTGACAAAATGTAGTGTTTTTACCTTTGAATTTACCTTCACACAGTTTTAGTTTATGTTAAGCTAAAGATTTGATAAGTGCACACTAAACTTTAAGTTTATGGCCAAGCTTTCTTCAACTTATCACCAAGATCATATTAGGGCAGTATGGGCTTCTTCTTTGTCACCAAGTGTTTTTAAGTGAGGTCTCCACTTGTTATGTCTTTAATCGTCATCTCATCATGATAGTGCAGTGATACATTATGAACAGTAAGCATCTAGAACAAGACTTCTTCTTAATAGCTTGACATCTTCATTCTTGGTATCCTTGTCAAACAAGAGTCTTGGCTATCATTAGCCATCTCATGAATATTGAAATCTCGGTCAATACTATATTGACATCAATAACAACCTAGATTAACAGTACCATGTGCCAGTTTGATCACATCTACGAATTGTTTAGGACACTAATTCGAAGGAAAACCTAGTTTGGGTAGTGAGCAAGACTAAATATTTGTGATGACGCTGAGTCTTGCCCCATCAAATCACAACAATTGTCGTATCCTCATATCGCATGTCAAAAAGCGACCTACCATAAGTCAGTCTCTTGATGCGACCAATCGCCAGATGGATGTTGAGGAAGCCCTGGAACCATGTGACCTAGGCTAACTTGGCGACCCTGCGACCTTTATTAGTTGCAGTTTGAGAACCCGATTTGCTCCAGAATATGCAATCCTCCACGAGTCATAATTGAAACCAATTGCAAGATCGAAATTTAAGGAGCCGCTGGACCATGCGATTTACACCACCTGATAACCTCCCTCCATGTCACTTAATCGCAGGGGTTGGGAAATCGCAACTGAGAGAGGTAGCGATCCACGCCACCTACTATCTCCTACGACTTAGTGATATTCGTTTGTTGTGACTTGCCTCACCACAAATTCTTATGGGTTCTGTAATCACACACCAACTTTTTGGGCCTTAGAACAAACCAATAGTCTACGAGCTCAATGAAAGGCCTTAGAACAAACCAATAGTCTAAGAGCTCAATGAAAGTGATGATCTTAATGTTGTACACGCGAAGAAAAGGATTTTGCAACAGTCGCAGTAGGTTCTTGAAATAATAACAATAGTTATCTTTGTCCACCATTCAAATGCATCATGACATAGACTCCATGACAAAATGTCCAAGACGAAGGGGACATATTCTGGAGTCACAAGGTTTTGTTTCTGCAACCATGAAATGCGCCCAATACCATGCACTCTAAAATGCAACCCTTAGATGCAATCCTCTCTCTCTAGTCACTGAGTCTCGGCCTCAAGTAGTAATTGAAGGTGTGATCTTTGGTCAAATGTGATCATGCGACCTACACAGGACGCAGTTCCTTGACATGACGAGTCGCAGGGTCGCATGCCTTTGAGCCAGCAAACCTTGCGACCTCCCAAAGTTTGCAACTTTGTGACCTCCCCTTTGTTGGTACTAGTAAAAGTGTGACCTCCATTGCAATGCAACCATGCGACCTCATCAGTCACAGTCTGTGAATGTGACTAGTCCCAGGATCGACATTAAAGAAACCATCAACCCATGTGACCCACGCTGTTGTGCCACCTGTGCAGTTGGCAACCTGCCTAATCACATGCGACCTCCAAGCTAAGGAAAATTATGATCTGCATATGCAAAATGTGATTTAGTTGGGGTCGCACTTCCCAGATTAGACTTGAACATTGATGAATGAGCCAATGTATGCCAGAGATAGCATTGTGTTGAAATAAGAAGTATGCCCATTGATGCATTTAAGGCTACAACAGGGTGCAACGTTATACAGTGTTATATGGGAAAACTAAAGCTTCATGGCAATCAAGGATGTGACTATGCAGGAGATACCCTTGTTCAAAGGATGAAATGAGATGAGGCATCAAACAACACTATGAAAACAATAAAAAATGATATATTGTGATGGAGGGTGTGTGCGATAAAGGGCATGTTAAGGGATTGAAATTTGGAAAAGGATGATTGTTATGCGTATCGGTGCCAGACCAAAGTGGTGAAAAGCGAAGTATAAGAATGTAACAAGGATATCATCAAACCCGTGAAGGAATGATTTAGAAAAAGAAATTCTGGCATAGAGAAGTGGGCTACCCCGCTATGGATTCCTCTAAAAAAAACTATATAAGTGCATCCCCTTGAATTTGAGATGTTTGTGCAAGTTAGAACAATGGAACCACATTCAACACTTGTCACATGGATGAGAGCAAGCCCATAGATTGAACAATTGACCACACAGGGGTCTAGTTTAATTATTTATAAATGTCGTTATATCAATAAGTTGGTTGTATTTCCATTATCATTTTGATTGAAATTACGTTTGACCAATATTATTTGCCTGCAAGTAGAAGGAAGGGAACAAAATGTTGGTCTACGCAAGGGGATTGATATTTCTCATGGATCTTGAAAAACTAGGGTTTCATTTCAGCTAGTCAAGTGGTCCCTTCGAAGCTCCAAGAACCTTTCAATAAACCCAAAGGCGCATCACCAGAAGATTGATGAATGCGAGTGAAGCATAGTGGCAGGAAAATAGGTTGGTTCCAGGACCCAGCATCCGCATCGTTGTGACATATGGGCAACAAGCATTCTATGGTTTCCAATAACCCTCTACATCTTTCCCTCTCTCTCCTTCATCATAATGCAAATATCTCCCACCATTACATCATCGACTATGTTAGGACTGATGTGGGCATGTAACAATCATTTTGGCTTGAGAAAGAAGCGGGTAATCTCAAGAGTCATGAGGGTATCCGAAAGGGCATGAGCGAAGGCCAAGGGTCACAATAGGTGAATAATCACCTCATATCTATAAATGTTCCCTCGGGCCTCATTATTTGTGGACTTTTGGCACTTGAGTTGAGGCTAGGGAGATAGTTGATTTATGCTTGAGAGCTAGAGACACTCAGCTCTTGGTAGCTAGTAGAGTAGATTTGTAGTGAGGCTAGGGTTTTGCATTGGGCAATGGTGTGAGCAGCCCGCGTTCCACTATTGGGTTTTGACCAATTGCATGATATGTACTTGAATTTGCAACACCATTAATAATATTTTCTATCTATTTGACATTAACTCCCATGCTTACTCATGGTGGTTGTATTAGCGGTCTGATACTTCACTATATTTATATGTGCGCTTTCATATATGTAATATGTTATGGACTAGTACATAGTGGTTGCATGTATGTTTTGCTTTCGAATTTGTGTTTACTTGTTCCTTGCCATGTCGGTGACCTTGTGAACTACTTTGCAATTAACTTATGGCATGTCCCTATTTATTGTATGTCTAATTGGGTTTTAACTCACTAATCCCTCTCATGGCATGTCTCTTCTTATTTTTGTTGAGATTTGTTTGTACCTTTTCTGCAATTTGTCCATCTTGGGTTGATTTTGTTCCACTGCCTAAGCATTTCATTCTTGTCCCACTCTGATACCTTCTCATTTGATAACCAAGAGTGGAAACATTCATGGTGGAAGTCGAGCCCACATACCGGATGGGGCTCCTATCCCAAACAGTGTGAGGTCTAATTGGGACTTCACACTGGGCAGACCCCCTTAGTTGTTGGCAGTACATTTCGGCCAATCAACAACTTCATTGTGGGCTTACCCAAATCTGGAAATAAATCTTCCATTGTGATTGTGGTATATCACCTTTCCAAATATGCTCATTTTTATGTTCTCCAACACCCTTTCAAAGCTTTCGTAGTCACTCAGGTCTTCATGGTTAACATCTTCAAACTCCATGGTATGCCACAATCAATTGTCACGAATCATGATCCCGCTTTCATGAGCAACTCATGACAAAAATTGTTTAGGCGCTAGGGCACTCAATTACACCTTAACATTGCATATCACCCCTGAACTAATGGCCAAATTATACATGTTAACAAGTGTTTAGAAGCATATTTAAGGTATTTTACTTTAGAAATGTAGTCCAATGGTTTTAGTGGTTGCCCCAGGAGAATGTTGGTATAATACAATTTATCATGGTGACACTTGCATGACCCCCTTTCAGGTAGTCTATCGCCAAAAGCCCCCATCAATATTATGTTATTTACTAGGTGTCTCCAAGGCACAAGAGGTTGACAAAATACTTACAACTCAGGTCAACATTCTTCCTATTATCAAAGATAATTTGGTCATGTCTCAAAATTGGATGAAGAAATAGGTTGATTAGCATCACTTGGAATACCATTTTAAAGAATGGGATTGGGTGTTTCTTCGTCTTCAACCATATAAGCAGACCTCTCTCAAAGACGAATTGCCATCAAAAACTTGTTTGAAAGTTTTATAGCCCTTATAAGATCCTTAAATGCATAGGGTCAATGGATTACAAATCAGAACTTCCAAAACGCTCTAAGATCCACCTTGTCTTTCATGTTTCTTGCTTGAATAAAGTGGTTGGATCCAATTGTTAGAAAATCAGAAAGGCGGAAATATTTTCTTTATGCTGATAATTACTTATGAGATTCTTATGTTATTATTAGATTTTTTGTGTTCTTCTTTTATCTTCGTTCATCAAGCAATTACCAAAATAATAGCATAAAGATCAAAGACACCAGATGTAGGCAGACAACTAGGGCAAAACCCCAATCTAGGGGAAAACCCAGTCAAAAACTCTTCCTTCAATAGTTTCAGAAGATAATCCAAGACTCTTTGACCTAGACACAAACTTCCTCCACACCATGTCATCCATTTCTTCCTTTTGTAGATGATAACCATTTCAACAACAACTTCAACCTAGCAGCAGCCACTGGGAGCATCAACTTCGACCTAACAGTAACAACTTCGACTTGGAAGCAACTGGCAACAACAACTTTGATGCAATAGTAGAGAATTCGATCTTCCTAGAAATTTCACACATGTGAGAGATAGATGGCCCAAAACTTTAGTCTTGACCTTCCCAACAATTCATCTCCTTCTTTTCCAACTTCACACTTTTTAGTTGCTTCTTCTTGTGAATCAAACTTGTGTGAGTGAGTGTCTCCAAATGAATTTGAACTGCTTGTATATACCCTTTTGGTGAGGTCGTATTACCCTGTTTGAGGGAGACTTGATCTCCTTGAGTCCAACTTGGTGTGGAGGTGACAAATAACTTATTTGACTTAATAATAAATATTTTTACATGATTCAAAAGCCCAAAAAGGGTCTATTTTAATGGAAAATGACTTTAATGACTCAATATAAATCCTAGAAGTCCTCATTGGGGACTTTGACCTAAAACATTCGCCCAAGCACGAAACCCATGCTTTAATAAGTCATTAATAATTAAAAAAATATTTTCTTTCCTTTTGATAAATACATTTCATTATGACTCAAATATAATTTATGAAGACCGAACCTGGTTACTTTCTTCAACACTCCCTCTTAACTAGGGAGATATTCATACTTACATATACAAGTACATGGAATATCTCAAAACACATGGACCATGAAGAGTTTAGGCACTTACAGTGACACAAACTAGATTCCTGACCAGGGCAATCTATCCAGGTGGGACTAAGATGGACTAAAGCTTTCAACCTCTCTAGGTACCATTAGGCTTACTTGCTAACCATCAACCCAGGGAAATAGGTGTGTAATGCAAGGTAAGAGATTTATGACCAACACCACCTTCCCTTACTTCAAAAAATAGACATCAACACATAGGCCAACCAGATGTCCTCCAGGAATTTTACACACATAATGTGTCAACACATCAAATCTCTCTCCCAATCAAACATATCGGTAACATAGAGCATGCTTCCAAAACTTCGAGAGATTTACCACAATTAGTAACAATTTTAAAATACTCATGAGTAAACACAAACCTTGGGGTCTTCAGACACCTTGATGCTGCTTCGGAATCTATCACAATAGGACTTAGAGGCTTCCCAAACAAAACTTGACAAATGTTTCCTCAATCATTCAACTTCCTTTCCTACTTCACATGCAACAAGCAAATCCTGATTTCCTTCTTTGAACAACACCTCAATATGCATTTTCCAATTTCTTCAAGGTATCCATCATGACTATAATTTGCCCTCCCTCTCAGCTTGGGAGATATCCTTCCTTCTATCTCATCTTCCTCTTAACTTAGGGAGATAAACTTCTTTCTATGACATCGCAGAATCTTTCATGGCTTCCACCCTTCTTGATTATCAACATTCATATAACTTCCTTCACCATGCTTATTAAATCAACTTTACTTATGAATATCTTCAACATCTTGAATATTATGTACCTTCACAACTTAGATAGTAAGTACAACCAAATATATATAGAAGTATGAACTTAATTATATCAAAATCATAAATAATGGAAGCATTAGACTTTATACATCAAATACCTAAACTTAGTTAGGTTCACAAACAATAAGAGACACATACTTTTACACTTCAATTTCTTGCTAGGGTTTTGTCATAAACCTTAGACTTCATCATCAAGACATTTGAGCAATTTAATCAGGATAACAATCTTCATTATATCTAGGGATTCAATATTTCTTCCAAAGATATTACATACCCTACTATAATATATTGGAAACCCTAGAAGCAATTCAAACAAGTATATCAACTTTAGAATTCATATGTTAGACTTCTACTAGGGTTTAATGCAAACCCTAGAACTTTATAAATATCAACAATTTTTGGTTAGCACATATATCTAGGATTTCATAATCATGCAGAAGCATATCACAACAATATTCATTAGGTAAACCCAAGACACAAATATCAATACATTTAAAGTCATACATATAACAGTCTCGATTAGGCTAGGGTTTTGATCAGACGAACAAACATACACCTAAGGTTTCATTCTTAGGAGCTTACTCTTGAAACATAAGAGTTTTTCTCATAAAACCTAATTTACCAGAGCCTCAAGGTCTAGGAACAAATTACCATCCAACCCTAAAGGACTAAAGTTATCATAATAATACTAAAAACCCCAAACATGACAACACCATCAAAACCCCAAACATCAAAAGAATCATGCTTTTCTAGATTTAATTAGTAACCCTAAGTAGATTAGGGTTTTACATTAGCATTGACATACCATTAGGTTAAGGTTTTATAGGGAACCTATTAGGGTTCCACAAACATAATGATTTTAATGAGGGTAGGTTCAATCTAGTTATTAAACTCCCAAACAATAATCTTTATGATTCAAAGGTCCTAGACATAACACTTGTTAGTAATGTAAAGCAGATTTATTAGAATGAATGAATGTACCTTTTTCTTGAAGAAAACACAACTTAGGATCTAATACATACCTTTGAGTTGCTTTCTAGACAAACCTTATAGGACATCAATTCCAATACTTTGTCTTGTGAGATCTTCTCCATAGCCCTTGAGCATATCAACAAGCTTTTCCCAAACAAGGAAAAAATAGAAAGAAAAGTTATTAGCATATTGTATAAACACATCTAGATCAGAAAAGGAAAACCAAATATGAAAGATAATATAAGGTGTAATATACTTGTCTTTGGAAAATTGGTGAGGGCTCCCTCTTAATCCAATCTCGATGGATACCTATAACTTTAACAAAAAAATTCAAAAATGTTTTTCCAAAAACATGTTAAACCCATCAGTACTAAAAATCAAAATACAAAACAATTCAGAAACTTAGAGTAGAGGGACTTAGTAGTATAAGTTCTTTATTTTTTATTCTCTGGTCTTGTGCTTCTTTGGAGATCCTTCTTCGACAACATTTGCTTGATCCCTATTTCTCTTTCTATTTCTCGGATTCTCAGAACACTCACTTCTATAGTGACCGATCTTGTGACAATTGTAGCATTAGATTTTGGATAAGTTTATCTTCCTTCTACGCCCTTTAGACTTCTTGAAGTTTCCTTTGTTCTTGTGATGAGAAAAATAAGCATTTGAAACATTCTCCTCTTCATTCTCTTTGTTGCTTACTAAAGAAATTCTAACTTCTTCTTGACTGCATGCATTCCATAGTTGTTCGAATGTTGGAGTTTCCTTATAGCTGTTGAGACTTGATGAAAAGGCACTCCATGATGTTGTTTATCCTAGAAGTGCAGTGATTACAAGTTATTTTTCAGGTACTATCTGATTCTAGCTATTCTCACAAAGAAGGATACCACAATGTCTTCCTTTGTCATCTTTATAGATCTCCGTTCATTCTCAAGACTTGCTATTTGACCAAGATTCTTGATTGCAAATAATTTGGATAATGCCTCATACATCTCTTGAGAAAAATCTATGTTGGATATATATGGGATGAGGTTATCCTTTATTCCATCCACCATTAGTGTCATGGCCAATATTTCTGTTTCCCTGAACTTTGCCTTTTCTGCATCACTTGACTCATTAGTAGGGTTCTTTACTTTTCCTTTGACTAAATCCAATACTTTATTCTTCTCGAGGATGAGGTCTATCCTCTTCTTCCATGCCCTGTAGTTGGATGCTCCATCTAATTTGTTTTCTCCCTTCATTGAGTTAGACATTGTCCTTGAAGATTGTAGGTTTGAATTCTTATATGATCCTATTGATGACCCTCATTAAAACTTCTTAAGAATTCCTTATTCTCCTCTTAACAAATCTTCAAGCTGCCTTTTTCCTTCTTCTTCACATTAGCTCTGATACCATGTTAGAAAATCAGAAAGGAAAAACAATTATTATTATTATTATTATTATGTTGATAATTACTTGTGAGACTCTTGTGTTCTTATTAACTTTCTTGTGTTCTTCTTTTATCTTATTTCATCAAGCAATTACCAAAACAATAGCATGAAGATCAAATACACTAGACGTAGGCAGACAACTAGGGAAAAACACCAATCTAGGGGAAAACCCAGTCAACAACTCTTCCTCCAATAGTTTCACGAGATAATCCAAGACTCTTTGACCTAAACACAAACTTCCTCCACACCAAGTCAAACCTTTCTTCTTTTTGTAGATGATAACCATTTCAGCAACAAATTCGACCTAGCAGCAACAACTGGCAACAACAACTTCGACCTAGTAGCAACAACTTCGACGTGGCAGCAATAGCTTTGATGCAACAATAGAGACTTCGATCTTAATAGAAAGTTCACACGTGTGAGAGACAGATCGCCCAAAACTTTGATCTTGACCTTCCCAACAATTGTTCTCCTTCTTTTCCAACTTCACACTTTTTAGCTACTTCTTCTTGTAAATCAAACTTGTGTGAGTGAGTGTCTCCAAATGAATTCAAACTGCTTGTATATATACCCTTTTGGTGAGGTAGAATTACCCTGTTTGAGGCCAACTTGATCTCCTTGAGGTCGACTTGGTGTGGAGGTGACAAATAACATATTTGACTCAACAATAAATATTTTTACATGATTCAAAAGCCCAAGAAGGGTCTCTTTTAATGGACAATGACTCTAATGACTCAGTATAAATCCTAGAAGCCCTAAGTGGGGACTTTGACATAAAATATGATGACCCAAGCATGAAACCCATGCTTTAATAAGTCATATTATTAATAATAAAAATTTATTTTCTTTCCTTTCGATAAATACATTTCATTACTCAAATATAATTTATGAAGACCAAACCTAGTTACATTCTTCAACACCAATTACTATGTTCAAACTAGTTTACCTAAATTGGATGAAGAACGTTCCATTTGGTTGTAGCTATAGGTTGTCCTTAACAAATGAAAGCGTCATCTCTGCCAACACATTATCCAAGAAGTTTTAATCTAGTGAAAGGATGCCACATGGGAACCTATGGCCATTCTGTAGCACTACCCACATCTTTAGCCTTGAGGACACGGCCAGTTTTTTAGGGGGAGGGAATGTTAGGGTCCTAAACTCCCTAACCTCCTAAGTAGACACATTACTATGTATCACTATGTATAAAGGCCATCATTAATAAATAAGTACCATGTTATAGTGTGAACACAACTATTGTAAGAATGCTTGCTGGAACCTACTAGAATGTTTATTCTCTAGAATGTTCTTAGGAAATAGAAAATACTATATAAAGATGTAGAAGCATTGTAAAAGGTGTCTTAGAAATAATTTATAATCCAAGCTCTGCTCTATTAGAGGCTGTCCTCTTGATGATCCGAATTGGATCCATAGAAAGACTGTCAAGAACCATGACTGAATTAGGTCGAACAAATCTCTAATGAAATCCAAAACAATATCAAAAACACCCTGAACCAGTGGCCATGGCAGCCGACGTGGAACGACGAGGACCTCGGTCAAAGCGCGCTGACCGAGGCCCATGGAGACCGCGCAGGAGGCCAAAGTAGCCCCTGGGAGCCCCGGAATGGAAAAAGGGCGAGGTTTTTGATGCTAATCGCGCATCGCTAAGCGAACAGGGCCAAAATGGGAAAGCCCAAGCACCTGGTCGCGTGGGGAACCGGAGGACCGCGGGTGGGAAAAGGTAAAAGCGCTAAAGTACAAAGGCGAGACCTGCGCTCTGGAAACCAGCAGTTTTGATCGGGGTGCCCTTGAACAATAAGAGGTTTTGGATAGGAGTGGAGCGATTCCATACACCGATCAACGCGTGGTAGGCGGAGGTGAGAGAAAACCGTCGTTGGTCGCGTGCTATTGGTCGAGAAAGTCCACTGCGCGAAACGTACGTATGGCGTCGGATCTGGAGGGCCCAGATCGGACGGCTGAGATTGCGCTCGATGGAAAGAAGCGGAATCAATAGGGAATTAAGCCACGTTCTAAAGGGATTTGGAATCTGTTTGACTGCCAAGGTGGAGGAAGAACACATCCATGGTGTAACTGAAGAAACGAACCGATGAAGCATGCTGGCACCATTTAGAGGAAGACAAGTGGCCACTCCCTGAGCTTTCATGATGACGCCGAACGAAGGGAACTCCAAGCGTAGCTGCAGAAGGTGAATCGACACAGGTGGAAGAGGAACCAAATAGGCATAGGGATCGAATGGCTAAAGCCATGAACAGAGACAGTCGAACCAGTAAGAGCTGATTTGGAATCAGGATAGAGAAGAGTCAAAGCGACCAAGAGAGACAGTGAACAACGAACCCTAAGAGGAGGACTGAACACAGAGAACAGTAAAGCGAAGCAGAAGAGATAGAGGGCCGAGCTGACCACAAGCAGCATCGAGCACCAGAGAGCTTGAAGATTCAAGCCTTCCCATAGAGGAATATGTCCGGACTGAGCATCACATTTAGCTCTTTCCACTGTAGACCAAGGGTCACAGAGCTAGTAAGAAGAAGAAGAGTCTGTGTACTCCGAGTGGCTTGGGGAATCCAAGAACCACCCTGTCAAGCAAAATATGTTTCAAAAGAACTCATATTGAGTCCCTGTATTGTAATTTCTTTGTTGAAAGACACAATAAAACAAGGCCACCACTGAAGCTGGACCGGAGACGTAGCCCTCGATAATAGGGTGAACTCCTTATTAAAATTGTTTGTGTCTTTGTGTTGCTTACTGTATTTCTTTGTTGTCTTTCCATTTTATTTTATGTGTATTGGCAATCTGATCAATCCGTTGTTTCAATAACACAAAACACACACACACCAGCACATGAGTCTGTAATACCTTTAGTTTAATAAATCTTTAACTGATGGCACTCATAGGGTGAATATCAGATCAAGTGGTATCAGAGCGTAAGGTTGTAACATTAGACAAGCTTGTGTTGGTATAGCTGTGAATGCTCACAAGATCAAAGCTCAAATTATGAGAAGGAGAGTTGGTGGAAACTAATCTTGAAATTGGGAGAGTCTATCCTCGAAAGACCATGTCAGAAGAAAGTTCTATGGGGCCAGACCCTCAATTCATAGAGAGTTTCCTACTTATGAAGTCCATGGTTGAAGAAATGTACCGAGACTTTAGAAAGCAAAAGGTGGAAGATGCATCAAGCTCTAAGCAAGAGAAAGAATAAGATGAGTCTCACTTCCATGACAACTCCAAAGGAAAAGGGAAAGAGGAAAACTTTCTCACACTTCCTAATAGTCCTGTACATAATAAGAAAGCATCTTTGACTAAGTTAGATGTTAAATTTGATTTACCTATATATGATGGAGAGCCAAATGCCAAAAATTGGACAATTGGATTGGAAAAATTGATGTGTATTGTAGGGTACAGAACATAAACTCAGACAAAAGTAAGATTCATATGGCAAGCCTACGCCTAGGAGGCACTGCCTTGGTTTGGTGGGAAGGTAGAACCCAAGCTGATATGAAAAGCCATGGTAAGACCATCTCTGTCTGGAGTGACTTCGATTCTGCAGTCAGGAAACAATTTTATCCATTGGCCTACATGCAACAGGCCATGATGAGCTGGCAAACTATTCAGAAGTTGAAGGGGCAAAGTGTACAAAGGTATACTCAAGAGTTCAGAAAGAGAGCATTGAGGTTGGGTATCTCACTAGACTCACCAGAGACTCTTTTGAAGTACCAGAGACTCTTTTGAAGTACATTGGTGGTCTACACAACTACATGAGGCATACCATCCTCATGTTTAATCCCACTAGTATAGATGAGGTGTCTGTACAAGCTACTCATCTAGAGGCTAGAGGAAAGAATGGCAATCCAAAAGTTGGGGGACCATCCCAACCCACTGTAAGCAAGAACAAGGAGAAAAGAAAACAGAATTGGAAAGCAAGGAAGGCTAACACTGCACAGAAAACCAAAGCTTCATGCACTCACTGTAAAAAGGAGGGGCATGATGATGAGCATTGTTGGATTCTGCATCCAGAGCTAAGACCTAAGAAGTCCGAGGGCAAGAAGAAGAAGACAGCCGTAGCTGTTCAGAGAGATTTGGGATCAGACTCAGGAGATGAAACAACCATAGCAGCCACAGGTATAAAAGGTTGTCTGCTTTAGAGAATGCTGAAATCAAGAAGCAGGTGTAGGAGTTGCTTGAGAAGGGCTTCATCAGGCCTAGCACATTACCATGTGGGACACCTATAGTTTTGGTGAGAAAGAAAGATGGCTCGTGGAAAATGTGCATTGATTACCGAGCACTGAATAAGATAACAATTAAGAATCGTTATCCCCTTCCTCGCATAGATGATCTCTTAGATCAATTAAAAGAAGCTGTTTATTTCACCAAGCTGGATTTGCATAGTGGATACCATCAAGTCAGAGTTGCAGAGCAAGATGCATGGAAGACTGCTTTCAAAACAAAGCAGGGATTGTATGAATGGCTAGTTATGCCTTTTGGCTTAACTAATGCTCCTGCTACTTTCATGAGATTAATGAATGATGTACTCAGACCTTTTCTTGATGATTTTGTTATTGTGTATCTGGATGACATTCTAATTTTTAGTAAAACGTGGGAATAACATTTAAAGCATGTTAAGCAGACATTAGATGTTTTGAAAAGAGAAAAACTTTATGTTCAACTCTCAAAATGTGAATTTGGCAAAACATCTTTAAACTACTTGGGTCACATAGTAGGGGGAGGTGAATTGAAAATAGATCCCTCTAAAGTGGCAGTCATTGTAAACTGGCCTAAACCCAGGTCTGCTACAGAAGTGAGAAGCTTCTTAGGAGCAGCACAATATTGGAGGAATTTCATCTCTAACTTCTCCACGATTGCAGCTCCCTTACATGCTTTAACAGGATTGAATAAGGTGTTTCAGTGGGGAGGCAAACATCAGAAAGCCTTCGACACCTTGAAAGACAAAATAAGTACAACACCTGTACTAGCACTGCCAGATTTGCAAAGACCATTTGAGATCCAAACTGATGCCAGTGACTATGCCATGGGAGCAGTGTTGACACAGCACGACAAACCCATATGTTATCATTCTGAGACTTTTAATCCTGCAGTAGTTAACTATCCTACATATGATAAAGAATTGTATGCATTAGTTCAAAGTGTGAAAAAGTGGAAACATTACTTAATGGGCAAAGAGACAGTAATACATACTAATCACCGGCCACTCCAATATCTACACTCCCAAACTAAGTTGCAACAATCAAGACATTACAGGTGGATGGGTTTTCTACAACAATTTCACTTAGTCATCAAATATAAAAAGGGCATACATAACAAGGTTGCAGACATGTTATCTAGACCCATTATAAATGCATCTACCATACTTAAGCATAATTATGTACTACATGAAAGCTACCTAGAACAATATGCTCAGGATATGGACTTTAAAGATGTATATGCAACTTTCAGTCAAGGCAAAAGAGTAGAAGAATTGTACTATCATATAAAGGACCGACTCTTATACCATTGTGGGAAACTCTGCATTCCACAAACTGAGAGGATAGAGATAATTAGGGAAGCACACACTTATTTGATATCAGGTCACTTTGGGGTAAGCAAAACAATTGTACAGCTACAAAGATTCTGCTATTGGCCGAAAATGAATGAGACAATTTATAGATATGTAAGAGGGTGTACCATGTGTGCTAAAAGCAAGCCCAACAATAGAAAACTAGGCTTGTACACTCCATTGCCAGTCCCTTCTCACCCTTGGGAAAGCGTTTCCATGGATTTTGTAGGGGGACTGCCTAAATCTAGGAAAGGTCATGATTATCTATACGTTGTTGTGGATAGGTTCAACAAAATGTGCATTTTGATACCTTGTAGTAAACAGGTCACAACCGAACAGATTGCAAAATTGTTCTTTGAACATGTATGGGTTCATTTCGGATTACCCACTTCCATTCTATCTGATCGATACACCCGATTTGTGGGGAAGTTTTGGTCTAGTTTGTGGGAACTGATGGACACCAAGTTAAAGAAAAGCACAACTTTTCATCCACAAACAGATGGCTAGACAGAAGTAGTAAACAGGACTGTGATCCAGTTACTGAGAGGATATTGCAGTAAACATCCTAAGCTTTGGGATGAACACTTGTGTTATGTGCAGCATGCTTACAACAGAGCCAAACACTCTTCTACACAGAGATCTCCTTTTGAGACCTGCTTTGGTTTCACACCAAGGTCTCCTTTGGATTTTGTCTTTGGTAAAGATACCATGGTTGATGGGCACAGTGATGTGGATAAGGCAACCAGGTTCATTGAATAGATCTAGGAGATCTATCAGGCGGTACAGGAACAACTGGAAAAGAGCCAGGCCAAGTATAAAGCTAGGCATGATAAGTATCGGATGGAGCATAGTTTTCAAGTTGGAGACCAAGTTTGGCTGTATATCAACAAGGACGGGATGCAAGGTGAAGGTAAAAAGCTAAAGCCTATCAGGAATGGACCTTTCAGGATACTTGAGAAGATTGGTGAAAATGCGTTTCGCCTTGATCTACCAGCTTACATGCACATTTACTTAGTCGTAAATGCAGATCGTTTGAGATTGTTTGAACCTTCAATGATTGAGGACCCTGAAGAGCAAAGTCAATTGCCTTCTATTGATGACCTGCTACCTGAATACCTCAATGAGTTGCAGGAAGACACAGTGCTGGACAGGAAGGTGAGGACAACGCGCAGGGGAGAAGTTGAGTACCTCAGGATTGGGCTCAAAGGTTCAAAGCCGAGCAGCGCAAAGTGGATTGAGATTGGACAAGTGAAGAAACAGTATCCTCACTTAGTTGATGCTTGAAAACCAACTTTTGGTGGTCCAAAAGCTTTTTCAGTAGGGAGGCCGTGATCCGAATTGGATCCATAGAAAGACTGTCAAGAACCATGACTGAATCAGGTTGAACAAATCTCTAATGAAATCCAAAACAGTATCAAAAACACCCTAAACCAGTGGCCATGGCAGCCGATGTGGAACGACGAGGACCTCGGTCAAAGCGCGCTAACCGAGGCCCATGGAGACCGCGCAGGAGGCCAAAGTAGCCCCTGGGAGCCCCGGAATGGAAAAAGGGCGAGGTTTTTGATGCACGAACAGGGCCAAAATGGGAAAGCCCGAGCACCCGGTCGCGTGGGGGAACCGGAGGACCACGGGCGGGAAAAGGTAAAAGCGCTAAAGTACAAAGGCGGGACCCGCGCTCTGGAAACCAACGGTTTTGATCGGGGCGCCCTTGAACGGTAAGAGGTTTTGGACAGGAGCGGAGCGATTCCATACACCGATCGACGCATGGTAGGCGGAGGTGAGAGAAAACTGATGTTGATCGCGTGCTATTGGTTGAGCAAGTCAATCGCGCGAAACATGCGTATGGCGTCAGATCTGGAGGGCCCAGATCGGACGGCTGAGATTGCGCCCGATGGAAAGAAGCGGAATCAACAGGGAATTAAGCCGCGTTCTAAAGGGATTTGGAATCTGTTTGACCGCCACGGTGGAGGAAGAACGCATCCATGGCGTAACTGAAGAAACGAACCGACGAAGCATGCTGGCACCATTTAGAGGAGGACAAGTGGCCACTCCCTGAGCGTTCATGATGACACCGAACGCAGGGAACTCCAAGCGCAGCTACAGAAGGTGAATCGACACAGGCGGAAGAGGAACCGAACAGGCATAGGGATCGAATGGCTAAAGCCATGAACAGAGACAGTCGAACCAGTAAGAGTTGATTTGGAATCAGAATTGAGAAGAGTCCAAGCGACCAAGAGAGACAGTGAACAACGAACCCTGAGAGGAGGACTGAACACAGAGAACAGTAAAGCCAAGCAGAAGAGACAGAGGGCCGAGCTGACCACAGGCAGCGTCGAGCACCAGAGAGCTTGAAGATTCAAGCCTTCCCATAGAGGAATCTGTTTGGATTGAGCATCACATTTGGCTCTTTCCACTGTAGACCAAGGGTCACAGAGCTGGTAGGAAGAAGAAGAGTCTGTGTACTCCGAGTGGCTTGGGGAATCCAAGAACCACCCTGCCAAGCAAAATCTACTTCAGGAGAACTCATATTGAGTCCCTATATTGTAATTTCTCTGCTGAAAGACACAATAAAACAAGGCCACCACTGAAGCTAGACCGGAGACGTAGCCCTGGAGAATAGGGTGAACTCCTTATTAAAATTGTTTGTGTCTTTTTGTTGCTTACTGTATTTCTCTGCTATCTTTCCATTTTATTTTCTGTGTATTGGCAATCTTATTGATCCGTTGTTTCAATAACACAGAACACACACACCGACACATGAGTCTGTAATACCTTTAGTTTAATAAATCTTTCGCTGATGGCACTCATAGGGTGAATATCAGATCACTTGAAGAGGCCAGTGAACATTGCTTCGATATCAATAAGGGTATAATATTTTGGTTCATACTGTCCATTGTGTTTACTGTTCTTTTTCTTCCTGTAATATATTTGAGTAATATTTGTAACTTTAGCTTTGAATCTCTCTGTTTGCTACATCACAAGTTCTTAATGATAGAATAATCACAAAGCCATGATTATTATGTCCAAGATGAAGAACATAGAATAGAAAGTGAAATCACAAAGTATCTGCCAATGAAGTGAGTGGACCATAAGTCCCTTATTTACAAATCAATGCATATATATGTGGAGTTTTTTCTACATCAATGACTAGTTATTGTCGCAAGTTGCAACTTGTTGTAACAAGTTTGCATGCTGGAACTCCAAACTTGTAAATTGAAATGATATGTTTAGACATCTTACACTAGATTTCCTAACTATATAACATTCCAAACTTGAAAATTAGAATCACATACTTATGCATCAAAGGTTTTGCATGATAAAAATGTGTAATTACTCTTTACCTTCTCTTGAATTTGTATATTTGCACGTTGGAACTCCAAACTTGTAAATTGAAATGATATGTTTAGACATCTTACACTAGATTTCATAACTATATAACATTCCAAACTTGAAAATTAGAATCACATACTTATACATCAAAGGTTTTGCATGATAAAAATGTGTAATTACTTTTTACCTTCTCTTGAATTTGTATATTCTTTTCATTTATTTTATTCCCTTTAATACTTTATTTCACCAAATTTCACTTTCAATTTCATCATAAATTCCAATTTCAACTAAAATATGATTTTTAAAATTAAATTCACCAAAAAATAACATAAACATATTAAAATTCACAACATAATAATAATTATGATTAAATAAATTAAAATTCTCAAACAAAATTTAACTTATTCTAGAATTAACTACTGTGATTCATTCTAAAAACAAACCATCCGAAGACAAAATAGATAACAAAAACTATAACTTTCATAACTATTATTATAGAGTAATAAAGACAGTTATCATTCAAATAGATTACTTTCTCAACGCACAACTTGGGATACCCAAAGATTAAAGAATACAAATGCTCCATTAATCAAATCTAGAACGAATACGAAAGTCGAGAATTGAACCACCGCTGGCGCCTCATCGCACCTCCCTGACAAAAACAAAGACAACGTATGGATAGAATTACTGTGAAGCTTGAACATTTTAACAAAACAGAGTTTTGGTTTAAACCAACTGAAATCACATTCCAGGCAAGAGACGGCTGGGCCTGTGGAAGCGAAATTATTGAGTTAAATCGAAGGTAACTGTATTCCCGTATAAGCGGACCATTCTGCTAAAGAGATCATCGATTCGCTGAAGAAGACGGCAGTGAAGGGCAGAAAAAGGGGTTACCAGCGTAACACAGAGAAATCAGATCTCCTGTTTGCTAGTTGCTGCGTGAGAGACTGAGTTTTAAAGCAGAACTAAATTTCCTTTTCCGTGTGAGCTGTGCGATGGATTGGGCATTGTTCTCTTAAAATCTGAGCAGCGAGATTAGTTTGTTTTCGACCGTGTGATGTGTGAGAAACTGGATGCTGTGCTATGTGTGAGACTAAGTGTTCTGAGTCTGGAGTTAAAGTATTAACACAGCACTGGATGCTTTGCTATGAAGAATTGAAATGACTCTGTATTTGTGTTTCAGTAATTTGAATTCATAAGATACAAGTAAAATTACGTTATTGTTGTCAAAAAGAATACCCCTCGTGAATTCTTAATTGCTTCCAATTTGGCACTGTGTACTCTGCATGTGATCTGTAGCGGAATCCTCTGATTCTGTTTTCTGCCCACATTAGATTTCCCCTGCCATCAATAAACACTCCGCTCAAAACAAAAGCAGAAACCTTGCAAATACAATGTTTCTGGTCATCCAAATTGCCAATCCCAACATTTTTTCTCACAAACCTTCCAGTGTCCATGTACTCAATAACCCCATTTCTTCATATTTATCCTTTCTTAGACCGAAGGGTGGATCCCAACAATATCCTCATCCCGTGTCACGCAAAGCTCAGAATAATAGCAGTCTTGGAATCATCAATTGGGTGTTGCAGAAACCCACAAATGCAGGGTCTTCACGGTCTGTTACTATTCCCTATGTCTGGGAAGAGCCTGCCGTGTATGACAGCGAAGAGGAAGGTTCAATTCAGGGTTTAAGTCCCTTAGAGTTTATTAGAGAGAATGACAACAAAACAAGGATGGCAGAAGAAAATGAGCAGCTGATGAAAGGTAAATATTCTAGTACAATATTTATGTTTTTACCGTTTAATTAAAGACGACATGAATATTACTTGCATGAACCTTTGGCTTCAGTCTGTAATTGTGATGCATTATGTTACACAAACACATATACTATTTCCGAAAGTATCTACATTATAGAAAGTCTTCACAGCAGGCCTGAGCATCCCAAAACCAGGGCTCACAGATCATAATCGCCCTTTCGGACTACGACAGTTGGTATTTTAATGAAAACAAATCGAAAGTCTAAGGCCGAAAACCAATTTTTAAAACCTAGCAGCCGCACACTGAATATAACAGACAGGTCATAGAAGTTCAAAAAAACAGTAAGCCCTATGTTCACGTCTGCTACAAGGCTGGAGGGCTCTGAAGGAAATCATGCTCCAAGAAGGTGCTTCTTCTCCTTCTCTGGGACTCGCTCTTCTTCGACAATAACACGATCCTATCGCTCAGTCACATAGTCAACATGATCCTGGCTTTATTACAGGTTTTCATGCTATTGATACTGTTAGCTTTTTCCTTTCTGCTGCCAGTAATATAAATCTGCTATTAGAACTACCTCCTACGAGTTTTTTCTGTGTCATTGCTATACCCGTGGTTGTTGGTCTATTTCCATGTATTCCGTCGGTTCAATTTTGCAACAAAATATGGGAAAACAAAAAAATGTTTCAAATAAACAGCAGCAACATCATCTGCAACAGATGTTTCTGCACCCAGAATTTGGCAACTACATCAAATACTGCAGGCTTCACAAGCATTATTACAGCCACAGGTCAGAATCACAGCAGCAGTTGCGAAAGTACCATCAACTTCGGTCCCAATTACTGTTTCAACCACAACAATTGCAACACTTGTTGGTTTGAATGTGGTTGCTGTAACAATAACAAATACGGTTGCAGCAACCGTTGGTTTGAATTTTGAGTGTGGTTGTTGCAACAAATATTATTGCAGCAACCACATTCAAACCAACAAGAGGTGCAGCACGGGCTTTGAACATCTGATAGTTTGTTACAGCAGGAGAACGCTCCTAAATATTACAATCAGTCTTCACAGCAAAGAGGGCTTCAGGAGGCTTCTTCAACCTCTAATGATTCATCTGGTCAAACTAGATGGCTAACTATTGATGTTGAGGACTGGCAAGAGAAGAATTTTCAAAAACTAGAGAGTTTAAAGGAGGTGTATTATCCTCAATTAAAAGAACTACATGACGGAATTGTGGATAAGCGTCAACACCCTTTACCACCTGAGCAACTGGAAATACTCAAATTCTGCAAGAATTCATTACCAACGCATGGGGGCATGTTGTCAAGTACCAAGGAGTGTTGCCACCTGAGCAACTGGAAATACTCAAATTCTTCAAGAATTCATTACCAACGCATGGGGGCATGTTGTCAAGTACCAAGGAGTGGTATTCCACAAGGGTTCATTGAAGAGAAATTGCTTACCTTTGAGAAACAGATGAAAGGATTTCAAAATTCTCTTAGGTTGTGAAAGCCTGACTTATATCAACAGGAGGGACAACAATGCAATCACAAACTTGCAATAAATTGCAATCTGTGCAACAGCCCTCTCTGCCCCAAATATCTCAGGTTCAGCAACTAGGAGAAGAATGCGCTTCAGCAACAACAACTACTCAGTTGACGGGTTTCTACTATCCTACAAGATCCAGAAAGGGCGCATGAAGATAAAAACAGATACACATTTTCAGGCAAAATGATTTTCTACAAGAACTGTATATTTCTTACACCTAATTCTAGGTCCAAAAAGAAGCTCTTAGCTGATTATCGTTCTTCAGTTACTGCTGGTTACAATTCTGATTTTAAAGGATCTGCTGGTCACTATCATAATTCTTTTCTTACTTATCTTACTATTTTTTGCTTTCTGAATTAAGATATGAGTTGGTATGCCATCAATCCTGTGTTTTCGTTCATGGCTGACAGTTACATTGACTTTATTACTCCTCTTGTCATCCGGGGTACATAGATTATTTCAGTGCAGCATTCATCACCATTGTAAGCCCAAGGTCACAACTTAAAATCCATAT
Source organism: Pinus tabuliformis (assembly GCA_031772625.1). Taxonomy (NCBI): domain Eukaryota; kingdom Viridiplantae; phylum Streptophyta; class Pinopsida; order Pinales; family Pinaceae; genus Pinus; species Pinus tabuliformis. The sequence goes on from CM062818.1 coordinate 2,038,554,356, forward strand.
AGAAAACTATGCGAGGCCCTGTATTAGGCGTCCTAGACTTGTGTCTTGTTAGTATAAATCTGTATTTCAGTCGTTTGGTCAGACCATGCCCTATCCCTTGAAAGCTCCACTCAAGCACATTCCCTAATTGGATTGGATGGTGTTTGGTGCACTGCTCTTGATGACTCATGGTTTTCTAGTAGCATTCATTTTGTAGGGGTGATCACAGGTGTATGGGTCAGTCCAGCCCGTGTCAAGGTGCACCTATGTCATTCCACATGGTTAGAGTCTTATCAAGTCGTAGGTGACCTTGGCCTTGGTGGGGTATTCCTCATGACATCTCTCATAGCATAGTAGTCTCATTTGAACATTTTCATGTTTTTCAAGGTACTTCACAGTTTCCGATGCAAAATGGCCATGTGGTCAAAAAGTCAACCTAGTCTCAGATTGCAGAGGATGAGACTAGTGGATTCCATTCCACGTGGAAGTTTTCCGTTGAGGGAATTTGGTGAAAAGTTATGGCTTGGTTAAACCTGGTCAATAGTATAGGGAAAGTTCCCAGGGGTTTTTTTGTTGAAAATTTAGGCAGCTCAGGGAGAAATTTCGCCATAGGGAAACCATCCTTGCCCCAAAGAAAGAATAAATTATTTAATGTGGCAAATAATCTTGGGAAGTAGAAAAATATTTTTATATTATTAGAAGGGAATTTGAATTTGCATTTGCCTCCAAAGCAAATTGACTTCATATCACTCATGTCGGCCTACTCTAATGGATGCGACTGCTCACATTGAAACAACTATATAAACCCGTCAATATTCCTCCATTCAACATTCAGATCTTTGAGGTTCATTTTATTATATAATGGTCGCTCTTGTGGTTTGTTGGATTCATAACTCGCATTACATGTGATTCGTTTTGTCCTCTACTCGCATAGCATTCTATGGCACATGTTACAAATGGCTCGCACTACACTCTACTCTATGTGACTTGCATTCAATGACAGAGTCTCGCATATTCATCTCTGAGGCTTGTCGCATATCACAGTGGCTCAATGGCACAACGACTCAGTGATTTGCATATGTTTCTGTGGTTCAAATCAGGGTTGCCAGGGAGCGCCGCCCCCTCCCCCCACCTCCCTCGAACTCGCTCTTGAAGCACACTCCCTTAAAAAAGTTTCGCTCCTTGGTTTTTTGGGAGTGAACAAAGGAGCGATTGAGGAGCGTTCGCTCCTTGACCGCTCCCATTCGCTCTGGAGTAGAGCTCCCGCCTAAAAAATTTGCTCCCCATGGGCGAAAAAGACGCAGCTGCGTGGGGTTTTTTGGAGGAAGGGGAGGGGAAAAAGAAATAAAAGGCCCTCCTCCTCTCCCACAATTCACCATTTGCATATGAGAGAGCAAGGAGAGGGCTTTTGGAATTGAAGCTTGAGTTGAGGAGAAAGATTGAGATGGTTGTTTGGGAGCTTGTAAGGGAGATTGGAGCTTGGGATTTAAGGCCAAAGAGGTAGGATCTAGACTCTAATCTAGCATTTTTGTTTTTTATATATTCATTGTTAAATGATAATGTTCTCTTCTCTCTTTCAAGTTTCCCATTCCCATTCCTCCATTTTATTGCATGCAAGAAACTATAACTCCACCAAAGTTCAAAGAATCAAAACTTCAAACATCATGGCTATATGGCTTGGCATTCTCTTGATGTTAGTTCCTTTTTATGTTATTATGGTGTTGGAGAGTAGAAGGAGGAGGGTTGATGAAGAGGATGAAGAAGTGGGTAGTGGATTTGAAAACCCTGGAGAGGAGGAGTACCTTGGTGAGGAGGAGGAGGAGAGTGGAGATGATGAGGGCACAAAAACCAAATCAGACCAAACCCCATTGTGGAAATATGTTTCTAGGCCTAAAGGAGGGAAAGGGGGTGGAACCACTAAATTTACATGCCTCCATTGCAAAAACACTTACACAAGTTCATACACCTGTGCTAGAAAGCATCTTTGTGGGAAAATGCCATGGGATGGAAATAAACAAATAGGAATCAAAACTTGTGGAAGTGTGTCACAACATCAAAGAGCCAAATACATAAGGGAAGAGGAGGAAGCCCAATACAAATCTAAAAGATCAAAGGGTGACTTTGAACATGACACCACTAGCCCACATTCACATAGACTAAGAACTCCATCAGCATCCTCCCATGGTAGTGGATATGGAGGCACGCGAACAAACATCCCTTTAAGGCGTAGAACCATATCATATTTCCTTGACAAAGTGTGTAGGAATGCCATGGATTAAAAAATTTACTGGTTTCTTTATGCATGTGGGATACCATTCAATGTTCTTCGCTCACCTTATTGACATGAAATGGTTTCCGCCATTAATGATGCCCCCAAAGGATACAAGGGCCCTGGGTATGACAAGGCTGGTACTGTGGGACTTGATCATGAAAAAAGTAAAAATAGCACATGCTTTGGGTAAAATGATAAGTTCTTGGAATGACCATGGGGTATCCATTGTATTTGATGGCTGGACAAATGTAAATGACAAGCCATTGATAAGTGTTCTTGTTGTGTCTACTAGTGGTGCGGTCTTCCTTTTAGCAAATGATTACTTAAAAAAGTTCAAGACTGCCGTCAACATTGCACAACCATTACTTCAAACAATTGAAAGTATTGGGCCATACAATGTCATCCAAGTCATCACTAATAATGCTTCTAATTGTAAGGCAGTGGGAATAATTATTAAGGATAGAAACCCCAACATATTTTGGTCTGGGTGTTTGGTTCACACAATGAACCTTTTGATGCATGATATTATTAAGAACAAACACCCTTAATACAAATAGATTGGTGATTTGTACCAAAGAGGCAAGAGAATGATAAAATTTAACCTTTTGATGCATGATATTATTAAGAACAAACACCCTCAATACAAATGGATTGGTGATTTGTACAAAAGAGGCAAGAGAATGATAAAATTTATTATCAATCCTAGCAATACCCATGGGATTTTCCGCAGTCTTGGAGCTTTTGAAGATTGCGAAACTAGATTTTTAGCTATTACCTCACCTTTAGGCTCCTTTTGAAGGTAAGAGAGTCATTGGCTAGCATGGTATCAAGTCAACACTGACAGGTATTAAAGGACAGGGCTCCAACCGCAGTTGACAAGCAAGGTTTTGAAGAGGTGGAGGACACCGCTCTTGATGGTTTGTTTTGGGCACGTGTGAGGGAAGTTTTGCAATTCACCAAGCCCATTTATAACATGATTTGTTTTGCAAATACATATGCACCAATGATTGGGGAGGTGTATGAGCAGATGGATAACATGTTGGGGAAAATAAAAGATATTGTTCAGGAAAAAGATCCCAACTTGTATGATATTATTCACAAATTTGTGTGTGCATGGTGGGATAAACTTAATGTTCCACTACATGCCTTGACATATATCCTTATGCCAAAATACTACTTGTTGATTTTGGGTAGCATCAGATGTGCTATAGCCTTGAAATTTGGTGGAGAGGCTAAGTCATATGAGATCTCCAAGACCCAGAAATCATTTGGAGAAATTCCACCCGGATGAGGAGTTATTAAAATAATTATTATTTTTAATGGGTTCCTAAGTCTAAACTTAGGAAAATAAAAATATTAATGGGTATTAATAAAGATAAGGGTGAAAAGCTTCTAAGAGACGAGGATCAAGTTTGTTTTAATCTTAGCCGTTGATTAGAGACTTAATCTCGGCTGTTGATTCATCAACAGGAAAAGTATAAGAGAAGACTTGAGGATCATTTGGAGACACACCGACAGATACTCAATATCCCAAGGAAAATCGATTCTCAAAGAGAAGGAGATCGATTTCAGAGGGAGGGTTGCAGGGTGGAGGAAGAGGAGGGCATCGACAGCAGTCAGTGGGTCACCGGGGCATTGAGAGACAATGCAGAGGGAGACACAACCCTCACGTTGGTTGACGCAAAGGGATGCAGAACCACGCAAAGTGACGCAAAAGTGGGAGAAGGGTCTCCAGGGTGTCAGAAAGTTTCCAGGGGAAAGTCTTAGGTGTTTTCTCTCAGTTTCTCTGTAAAATCATTCCTTGTAAAGCGATTGTTGCTGAAGATTAATAAAACCCTCATCTGCTGCACCGGTTTTCCCACATTGGGTTTTTCTGGGGACAATTGTCCAAAAACAACTGTGTTGATGTGATTGGTTCTTGTGCATGTATATCGCTGTTATTTTCTTTGTGTAATTATGTGATAACTGCAGTAGAATTTATTTTAATGTTTGCTGAAGGGATTTCGTAAATAACTTATTGTGAAGAATAAGTAGGTGAAATAAATCAGTTGCTGCAGTAGAATTTCAGGTTAGAAATTGTCACACTACTCTCCATCTTGGTTGTGAAAACCTGCACTTGGGGGTGGGGTTAGGGCCAAACCCCATACAGATTTAGAGGTACAAAATGGGTATATGACAACATTAGACAAGCTAGTCCCTGACAGGGAGGAGTGTGCTAGATTGCGTCTTGAATTAGGCAGATACTTCACTAGCGCTATAATGTTTGGTTTTTTGCATGCAATGGAAGATAGGGACATATTTGATGCTATCACATGGTGGGGCATGTATGGCGGCCAGGGATTTTTGCCAAAATTGGCAAAAAAAGTGCTTTCACAGGTTGTAAATACTTCTTCTGCAGAGAGGTGTTGGAGCACCTATAGCTTCATCCATAATGTGAGAAGAAATAGACTCAATGAAAACCGGATAGAAAGGTTGGTTTATTTGCACTACAACTTGAGGTTGTTGAGTCATTATTGTGATTGGGCTCAAGATGATACATCATATACAACTTGGGACAACAACCCAAAGGAAGATAATTTGGAGGATGGTGCTCTACATCTAGAGGAATTGGAAACAAAACTTTTGAAAGATGATGAATAAGCAACAACAACCATGCCATCTCCATCATCCAGTAGCAGTGCTCCAGTTCCACAATCTTTGCCTTTGCTGCTGCCACCTCCATCTACATCTAGATCCTCGCGTGGAGGTCATGTGCCTTCTGGTTCTAGTCGTCCAACTACGCGGGAGGAGACTCCCAGTAGACCACCACGACCTTCTCAGAAACTAGACATTTCTCGTGGCAAGAGGCCCAAGCATTAGCAGTAGATAATGGATTTACTTGTCTTTTCTAGTTGCTAGTAGTTTTTATAACTGTTGACTCTTTCATATTTATTATGATATTTTTTGTAAACAATATATGACAATTTAAGTTTGAAGTTTGAAATGGGCAATTATAACTCATTTGTAATGAATTATGAATATATTATATGATGCTTCGTGAAAGTTGAAACATTTGATTTCACGTTAGATATTCTTTGTTATTGTTTGGTTACTTTGTAATGGTAATGGCTACAAGTACAAGTTACAACTTTAGTGATCAATGATGATAAATGTTATATATTGAATTTTGAAAGCTTGAAACTTTAAGATTGATGAATCATGAGACTTGATATGTTGTATGTTACTGACTTGTGGACGTGGTTGATGAAGATTATAACTCTTAGATGATTGATGTTATATGGTTCAATCCATGTTTTTATGCTTTTTTATATCTATTTCATCATTCTACATGCTTTTGTTGCCATATATGCATCAAAATGTATAAAAATATATATTATATAAAAATTTGCTCTCGATTCGCTTTCGAACTGGGAGCTTTTGAAAATGTCACTCCCCACTCCCCCTCCCACTTCCAAGTAACCTTGGTTCGAATTATATATTGGCTCGTATTTGTTATAGTTAGGCTCACACTTGATATATTACAAAGGCTCCATGGTAGCTCGCATTCTTCCTGTGGCACAAATTTGTAGCTCGATATCGTGCCTTGTTGGTTCACATCTTCCTCTGGTGGCTCGCTCATCGATTTTCTGTGGTTCGTAGTATCTATAGTCACTTGCTCTATGGTGTTGTGACTAGCTACACATATATTTATATACTCTATGATATAGTGACCTGGTTCGTATCTATACTCTTAGTGATACAATTATAGTGGCTCAGTTCTATTCTATGATTCACTCCTATAGTAACTCACATTGGTTACTCATTATGGACCACATTTCTTTATCTCTTTATTGGGAAACTCATCTCTATATGTGGCATTGCATTTCTATGAGACTAGACATTGACTAGGACAATGACTGGAATATATATGACACTGACTTGGACAGTGACTGGAATATATATGACATTGTCTTGGACAGTGACTTGTATAAATGACATTGGCTTGGACAATGACTTGATCTTAATTTATCTGACAATGAGGAGACATGACCATGATTTACATGCCTATGACCTAATCTTGATCTGGACACACACACACACACACACATGGCATGACAAGAACCCTCATATGGCAGTGACCTAGATGATATATGATAGTGATCTAGATAGTGACCTTGTGTGACTGTGACCCTTGATAGTGACATGTGACAGTGATCTTGTACTTATGATATACACTATGACAGTGACCATGAATGATGCATAACAAAGATCTTGATATAATAGTGTCCATGACATGAAAATATGGTTGTAACAGTGATCTTGATGATGGCATACTCTTGATGAAAATGACAACATGATGGATGGCTGATGTGACAGTGACCCTATGGCAGATGTGATATTGTAGCAATTCTCTTGGACTTGTTTCATTCAGTTCACAAACAAAGTTGTGAACTGACTTGGTTTGGCCTTAGGAGGCCTGATGTGATCATTATATCTCATGCTCATTGTACTTTGTATCTCAGCTAAACAATTGATGAATATCTAATAGAAGAAGAATTTGATTGGGTTTTCCTTGGTCTCTGACCTATATCCTGGTGTCTCTATTTGTGCATGCTTTTCTTTTGTTGTTCTTTATTTTTCTGCTGCATTGTTGATTTTTCTCTCTATATATTTGCTAATGATGTCATGATGTTATGGGGTGAATGTAATATGTAAATGATGACGAAGTTTATAAATGCAATTATCTTCAACAGAGAACAATCTAGCCCTAAAATTAACATGGTATCATAGCTGGGATGAAGAAAAGTCATTGAGAACACCCCCTTGAAGACACCAATAATGGAAGCAAATGAAGATGGTAGAGACCCTAGGGAAGCTTTGTTCTTACAAGAGAAGGTTAGGGGTTGGAGAAACCCTTGAAGTGACCTTGGATATGGCTCAGGTTTTAGAGCATTGAAACCCTAGTGTGAAGCAAAATCTTCTTGATTAGTGAGAAGCCATTGAGTTCTTCAAGTACCTATGACAAATTTAGAGAAACCCTAGTTTGACTTGTCTCCTACCTAATGGGAGATGATGTGTTGTAGTGATTATCTTGTAACTGGGCTTGAAAGGATCAGAAAGAGAATACAGGTGATACTCAAGAGGATGCATTTCTTCTGAAGACAACATTGGCATATGATCGATGGATAGTGGTGCCTCTTGAGTAAGAGGAAGACAAGATCAAGAGGGAGCTGAGAGCCTCCTACAATCTACATTAAAGATAAGTACTTTCAAGACTTATGTCATTTCTTTGTGTCACTATTCTTGTGAATTTATTATTTTCGATTATTGGTGATTCTTCCTGCATGAGTATTTTATTTGTTTCACTAACTTCTTGGATGAGGATGTGATCCATCTTGAGGATCATCAAGATGCAGAGTAGTGCAGGAAGGGTTAGCTCCAAGAGGGAGCTGGTGTAGGAAAATGAAGGAGCCACTCTTACATCTAGAAAAGAAAGACAATCCTGCCTCATCACTAGGTACACTTTCATTATGATTATTTACTTTGCTATTATTTCTTTTGGTCTTGTTCTGGGGTCACAAGTATATCTAGTGAATGTGAGGACTACGTCCTCTATATCGAGATTGAGGAAGATGTAGAACTGTGCCATTATTAGAAAGACACTCAAAAATGGACAAGAGCTCAAGACCTCAAAGGAAGGGTTGCAGTCTCCTTGGTTGATAACTATGATTGAAGAAGCTTCCTATTCAGAGGGAGTAGATTGAGTGCAATAGTCTGATATGATGTTGATAGCGATATGTCCTTCATGCAAGGACCATTCTTGATGACGAAGATGTAGCAGTGTTTGATGCTTTTGTGATATGGTTCAAACTATGATGAGATCCTAGTTCCTGTTGCCAAATGCATTATTATTAGATGTACGTGAAGTAAGCTTCCTCTATGGAGGAAGGAACATATTTGTAGTTATCTCAAAACTTCAAGGGCATGAATAGTAGACTCATGATTGCAGATTGAAGAAAGCTCCATATGGACTCTAGCAAGTCCCGTGGGCTTAACATGCTTGGAATGATATGTGAAAATTTCTAGATAGAAATCCAACTGCAATGATTGATATTATTTCTTCTACTTATTAATTCAGAAATAAGTTATTCACAGTGTTTCTACGACAAATATCGAAATAAATTCTAGTGCAACCTTCACAATTAAAATACTGTGGAAAATAAATGCAAGGAAAAATACTAGCACAAGTACAATCACAATAACACAGTTATTTTTGGACAATTGTCCCCAGAAAAGTCTAATGCAGGAAAACCAGTGCAGCAGATGAGGGTTTCTTTATTAGTCTTCAACCAAATCTCATGTACAAAATACAACTAGCGGAATAGAAGAGAAATCTTTGTGAGAAATTTACTGACAGTTCTCTCACACTTCCTGGCGAGATTTTGATTCAGGAGAGGACTTGCTGCCCCCTCTGCTTCTCACCGCGTCAGCTTCTGCGTGAGGACTGCACAGTCCCAGTGTCAGCCTCTGCGCTATCCCTCTGCGTCACAGCTTCTGCGTTGCCCCTTCTCTGCTCTGCGTCTTCTGCTCTTGCACTCCCGACTAATGCTGCTACCCTCTCTCTCCTCACTTGCAACTCTCCCTCTGAATCGATTTCCTCATGCCGAACTTCGACCAATGAGAAAATCGATTTTATTCGGGTAACTAAGAATCCGCGTGGTGTGTTTTCCAAATGCCCATCGAAGTCCTTATAATCCTCTAGTTGAGAACTTACGACCCAGATTAGATTCTAATCAATGACTCAGATCATTTGGACTCGATCTCCATCTTCTTCTAGAAGTTTCACCCACAATTTAGATTAATACCCTTTAATTGTTTTAATTCCCTAAGTTTAGACTGAGGCCTCCATTAAAAATAATTAATTATTTTAATAAAACTGTCTCCGGATGGAATTTCCCGAAATGTTTCTGGAATACATGTGTCCAAGCCTCCCTGCAAATTTTGAGGCTTAGAGCACATTCGATGCTACCATAAATCAACATGATAAACATCTGATGCAAACCCTGGTTTCTCTTCATAATTGAAGGTATGTCTTTGATATTCGGTTTTGCTAACTATTTATTTCTGACAAGATCAAGATCATCTCAGCATTCAGTACCAGAGGGAGTTGACTCCTGAAACCAAGATGATCCACTTCTTGAGATTAGAAGTGTAACAAAGAGATGATGAGGACTTCCTTGCCAAGGGAAGTATGATGTCAAAGACTTGGCATGATGATTTACACTAAGCAGTTGAGAGAGCTCCTCCGCAAATACAATCTTGATGGATTTTTGATTTGTAGTATGTTCATTGAGCCATATAGAGTCTAGATATGTATATTGGAATGTTGCAAAATTGGTATTGGGATACCTAGATAATGTTGTCATTCATGAACTGAGACAGACTACCGGGTACATGAGACTTTATGGATACACTGATGCTGAGAATGTTGTTGATTGGAAGAGCACATTTGAGTGTTGCCTTAGGTCTGCCCTGGTTTCTTGGATGATGTCTATTGAAAAATGTAACTAGTGTTGATCTTCATAATTTTATTTGAGTCATGAGGTATTGTATTTGTCAAAAGAAAGATAAATAAATTTTATTGTAAAAGAAAATGACTTATTAAAGCATGGGTTTCATGCTTGGGTCAATGGTTAATAGGTCAAAGCCTCCATTGCAGGCTTCTAGGGTTTGTGTCAAGAGTCCTTGCCCTTGTCATAATGTAATAAACCCTTCTTAGGCTTCTTGAGTCAAGAAAGAAATTTATTTTAGTGTCAAATAGATCATTTAGACCCCTCCACCAAGTCGGCCTCATCAAGGGAATTCGACCTCACGTATTCAGTATATAAAGGCAACAATTTGACCTCACTTGGAGCACCAAACAAGAAGTTCGATCTGCAGTCGCTGGAAGCAGTAATAGGGTGCGAAATTCAAGGAAGGAGGAAAGACTAGCGAAGGAGAAGGAAGTCTTTGGCAAGCAAAAGTAATTGAATTTTCTCTCTCTTTGGCTCACACGTGCGAGGGAGCTGAAGTTACAGGAGGGCAGAAATTGCAGAACTGACGCTGGGCCGAAATTCTGAAGTAGTTGGGTTGAAATTCTCAAGTAGCTGGGTTGAAATTCCGTCTTTAATGCAGTATTGATGCAATATTGTTGCATTTGATCTTTGGAGTCTAGAAGGATAGTTTGAGGGCTAACATGGTGGAGTGAGAAAAGTCTTTTGTTAGGTCTAAGGTCTTGGTCTACGGTCTACCTCAATTTTATTAGTGCAAGAGTTTGACTGGTTTTTCCCCTAGAGGGGGGTTTTAGCCCGGCCGAGTGCCTACATCTGGTGTCGTTGATCTTCTTGTTTTGATTTGATGATTGCTTGATGAAATGAAAATAAAAGAAGAACATAAAGAAATTTAATAAGAATACAAGAATATCACAAGTAATTATCAACATAAGAGCATCTTTCTGCCTTTCTAATTTTCTAACAATTTCCTAGAGTAGAAATTTGTTGCTTTGAGAGACAATGTGCATTGTCGCTAGCATGGTTGGCTGTGAGACAATATGGTTGAGAAAGCTCTTTGGAAGATACACTGTGACATATTATGGGTTCCAACATGTAGAGAATCATGTGTTCCATGACAGGTTCAAGTAGATTGAGATCATATATCACTATATCCGGGATATGGTGCAAAAAGGGGCAATGAGACTCCATCACATTTTTATTGATGAACAATAAGCCAATTGGATCCTTGTGTTGCAACATGTAAGCTTGTGGTTGACCCAATATTCCTAGGTGTCATACATTATGGCCAACACTAACAGCCGTAAGCCTAGTGAAGGCATTGATGAGAGGAAGGGGTCACAGCTGATCAAGGACACTAAGTTATGCTCCTCTCCCCTGTTTGAGCTCCCAGGGAAAGGAATTGAGTCTTAGAGCTCTTGGGGTTGAGGGAACTTTGGACAATAGGATAGGTTGTGATCCAAGGCTACGGGAGAGCGCCCCCCTCGAATTTTCTCCTGAAGTGTGCTTCGAGTGGGAGCGACCTAGGAGCGTACCCAAAATTCGCTTCAGAGTGAATTTCAGGAGTGCGTTCATGCAAAAAAAAAATGCTCCCTGCCTTTCTTCACAAAGATGTTCCAAACGCAATTTTTTTCAAAGAAACAAGAGTTTTTGAGTGGGGCGACCTAATATTCAATCCTATGGCCCTAGTATTGATATGCAATTCATGGTAATATTAAATTCTTAAAGTAAAAGTGACATTCTCCATTATCTTTCATTTTCATCCTTTTACTTAAATTTTTAAAATTACCATGAAATGACTCAGATGTTTGAGAGTGGTTCTGACCTCATTGGATTTCATATGGAGAAAGTAGAATTTTAAATCTCACTCAAAATCCAGCAGAATAATCAGTTTTCAAGATTTCAGGATTGGGGGAATTACAATGTTTCCATTGGATTTTGTCATGTACTAGGGTATGGAATTCACATTTAATCAAGAGCACCAAGCCATCTATGTACCTTGATGTTAGTGACATTGGTTGTCAAACTCCTCTATCACGACCCTACTAAAAATGTACCCATCACTCAAACAAAATCTTGACTTGACACGCTACGTTTTTTCTATTTTATGTTAATGCTTAGAGGGTGATATTAATGACAAAGATCCCAAGATAGGCAATGCTTTGATGATATGTAGGTATTTGTTGTAGGATGATTTTTTTGGATGCTAGAGGCCATCTAGAGCCTATTTGTTGATGTATTTTCAGTTCAAAGATGGATTGCACTCTATGCTATTTTGGTTATGTGCACCCTTACATGCTATATAAATGAGAACTTGTAATTTGTGGACTTGTGGTTGATGAATATTAAAGTACTAGATGAATGATGTTATATGGTTTAATCCATGTTTTCATGTTTTTTTTATCACTAATTCATCATTCTACATGCTTTTGTTGACATATATGCATCATAATATATACTATATAAAATTTGCTCCCAAAATCGCTTCCGACCTGAGAGCTTTTGAAAATGTCGCTCCCCGCTCCCGCTTCTGCTCCCGCTCCCAAGCAGCGATGGTGTGATCCTCACGCTTGTGGTAAGTAGATCTCGCTAGGGTGTGTGTGTGATCGTTGTCATTTATGACAAATGGTTATCTCCCCCTACCATCAAGCTTGGGTCTTGGCAAAGTATACCCCAGTTGGCATCCTACCCACAACCTGGTCTTGTTGGGATTGTTCCTCACCATTTGGCCAATGGGTTGAGGAGAGTTGGGTGCATGTGTGATCCTAACCTTTTATGGTAAGTGTGTGTCTCCCCCAAGTTAGAGAGGATGCAGGTGTTCTACCACTTGACTCATGAGGGTCAAGGTGGGAAGGATTAACATACAATAGGATAGAGCGTGATCCGTACCTCTTATGGTAAGTAGATCTCGCTTATTGTCACAGGTCAATAGGATAGAGTGTGATCCTTACCCTTGTGGTAAGTGGATATCGCCTATTGTCCTTGGATATAGGGTGGTAGCTGGAGCTCCCCTATGATGATTCTTCTTCTTCAGATAGAGACATCATTGTTCAACTGATGATCAAATGGGTCAAGTTAAAACAAAATCTGATGAGAGGGATGACTTGCTGATATTGCTGAGATGAAGGTCATGGAACTTGACCTAAAGACTAGTAGGGTTTGGAGGTTCTAATCAATCACCCCCCTACCATTGGTTGTGGATTGTTCTTCTTCTTTGAGACAAGACGAGTCAAGATGAGTCATGATGTAGCAAGCATGTACATCCGAGAATTGAGGCAACTCAGGGAGAAATTTCCCCATAGGGAAACCCTCCTTGCCCCAAAGAAAGAATAAATTATTTAATGTGGCAAATAATCTTGGGCAAGTAGAAAAATATTTTTTATATTATTAAAAGGGAATTTTTATATTTTTATATCACTCATGTCGGCCTAACTCTAATGGATGTGACCGCTCACATTGAAACAACTATATAAACCTGTCAATATTCCTCCATTCGACATTGGTGTTTTATTGTATAATGGTTTCTCCTTTGGTTCATTGGATTCATAACTCACATTACTTGTGATTCGTTTTATCCTTGGCTCGCATAGCATTCTATGGCACATGTTGCAAATGGCTCGCAATACACTCTACTATGTATGACTCGCATCCAATGACAAAGTCTTGCATATTCATCTTTCAGGCATGTCGCATATCATAGTGGCTCGATTGCTCAACGACTCTGTGATTTGCATATGTTTATGTGGTTCTAATTATATATTGGCTTGTATCTGTTACAGTGAGGCTCACTCTTGATATATTACGAAGGCTCCACTGTAGCTCGCATTCTTCTTGTGGCACGAATTTGTAGCTTGATATCGTGGCTTGTTGTTTCGCATCTTCCTTTGGTAGCTCGCTCATCAATTCTCTGTGGTTCGTAGTATCTATAGTGACTCGCTCTATGGTGTAGTGACTCACTACACATGTATATTTATATACTTTGATACAGTGACCTGGTTCATATCTATACTCTCTGTGATACAATTACAGTGGCTTAGTGCTATTCTATGATTCACTCCTATACTAACTCGCACTAGTTATTCATTATGGATCTCATTTCTTTCTTTGTATTGGGAATCACATCTCTATATGTGGCATCGTATTACTATACTCAGTATGCTCTGGCATCATCGCTATACTGTATACAAAATGGCATTGCATTTTTATGAGGTTGGACATTGACTGGAATATATGACATTGACTTGGATAGTGGCTAGAATATATATGATATTGTCTTGAACAATGACTTGGATAAATGACATTGACTTGATCTTAATCTATATGATAGTGAGGAGACATGACCATGATTTACATGCCTATGACCTAATCTTGACCTGGGCACACACACACACACACACACACAATGGCATGACAAGCACCTTCATATGGCAGTGACCTAGATGATATATGACAGTGATCTAGACAGTTACCTTATGTGACTATGACCCTTGATAGTGACATGTGACAATAATCTTGTTCTTATGATATACATGATGAGAGTGACCGTGAATGATGCATAACAAAGATCTTGATATAACAGTGTCCATGACATGACAATATGGCTGTAACGGTGATCTTGATGATGACATACTCTTGATGACAGTGACAACATGATGGATGGTTGATGTGATAGTGACCCCATGACAAATGTGATATTGTAGCAACTATCTTGGACTTGTTTCGTTTAGTTCACAAACAAAGTTGTGAACTGACTTGGGTTGGCCCTGTTGAAATGTGTAACTAGGTTCGGTCTTCATAATGTCTAATGTAATTATGATTATATGTATTTGATGTAAAGAGATTTTTTTATTATTATTATTATTTTGTAGCATGGGTTTCATGCTCAAGGTTATCTTATTTGTAGGTCTTGCACCCATTGAGTGCTTCTAGGGATTTGTCATAAGTCTAGGAGTAAATTGAGTCATTATAATTTTTATAAGATCCATTTGGGCATCATGTTTCAAGTCAAAGAAATTTATTGTAAAGTCAAAATGTCAAAAGATACCCTCCAAGACAAGTCAACCTTCAAGAAGAGATGTCGGCCTACAAGCAGGGATAATTCGGCCTATAGAGATGTCAAGTTGGCTTAATTAGGGCTCCAAAGAAAGCATATATATAGGAGGTATTCGACTTCATTTTTGAGACAAGTAAGAAGTTCGATCGACCATAAGAAGCACAAGAATAACCAACGAAGGAGAGGAGAATAAAAGGAGGAAGAACTGAATTGTTTTTAGGGCTACTTCACCTCACACGTGTGAAATTATTAGGGAATCTTTCATTGCAGTAAATTGAGTTGTAGAGCTGTCAAGAAATTGAGATTTGGTACCAAGGGTCCAAGTGGTGGAATGAACGCTGCCATGACATCGTACAAGTCCTGGGACACTTGCCAAGAGTGTGGGGCTCTTGTGGGGGCGTGTTGGGCATAATGTACAAAGCATATCACCATCATCCCAAAAGTGGATTGCTAGTAGTCTCTGAGTATCCATGAAGATCCATGGAGTGTTGTCTGCTGCTGTGGAAGCCCATGGCTCTCTGTGCACACCCTACATGTGCCAATGTAGACCTCTGGGGGTGAGGATCTCATATAGGGAAACCAAATGGAAACCACCTGTAATCCTGCATAAGATCCAATACATCTCCTAGGTTTCTAGTACAACCAATCATTAAAATAATCGGGTAAATGAGCATACAAATCACGGATAACAAAGTGGCACTTCATAATGGCATGCCCTTCTGTAGTGGGGTTTAGCATGTGCTAGCGTCTCCAAGCTCCAAAGAGGGTTAGCCAAGTACCTTATTAGGTGGTTTCAGGCCTTAAAGGGGATAACATGTCCAAGGTACATCCCTCTAATGGGGGTGGCAAGTGACAAATAAGTGAGATGGAATAGGGAGTGAGAAGGGCAGTCCTTGGCCACATAGTGGGGTATAGGGGTAACTAGATAAGGGGAGGCCCACACGTGGGTATGTAATGTATAGGAGGGAGCAATCATGGTACATGAGGTGCCCTTGCCTTGATTTTTCCACCATTATGTTGATTTCTAATAGCATTGGATGTGATCTTAGCCCCAAAATTTGCAGGGAGGCTAGGACACATGGATTCCACAATACCCAGAAATCGTTTTGGGAAATTCCACCCGGAGACAGTTTTATTAAAATAATTAATTATTTTTAGTGGGTGCCTAAGTCTAAACTTAGGAAATTAAAATAATTAAAGGGTATTAATCAAACTGAGGGTGAAACTTCTAGAAGAAGGATCGAGTCGAAAGGATCTGAGCCATTGATTAGAATCTTATATGGGCCATTGATTACTCAACTGGAGGATTATAAGGACTTCGATGGGCATTTGGAAAACACATCGGGGAGAGATCTAGAGATCAGATTTCTCAAAAAGGGCAGTGCAACAGTTGCTAGAGAATCGATCGAGGAGATTTCTTGCAGTGAGGGGCAGAGATAGTTTTCGGAGGGACGCTTTCCTAGTATGGAGAGTACAAGGCAGAGAGTGCAGAAAGACGTCCAGAGACGCTGACGCAGGGCCACACAGAGCTACGCTATGGCAGCGCAAAGCTTCAAAGGGAGATCGAAATTTTGCTGAGGAGCAGTCAGGATCTATTGTCGAAGCTGGGGTGTGACACTGTGAGGCCAAAGAGCTGAAGTTTCCAGCCAACAGAGGATCAGAAGGAGGTGTAGCGCAGTCCCAGCTGTAGTGACTGCGTGGGGTTGACGCAGAACTGCGTAGAGGCTCATCTCCAGTGCAGATCAATGTCGGTTCTTCTAGTCACAGGGTGAGATCATCTCACTATATTTTTTGCCTAGTTTCTCTCTGTATCGGATAGCCAGTTGGCCATCCAACAAATTGTATTCAGAAAACTACTGCTTAATAATACAAACCCTCAACTGTTGCAACGATTTTCTCGCATTGGGTTTTCCGGGGACATTTGTCCAAAAATAACGGTGTCATGTGTTGTGTATTTCTTTCTTGCTCAGTTTCTTGTTTTTGCAATTAAATTTAATTGGTGAAGGTTGCAGTATATTAGTTTCGGTATTTGTTGTAGGATGTAGTAAATAGTTCAGTAATTTAACAAATAGAAGAAACTTAATCAGTTGCTGCAACATAAATCTGGGTCTTCCAAATTTTCACATGGTATCAGAGCATAGGTGAAGCAAGAGAGCAGAGCTGGAAGAGGCCAGTGCTGAAGAGAAGGAGGGAAGTTGTTAAATTATGGTATGTTCTATGCTTAGAGCAGTTTACTTATTTTTCTTCTTGTTAGCCACAGATTAGCAATCACATATACATTAAGTAAAGTGCAGATAGAACATTAAATGATCAACAAAAAACAAGCCAAGACAAGAGACACAAGTGTGGTGGCTAGCCACGGACAAACCCCAATGCAGGGAAACCCTTTCATCAAATCTTCTTTTATCTTCAATAGTTCAGCAGAGAGAAATAGTACAAAATTTGAATTCTATAATTTTATATTAGCAGTAGCAAACCCTAGATCAGCAAAGTCAAACTTGGTCAAACTAGCTTAAATTGACCTCTAAAATACTTGGTCAATTTCTGGTCAACTTGTCCTCGAACAGCCTGAAGAAACAACCCTTGAACAACCCCAAAAGTTCAGTCAATATGCAGATTTCTGAAGTCAACTGTAGCCCTAAACTAGGGCAGTCAATACCAGTCAAACCAGAGGTCAGATCGCCTCGATTTTCGTGCCAAAAATTGCGGCTTGCTTATGAGAGGCAACCACACCCAATTTGCACTTCTGGAAGGTCAACGCTTGGTCAATGATGGTCAAAGAGATGACCTGCTTCCCTAGCGCCCTTTTTGCGTCTTCTTTGCCCTAGGACATCCTCCTTTTCATCCACACGTGTGAGAGAGAGAGAGGCTCCTTTTATGCGTAGGAGAGAGAGAGAGAGAGAAGATGAGTGAATTGAACTGTCCAAATGAGGAGAATGCTCCTTGTATTTATATGCAAACGTTGAGGTTGAATAGACATCACTGTTGGGCTTCTGAGCCTACATAAGTTTGCTGCCCGACCTTGACAATTTGTCCATAATCAAAATAAATTCATATCTCCATAAATACTTATCGGAATCGGATGATCTTTAGATCAATCCTACACCTCTCAATGAGAGGAATCTAGGAAAAATATCAGAAGCCATAAATAAGGTGATCCACATGGAGTTTGGCCCTAGTTGCCAATTTTAACACTCCCTCTCAACTAGGAAGAACTTCATCTGCAATCCGTTAGACCGTCGCTGCTATCCATCCATTAAATGCACTGTCCTGTACAGCGTAACCCCACTCTGCTCTGCTCTGCTTTGCTCGAACTATGAAGAAAAAGAAATGATCGAGGATGTATCATACCATCCTCCACTGACCCGAAGTCAGTCTCAGAGTGTGAACCACTCTCACTGATCCCAGATCAATGGAGGTCATCCTAGCATATGGAGTACGGTAGATACAATGATGCGTCCATCGATAGTACTAGTATGGTTCCTATCCTCATTTCCCTGCTCATTGATCAGATGAGAGGTACTTCCCATGAGTCCCAGACTACATGGGTAGGATGCCTCGACAAGAGAACTAATCATTTTGTCCACAGGAGAACGAATCATCTTGTCCAGTGGATGCCACGGAGAACTAATCATCCTGGCCTACAGGAGAACTAATCATCCTGCTCCACAGTCGCCATAGAGAACGAATCATCCTGGCCCACAGGAGAACTAATCATCTTGTTCCACAGTCGCCATGCGGTGTCACAGGGGAAGGTTGAACCTTTACCTTGTAGATAGTGCACCACCAAGGGATGGTGAGTCACCCTGTGGTTACATGTCGCTTCAAGAAGAAGTACCCCGCACCCCCCTAGAGCTCCCAGAGCTCAATACATCATACTCGACCCTCATAAGAGGGCCTCTGAACGACACCAAGTCGTTCTCGGAAAGTCAGGAATTTGACTTTTCCTAGGGTCTTTTTCAAAATGTCGACGACCTGTTCATCTGTACTAATATGTTGGAGCCTTATTGCTCCTCACTGCACCATATCTCGAATATAGTGGTACCTGATATTGATATGCTTGGAGCGATCATGAAATGCGAGATTCTCTAATAAACGGATCTCGCTCTAGTTGTCACACAGAATTGCGGTGGTATCCAATGTAAATCCAAACAGCTCACTGAAGAGCTTTCGCAACCAGACTGTCTCATAGGAGGCCATGCTAGTAGCACTGTACTCTGCCTCGGCGGTGCTCAAAGCCACCAACTTCTGCTTTCTGCTCATGCAGGACATTGAGGCAGATCCCAAAGAGAAACAACACTCGGAAGTACTCTTCCGGTCCACCACACTGCCTGCCCAATTAGCATACATCTTCGGTAGTGTATCTCAACCCATGAGTGATTGTGCCACGAAGATATCTCAACAGATTCTTGGCACCAATCCAATGTGAGTGGTGAGGCTCAACCATATGTTGACTCAATGTGTTGACTGCAAAGCATATATCCGGATAGGAGTTCACCAAGAACATTAATGCTCCGACGAGTTGACGATACTCGGTAGCATTTCGTAAAACAGGTCCGGCAACACTACCGCTTAACTTCTTGAAGTCAAGCTCCATCGGGGTAGTTACGGGCTTGCAGTCCACCATGCCGAATTTCTCCAATATCTTCACCACATATTTTCCTTGAGATTGGAAAATCTCCCCTGGTTTCTGCCAGACGTCCAGTCCTTGGAAATAGTGCATAAGTCCTATGTCTTTCATCTCAAACTCAGAAGCCAGTTCCCTCTTACATTCGTGAATGAGAGGGTCTGCACCTGTTAGAAAGAGGTCATCAACATATAGCACCAGTATGAGAGGCTTGTCATCTATAACCTTAAAGTAAAGGTTAGGGTCGGCTTCACTCCTAGTGAATCCCAACGTCATCAAGTAGCTATCTATTGTCTCATACCATGCTCGGGGTGCTTGCTTTAGCCCATAAAGGGCCTTCTTCAACCTGCACACATGAGATTCTCGATCATAAATCTCAAATCCTTTGGGTTGCTCCACATAGACCTCTTTTTTGATTGAACCATGTAAGAACGCAGTCTTGACATCCATCTGATGTAGGTTCCATCCTTGCGAAGCAACAAGGGCTATGATCGAGCGGATGGTGGTATATCGGGCAATAGGTGCAAATATATTGTCATAGTCTATACCTTCCTTCTGGGAGAAGCCACGAGCAACAAAACAAGCCTTATACTTTTCCGCACTTCCATCAACTGCATGCTTTATCTTGTAAAGCCATTTTGAAGTGACAACTGCTTTGTCTTGGGGTCTGGGGACCACCTCCCAAACATCGTTTTTCATAATGGACTTATATTCCTCGGTCATAGCATCCTTCCATACTTGATGCTTGACAGCATCTATGAATGACGAAGGCTCATTTTGGATGATCGTGCTCGTGATGGTCAGGTATCCCTGATACCTGTTCGGCTTCTTACTTTCACGGAAGGTTCCTCGGGGTGCAATGTGTCCTTCAGCATCATCAAGTGTCCCCCTAAGCCATGAAGGCCTCTTCCTAGAAGAGGAAGGCTCTTGCGGAGGAGGATTAATAGGATCCATAGGTTCTTCCACATCGGGCATCGTCTCATCTTCCTTTTTCTTCGGTTCCCCGATGTCAGCTTCTTTAGATCCCCTTAAAGTAGGAAGATTGTCTACTTTGCTAAGAGCCATATCTTCGTCAAAGGTGACATCATGACTAATCTCGACTTCCCTTTGACCAACTACATAGATTCTATACTATATAGCCCTTAGTATTTTTGCTATAGCCCATAAAGATTCCTTTCTTTCTAGATGCACCCAATTTATTCCTTTTCTCTTTTGGCACATGAAAATATATAGGGCTTCCAAAAATTCTAAAATGAGATATGTTAGGTTTCTTATCAGTGAACATTTCTTCGGGAGTCTTGGAACCCAATGCTTGATGAGGGCATCGGTTATATACGGCGGTATTTGTAGCTTCGACCCATAGAAACTTCAGAAGTCTTTGATCATGGAGCATAGCGCGGACAACTTCCACAATTGTACGATTCTTCCTTTCTGCCACACCATTCTGCTCAGGAGTATATGGTGTAGTAGTCTCCCTCTTGATGCCAACCTCTTTACAAAAGTCATGAAACTCATTGGATTCATATTCAGTCCCATTATCAGTCCTTAAGATATTGATCTTCTTTTCGGTTTGTTTCTCGATCAAGGCTTTGAAGTGCCAAAACCAGGAGAACACTTCATCCTTCTTTTTCAAGAAGGATATCCAAGTCTTGCGAGAATAATCATCTGTAAAAGTGAGGTAATATAACAGGAATTATACCGGATATGTCTGAGTGAACCAACTGCAATATATCGGAGGTCTTGCTTTGGCTTGAGGGGAATTTTGAGCTTTCCTTCAGCACATCCTGGACATACACCTTCTTGCTCTCATCTGAACTCGGGCATCTCGGTCACCATTTTTCTTACATTGGGTAGAGCTTTATAATGAAGGTGAGCAAACCTCTGATGCCATAGTTCGGATTGAAGAGATGTGTTACAAGACATGACACCCAGCGGACTTCCTCCGACCTGATATAATGAATCAACTCGAAACCGAAGAGTAAAAACATCTTTAAAGTTCTTTTTCCATACATGTACCTTGCCATCGCTGAAAGCCACCTTGTAGCCTTTATCTTCCATTGCCGAAATGGACACCAGGTTCTTTTTGAGATTAGGTACATATAATACATCTTGTAAGTGAATGGTATTACCCTGATTCAATTGAAGAGTGACATTTCCTACGCCTTTCATGAGTATTTTGAATTATCTCCAAGAACAATTTCCAGGTTGGTCTCCTTCTCTATCAGATTATAGAGAGCTTCTTTGTAACCAGTGAAGTGCCTTGAGGCACCACTATCAATAAGCCAATTTCCCAGCGAATCTGGGGGAGTAGTAGTAGATAGAGCAGCTGGTAGATAATATTCATCTTGCTTATTGTTAACAATGTTAGATTCATACCTGGAATTTCTTGCCTTCTTGAGTGGTTGTCCTCTTCCTTGATTTCCGACACCTTTTTTTACCTCTGCCATTTGACCTGCCATTCCTTTGATTGCTTTGAGAGGGATTTTGATCATCGTGTCGGTGTGAGTCCCCTTTATCAGAGCACTCCCTTGCATAATGACCTGTTTTATTACAATTGTAACATTGTCCTTTTCTTCCACCCTTTGGTCCAGCCTTTCCTTTGAATTTAGCTCCGGAATTGTTTCTTCTTTTAGTATGAGAAGAAAAGGCAGAGGGATCACCTTTAGGTATGGGCATTTCTTGCTCTTCCATCCTCGTTTCTTCTTGAATGCATCTGGCCATTAATTCCTCAAATCCAGGAATTACGTAATTGTTGAGAAGAGTAGTCCTGAATATATACCGTAACCATTTAGATGGCAGTCCTCCAAGAGTTGTGAGTGTCATTTCCCTGTCAAGAATTACTTCCCCAATGGATAGGAGATCGTTCTTGATATCGGTGATCCTTAAGAAATATGCTTGCATACTCTCATCTTTTCCCTTCTTAATTTACTTCAACTTATTTCTAAGAAACAAGACTTGATTTGCATTATTAACTTTAAATAAACTCACCCGTTTATCGTAGATTTCCTTGGAGGTGTTCAGCTCGGAAACATAGGCCACCAAGCGCTTGTCGATAGAGTCCCGGATGATCTTCCTTGCTTTGACTTCTCCCTTGGTCCATTTGTTCCTAGCAGTAGCGGATGCATTTGATGGAGGCTCAACAATCCCGTCTCTCACATGGTCCAACACTTCCTGCTCTTCTAATGTTAGATCAAGAGACATCTTCCATCTGTGATAGTCGGACTTCTCACGGAGTTTGTCTTCAGCAGGGAAGCGTGTTGAGGAGCCCATGATTTCCTTTTTAAGATAGCCTTGCCAACCTTCTCTTCGGTGATTGCTCTTGCTCTTGCTCTTGCTTGGGCTTTGTCTTCACCTCAGCTCTGATACCATGTTAAATTATGGTATGTTCTATGCTTAGAGCAATTTACTTATTTTTCTTCTTATTAGCCACAGATTAGCAATCATATATACATTAAGTAAAGTGCAGATAGAACATTAAATGATCAACAGAAAACAAGCCAAGACAAGAGACACAAGATGTGGTGGCTAGCTAGGGACAAACCCCAATGCGGGGAAACCCTTTGATCAAATCTTCTTTTATCTTCAATAGTTCAGCAGAGAGAAATAGTACAAAATCTGAATTCTGTAATTCTATATCAGCAGCAACAAACCCTAGATCAGCAAAGTCAAACTTGGTCAAACTAGCTGAAATTGACCTTTAAAATACTTGGTCAATTTCTGATCAACTTGTCCTCAAACAACCTGAAGAAACAACCCTTGAATAGCCCCAAAAGTTCAGTCAATATGCAGATTTCTGAAGTCAACTGCAGCCCTAAACTAGGGCAATGAATACCGGTCAAACCAGAGGTCAGATCGCCTCGATTTTCATGCCAAAAATTGCGGCCTGCCTAGGAGAGGCAACCACACCCAATCCGCACTTCTGGAAGGTCAACACTGGTCAAAGAGATGACCTGCTTCCCTACCGTTCTTCTTTCTGCGTCTTCTTTGCCCTAGGACTTCTTCCTTTTCATCCACATGTGTGTGAGAGAGAGAGGCTCCTTTTATGCGTAGGGGAGAGAGAGAGAAGATGAGTGAATTGAATTGTCCAAATGAGGAGAATGCTCCTTGTATTTATATGCAAACGTTGAGGTTGAATAGACATGACTGTTGGGCTTTTGAGCCTACATAAGTTTGCTGGCCAACCTTAACAATTTGTCCATAATCAAAATAAATTCATATCTCCATAAATACTTATCGGAATCGGATGATCTTTAGATCTATCCTACACCTCTCAATGAGAGGAATCTAGGAAAAATATCAGAAGCCACAAATAAGGTGATCCACATGGAGTTTGGCCCTAGTTTCCAATTTTAACAAAAGTTGAAGAGCTGCATAGGCAACAAATCAAATCCCTAGAGGGATTGCATAGTCTAGGACAGAAGGGAAAATTTTTCGTAGGAAAATCTTTTTTTGAGTGAGTCGACAGAGAGATAGATTTCCAGATTGAAGTTTGCAAGTGTCAGAGGGAGCAACGTAAAAGCATCAACGTAGGAGTTTTCTGCAGAAGTTGTTGGGGCAGAAAAACGTCAGAAGGAAGAAGGAAACACTGTTGATGGAATTTCTTCCTCAGAGAATTCCTAGCCATTGAATTCGATTTCTCTATTGCTGAGCAGCAACAAAGAAGTGCAGATTTGCTAACTCCAGCAGGGAGTGCGTAGGTTAGCCTAGTGTTGCGCAGAGGAGAGAGGAGGTAGTCCAACATTTCGTTGGCAGAGATGGCAACTAGTAGGTTAAGAGATCATGATCGGTTGGAAGGTGTATCCAATTATTTGACCTAGAAGGCAAGGATCTCATGCCTTCTGGATGAGCACGATCTCAAAACCTATGTCGACAGTGTTGTAGCTGTTCCTGCGGATTCAGATCCACTCAAGAAGTACAAGGCTGAAATGGCGAAGGCCAAACGATTGATCCTCGACGGAGTGAGAGATCACATAGTATGTCACATTGCTGACAAGGATACTGCTCGGGAGATGTGGGAAGCATTGGCCATGCTATACGAAGTATCTTTCGAGAAATGAAAGATGTACTTGGAGCAGAAGTTGAGATCCACGCAGATGGAGAAGGGGGAACACATTGATCCGTTCCTAACGAAGCTTTAGGAGATCCGTGACTCGTTGGCAGCTCTGGGGTCAACACCTCAACCTACTGATATGGTGAGGCTAGCCCTAAATTTAGTCTCAGAAGAATGGCAAGTGTTTGTCCAGAGTATATTGGGCAAAGAAAGATTTCCGGATTGGGAAGTAATGTGGGCCGCTCTTCAGCAGGAAGAGATGAGGAGAGACTTAGTCAAGTGCAAACTTGGTAGCATCAACAGAAGTGGGATGAAGCCCAAGGAGGACGAAGAAAATGCAGCTCTTGCATCAAAGGGGAAACAGGAGTAGCAGAGAAAGAAGAAGGACGTCTCGAAGATCAAGTGCTTCCGGTGTGGTGAATTTGGTCACTACGCTACACAATGTCCTCTCAAGAAGAAGGACAAAGACGAGAAGCATGATCCAAAGCCTGCATTCGCAAAGATTGAGGAGGAGGAGTTTGCCATGGTTACCCAGATACCTCGAGGGGAGAGGTGGGGTGATCTAGTACTGTAGTTCGGAAGAACTGTAGATGGGCGGGATCCTTGAGGAGTCCACCTCTCGGATCAATACCTTGCTATGGGAGCCCAGATTAGAAGTAGCAGGATGGACCAATGTCAGTTGGTGCATAGAAGTGTTGGAGTGACAGTTGCAGTGGCTAGAAGCGCCAGAAACTGAGCAGCGCAAAGCAAAGTTGGTAGTAGTGCAGAGTCAGCAACAGCACAGAGGCTTCAGAAGGTCAGCGTTGAGACTAGCAGTAGTCAAAACTCCAACAACAGATGCATCATGCTGAACCCTTGTTTAGTAATTTTGGATGCTTTTCCGTTGCTGATGCAGTAGTGGCAGTAGTTGGAGAAGGTTGCAGTGCAGATGCAGTGTTGGCAGTGGCAGTGCTAGCAGCAACACAAATGCAAAACTTATGAGGGTTGCAATATATGCAGTGTTGATAATGGTAGGGTTAGCAACAGTACAGATGCAACATTTGCGCAGTAGTTGGTGGGCAACGATGTCAGACATTAGCAACGCAGAGGGAGATGTTATAGAGAATGGTGATGCTTCAACGAGTTGCATTACTTGAGCACATTCCTTGTTAAGAGGGAGTCTTGATTTCTGGTAGCATCAGATGTGCTCTTAGCATCAAAATTTGCAGGGAGGCTAGGACACATGTATTCCACAATACCCATAAATCGTTTTGGGAAATTCCACCCGTAAACAGTGTTATTAAAATAATTAATTATTTTAAATGGGTGTCTAAGTCTAAACTTAGGAAATTAAAATAATTAAAGGGTATTAATCAAACTGAGGGTGAAACTTCTAGAAGAAGATGGAGATCGAGTTGAAATGATTTGAGCCATTTATTAGAATCTAATTTGGGCTGTTGATTACTCAACTGGAGGATTATAAGAAGGACTTCGATGGGCATTTGGAAAACACATTAGGGAGAGATCAAGAGATCGAAGTTCTCAGAGAAAGCATCACAACAGTTGCGAGAGAATTGGTCAAGGAGATTTCTTGTAGTGAGCAGTAGAGATAGTTTCCAGAGGGAAGTTTTTTTGGTCTGGAGAGTACAAGGAAGAGAGGGAAGAAAGACGTTTAGAGAGGCTAACGCAGGGCCACGAGAGCTACGTTGTGATAGCACAGAGCTTCAGAAGGAGATCGAAATTTTGCTGAGGAGCAATCAGGATATAGTGCCGGAGCCAGGGTGTGAGATCGGGAGGCTAGAGAGCTGAAGTTTCCGGCCAGCAGAGGATCAGAAGGAGGTGCAACGCAGTCCCAGCTGCAGTGACAGTGACTGCATGGGGTTGACACAGAACTGTGCAGAGGCTCATCTCTAGCGCAGATCAATGCTGGTTCTTACAGTGACAGTGTGAGATCATCTCACTATATTTTTTGCCTAGTTTCTCTCTGTATCAGATAGCCAGTTGGGCATCCAACGAATTGTATTCAGAAAATTACTGCTTAATAATATGAACCCTCAGCTACTGCACCAGTTTTTCCGCATTGGGTTTTTTCGGGGACATTTGTCCAAAAATAATGGTGTCATGTGTTGTGTAAATCTTTCTTGGTTAGTTTCTTGTTTCTGTAATTAAATTAAATTGGTGAAGGCTCCAGTGTATTAGTTTCAATATTTGCTATAGGATGCAGTGGATTATTTGTTCAGTGATTTAACAAATAGAAGAAACTTAATCAGTTGCTGCGGTAGAATTTTTGGTCTTCCAAATTTTCACACCTTCTTCATATACCTTTTGCCTTTTATGAATTTTCTTTAATTAACTGCTCGAGGCTCAAAGTACAAGAGCAATATGTGTAAGATATAGCAATGATTACCCCCTTTAGGTAGGGCGGTTCATTGCCCTCTAGGGGTTGGGACAATCATGGGTTCCTGAATGATAGAGGAGGCTCATCTAGGGCCTATGGAACCAAGGTGATGACCATAGATTCAGGTAGAACTCATGCAATGGATTTTGCCCACGTGCTAATTATTTTTGTCCCAACCATCTTTTGCATTTTGTGTTACAATTTCCTGTTAAATGTGGCCAATTAGGCTTTTCACTTTTTGTTTTAATTGCTTCAAGCTTTGGGGCATTATTCTAGGCCTGATCCAAGGTGGGGGCAAGGGGATAAGGGAGGCTAGCCCTATGTGGACCCAGAATGGGAATGTGGACCCAGGTGGGAGAAAAGATGAATGGGGGTATAGTGAGTGGAAAGGGAGTAATATGTGTGGGTAAAGGAGCAGGACCATGCACCTAAAGTCGGGGTTTCCCAAGTAGTACCACCCTAGAACCAAATGGTCAATAAATGAAATCCCACAGGACTAAGATCCAAGGGTAACAACCAAAAGAGATCAAGGGGACGAGCACAAACGAAGCCCACTCTTTCCGCCAAACCCCCCCATCAATCCATACCCAGAAGTATCCATGATAAGTAAACCCAATACTCAATTACCAAATGACAAGGCATACCTTTAGATCTGGGAGGCCCACCTTCAAACATATGATCAATACAGGTGGGTGAGGGACCACATGGCTGGCTCAGGTGGCAGATAAATGGCACAACGAGCTAGTAGGAGGCATCAAGGGGCTGCCAGTTGAGGCTCATCATGGAGAAAAAATTCTCTTGGAGACATCACCCACAAAGTGGTGGGTAACAGTACCCACCAGACCTACTGCTGTTATGAATATAATTCATAACAAAATAAATAAATATAAATAATATAAATACTAAGTAATCAAGTAGTGATTATGTTAAGAAGTCATTAGTTAACTGAAAAGGCATGTCTAAAAGACATGCCTAATCATGAAAGGTCACCTGCTTAGGTATAAAAGCAGGGCTTCATTGTAACATTCAAATCACTTGTACATTTTTATATACTAATAAATTATTATTAAATACCTTGTGTATTTTTACATTCAAGCCTTCAAGCTATCAGTTTTTATGCTTTAGTGGTATTAGAGCTATGGCGCACAATATAATCATGTGGGTCTTTGAACGTTGTTCGCCGCACAATGTGCCATTACGTTCGCGTCCTGAAGTCGTTGAGCAGTTTAGTAAAATTCAAGAAGCATTTTGGCGTTTAGAAAAATCATATGCAAAAGTTAAAGCATGTCGAAAGGATATCAATAATAAGGAAGATGATCGCGATGGTGAAAAGAAACAAGGTGAAGCATTAGATGATTTAAATGTTGAAAATGAAGATGTTGCAGGAAATGATCAAGATGATGATCCAAATGAAGATGTTGATGATGGTAAAATTTTAGCAATTGAGGAAGTCAAGAAGGATATTAATGCGTTAACAAAAGAGCAGCAAATGGAAGTTGTAATGAGTGATGCTCCAAAGTTAGTGGGGCTGCTATCAAAATTTAAGGTTGGACTTGATAACCTGAAAATTGTTCAGGTTCTACTGCAGAAGGTGAAATATTTAGTGAGTGGACTTAGCGAAGAAGTTGTGTTGGGTGAAGTTGTTCCTCGGCTGTGTAAATTGCCATGGAATGAAAGGCCACTTCTGAGGACATTAAACCAATCGTGGAATAATGCCCTAGAGAAGCGTTTCCCAATCTATCACCAACGTATTCACAACCCTCCAAATATTCTGTCCAATGCTCTCATTCTCTCCCATAACAAAAAACCCCAGCCAGGGGCGAGGAGGGTTCCTATAGGCTGCTAGGTATTTGGGTGTGCAAATCCGGTAACAACAATGCCAACATTAGCGAGTCTGCTATCACAATAAGGCTACCTAAACATCCACAAATTGAAGTACAGAAATACACAAAATTTGTCTGCGACAATCATCGTGTATTTTCGCTCACACCATCAGTTGTAACAGAAGAATCCAATGTCCCTCAAAATATTTACAATGTGTGGATGCTTGATTTAAGAGACTTCAACCTTCATTGGAAGAGACTTCCAGCGTTACCAAAGTTGGGGAATTGTGTGTATGCTTCCTCTTCATTAAATGGAGATTACGACAGCTATATATGGCAAAGAGGACACAGTGATTCCTTGGAGACAGAGGGCTGGAAATTGAGGCGGGGAGACAACGACATGAATTCATTGAATTGTGAATGGCATTGGGCTTATTTTAATGTTAATACTCGGCCTCCCAGAAGCTTACGTTCTGATACAATATCTGAGAGGCTCCCACATTATGTTGAGATCGAATTGCGTGTTGAACAAGAAGTTGCTAAAACACTTTTTAGGAAATGCCCGATCCCTGAATACACTCTCAATAAGTCCGATTATCGTAGTTACGTTTTCATGCTTCTTGATGACAAAAACAACGGTATTGGTGAGTGCAATTTGTGCTACATCACAGTTGAGGGCAGCAAGGTTTGCATATTGAAGGTGGGATTGGATGGGGAGAGAACCAAAATTTTGGAAGAGCAGGGATGGAATGATTTTGTGGAATATTGGAATAATCGAATGAGAGTTCGAGGTGCGTTTGAGAGGCCTGACAAATGGCAAGTCCACTCTTGAGAAAGGAGCGCAATCAAATTTTTCTTGGAGGCTAATCGACGGAGCATAAGATAAGAACTTGAACTTGTAGAATCACCACGTGATGAGGCTATAAATAAGCACTCCATTATCCGTCAACTGCTCCATTGCGTCCTCTATCCCTGTTGTCTGTGTGGTTTGCCAGACCCTTGTGTTGTCTCTCATCGACCCAACCTTCACCCATTCCAACAAGATTAAACGCTACAATCTCCGTTGTCAAACACTGTGTCCAAAGTCAAGCGCGACGTCCGTTGGTAAATCGTAACCCATTAATGAAGAAAATCGTAACCATCAGTCACATCTATATTAATTCGTTTAAAAAAAATAACATTAACATAGTTTTACATGGGTTGATAATCTTATATATATATTATTAAATATAAACTATATTAAATAATATTAATATGGTTATATATATTAATATATTTATTTATAAGATTATTTATTATTAAAAAAATGATATATAAATTATATAATTACATATTAATTATAACTTATATATTATAACTATATATATATATATATATATATATAATTTATAATATATATATATATATATATCTTTTAAAAAAATAATTATTATTTATTACAAAAAAATAAATTAGAGTTATTAAAAAAAGAAAAAATCGATAAGCCTGGACTCAAATCAGAGTTACCAGTGAATCATAGAAGATGAGCTACCAATGACACAATCGAATGAAGAAAGTATTAGCGGTCAAGTGAAGAGAAGGCATTTGTAGCAGATAAGAGATCGAATCCTTTCATCAACAAGCTTTGAGGACAAAGCTTCTGAAGGAAGGGGCTATGTTATGAATATGATTCATAACAAAATAAATAAATATAAATACTAAGTAATCAAGTAGTGATTATGTTAAGTAGTCATTAGTTAACTGAAAAGGAATGTCTAAAAGACATGCCTAATCATGAAAGGTCACCTGCTTAGGTATAAAAGCAGGGCCTCATTGTAACATTCAAATCACTTGTACATTTTTATATATTAATAAATTATTATTAAATACCTCGTGTATTTTTACATTCAAGCCTTCAAGCTATCAG
Organism: Pinus tabuliformis; assembly: GCA_031772625.1. NCBI lineage: Eukaryota > Viridiplantae > Streptophyta > Pinopsida > Pinales > Pinaceae > Pinus > Pinus tabuliformis. Next base: position 2,038,584,972 of record CM062818.1, read on the forward strand.
TTTTTTGCTTCAATTGCCCTAGAGGGGAATTGAAACATTCGCCCCCCTTAGAGGGAGAGTGGCTGTGGCCATTTGGATGAGGAGACTAAGAGGGATCTTAGGAGGAGGAAGCTCCGTTTCATGTGCCAAGAGCCTTGAGTACAAGTGCACCAAGGATAAGGCCCATTACATTGAGGTGTATTTAGATAGTGAGTCGGATGATGAGGTTGAGCTAGGGGTAGGCTAGGGAGATGAGGGGGCATAGTCATTAGGGGGAGCACCACCACCACCCCAGGGAAGAGGACCATTCTCTCCATCTGGCAGGGTTCTAGCTTCACTTCAGGGAGTTCTAAAGTACTTGACACTCAGGATCAGAGGTATTGTATAGGGGCAACTTGTCAGTCCTAGTAGACAGTGGGGCCACCCACAACTTTATCGATGCTTAGATGGTGGGGCAGAGGGGCATTCACACAGAGACACTTGAGGGGTTCTTAGTGTTGGTGCCAGGAGACCGGATGATGCAGTGCAAGAAGTATGTTCCCAGCTTGACTCTGACAATGGGGAACTACTTCGTCACTGACATTTTCTTTGTGGTTGATGTTCCAAACACCAGCATGGTGTTGGGTGTCTAGTGGTTGTACTCATTGGGGAGGGTCACCATTGATTGGCAAAAGTTGGTGATGGAGTTTACGGGCCCAGATGGGAAGCCGGTAGTGCTGAGGGGAATGCACTCCTACCCACCCCAGACAGCCTCCGCTCATCGGATGGAGGCAAATTTGCGACATGGGGACATAAAGTGGGATGTGGAGCTTAGGATTTCCAATACAGAGACTCAAACCTGGATTTCTTAGCTTTGCTGGAGAGGCATCAACGGGTTTTTGGCGAGATTCCTCCAAGCAGACCACCAGACAGAGGATTCGAGCACATTATTGAGCTGGAGGAGGGGGTGCATGCGTTCTTTACTACTCCCTATAAGCACCCCAAAGCCTATCGGGGCGAGATTGAAAGGGCGATACCGGAGCTATTGAGATTGGGGCACATCAGGCCTAGTTCGAGTCCCTTTGCTTCTTTCGTGGTGTTGGTGAAGAAGAAAGATGGGACCCTCCACATGTGTATAGACTACAGGGCCCTCAACAAGAAGATGTTGAAGAATAGATACCCCATCCCGCGCATTGATGAGCTGATGGATGAGCTTAGAGGAGCTAAATACTTCTCTAAGATAGACTTGCGCTTCGGGTATCACTAGATCTGGGTGAAGGTGCAGGACATCCCCAAGACTGCCTTTCGCTATCACTATGGGCACTTTGAGTTTTTGGTGATGCCCTTTGGGCTAACCAATGCCCCAACCACATTTCAGTCCTGTATGAACCATGTGTTCTGTGGGTAGTTGTGACGTTATGTCCTTGTCTTCTTTGACGACATTTTGGTATATAATCGGACTTGGGAGGAGCACCTCCAAATCCTAGAGGAGGTACTGCGCATATTGGAGGAGCAACAATTGTATGTGAAGATGTCCAAGTGTGAGTTTGGACTGACTAAGATGTTGTACCTTGGGCACGTGATAGGGCAGGATGGAGTGAAGGTACACCAGGAGAAGATCAGGGCCATCTTAGATTGGCTTACGCCCAAGAATGTGACGGAGCCGAGGGTATTCTTGGGAATTTGCACATACTACAGGAGGTTTGTGAGGGGATTTTCACAGCTGGCAACACTCGTCACGGATTTGATGAAGAAGGGAGATTTTGAGTGGACTCAAGTGGCACAGAAGGCATTTGAGCGCCTCAAGAAGGTAATGAGCAACTGTCTCGTTTTTGCTTTGCCGTATTTCACGCAGTCGTTTGTGCTGGAGTGTGACGCCTCTTGTGAAGGGGTTGGGGTTGTGTTGACGCAGGAAGTCACCCCATAGCATTTGAGAGCAGGAAACTGCTACCCCATAAGCGGTTGTACTCTATTTACGACAAAGTGAAGTTGGCAGTTATGCATGCAGTGACAAGGTTTAGACAGTACCTAATGGGAAACCGGTTCAAGGTGAAGACTGACCACAACAGTCTTCGGTTTTTCCTAGAGAATCAGACCTTGCAGGATATGCAGCAAAAATGGGTGAGCAAGATTCAGGCATACGACTTTGAGATCAAGTATGTCAAGGGCAAGCAAAATGTAGTAGGGGTCGCCCTTTCCCGAAGGCTCGCGTCACTCTCTCTGATGGATATCACAGAGGACTAGAGGGCACAGTGACTAGTTGAGTACTCCAAGAATCAACATGCATGCGAGATTTTGGATGGTGCCCATGGGGATGACGAATACATGGTGATGGACGAGATCATATACTACAAGGACATGATCTATTTAGTGTCGAGGTCGCAGTCGAGGGAGAAGATCCTACGTCCTGCACATGAGTCGCCCTTGGCGGGGCACTAGGGGTTCCTTAAGACGCACAAAACTGTTAGAGAGTGTTTCACTTGGTGGGGGCTCAAGGAGGACGTCTTGAGGCATGTGCGGGAGTGCTATGCCTGCTAGAGGAACAAGCTAAAGAACTCATCCAACAGGGATTTTGCAACCTCTCCCCATTCCCGAGCGGAAGTGGGAGAGTATATCGTTGGATTTTATCATGGGGTTGCCGACAGTTCAGGGGCGAGATTGCATTTATGTGGTGGTAGACAAGTTGATGAAGTTCACTCATTTCTTTGCCATTCCAGCCAAATACTCAACTTCTCAGGTGGTCGAGTTATTTTTTCAGGGAGGTGTTTACGCTACATGGGCTGCCTAAGATTATTGTTAGCGACAGGGATAACAGGTTCATGAGTTGGTTTTGGCAGGAGATTTTTCGCTTAGTGGGCACGGAGCTTACAACCATTACGCGTTACCATCCTCAGACAGACGACCAGACAGAGATTGTGAACAAATGGTTGGAGGGCTACCTACGCAACTATGTGATTGGGCAGTAGAGAGCATGGGTGAAGTGGCTGTACCTCGGGGAGTACTGCTACAACACTACGTACCATATGTCCATAGGTATGATGCCCTTTTGGGCTCTTTACGTTTATGATGCACTAACATTTGTTTATGTGATATTTAGATACAGCAGGGCCCCAGGGGCAAAGGATTGGGTGTAGGAAAGCCAAGATATCCTTAGAGCTCTTAAGGATAATTTATAGACTGCTTAAAACCAACAAAAAATGTATGCAGACAAGGGTCGAGTGGAGAGGCAGTTTGAGGTGGGTGACATGGTATTTTTGAGGTTGCAGCCGTATAAGTTGTTGATCAGTGGTTGTCATTGATGTCAATCCAAGCAGCACCAGGGGCTACCCTGATCTTGCATGGACATTTTGACTTGAAAACTCATATTATTTTGCGTCAAAGATCTTCTCGATGGATTCTACTCGTCGAGATTGTTTCGTGGATATATGGTACGCCTCCTTGTTCTTCACGGTTTGAGAGTTATTTGCGTTTGAAGTCGGAAATCCCATTAGTGGGCTAAAACCCCAAGGGTTGAGACATCACCTTATTCCCCAACGATTGTCAATATATGACAGGGATTCTCACCATAATTTCACCACGTATAAGTTGAATGTATTGAAAATCCAAAGGCAGTGAACCAATCATTGACTTGATACATTCATGTGTCACCTACAAGCACACCAAAAAGGGTTAGTGTACAAATTCCTTAGAGCTTAAACAAACAATTTATCAAAAACTATTAAATTAAATTAATTTTATTAAAAAAAACAAATAGAAAATTAAAATGAAGCCCTATCCAATAATTATGGAGCCCATATTTGCTCTCCAACGTTCACCTTATGGACCCCTCTTATATCTATAAATATAGAGCCCTTCCTCATCTCTAAATATATTTACTTTCAACGAATAATCTTGTGAGTAGAACACTGTAATTTTCAGTCACCTCTGAGCATCTAATGCAGAAATCACAGAAGGATTAGGACTGGGTATTAGTTACTGTTTTGGGACAAGCATCTTGTTTCAAGGGCAGTGAAGGATCAAGGCACTCTTCTGGACATTCTTTGGCATCTTTAGGACAGTTTTGAGGTTCATCTATGTTAAAATTGGCAACTAGGGCCAAACTCCATGTGGGTCATCTTATTCATAGCTGATAATATTTTTATTAGATTTCTCTCGTCAAGAGGTGTAGGATTAATCTAAAGATCATCCGATTCCGATAAGTATTTATGGAGATATGAATTTATTTTGATTATGGAATAATTATCAAGCCGACCTGCAACTCGTTTACGCTCAGAATCCCAACAGACGCATCTATTCATCATTGATTTTCTTGCGATTGGAGAAATCATATCTGACAGGGAACTTACTATCACTACCCTTGGAGGACTCCCACCCGAGTGGTATATATTTAGAACCACTATTCTCAATAATGATCGAATTCCAGGGTTTGAATAATTGATATCGAAATGCATTCAAGAAGAAACAAGAATGGTGGAGCATGAAATGCCTTTTACTAAAGGCAACCCTACTGCATTCTCCGCTCATGCCAAAAGGAGAAACAATGCAGGGACTAAAGGTCATTTCCATGGAAACCCTGGATCTAAGGGAGGAAGGAAAGGCAAATTCTTTGCTTGCAATAAGTTTAGCCACTATGCAAGGGAGTGCCCAAATAGAAGGGACACATCACATGATGATGATCACAATCATTCCAAGGGCAACTTCAACAACAACGATCGAAGGAATGACAAGTACAATGGAAAAGGAAAAAGGAATGTGGGACATCAAGGAAATGGTCGACCCTCCAAGAAAGCAAAGAACTCCAGGTACGAAGAATCAAATGTTGTTAACAATAAGCAAAAGGAGTATTATCTTATATCGACCCTCTCCATTACCTCACCTCCGGACACTTTGGGGAATTTGCTTATTGATAGTGGTGCTTCAAGGCACTTCATTGGATACAAGGAAGCTCTCTCTAATTTGATAGAGAAGGAAGCAAACTTGGAGATTATTCTTAGAGACAATGCCACCTATCCCGTAAAGGGTGTAGGGAAGACAAAGGTTACAATGTGGCATTCATCTATGGTAAGGTACGTGTTTGGAAAAGAAATTTTAAAGATGCTTTTACTCTTGGGTTCAGGGTTGGTGCATTGTATCAAGTTGCAGGAAGTCCATTGGGGGCCATGTCTTGTGACACATCTCTACAATTTGAACTATGGCACTGGAGGTTTGCCCATATTCATTACAAGGCCCTACCCGATATGAGACATATGGTGACAGGGATGCTCGAGTTCAAGGAAGAGCATGAAGGTATATGTTCGGGATGTACCGAGGGAAAACTTACAAGGGTGTTCATTGGGGTAGCATCAAATGTGCTCTAGCCATGAAAATTGGTGGAGAGGCTAAAGCACATGAGATCTCCAAGACCTAGAAATGGTTTGGGCAGATTCTACTTGGTTAAGGAGACATTAAAATAATTAATATTTTTAATGGAGTTCTTAAGTCTAAACTTAGGAAAAATAAATATTAATGGGTATTAATATAAAACTGGGTTAGAAGGTTTTAAATGACATGGATCAAGCCAAATCTAATCTTAGTTGTTGATTAGAGATGTAATCTCGGCCATTGAAGGACCAACAGGAAAAGTATAAGAGGAGGCTTGAGGATTAGTTCGAGAACACACCAGAGTGATCAGTCATTCGATTTTCTAGAGCGGGGTTTGCTAAGTGAAATCGAATCAGTGATCAGTTTGCAGCAAGGGGTAGTTAGTACGAGGCAAAGATAGTGCCAAAAGACTAGCGCAGAGGCAGAGAGGTAGACGCAGAGGTAGAGGGAGCCATGCAGAGGCAACGGAGACTGCGCAGAGGCCAGAAGGGCCTGCATCATCCACATAGAGGCTGTAGGAGTGACGCAAATAGCCAAATAGGTTGCGTAGAGCCTCAGAAGGCTGACGGAGAGGGTTTCAGGTTGACATAGAGGCTAGGAGGGTTGATGCTGAGCTTCAGATTGTGCTGGAGAGGGTTTCGTGGGGCAAAATTTCAGAATATCTGCTTCCAAAGAGAGAGGTATTATTGTCAGATTATTTTCTCTGTCGGGTGAGCCAGTTTGGCACCCAGTTGTATTTAGAAAGACTGTATAATAATATAACCCTTAAAATTGCTGCACAGGTTTTCCCAATTTGGGTTTTTCTAAGGACGATTGTTGAAAAATAATGGTGTCCCTTACGTGTTTGTCTATTTCTTTCAGTTGTTGATTTGTAGATGGTCGAGACTGTATTGCGTTTATTTCAGTGTTTATATGGTTAAATAAATTGTTGGTAATTAAACAAGTAGGCGAAATAAACCAGAGAATACAAATAAAATTTCTAACGGGTAATACTTGGAAATTTCAACATGATATCAGAGCGTTGCAGATCACAGGAGAGTTGAAGGCACCAACTGAATTAGAGCATTTATAACAGAAACAACTTTCCCGAGTGATAGAAGCTGTTCCTAGCAGAAAGCAGTAGAGAAGGGTTGAAGCAGAGGGCTTGCGTCATCAATTCGAGCCAGAAAGAGGCCAGTGCAGAGGCTCACGAAGAGCCACGCAGAGACCAGGGGGGTTGACGCAGTTGGCTAGTGGAGCAATTAAGCTAGTGCCGAGATTGCACAGAGCCTAGAGGCTCAATCCTTGTAGTTGTTGGGGCATAGGGAGCTGTGGGCAGATTGCGGGGAGTGAAGCTGGTGGCGTGCTATCGCTGCTGAGACATAATAGTACCTAACGAGGCAAAACCAAGGTAGAGGGATTTGCTACCGAGGCAAATTTATAGCCAAGAAATCGAAATCAGTGTTGTAGGTGCATAGGAGATCAGAGAGGTACGATTCGACGGTTGGCAGGAGGATTTCTAGGAGGGAAATCGAGACTCAGAGGGAGTCTAGCAGAGAACTTCCAGGCAGGAAGTAGAGACTTAGAGGGAGTCGAAGAGAGAACTTCCAGAGGGAAGTAGAGACTCGGAGGAGTCGAAAAGAAGAGCAGAGAAATGGCCATGAACGGACTGAGGGATCAAGATAGGCTGGATGGGGCGTCCAACTTTGTGACTTGGAAGGCTAGGATCTTGTCCGTTCTAGATAGACATCACATCAAGGCCTTCGCCTTGAGAACTGTGGCTATCCCTGTCGACCCAGCTGATAATGAAAAGTACGAGGATGCGATGGCCAAGGCAAAATGCATAATCCTTGATGGGGTCAAGGATCATGTGGTCCAGCATATTGCCGAGAAGGAGATGGCAAAGGAAATACGTTGAAGACATTGTATCAAGGCACTTCCATGCAGAGGAAGATGCTACTGGAGAATCAACTGCAGTCGTACCATATGCAGAAGGGGGGGTAGATAGATCACTTCCTTAGCAGGTTGCAGGAGATCCGGGACCAACTGACTTCCGTAGGGGCTACGCTGGATTAGGAGTTAATGGTGAGGACCGCCCTGAACGCAGTCTCCGAGGAGTGGGAGACGTTCGTCCGAAGCATTTTGGGCAAAGCGAATCTTCTAGGATGGGAAGAATTGTGGGCAACTCTTCGCCAAGAAGAGATCAGATGGCTGACCAAGATAGGAAGTAGTAGCAATGGGGCCCGGATCAAGAAAGAGGAGGAAGAGGATGCAGCTCTGGCATCTGCGGGAGAGCATGGGAAGAGGAAGAAAAAGGATCTCTCCAAGATTAAGTGCTTCAATTGTGGGGAACTGGGGCATTGTGTGAACCAGTGTCTGAGGAAGAAAAATAAGGGAGAGGTGTCTGACTCCAAGGCAGCGCCAGCGAAGGCAGAAAAGGAGGTAGAGGAGGATGATGATTGTGCCATGAGTGCTCATGTACCTCTAGAGAAGAGGTGGGGAGACATCGAGCTGTAGTCAGAAGGACTATAGGCGATGAGAGGCAGGATCCTTGAGGTACCCAAACTCTCAGATTATACTTGGCTATGGAAGCCCCGAAGTGAGAGTTGCAGGATGGCAGATGTTGGTAGAAACGGATGCCGATGAAGCGGCAGAGAGTGCTAGAAGTGCAGAAGTCCCTAGCAGCGCAGAGAGGCTTGCAGCAGTGCGAGAGGCACAGAGGAGGTTGCAACAATGTGAGAGGCACAAAGGAGGTTGCAGCAGTGTAGGATGACACAAAGAAGTTTGCAGTGGTGCGAGAGGCAAGGGGTTGTTGCAGCATCGCAGAGGCAACAAAGGGAGCACAATATAGTGGCAGAGAGAGCTTCAACATCGGGAGTGTTTCTAGCCTGACAGGGATGTGAATTAGTTACTTACTTCTCAGTAACTAAGTTGCAGTGCAGTAGCAGTAGCAGTAGCACGATGCAACATGATGAGAGGGGGTTGCAGTGCAGATGCAGTATTGGGAGAAAGGACCAACAACAGCATGGATGCAGAGGGAGCTGCCGTACAGATGTAGCAGTGGCAGTGGCAGAGCCATGGGAAATAGTACAGGATGCAATAGTGCAGAGGATGTTGGGCAGGGAGGCCTAGCATCAGCACAAGTACCAGTGCTGTAAAATCAGGGTGATGCTTAGTATGGAGTATTACTAGAGCATAGTCCTCGCTAAGAGGGAGTGTTGATTTGGGGTAGCATCGGATGTGATCTAGCCATGAAAATTGGTGGAGAGGCTAAAGCACATGAGATCTCCAAGACCCAGAAATGGTTTGGGCAGATTCTACCCGGTTAAGGAGATATTAAAATAATTAATATTTTTAATTAGGTTCCTAAGTCTAAAATTTGGAAAAATAAAATGGGTATTAATATAAAACTGGGTTAGAAGGTTCTAAATGACATGGATCAAGCCAAATCTAATCTTAGCCGTTGATTAAAGATGTAATCTCGGTCGTTGAAGGACCAACAGAAAAAGTATAAGAGGAGGCTTGAGGGTCAGTTGGAGAACACACAGAGTGATCAGTCATTCGATTTTCTAGAGTGGGGTTTGCTAAGTGAAATTGAATCAGTGATCAGTTTGCAGCGAAGGGTAGTGAGTACAAGGCAGAGAGGCGGAGATAGAGCTGGAAGACCAACGCAGAGGCAGAGAGGCAGACGTAGAGCGAGAGGGAGCCACGTAGAGCTGCAGGAGTGACGCAAAGAGCTAGAGAGGCTACGCAGAGCCTCAGAAAGCTGACACAGAGGGTTTTAGGCTGACGCAGAGGCCAGGAGGGCTGACGCTGAGCTTCAAATTGCGCTGGAGAGGGTTTCGTGGGGCAGACTTTTAGAATATCTGCTTCCAAAGAGAGAGTTATTACTGTCAGATTATTTTCTCTGTCGGGTGAGCTAGTTTGGCACCCAGTTGTACTTAGAAAAACTGCATAATAATATAACCCTCATAATTGCTGCACTGATTTTCCCAAGTTGGGTTTTTCCGGGGACAATTGTCCAAAAATAACGGTGTCCCTTGTGTGTTTGTCTATTTCTTTCAGCTATTGATCTGTAGATTTTTGAGACTGTATTGCGTTTATTTCAGTGTTTATCTAGTTAAATAACTTGTTAGTAATTAAATAAGTAGGCGAAATAAACCAGAGAATACAGATAAAATTTCTAACGGGTAATAATTAGAAATTTCAACAAAGGGGACTATTCCCCTCAAGTAATAGCAAGACCATATATGTGGAACAACCCGAGGGGTTTGAGGTTCATGGCCAGGAATCTCATATATGCAGGTTGAAGAAAGCTATCTATGGATTGAAGCAAGCACCCCGGGCTTGGTATGAGAGGATTGATAGCTATCTGATGAAGCTGAGATTCACTAGGAGTGAAGCCGATCCAAACCTTTACTTTAAGGTTGAGGATGATAAACCTCTCATACTGGTACTTTATATGGATGACCTCTTTCTGACAGGTGTAGACCTTCTTATTCACAAATGTAAGAGGGAGTTGGCTTCCGAATTTGAGATGAAGGACCTAGGACTGATGCACTACTTCCTAGGGTTGGAGGTTTGGCAAAAGCCAGGAGAAATTTTCCTATCTCAAGGAAAATATGTTGTGAAGATATTGGAAAGATTTGGGATGGTGGACTGCAAGCCTGTGACTACCCCGATGGAGCTTAACTTCAAGAAGTTATGCGGTAGTGCTGCCGGACCTGAATTGGGAAATGCTTCTGAGTATCATCAACTCATAGGAGCACTGATGTTCTTGGTGAACTCCCGTCTAGATATATGTTTTGTAGTTAACACGTTGAGCCAATATATGGTTGAGCCTCATCACTCACATTGGATTGGTGCCAAGAATCTTCTGAGATATCTTCGGGGCACAATCACTCATGGATTGAGATACACTGCTGAAGATGTGAGGCTGCATGGTTATTCTGATACTGATTGGGCAAGTAGTGTGGTGGATCGCAATAGCACTTCTAGGTGCTGTTTCTCTTTGGGTTCTGCTTCGATATCCTGGATGAGCAGGAAGTAGAAGTCTGTTGCTTTGAGCACCGCTAAGGCCGAATACATAGCTGTGAGTATGGCCTCTTGTGAAACTGTCTGGTTGAGGAAGCTCTTCAGTGAGCTGTTTCGACATGTGCTGGATACCACCGTGATCCTCTGCGACAACCAGAGTGGAATCCGATTACCAGAGAATCCCATATTTCATGATTGCTCTAAGCACATAGACATCAGGTACCACTTTATTTGGGAGATGGTACAATGAGGAGCAATAAGGCTCCAACACATTGGGACTGATGAGCAGGTCGCCGATATTCTGACGAAGCCCCTAGGAAAGGTCAAATTCTTGACTTTCCGAGAACGTCTAGGAGTCATGGAGAGACCCTCTTATGAGGGTCCTGTATGATATGGATATTGAGCTCTGGGGGGCTTGGGGTACTTCTTGGAGCGATGACCAACCAGAGGGTGAGTGGTTCAAACTTCCCCTAATGGTTTGCTATGTAGGCAGGATGAGTGGTTCATCCTTCTCCTGCTGAGACACAATCATAGGGTGAGTGGTCCAACCTTCCCCTAGTGATTTGTTGCGTACAGGGTGAGTGGTTCAGCCTTCCCTTGTGATACCCCATGGCGACATGTAGGGAAGATGAGTGGTTCGTCCTTCTCCTGATGAGACATCCTACCCATGTAGTCTGGAACTCATGGGAAGTACCTCTCATCTGGCCAATGAGTAGGGAAATGAGGATAGGGACCATAGTACTACAAATGGATGCATTGTGTACTATCGTACTCCCTATGCTAGGATGATATTGATTTGGGATCAATTGGAACTGACTTTCGGTCAGTAAGAGTGGTATGGCACACTCTCTTTATTGGAAGACTTCAAGTTAGTATGACTGGTATGAGACACCCTCTTTTATCTGGGAGTGACTTCGGGTCAGTGGAGAATGGTATGATACATTCTTGATCACTTCTTCTTCTTCATAGTTCAGCAGAGCAGAGCAGTGTATTGATGGCAGAGATAGCATCGACTGACAGATGGATTAGCAGATGGAGTTCTCCCTAGTTGAGAGTGAGTGTTAAAATTGGCAACTAGGGTCAAACTCTATGTGGGTAATCTTATTTATGGCAGCTGATATTTTTTTTGGATTCCTCTCTTTGAGAGGTGTAGGATTGATCTAAAGATCATCCGATTCCAACATGTATTTATGGAGATATGAATTTATTCATATTATTGACAATTTGTCAAGGTCGGCCAGCGCGCTAAACAAACACTTTTACCCCCAGCTCAACCTCAACGTTGCATTTAAATAGAGGAGACCTCAAGTCATTTGAGGAGCACATCATCTCATGATCTCTCTCTCCATTTGTTTGGGTATGTCTTCTCACAAGGAGGACGTGGTGGAAAGAGAGATCTAAGGAGCCCTAGCCGCAGTCAAGTGGACATCTAGTCGCAATCAAGAGAGGAGACCTAGCCAATATCTAGGGGAGCCCTAGCTGTAGAAAAGGAGCCTTATCCGCAACCAAAGGAAGTCCCAGCCACAGCAAGGAGAGGACTGGACAACGAAGGCATTTAAGGGCTGTTTCAGGGGTCCGTTTAGAGGACAAAGCTGCTGGTTGGAGGGCCGAGGCCCTGTTCTTGGAGGCCGACACAAGGAGGTATGTTTGAGGACTTGCTGGAGGGTGGACAATCCTCCTAAGAGGCTGCCGCAGGCCCAGTTAAATTCTTGTAGGGTGCCGCAACTGTTTTAGGGAGACAAGTCTATGCGTTGGGATTGATACTACCTAAAGGAGCATCATGGAGGGCAACATCCCTTTGGAGGACAACTGCAACCAATAAGAGCAATTATGGGCCAGTTTGATGGGCTGTTAGGGACTGTGGTTAGTGCTCTAACCAGTCCCAGAATTGCAGCATTGCAGCAAGTTCAAAACAATAGTGTTGGCGTGGCTTAAATGCTGTTGCGTTAATGGTGGTTGAGCACTATTTTGAAGATGTTTGCTACAAGGGTTGCCATGTGCTAGGCCACAGGCCATCGCACCATAGCAAGGGCTGCATAGGGCAGTCTAGGATGTGCCACAACATCATAGCAAAGGAAGGAGTTACTAAAGGGTATGCTGCAGTTCTCTTACGACTGTCAAGGAAGTTTACGGCTGCTACAAGTGCCCTAACCAGAACAACAATCAAGTAGAATCAAATCAGAACTATGAGTAGTGTTTAGGCTGATTAAGCTAACTGCTAAAGGCCGAAGTTGATTGGGCTTGACCAAGTCACCTAGAGGAAGTTTTCCATCCTGTTTGATCAACATTGATATTTTTGATCTAGGCTTTTCTACTGCTGTCATAAAATATCAGATTTGTATATTTGTACTATCTCTCTCTCTCTCTCTCTCTACTGAACTATTGAAGAATATAAGAAGAATTGATCAGGGGTTTCCCCACATTGGGGTTTGTCCCTGGATGGTGCCACATCTTGTGTCCTCTTGTCTTGACTTGTTTTCTACTGTTTATGTTATGTTCTATATGCATTTTACCATCATGCTGATGTGATTACTAAACTGGATATTGATATTGGGCTAACAAGAAAATTGAAGTAAATTGCTCTTAAGCATAGAACATACCAAAAATTAATAGCAGTCTTGGGCCACATAGTGGGGCATAAGGGTAGATAGTTAAGGGGAAGCCCATACTTGGGTATGTAATGTATAGAAGGGAACAATTGTGGTACATGAGGTGCCCCGACCTTGATTTTTCCACCCTTCTTCATATACCTTTTGCCTTTTATGATTTTTCTTTAATTAACTGCTTAGGGCTCAAAGGACAAGAGCATGATGTGCAAGATATAGTAGTGATTACCGCCTTTTAGGTAGGGTGGTTTATTGCCCTCCAGGGGTTGGGACAATCATGGGTTCCTAAATGATAGAGGAGGCTCATCTAGGGCCTTTGGAACTAGGGTGATCGCCAATGTTTGGGGTAGAGTTCATGTAATAGCTTTTGCCCACATGCTAATTATTTTTGTCCCGACCATCTTTTGCTTTTTGTGGTACAATCCTGTTAAATGTGGCCATTTATGCTTTTCACTTTTTCTTTTAATTGCTTCAACCTTTGGGGCATTATTCTAGGCCTGACCCAAGGTGGGGGCAAGGGTGTAGGGAGGCTAGCCCTATGTGGACCTAAAATGGGAATGTGGACCTAGGTGGGAGAAAATATGAATGGGGGTATAGTGAATGGAAAGGGAGTGATATGTGCGGATAAAGGAGCGAGACCACGCACCCAAAATCGGGGTTTCCCAAGTAGTACCACCCTAGAACCAAATGGTCAATAAAGGAGATCCCACGGGACTAAGATCCAAGGGTAACAACCAAAAGAGATCAAGGGAACATGAGCACAAACTAAGCCCATTGTTTCTGCCAAATCCCCCCATCGTTCCATACCCAAAAATATCCATGATAAGTAAACCCAATACTCAATTACCAAATGACAAGACATACCTTTATATTTGGGAGGCCCACCTTCAAACATACAATCAATATAGGTGGATGAGGGACCACATGGCTGGCTCAAGTGGCAGAGAAATGGCACAACGAGCTAGTAGGAGGCATCAAGGGGTTGTTGGTTGCCAGTTGGGGCTTATCATGGAGAAAAATTTCTCCTAGGGATATCACCGACGAAGTGGTGGGTAACATGGACCACATGAGGAAGAGGAGAGCAACTACAGAAGGCAAAGGCAAGCTCATTTTTGGGGTTCTTTGTTCATTCATCTAACTTGAGAGTTTGCTTGTGCTAATAGCCAAGTCAACCCATACTTTGAGCACAGGGATTTCCATGGGGAAATTCCAACCTCTCTTTCGGTGGACTTCGAGTGCCATCCTAAAAAGGAATTTTTGAACTTAGTGGGAGACAATTTCGCTGGACATTGCAGGTCAGTTCAGCCTTTCCTTCAACCAGTTCGAACTTCTAGGAGGACAGAGGAGCAAAGTCGTACCATTGAGTTGAGGGAGATTCAAGGGGTATTTTGGCCGGAGAATTTAGCAGAAATTTCACTCAAGTTGGACCAGCAATTGTGGAGAATTTCAAGGCCCGGAGTTGTTGCTTTTAGGAGAGATCAACTCACCAGTTTAGGGCCTGCGCATTAGTGTTTCTGAGCAGAATTCACGGGGCTAGATTCATCCCACTTGTGCCGGATTTTGGAAGGGAATTTTCAATTCACTCAGTTCTTCCAAACGGATTTTTCAGGGGATTCTACAGCTATTTGAGGGGGGATAAGTGGCATATTTAGCAGTTGTGGTTGTGGGGGACGTAGAAACCTGCCAGGGAGGGTGTAGCACCAAAATTTGGGTAATTTTGGGAGGGTCAGAATTAGCCAAATCATTTCTGGGTTTTGTTGGAATGGTCTCAAAGAGTATAATCCTAATTTTGCAGAATTTTTGGAGGTGATTTGGGCTCTCAAACTTCAGTTCACCTATAACAGTAGTGCATAAATCTTCTGGGTAAAATGTATAGCCTTGAGGAGCCATTTTGAGAGGAGATTTGAAGCTATTCTCACCTGGGTATTTGCTTTTTTCCCTAGCAAGCCAAGGTGCACACTTTCCATTCCCATTGTAATCAAATTCCATGGTTTATAAATAGAATGGCTCAGAATCATTGTTGCTGCACAATGTAGTTTTAATTTATTGCTGCATGTGTCATTTTCAGAATTATATGGTTGTTCGTATGCTGTAGCTAGTGCATGTCTTTGGTATTCTATTGTAAATTTCTATTAGGAATATTACAATTTTTCAGAGATCCAATTCTTAATTGTGAGCTTTTTGATAAGATCAGGAGGGGGATCTGGTCTCAACCACCATACTAAAAAATCCTAGATTTAAAAGGCCTCTTCTCCACTTGGCTCCAAATGATGCCATAATTAACAAGGCATAGCTTGCTAAACATTTTTCCTAATATGTGATCAAATATCTGTGTGTGTGTGCATCTGCTGCTAAAACCTATTCTCATAGTGTTCATGACACTTCTTACTTTCCCACACTTCATTCGCATTTTTCATTTTGGTCATTCAGAATTGTTTAGAAGCTCTTTGGAACTCTTTGACAACCTTTTTTTATAGTGATCTCTCCTAATGGCTATTTTCTGTACACGATATAACTTGTTTTCCTTGTAATTCCTATTTCACACTTTTTTCCTTGTGTTTCTCCTTGTAATTCCTATTTCACATTGTTAATACACTAAACCCAAGACCTATGTGGGATTTGTATTTCATATAATGTTGGATAGGCCTACCTTGACTGCCTTTCCTGTTTATTTCTGATGTGGTTGCCAAAAGAGCAGTTCAATATTTTCATCACATGTTTCAATTGGGATCTTAAATATTTTTGACTTGCATTGTGATTTTAGAAAACTAAAAAGCAGTATTTTTTTTCCTTTAGAGCGGATAGTAGTTATGATTCTACTGTCAGTATATTTTTGAGGTATCATCTTAGCCATGTATATCTATTTTGTCTTTTATGACACTTTCCTTTAGAAATCCTTGGAGAAATTTTTAGCATTGGGAGACTAATTTTTTCCTGATACTTGTAGAAGTAGAGCAATTATTAGAACCAGAGGAAAAGGCTATTTTGCAAAAGAATGAAGTTCCTGATTTCACCAAGTTGACTTCGGTTAGTCCAAGTTCTTCCCAATTTTTTTATGATATGAATTACTGGGCTGATTTGTGCTTTATTTTCTCACATGTCATGTTATATTATATCCAAAATGGTGATGTTGTCACTTGTATGCTTGGGTGTTGATTGGTTGAGTTTGTTGATTATATCTTTCTAATTTTTTAGACAGAAGCAGACTGAGTAAAAAGAATCAAATTTCCATTTTTTTCGTACTCGTGGGTTGAAATTTGCAGCAAATTTGTACAGCCATTTGTTATTCTCTGGTTGGAATGTTCAAGTGAAACCAACTTTCTGTGTGGAATGCAACTCATCGTTATCCCAGCTGATTTTCATAAAACTTTTTACTATGAATCCAATTCTGTTGTGGATATTATTGTGGGAAGTTCATGGAATTCGGAGTTCAGAATTTTCACCTCTTAAAGAGAGATTTCCTGGATTCCAACCTTGTAAATTCAGCCTTAGTTCTGTTATTAAATACAAAACAAAACAGCAGTGGCAACAGACAATATTTCAATTATTAACAACCCCAAATTTTTAGGCAATTTAAGAGAAAAGATACCCAAAGTTCTTTCATAAGTTTCAAGCCTCTAGGGAAATATTATTATTAATAAATCAGATCTGAAAACTTTTATTTACATTAGTAAATACAGCAGTAAAACAACCCTTATCTTCCACTATTGCAATTTTAAATCACTTAATATAACTACCCTTCACTTATGTCAAATCAGCAAGACATACATCGCTGGAAACTCTAACCCGTGAAGAACATAGTTGGCTGGCTTGAAATTAAATTTGCAATTTACACAAGTCTTGGACAGCTGGGAACTTCATTAATATGCATAAGATGAAGTTCATGTATGTACGATAGCCGTATTACAAAGCTAGTACAATCCACTAGCTCTCCAAAACTTTAGCCAGGGAAAACAATGAAAAACTCCAGCTCAACCAAGGAGATCCAACAAGCATGAATCACTCAAGCAAATTCTCCATGGCAAGATGTCTCCTCCTCTTCTTCGCTTCTCCAAGTACAGCCTGGGGTTTCATCTCAATACCCTAATCTCCAAATCTCCAAGGGATGAAACCCAAACCCTAGACTTAAAAAATTCTCCAACAAGATTAAGAAACCCTAACAACTTAGAGAGAGAGAGTACATAATAAGATCTGAGCGAGAGGAGAGGTGGTGTGTGTGAAATTTTCAATTATTGCAGCAGCTGGAAATTATTCTTCTAACTGAATATTATTATGTGCAGTTTATTTGTTGTTATGACAAACAACAAATAAAATTACAACTGCAGTTTTCACCAAAAATAAAATGCACTGAAGAAATAAAACTGGAATTGAGAAAATAGAGAACATACAAAATAAAAATGACACCGGTATTTTTGGACAAAAGTCCCCGGGAAAACCCAATGTGGGAAAACCAATGCTATGGGTGAGGGTTTTATTATTATTATTCAACAACAAAAATCTGAGTATAATATCTAAATGGCCAACTGACAATCCTCTCCTGAGAAATGATTGGCAAAATTATCTGAGAGAATTTTTCTTTCTCCTGACCTGATCTGGCCTCACAAACTGGCCTGATTTGGCCCCACAATCAACTCCTAACCTGTCTTTGCATCAACCTCTGCGCAAGCATTGTGCAAGCTAAAACTCGCACTGCTTGGAATAACTGCGATCTGCTTTTGTTGACTGTCTATGCCACTGAGAAGGATTTGTTGGCCCTCTGGAAGAATTTTCCTAGCACTCTGCTACTAAATTGATCTCTCCTGTGGTTCAATCAAACTGCCTCCTTGAGGCTCTGCGCAAGCCCCTGCATAACCTCCTATGGAATAACTCAGCCTCCTTTGGCTGACTCTTCCGGAACTGGAAATCTCCTTTGGAATCTTTCTGCTGCTGCTCCTCAATTTCTGCTACTCTATCATTATCTCAAATTCTTCCCTAGCTGAATCTTTGCTCTCTAGGAAATTTGATCTGCCTTGATCTCCCTCTCACTCGATGTGTCTTCTCCATCACCATCGTCCTGCTCTTATAATTTCTTGTTGGTGAACCAACGACCATGATTAGATCCCCATCACAACTAAGATCATCTCAAACTCAATCTGTGTGAGTTTCTAAAGCATTCTTATATTTCCTTAATTAATTACTATTAATTAACCATTTTTCATAAGTTAAACTTTGGAAAAATTTAAATGATGAATAATTAATTTAATTAAGGCGTTCACAATCTTATCTCGCGAAACCTTTTCAGGGTTTTGAAGATATTGTGTTCTTAGCCTCTTTCACACAAATCGAGACTAGAACACCTATCCAATACTACAAAAACTAATACTCCCTTTTAGCGAGGAAGGTGTTCTACTGTCTTCACCTGTAACATCTTCTCTCATGTTGTTGATGCTTGACCTCTGTGACATCTTGCCACTGTCCACCAAGCCACTGCGCATACTCTGATTCATCTCCCAACTCTGTAGCTGAACTATCCTACATCTGCGCTGCTGCTGACACTGCACTGTGCCATCCTGCACTACTGTGAACACTACTCTGCGCTGCGTTGTCGCCTAAAGTGTTGATTTTGGGTAGCATCGAATGTGCTCTAGCTTCGAAATTTTGTGGAGGGGCTAGAACGCATGAGATCTCCAAGTCCCAGAAATCGTTTGGGGGAATTCCACCCGGATGAGGAGTTATTAAAATAATTGATATTTTTAATGGGTTCCTAAGTCTAAACTTTGAAAAATAAAAATATTAATGGGTATTAATAAGAATATGGGTGAGAAACATTTAAGTGACGAGGATCAAGTCTGTTTTAATCTTAGCTGTCGATTAGGGACTTAATCTCGGCCGTTGATTCATCAACAACAAAAGTATAAGAGGAGGCTTGAGGGTCAGTTGGAGACACACCAAGTGATCAATCAACTCGATTTTTCTAGGGCGAGGTTTGCTGAGAAAATCGAGTAGGTGATCTGAGTTGCAGTGAGGGGCAGTAGCAGAGAGTTGGATTGGAAGGGAGTTTCGAGCCAACGAGTACCAGGCAGAGAGGTAGCAGTGGCATCAGAGAGGCAGCGCAGAGGCCTACGCAACCCAGGAAGGGGCTCACGCAGAGCTGACATAGGCCAAAAGGGTTCTTGTAGTGGCAGTGTGAGATAATCATCGGAAGTTCAAGATTTCGCTGGGAGTTTGATGTTCTGAGGCGGGAGGGCTAAATTCGAAGCTCTTGAGAGCAAATCGATCCAACAGAGAAGTGACACAGTCTCCTAGAGGCAAGACGCTGGCCCACACAGAGCAAATTGTGTTGGGATTTTTGCAGTGCTTGCCTGGGTCAGCGATTCAGTGGATCAGTTGTGACTTAGAGAACGAGGTAAACCCTCGTATGTATCAATATTTCTCTAAAAGGTTAGCTGGTGTGAGAGGCAACCTGTTGTACTCATATTCTGCTTGCTTAATAATACAAACCCTCTATATGCTGCACTGGTTTTCCCGCATTGGGTTTTTCCAGGGACGTTTGTCTAAAAATAACGGCGTCCCTTGTGTGATTGTCTCATATCTATTTTAGTTTATGATCTATATGTCAGTGTAGTCTGCAATAGTGTTTTTCATCATTGTTTAAATAACTTGTTGAATGTAAAAACAAGTAGGAGATGATAAACAAGTGTTTGCAATAGGATTTCTGATGTGTAGATTTAGAAATTTTCACATGGTATCAGAGCATTGCAGATCATAGGACGCTGAAGACATCTGCCAGGAGATCCAGTGAATTTGCTGCAGACTAGCAGTTGCCCTGAGTGACAGTGTTGTTTTAGAGGCAAAGGAACAGCTCAAGGAGTGACACAGAGCTAGAGAAGTGACGCAGAGGCTCACACAGTGCCTGCGTTAGCATTTTGAGCTTGTAGAGGGTAACGCAGTACCTGAGAAGAGCTCACGCAGTGACTGCGTCAACTATCTGGGCTAGCGCAGAGCCTGAGAGGCTCAAATCAGTTAGTTGCCGGGGCTGGAGGAGTAGAGCAGATACAATCAATGGAGCTGGTGGGACGCTGTTGCCGTTGTTGCAGAACAACGTCTTTGGAGACAAAGACGAGGTAGAGGGAGTCATTGCCTTGACAAATTTCTAGCCAAAGAAATCTAGATCCGAGTTGCAGCAACAAAGGAGGATTGGAGAGGAGTGATTCGACATTTGGCGGGAGGATTTCCATGAAGGAAATCAGGACTCAGAGGGAGTCTAGAGGAGCTTGTTCCTTAGAGGATTTCTAGTGCCAAAGAAATCCAGATTCGAGTCTTGCTGGATTAACAACAGGAGAGGGAGAAGAGAACCAATCCTATATTTGTTGAGAAGAGACGGCTGTAAATGGATTGAGGGATTAGGACAGATTGATGGAGCATCCAATTTTGTCATTTGGAAGGCTAGGATCCTGGCAGTCCTAGACAAGAAGCACATCAAGGACTATGCCTTGAAGGTAGTTTTTGTTCTAGTCAACGTTGATCCGCCGTAGAACTACGAGGAGGCCCAGGCGAAGGCTAAATGCATGATTCTAGACGGGGTCAAAGATCATGTGGTCCCACACATTGCTAAGGACACAACAAGGGAGATGTGGGAAACACTGACCACCTTGTACCAGGGGACTTCCATTCAACGGAAGATGCTATTGGAGAATCAGCTGAGACAGTACCAGATGCAGAAGGGAGAAGGGATCGATCCCTTCTTTCTCAAGTTACAAGGGATTCGAGACCAGTTGACTTCTGTGGGGTCTACACCAGATCTTGAGTTCATGGTCAGGACTACCTTGAATGTAGTCACCGAAGACTGGGAGATATTTGTCCAGAGTATCTTGGGCAGAGCTTCTCTCCCCAGTTGGGAGGAAATGTGGGAAGCTCTTTGACAGGAAGAGATAAGGATGCTAAGGTAGGAAGCAGTGACAAAGGAGCCCTGGTCAAGAAGGAGGAGGATGCAACTCTCGCATCATCGAGACAACATGGGCAACCAAAAAGGAAGAAAAAGGATATAACCAAGGTCAGATGCTTCAGGTGTGGTGAACTAGGACATTTCGCCACTCAGTGCCCCCGGAAGAAGGGCAAGGAAGAGGCTTTTGACTCGAAGGCTGCTCCAGCAAAGGCTGACAAGGAGGATGATGACGAGGATTGTGCCATGAGTGCTCATGCACCTCTAGAGAAGAGGTGGGGTGACATCGAGCTGTAGTCAGGGTGACTACACAAAGGGGCAGGATCCTTGAGGTGCCCAAACTCTTGGATCACATACGGCTACAGGAGCCCTTAACGACAGTAGTAGAATGACGAGAGTCAGTTCGTGCGAGGGATGATGGAGCAACAATTGCAAAGCTAGAGTGCAAGAGTCTGATGCAGTGCAATGGAGGTTGCAGCAGTGCGGGAGGCACATCACAGATTGCAACAGTGCAGTAGCAGCAAAGGGTCAGCACAGATTAGCAATAGAGGTAGCTTCAGCATCATGAGGTATCTAGATTGACCAATATGTCAGCGTTTGGGTGGCTTTTCAGTTGCTTACTTCTCAACAACTGAGTTTCAGTGCAGCAATTAGCAGTGGCAGTGTTATGGGCAACATGGTGCAGCATATTGAGAGGGCGCTGTAGTACAGATGTAGCAGTGACAATGGCAGTGTCATGGGCATCAATATAGGATGCAGCAGTGCAGTGGATCAAGGGCAGCAGGTCAAGCATCAACAACACAGAGGACCAATGCAGTGGATCAGTGTAATACTATTATTGAGAATTATTGCTAGAGCACATTCCTTGCTAATAGGGAGTGTTGATTTTGGGTAGCATCGAATGTGCTCTAACTCCGAAATTTCGTGGAGGGGCTACAAAACATGAGATCTCCAAGACCCAGAAATCATTTGGAGAAATTCCACCCGGATGAGGAGTTACTAAAATAATTAATATTTTTAATGGGTTCCTAAGTCTAAACTTAGGAAAGTAAAAATATTAATGGATATTAATAAGAATATGGGTGAGAAACATCTAAGTGAGGAGGATCAAGTTTGTTTTAATCTTAACCGTCAATTAGGGACTTAATCTCAGACATTGATTCATCAACAGGAAAAGTATAAGAGGAGGCTTGAGGGTTAGTTGGAGACACACCAAGAGATCAGTCAATTCGATTTTTCTGGGGCGAGGTTTGTTGAGAAAATCAAATAGGTGATCTGAGTTGCAGTGGCAGAGTGTTGGATCGGAAGGGAGATCCAAGCCAATGAGTACCACGCAGAGAGCCAACAGTAGCATCAGAGAGGTAGCGCAGAGGCCTATGTAGCCCAAGAAGGGGCTCACGCAGAGCACGCAGGCCAAAAGGTTTCTTGCGGTGGTATTGTTGAGATAATCATTGGAAGTTTGAGATTTTGCTAGGAGTTCGATGTTCTAAGCCGGGAGGGCTGAAGTCGAAGCTCTTGAGAGCAAATCGATCCAGCAGAGAAGTGACGCAGTCTCCTAGAGGCAAGACGCTGGCCCACACAGAGTAGATTGTGCTGGGATTTTCGCAGTGCTTGCCGGAGTCAACCATTCAGTGGATCAGTTGTGACTTAGAGAACGAGGTAAACCCTCGTATGTATTTCTTGCTGCCGATATTTCTCTGAAAGGTTAGCTGGTGTGAGAGGAAACCTGTTGTACTCAGATTCTGCTTGCTTAATAATACAAACTCTCTATATGCTGCACCAGTTTTCCCGCATTGGGTTTTTCCGGAGACGTTTGTCCAAAAATAACGGTGTCCCTTGTGTGATTCTCATATCTATTTCAGTTTATGATTTGTATGTCAGTGTAGTCTGCAGTAGTGTTTTTTGACTGAAAATCTGTGTTAGAAATGAGGTCAGATCCATGTATTTATAGTGTTTTTTGCTAGTAAAATCGAAGGGACACGTCTACATAAAGTGGGCCGACATGGATGACAAGTGTAGGTCAGCTAGCCTGCAATTTCATATTTTTTACCTTAAAAATTCATTATCTCATGAACTACTGGGAGTTTTGTAGCAAGGGCTCATTGGAAAGAGGAAAAAATCCTCTTTAAGATGGTTTAGGTCCCATTGAGAAAAGATGCCTCTAAGTTGGCAAAAAATAATTTTCTTTGTGACTGTCCTTAAATTTTATGCATAAAAAGTTTAGGACAACATGAGTAATGTTTGGGACAACGGTTTCTTCATTGTTATCAATGTATGAGTGTGTCATCATGTAGGAGTGCTGCATTTATTTCATCACGAGTGTATGCAATAATGCGTGTATCATCTCGTGTCATCATATAATGGTGCAGTGATATGTTGTAGGCAGTATCATTAGGAAAGTCTCTTTCAATCATCAGTCACGTCATCACTTAGTCTTCCAACCCTCATCAAGCACCATCATTAAGTGTGGACATATAAGAGTATAACATCATCACAAGTATGGCTTCATTAAGTGTAGTTCTTCACATCAAGGGCTTGTACCTAGGGACTAGATCACCAATCAGACACTTGGCAACTTCTTAGGGCAAGACATCATCATCTAGAACTAGGCTTCTCAAGAGTATTGACACCTCAGTCAATGCCATATTGACATCAATGACAACCTAGATTAACAATCTCCCCCTTTGTCATTGATGGCAATATTCTTGCCCTTCCAACATTCTCTCCCCCTTTGACATCAATGGAAAATGGGGTGCCCAAGAACTCCCCATGTCAAGCTACTACTTTTCTTCACGATTAGTAGTTCTTCAAAGGTATGTTACTCCCCTTGTACCGGTGCTCTTCTTTCTGGCAATGTGGTCCATGATATGTTTGCATTTCTTCATTTGGTGAACCAACTCCCCCTGTTTGCACGACCTCCTCTAGCCCATGAAAGATTACTTGTTTAGTGATCAAGTGGAAGAGATCTTCAATAATAGTTCATGGATGAGTAAGGGATCATGTTCTTCGATGGATTTTCTCCCAAGAGATGATCTTTTAAAGGATGATTGTCCATGTGGCTCATCAAGGATTTCATAGGGCCCATTCATGGATAGCTTTTGCAAGAATGCCTAATCATCATAAGCTCCCCCTAACTGTATGCATGGTCTTCTTTCTGACAGAGTCTCCCCATCAAATACTTAGATTATCAAAGCTCAGGTCAACAACATGTGTTGTTGGCTGGAGAGTTCAAGAGATTTTCGAATTGTATTTGCTTCCTTCTCCATACTTGTGTAACTTTCTTCTCTGGCATAGTTCTAGCTTGAGTAGGTGCCCAAGTCAAGTTACAATCACGTGCCATATGTCCAATGTTATGACACTTGAAGCACTCTATGTTGTTCTTGAATAAGAATTCATGACTTCTTCTTGCAAAATTGCTTCTCGGAGATTGACGGGGACCATTATATTTATCTTTGTGATATGCCCTACAATCTTTTGCCATGTGCCCAAAGTTTGTACAAGAATAATAATAACCAAGAAATAAACTTTGGTACCTGGGAGATGGAGATTTCCTTGATGTACTTCTGAAGCCTTTCTGCCTTAGGATTCCTTGATAATATTCATCGCCTTTTGTATTCTTGACATTATCTGCAAGTCTTCTTGGAGCGGGATTTCTTCCATTGTTGCCTTGACTCTTCTCCTTGCCTTTGCTGGAACAGGGAGCATCATTATTTCCACCAGACTTCCTCATGTTCTTGTTGTTTGAAGTATGGTCATCCTTGCTTGAAGATTCACCTTCATAGCCAAGACCTGATTTATCAAATGGAGATCTTTGATGGCTGAGCATGTCATCCAAGGCTTGAGAGCTCTTCGAGATTTTGTCCATCCCTTCAACCTTTTTCCTAAGGGAGACATTCTCTTCTTCCAATCTTTCGCAATCATTATTCTTCTTAGCAAGTTGTTTCTCAAACTCTGCCTTGATACGTATTGCTTCATTTGCTTCTATTTTAAGGGAGATGATATCTGACTTCATTTTGAAGATTTCTTCATTTTCCTTTGCTAGACCGCTCTCCATTTCTTCCTTGATCCTTGTAGCTTTACATGTTTCAGCCTTGAGAGGGTTGATGTCAGATTTTAGTTTGAAGATTTCTTCATCCTTTGCTTTTAGTTGACATATCATGGTGTCTCTCCTTTTCTGCTTCATCAACCTGTCCTTCTATGATTGCCAATGCTTCCATTGTCTTCTCAACTCCTTGTACTAGCTTTCTTGCTTTCTCTAGTTGAGATTTAAGAGAGGAGACCTCTACCTTGTATTGATCAATCTCTGCTTCAAGTTTGTTCAATCTCTTGTGCCTTTGTTGAAGGTGACTTGACAAGGTATTTTGCCGTTTCTTTGCCTTATCCAATTGATTTGTCATGGATATGACTTCTTCATGATGCTTTCTTTTGTTTTGATGAAATTCCTCCTTGAGCTTGGCAAGCTCTTCATTTCTTTCTTGTACTTGAAGCTTGACAAGGTCAACTTCCTTCCTTGTTTGGTCTTGGTCACCAACTTGCACTTTCTTCTTGAGTTCCTCATTTTCCATTTTCAAATTGATAATCTCTCCCATGGCAGCCATAAGTTTAGTAAGGAGATTTTCTTCAAAATCGTCTTCATCCTCTTCATCTACTAGGTTTCCCTTAGTCTTATTGTCATCATTCTTATCTTCATCTATCTTGATGGTCTTTGGATTTCCTTCTTGCAATACATCATCTTCTTGATTAGTGATCAATGCTCCTTTTGAGTGAAGATCATGAAGTTTGTCCCATAAACCTTTTGCTGACGAACATTTTTCCAAATTAACCTTGATTAAGTTTGGTAGCCCATTCAAGATTGTCTTCATAGCTCTTGCATCGTACTCCTTGGATTCTTCATTCACTGGGTCATCAGTAATCACTGATTTCCATACATCAATGCCTTGAGTTACTAGGAAATTCCTCATTCTCATCTTCCATATCTCAAAATTTCCATTGAATACTGGAATCTTTTCAAATTGACATCTTGTGTCCTCTTGTCTTGGCTTGTCTTTTGCGATTTATGTTTATGTTCTATTTGCAGTTTACTTTAATGTTGATGTGATTGCTAATCTGGAAAAGATATTGAGCTAACTGTTAAAATTGAAATAAATTGCTCTAAGCATAGAACATACCTAAAATTAACAAGGTCGTTACATACATGACATGGATCTGTTGAGATTATTTATATTATACACATGCAGAAAGGGTTTACATAACATCTTGGAAGTCAAGTTGATGATGATAGTTGTATGGCACGAACACATCGATCAGGCGCTATCCCTTTTGCAAAAAATGGGGTGTACTGCTATGGGTCGTTGACACGTAGTGGTCAACAACATGTACTTACAACTCTTATGCCAGTAGATCTGCATGAACTCATCCAGATATTATTCAAGAAATGAAAAATAACATTAAATCAAATTGTACCTTTCGAGATGTCTCTTCATCATGACATCTTCCTGTAGGTATCAACATCCTGCATACATGTTGAGACATCTCCCAAAGATATCCATTGTCAAGGGTCTTCATTTTTTTCTGACTTTCATCAGAGTCTTCATATCTTTCCAGGATATTTCTTAGTCAAAACTTCTTGGTCATTTGGATGTTGATCATCTTCATCATGGTTGCATATCTCATGATCTCTCGCTTCCTCACACATTCCATTTTCAGGAGCTTTCAATCAGAGCTTCTTAGTTAACTACCTCATACTTCATATTGTTGATTTTGGGTAGCATCGGATGTGCTCTAGCTCCAAAATTTTGTGGAGGGACTAGAACAGATGAGATCTTCGAGACCCAGAATGTTGGGTTGTGTTATATTCTTTCCATGACTAACCCACGTAGTGAACGGGGGGGTTAGAGGGGGGCGGGTAGCCCCCCTCTACGGGGTCCGGGGCAGCGCCCCGGAAATTTTTTTTTTGGACCCTATATTAGGTTGGGCGAACCTACCGACGGTTTTCGGTCCATGGTTTTGGACGCGACGGTTTTCGGTCCATGGTATTGGATGCTTCGGCATGTATAAATATGTATTGTAACATTGAAAGGAATATAATGAAAAATCAAGCTGGTAGTCCCGGTTTTGGGATCCAGGGGAAAATCTCCGTGTATATGTGTTTTATGTGTTATGCTCTCGCATTGTTTATTTTTCTGTGATTTAGAATTCGTATGCAGGTAATTTCTGTACGGGGTTAAAACCTACATTTGGTATCGGAGCTGTTTTGGCTTCAAGGGGACGCCTTTGTTGCTGAGGGGTTTCGCTTGGGCCTGTGGTAGACCCTGTTCAGTGGGAGATCTGCGAGATCGATTCTGGTGGTGAAAGAAGATGGCGAGCAGCAGAAAGATAGAGATCGAGAAGTTCAATGGTCAGAGTTTTGAGTTGTGGAAACTCAAGATGGAGGATCTGTTGGTGGATAAAGATTAGTGGATCGCGGTAGATCCAAGTACTAAACCAACGGGAGTGACCGATGAAGAATGGAAGAAGTTGGATCGGAAGGCAAAGAGCACAATACGATTGTGTGTCTCAGATTCAGTATTGTTGAATGTATTAGGGGAAGCTACGGCGAAGGCTTTGTGGGACAAGTTAGGGAATTTGTACCAATCTAAGTCTCTGGTGAATAAACTGTTCCTGCGGAAAAAGCTGTATAACGTGAGGATGAAAGTTGGAGACTCGGTGACAGAGCATCTGAACGCATTTAATATTGTGGTAAGTCAGTTAGTGTCTGTTGATATTAAAATTTCAGATGAAGATAAGTGCATCAGTTTGTTGTGTTCTCTACCAGATTCGTGGGATAGTCTGGTTATTGCAATAGGTAGCAATGCAACTGCTTTGCAGTTTGATGAAATAGTCTCAGCCTTGTTGATGGAGGAGATGAGACGGAAAAATATGGAGAGCCAGAATGGTGATGCCTTGTCTGTACGAGGACGGTCCCAGAATAGAAACAAAAATAAGTCATCGAGTGGGAGATCTAAATCTAGAGGGAGATCTAAATCTCGAGGAAAACCTGTAAAGGTGGTGTGCTGGAAATGCGGAAAGGAAGGACACTTCAAAAGGGACTGTAAATCTAAAGCTCCTGATAAAGGAAAGGGATCTGATGATGCTCCTTCTACAGAGGCGAAAACCACCTCAGATGAAGGTGGGGATGTGTACTTGGCTTCTTCAAGTACACATGTAGATCATGAGGCATGGTTGATTGACTCAGGTGCATTCTTTCACTTCACTCCCCATAGAGAGTGGTTCTGCGAGTATGAGAAATACGATGGTGGTGATGTCTTCTTAGGAGATGATAGGAAGGTTAGAATCATTGGTCGCGGAAAAGTAAAGTTGAAGTTGCAAGGTGGAAGGGTTAGAACACTTCCGGGTGTTCTGCATATTCCTGCGTTGGCCAGAAATCTGATTTCTGTAAGCAAGTTGGATGATGCAGGTGTAAAAACAGTGTTCGAGAAGGATACCTGCAAGATGGTTCAGGGAGCACTGGTATTGATGCGGGGAGTTCGGACTGGAACTCTGTACAAGCTGCAAGGTAGCACTGTTGTTGATGGGTGCAACAGTTTTGTGGTCCCTGAAAGTGGAGCTGAAAATCTAGTGGTCTCTGGAGAGAAGACCATGCTGTGGCATCAAAGGCTTGGACATATTGGAGAGAAGGGCCTTCGAATACTTCATGGTAAAGGTATGGTAGAAGGTATGAGTAATAGCTCTCTAGATTTTGATTTCTGTGAAAATTGTGTATATGGGAAGCAGAATCGGGTGAGTTTCCCCTCTGGTGCTAAGAGGGTGAAACAGATATTAGAGCTTGTGCACAGTGATGTGTTTGGACCTGTGAAGGTTCCATCACTGGGTAAGTCTGTGTACTATGTATCATTTATAGATGACTTCTCAAAGAATACATGGATATATTTCCTTAAGAAGAAATCTGAAGTCTTTGACAGGTTTAAAGAATTTAAGGCTCTGGTGGAAAATCAGACAGAGAAGAAGATAAAGGTGTTGAGGACAGATAATGGTGGAGAGTTTTGCAGCAAGGAATTTGAAGAATTCTGTAAGAAGTGTGGTATAGCACGACAGAAGACTACTCCATATACACCTCAGCGAAATGGAGTCGCAGAAAGGATGAACAAGACATTGATGGAAAGGGCAAGAAGCATGCTCAGTGGTGCCGGGTTAGGACAGGAATTTTGGGCAGAGGCGGTGGATACTGCATGTTACTTGGTCAACAGGTCACCTTCATCAGTGTTGGAGGATAAGACTCCACAAGAAGTATGGACTGGTAATAAACCCTCTCTTTCACATCTGAGGGTATTTGGATGTGATGCATATGTACATGTTCCAAAGGAGAAACGAACCAAGTTGGATAGTAAATCTGAAAAGTGCATCTTTATTGGGTATAAGGATGGTTTAAAGGGTTATAAGCTTTGGAACCCAGTCACACGGAAGGTTGTGTACAACCGAGATGTGGTGTTCAGAGAGGTAAAAGATGTTATTAAGCATGAAGTCCAACCAAAGGAACTTGAGAAGATAGAGTTTGAACTAAAGGAGGAAGAATTGGACTCTGTGGCAGAGGAGGAATCAGAAGATGAAGAGCCACAAACTCCGGCTGTGAGAAGATCAGTTCGAGAAAGAAGGCAGCCAGAAAGGTATAGTCCTTCTGCTTTCTGTTCAAATTTTGCTTTGTCTGTTACTGATGATGATCCCATAACTGTGAAGGAAGCAGTAGATTCAGAGGATGGAAAACTCTGGAAAGAGGCCATGGTTGATGAAATGGCATCTTTTCACAAAAATGAGGCTTGGGATCTGGTGGAGTTGCCGGCTGGAAGGAAACCCATTGGCAGCAAATGGGTGTTTAAAAAGAAGACAAATGCAGAAGGGAAGGTGGAGAAATACAAAGCTCGGTTGGTAGCAAAAGGTTATTCCCAGGTGCCGGGAATTGATTTTGGTGATATTTTTTCTCCTGTTGCCAAGGTGACTTCTATTAGGTTACTTTTATCTGTTGCTGCTGCTTTTGATTTTGAGGTAGAACAGATGGATGTGAAGACAGCATTTCTTCACGGGGATTTGAAAGAGGAGATCTACATGAAGCAACCTGAAGGCTTTGCGGTGAAGGGTAAGAAAGAACTGGTATGCAAGTTAAAGAAGTCTTTGTATGGGTTAAAACAGTCACAAGGATGTGGTATCAGAAATTTGATACATTTATACGGGGACTTGGCTTCACCAGAAGCAAAGCAGATCACTATTTTAAATTAATTGGTGACCGTGTTATTTATTTGGTCTTGTATGTGGATGATATGTTGCTGGTTGGAAATGACAAAGAAATTATCCAGGATTTAAAGACCCAATTGTCCTCCAAATTCGACATGAAAGATCTTGGTGCTGCAAACTATATTTTGGGCATGGAAATTAAAAGAGATCGGGCAAAGAGGAAGCTTTGGTTAAACCAAAGGAAGTATGTCGAGACAATACTGCAGAGGTTTAATATGCAGGATAGTAAACTGGTGAAGGTTCCTATTCCTGTAGGTGTGAGGTTATCTACTGAACAGTGTCCCAAGACACAAGAAGAGGAAGAGGACATGTCTCGTGTTCCATATGCAAGTGCAGTCGGTAGCCTGATGTATGCAATGGTCTGTACTAGACCAGACATTGCACATGCAGTGGGAGTATTGAGCAGGTTTATGTCAAAACCAGGGAAGGAGCACTGGACAGCAGTGAAGCGGGTTTTCAAGTATTTGCGTGGCACTAGTGATTATGGTTTGTGCTACCAAGGAAGACCAGGATTGGACAGAGTGTTGGATATTCGTGGCTTTGTTGATGCAGACTGGGCTGGAGATCTGGATCAGAGAAGATCTACAAGTGGGTATGTGTTTAACCTATTTGGAGGTGCAGTCAGTTGGATGAGTAAGAAACAATCTGTAGTGGCACTATCAACTACAGAGGCAGAATACATGGCA
The DNA here is from genome assembly GCA_031772625.1 of Pinus tabuliformis. Lineage (NCBI taxonomy): Eukaryota > Viridiplantae > Streptophyta > Pinopsida > Pinales > Pinaceae > Pinus > Pinus tabuliformis. Next base: position 2,038,615,802 of record CM062818.1, read on the forward strand.
GCCACTCATGCAAGCAAGGAAGCAGTTTGGTTGCAGAGATTGTGTTCAAGTATGGGGTTAGTATAGGGAGCTATAAAAATAGACTGTGACAGCCAAAGTGCAATTTTCTTGGCAAAGAACCCTGCTTATCATTCAAAGACAAAGCACATTGATGTTCAGTATCACTTTGTGAGGGATATGATAGAAGACAAAAAGGTGTTGCTGGTAAAGGTGGACACTTTGAAGAATACTGCAGATGCATTGACAAAATCTGTGAGCTCTGAGAAGTTCTCTTGGTGTAGAGAAACAATGGGCATTTCAGAGCTGGAAAAATGACTAAGCTCTCCTGTGGCCCCTTGTGGAAAGAAAACAACAAGTGGGAGATTATTGGGTTGTGTTATATTCTTTCCACGACTAACCCACGTAGTGAACCGGGGGGTTAGAGGGGGGGTGGAGCCCCCCTTCGTTGCGCCGATTACGCAGCAGGGGGGCGGGTAGGCCCCCTCTACGGGGTCCGGGGCAGCGCCCCGGGAATTTTTTTTTTTGGACCCTATATTAGGTTGGGCGAACCTACCTATGGTTTTCGGTCCATGGTTTTGGACGCGACAGTTTTTGGTCCATGGTATTGGATGCTTCGGCATGTATAAATATGTATTGTAACATTGAAAGGAATATAATGAAAAATCAAGCTGGTAGTTCCGGTTTTGGGATCAAGGGGAAAATCTCTGTGTATATGTGTTTTATGTGTTATGCTCTCGCATTGTTTATTTTTCTGTGCTTTAGAATTCGTATGCAGGTAATTTCTGTACGGGGTTAAAACCTACACAGAAATCGTTTGGAGAAATTCCACCTGGATGAGGAGTTATTAAAATAATTAATATTTTTAATGTGTTCTTAAGTCTAAATTTAGGAAAATAAAAATATTAATGGGTATTGTTGTCGCACAGAATGTCTAGGCACTGCAACAATGACTCAGATTGGGGGCTGTCACAGTGATCCCCAATCATTTCGTTTGAGTTGTCTTCCAATAGTAGACATAAGGGGGGTAGACCCTAAGGAAATGGAAAATTGAATGATTAGTTGAGAACCAACCAACCTGGGAGACACAACTAAGCAACCAATACCTGTTTTAGATTGCGCAAGATTTTAAGGATTCAAAATGATTTGAAGAAAGTGATACCAGTGCCTTGTGGAGTCAAATATCTTGCGAATAAAATAAGGTTCAAGTAAAGGATGGGAAACTGCTGCTAAAAAGACTCGACTGTCTCATATGCAAATGCAAAATTAAAACTATGTGAAATGCAAAGACTTGGTTAATTTTAGTTAGTGAGAGCTTAAAATTATTTCTGAAATATGTCTTAAATGTTACTTAACTTAAGGCTCAGAAAAGTAGTGATCTAAACGTGAAAGCAAATACTTATACTAACATTGCAAAATGTAAAATCTGCACAAATAATTACTGAATTGCACAATGGATTGAAATGTAAAATGATGGAATAAAACACCTTTAAATTCAAAAATTCATTTATATGAAATACCCAACCAAGATCATTAGATGCATAAGTAAAATTAGATTAGTCCTACTTGCATAAGCATGTAAAAAACAAATGAACTTCATAAATTAAACTAAATGTTTTAAACTCAGATCACATTAATGAAATATCAATCTAGTAATCTGCTCTTACATCAAATGTTAAAACCAACAATATATTCTAAAACAACAGTTCTGTAACCATGCAATATTAAGAAATTTCTATGTATAACAACAAAAATTTTTAAATGACAAACTGATAACTACAATTCAGAAAATTTTTGAGTTTAATTCTTTCTGATCTATTGATGTATTGGATTTAAAAAACTCAGAAATAAACTACTGAACAACAGTAAAACAATTTGCAGAAATTTGTTTGCAAAAGTTACTGAAACTAATTTTTATTTCTGCAATTAAACAACAGTAAAAATGTAAATTAAATTTGCTGCTAAATTCAGAATATTTATGAGTTTAATTCTTTCTGATCTATTGATGTATTTGATCTAAAAACTCGGAAAATTACTGAAAAAAAACAATGAAATAATATTCAGAAAATAACATGCAAATTTTTTTAAAAGTAATTATATTTTTGAAATGTAATGCAGTGAAAGATGACAACTAATTTGCTGCTAAATTTCAGATAACTAAAATTTTATGCCAGTATTAATCCTACTTTCTATTAGTTCAATGAAAAAGGTAACGGTTTAGAGGATGTGCACCAGTTATCCCTTAGGGGCTTGAAGACACCTGAAGATATGCTGCCCGAATCACTGAAAATCCTCAACTCATAATTTTTTTTGTGAAAAACTTCGTTAAATTTTTTTTGGGAAATTTTTAGGAAAAAATTTAGGAAAAATTAGTGAGAGAATTTTGGTGAAAGAGAGGAGGCCATAAGGCTGAAAGGGAGGCCGAGAAAGAGGCTGGAGATGGCCAGCGCAAGGCCTCAAGGACCTAAAATTTTTTTGCCCACGATCTTCTTGATATTTATCTTCAACCTGCAAACAAAATAGAGATGTCCTTTGGGGCTTAGATCTTTCTCCGGAATCCACAAAAATCACCTGCAATTTTCAGATTTGTTCCTGTACAATAAAAGATAGAAAAAACCCTAAAGCATGTATATACAAAAATATGAAATACCCAGAACCCCCAATGAATTAAAAAATTTGATATTTACAAATCTACAATAATATTCCATAGATCTAACAGATCTGCAGATCAAAGTCCTCTATTAGCTAGACTTAAACAAAGTTTTGCACAATATTTATAAATAAATTCAAAATTTTAAAGAGGCACAAGCCCAAGAAAAACCCTAAGTAAAATATTCTATAAAATGACTTCAGAAATGAAAAAAATAGTGGGCTCTTTTAGATTCCGTAAACTGAGAGTCAGTTGGTCCAGCTGAGGACTTCCCCAAATGCCCAAATTCTGAATAATAACTTCTGGACACTTAAATTTTCTTGTTAGATTAATAGAGATTTAAAAAATGATCATAAAATTATCAAGAAATAGAGATATCTGCTACTTCTAAAAAATTAAAATGATATTCTAAAAAAACCCATAAATTTGTGCAAGATACCTGTACATAGATCAATCCTCAAAGACTATTAACCAGCAAATGCAAATAAAAACAACAAAGTATTAAGAACAATATTACCACATAAATCTAAAAGAGGAACACCACGATTTGAAACCCCAAAGTCTTTGCGTTTTATTAACCAGAAAAAAGTTACAAGAGCTTTCTTAGAGCAAGTACATGATTCAAAAATCGGATGCAAATAATGGAGAGAGGCCTCTCATTTATAGGAAAATTCTCCAACGGCTAGTTGGCTTGATCCCCGTCAAAGAAATCTCAACTGTTGATGAAGATCAAATGATTTTTTAATCATCACCGTTGAAATAAAGTTACTTTTTGAGGAAATTCGAATTTCACTTTTAATTAACTCAAAATTGATTATTTTGATTTAATCGCCGCAAAAAGTTGACTTTGACTGAACTACTATGGCCCAAGGGTTCAAAATATCGTGAAATTTTCAATATTCCTTTCGCCGAGACCTCCAACAATTAAAAACTTTAAACCTACGAATTTTAAATGTTGGAGAATTTAATTTTTCTTAGGACCTAAATTAATTAAATTTCTGGCTTTAGCATTTTAATTTATTTTAGCCAGAAATTTTAATTAATTGACTCATGAGGAGATTATTAATTTTTCCAACCCTCTAATATTTAGCCATGGTGTCTAACTATGAGGGACCATGCACTAAATATTTTTTACATGAAATATTACATTTCTAACCCATGAAGGAGAAACACCCATTCGTTATAGACCCTCAATAATTATCCATTTCTGTGACACAAGATATGATCTAGTAGACTAAGTGACTTGTAATAAAATAATCTAACCAAATAGTTAGAATTATTTCCAAATCACTTTTACAAAGACTCGATAAATAACACTAGGACTCATTTAAAATCCTGACGACAAAATCCACCCTAGCTTTGGGGTGAGGCTGGAGGGAAAAACTTTGCCGATCATCCGTGTTTAGAAACACACATGAATCGGTGAGACTAAAAACCTCCTAGGATAGAAATCATCATCAGAAAAATAAATTTACCTAGGTTGTTATATGCATTTGTCTTACTAGGATCATTTACATTACAAAATGCAGAATGGGTTTACAAAACTCCAGTGTACATATCGCTGATCATAATGAATCTGTGGATCATCTGAGTGTTCGGACATGATGGAAATCCATGCGCGAAAAGATGTATAGCTATGGGGTAGTTGACATGGAGTGGTCAACAGGTATTAATAAAGATATGGGCGAGAAGCTTCTAAGAGACGAGGATCAAGTCTGTTTTAATCTTAGTCGTTGATTAGAGACTTAATCTCGGTCGTTGATTCATCAATAGGAAAAGTATAAGAGAAGACTTGAGAGTCATTTGGAGACACACCAGGCAAATACTCATTATCCTGAGGGAAACCGATTCTCAAGGAGAAGGAGTTCGATTTCAGAGGGAGAGTTGCAGGGTGAAGGAAGAGGGAGATAACTGACATAGTTACGCAGAGGGAGAGTAGTGACCTAGTGACGCAGAGGGAGAGCAATGACGTAGAAGAAGAGCTCTGATGCAGTGGCGCAGAGGGAGAGCTCTGACGCAGTGTCATAGTGAAACAACTCTTAGAGAAGGTGACTCAGTTCCAACGCAGAGCTTGGAGCAGCCATCGCTGCCCAGCGCTGGGAACAACGCAGTCACCTATTGGGTTTGTTCATCTGTCTCTGGATAAAGGTACTTTTGCCGGGTTTATTCTCTGTTGGGTGAGCCAGATTTTGTGAAAATTCTATCATTACAGCGACTGATTTACTTATCCTACTTTTTTCATCACAAGTTATTCATGAAATTACTTCAACAAACATTAAAATAAATACTACTGCAGATATCACACTGTAATACAGAGACAAACATATGCACACATTGACACAGTTATTTTGGACTAATGTCCCCGGAAAAACCCAATGTGGGAAAACCGGTGCAGCAAGGGAGGATTTTATTATTCAGCAATTTTCTAGTACAACAAGGTGCCAAACTGGCTTACCCATAAATAGACAAATTTCTAGCAGTTCTTTTGATCCAGCGTAGGCCCTATTGACCTCTGCGTCAGCCTGAAACCCTTTGCGTTAGTCTGAAACCCTTTGCGTCAGCCTACTGAGGCTCTGCGCAACCTCTTTGGCCTTCTGCTTCACTTCTGCATGGATAACGCAGGCCCTTTTGGCTCTGCGTAGTCTCTGTTGCCTCTGCGTGGCTTCCTCTGGTTCTGTGTTTGCCTCTTCTCCTCTTCCGCCTCTGCGCTGATCTCCTGTCTCTCTGTTCCGTACTTGCTGCCTCCTGACTGCTCTCCAGAGCATTGGTTCAATTTCTCAGCAAACCCTGCTCTAGAAATTGAATTGACTGGTCTCCCTCAGTGTGTTTTCCGAGTGCCCCTCAAGCCTCCTCTTATACTTTTCTTGTTGACATCTCAATGGCCAAGATTAAGTCCCTAATCAACGGCTAAGATTATATCTGGCTTGATCCATGTCTTTTGGACCATTCTAACACAGATTCATATTAATACACATTAATATTTTATTTTCCCTAAGTTTAGACTTAGGGACTCCATTAAAAATATTAATTATTTTAATATCTCCTGATTTGTTTATAATCTGCCCAAACCGTTTCTGGTTATTGGAGATCTTATGTGCCCCAACCTCTCCACCAAATTTCGTGGCTAGAACACATCCAATGCTACCGCAAATCAACACTCGCTCTTAGCGAGGACTGTGCTCTAGCAATACTCCTCACTGAGTATTACTCTGATCATCCGACATCGGTACCTGTGCTGATGCTAGGCCTTCCTGCCCAACATCCTCTGCACTGCTGCTTCCTGTACTGCTACCCATGACTGCCATTGCCACTGCTGCATCTGTACGACAGTTCCCTCTGCATTCGTGCTGCTGTTGCTCCTTTCTCCCAACACTGCATCCGCACTACAACTCCCTCTTCATTTGTGCTGCTGTTGGTCCTTTCTCCCAACACTGCATCTACACTGCAACTCCCTTTTCATTCGTGCTGCTAACACACTACTTTTGAAAGGGGTTCTTTACCATCCCCATCTTTTCCCTGAAGTAGTCAAATTTTGACTTTCCAAGGGCCTTGGTGAGGATATCTGCCACTTGTTCCCCTATAGGAGTGTAGCTCTGTTAAATTGGCAACTAGGGCCAAACTCCATGTGGGTTGGCTTATTTATGGCAGCTGATATTTTTATTGGATCCCTCTTGTCGAGAGGTGTAGGATTGATCCAAAGATCATCCGATTCCGATAAGTATTTATGGAGATATGAATTTATTTTGTTTATGTAATTATAGTCAAGCCGACCAGCTCTTATGTAGGCTCTAGAAGCCCAACCGACGTGTCTATTCATCATCCTCATTTTGGTATAAATAGATGAGGATTTGATATCATTTGCACACACGTATTCTTGAGGTGATCTCCTCTCCACGTCTTGGGTTTTTGGAGAAGGAGAGAACAAAAAGAATACGCTGGCCTACAAGTCTTGAAGAAGAAGGTATTAATCGCAGTAAAGGAAAAGGTATTAAACGCAGCCCTAAACTACAGCCATGTGATGCCCTAGCAGCAGTAAGCTGCAGGCTTATATGGAAATATAATACGCTGTCCAATAGCACTTATATGCAGTCAAAAGATGGAGGATCTAATACATTGTTATACGCTGCCAAAGAAGGAGCCTTTAACACGCTGTTTGTTGAAGCCTAAACGCAGTCCTGTCATGCAAATAAATAGAGACTTGTTTATGTTGACGTAGCTTAAGAAGATGAACACAACTCGCAAATTCTCTCTGAAATTTCACATATACTAGAAGGAGCAGAGCCGCAGGGTTTTTTGGTGAAGGGCTTGACTGCACCTCGGATGGGTATAAGGTGCAGTCAAGCTAGATCTCGGTTGGATAGAACAGAAGGAACCTCAGATGGATAGATAATCTCAGCATAAAGATATCTCTGCTCTTTCAGAGGTACAATATTGACATAATAACTAACCACAGTAATAACAATGATCCTACAGTTGCTATGACAATCTCGACATATATATATATATATATATATATATATATATTATCTTAGTCACTGTCTCGGTATACATTCTCGGCATAATCATGACAACCTCGACATTACAATGAAGGGTATTCAATCTTAGAAGCAACCTCGGATAAGAGTCTCCGCATTCAAATCTGTAATGATATTAACGTTCAAGTTAGATGCAACATATGATCACTGTATATATTGATATCAAGGAATGATCTCTGTGATATACAATCTTATGATAGTTAAAGGATCATGAGTCCTGATCTCGATACAACTCTTTGAATGGTGGTATGAAAGATGATCTCACAAATTTGATCTCAGTGGCATTAATGTGAATGTACATCAACGATGATCTCAGTGAAAGGAACAAGTAGTGAAGATGTAGCAATAAGGTGTTGTCATACGCTTGGTAGCAGTGATGATGGTGATCTCAACATTCGCAGAATAAGGGATTGATGTCTTGGTCAAGAAGGATGTATATACGCAGCTAGGACAGGCCTTCTATATGCTTCTCATACGCTGTCCTAAGCCGCAGTAAGGAGGCCTAGAAGAGGCCCTAATCTCAGACTTGAAGGTGCCCTAATCCGCTGTCACAACTACAACTATCTAAGGGAGCTTCTATACGTTGCAAATGAAGCCTAGCCGCAACATAAAGGAGACATATATCAGCGTAAAGGAGCAGCATGGAAATCGCTGTAACAACGTGTTAAATACTGCTGTTCTAAGGCATGGATAAGGTACGTTTGGGATCAACAGTCACTAGATTAGAAGACAGGGCAATGCTGCTATTTAGGATCTTGTTTAGACCCGTTGAAGGAGTCTACAGCTACAGCTAGCTGCTTTGCTAGGCTGCAAGCCATAGCAAGCAGCTAAGGCTGTGCCAAGGCAGTATTACAGTTTGCTTTGAGTTCGGATGGCAGCATGGATTAGGAGAGACTCTCCTAGGTGGACTGAAGCCCTTGAAGGGCTTAGTTATTTAATAGCTTGAAAGCATGATGTTGAATGCAGCATAATGATGGACGCAGCATGGTGAATTAGTTGAAGTATGAGGATTGAGAAGTGTGCCTTCACCTGAGTTCAGATCTGCAGTCCTTGTCATCAGAACTATCCTGTCATCTTCATGATGAAATATCTCTGATGTCTGATCTCTTATTTTGGCTAGTCAAAGTGTTGACTTCAAATGTATTTGTACCATCTCTCTCTCTGCTGAACTTTTAAGATAAAAGAAGAATTGATCAAGGGTTTCCCCACACATTGTGGGGTTTGTCCCTGGCTCGTGCCATATCTTGTGTCCTCTTGTCTTGGCTTGTCTTCTGCGATTTTATATTTATGTTCTATCTGCAGTTTATTGTAATGTTGATGTGATTGCTAACTGTGAAAATTTAAATAAATTGCTCTAGCATAGAACATACCTAAACTTAACATGGTATCAGAGCTGAGGTGAAGACAATGCCCAAGCAAGAGTGAAAGAGCAATCACCAAATACAGTTGGGACAAGACAAAAGGATCAATGGGTTCCTCATAATTCACCTAGGGTGAAGTTGAAGCAGAGAATGTTATTAGAATGGCGCAGCAAAACTTCTGATGGCATCACTTCATTGGGAAGTTTAGATCTAAGGGTAGGAAGGAAAGGTAGATGTCTTGGTTATGAGTTCGACCCTTATGCGAAGGAGTGCCCGAATGACAGAGATGCAGGTCATCAAAGACAATGGTCGACTCTTCCACGAAAGCAAGGAACCCCTAAATCTCTTTTATGTACCTGATTGAACCTGGTGTCCATCTCGGAAATGGAAGTCAAAGGTTACAAGGTGGCACTTATTGATGGAAAGGTACGTGTTTTGAAAATAGATCTTTTAGAGATGTTTTTGAGTTCAGGGTTGTATCAAGTTGCAGGAAGTCCACTGGGGACCATGTCCATTGACTCAGCACCGGAGGTCTGTGAGACAGATGGTGACTAGGATGCTTGAATTCAAAAAGAAGCATGAAGGTACATGTCTGAAATGTACCGAAGGAAAATATTATAAGGGGACCATTCCCCTCATGCAGCAGGTTCACAGGTTTGGAACAACCCAAGGAGTTTGAGAATCATGATCAAGGAATCTCATGTATACAGGTGGAAGAAAGCCCTCTATGGCTTGAAGAAAAACACCTCGGGCATAGTATGAGAGGATTGATAGCTGTCTAATGCAGCTGAGATTCACTAGGAGTGAAACCGATCCAAACCATTACTCGAAGGTTGTGGATGATAAACCTCTCGTACCAGCACCTATGTCTGACAGGTGCAAACCCTCTCATTTATAGGAGACAGAGGGAGTTGGATTCAGAATGTGGGAAGATAAGCTGCAAGCTTGTGACTGCCTCGAGGATCTTAACTTTCAGAAGTTATATGGTAATGATGTCGGACCAGATTTGGGAAATGCCTTTGAGTTTCATAAACTCATTCGCATTGATGTTCTTGGAGAACCTCCGTTCGAACATATGTGTTGCAGTTAGCATGGTGAGCTCATATTTGGTTGAGCCTCACTGGATTGGTACCAAGAATCTTCTGAGATATCTTCAGGGCACAATCTGTCATGGATTGAGATACACTGCCGGAAATATGAAACCACATGATTATGAAGGGTGGGCAGGCAGTGTGGAGGATCACTAGAGCACTTCTCAGTGCTGTTTCTCTTTGGAATCTGCCTCGTTATCCTGGATGAGCAGGAAGTAGAAGTCGGTGACTCTGAGCACCACCAAGGCAGAATACATTGCTGATAGTATGGCCTTCTGTGAGGCGGTCTGGTTGCTGAAGCTCTTCAGTGAGCTGTTTGTACACATGATGAATACCACTGTGATTCTCTGTGACAACCAGAGATGGGATTCGATTATTGAGGAATCCCGTATTTGACAATTGCTCCAGCAGATAGACATCAAATACTGCCTTATCTGGGATATGGTAAGTCGATGATCAAGGAGGCTCCATCGCATTAAGATGATGTTCAGGTTAGAGCCCCGTGGAAAGACCAAATTTGTGATTTTCCCGAATGACTTGGAGTCGTCGAGAGACCTTTGTAAAAGGGTCCTGCATACATTGAGCTCTAGGAGCTTTGGGGGGCTTGCAGTTCTATTGGAGCAACATACGACCACAGGGTGACTCACCCTCCCCTGGTGGTGCGCGCTGGAACAAGATGATTCGCTCTCTTGTGGGACAAGATGATTCGCTCTCTTGTGTAGCAGGATGATTAGTTCTCCTGTGAGGCCTGGATTGATGTGTTCTCCATGGCGATTGTAGCAGGATTGATGTGTTCTCCTGTGAGGCCTGGATTGATGTGTTCTCCATGGCGATTGTAGCAGGATTGATGTGTTCTCCTGTGAGGCCTGGATTGATGTGTTCTCCATGGCGATTGTAGTAGGATTGATGTGTTCTCCATGGCGATTGTAGCAGGATTGATGTGTTCTCCTGTGAGGCCTGGATTGATGTGTTCTCCATGGCAGCCTGGATTGATGTGTTCTCCATGGCGATTGTAGCAGGATTGATGTGTTCTCCTGTGAGGACAGGATTGATTAAGTTCTCCTGTCGAGGCATCCTACCCATGCAGTCTGGGACTCATGGGAAGTACCTCTCATCTGATCAATGAGCAGGGAAATGAAGTTAGGGACCATAGTAGTACCGATGGACGCATCGTTGTATCTACCGTACTCCCTACGCTAGGATGTACTCTATTGATCTGGGATCAATGATACTGGTCTGGGACCAGTGGTAGGAGTTGTACATACTATGACGCTGACTTCGGGTCGGCTGAGACTGGTCTGGGACCAGTGGTACATACTCCGAGACTGACTTCGTGTCAGTGCAGGACTGGTCTGGGACCAGTGAGAGTCGTACCTACTATGATGCTGACTTTGGGTCGGTTGAGACTGGTCTAGGACCAGTGTTACGCACTCTGAGTCTGACTTCGGGTCAGTGGAGAATGGTATGAGACATTCTCGATCAATTCTTCTTCTTCTTCATAGTTCAGCAGAGCTGAGCAGAGCAGAGCCAGCAGAGCTGAGCAAAGCAGAGCAGAGCTAGCAGAGCCAACAGAGCTGAGCAGAGCAGAGCCAGCAGAGCTGAGCAGAGCTAAGCAAAGCCAGCAGAGCTGAGTAGAGTAGAGCAGAGCCAGCAGAGCTGAGCAAAGATGGGTAGAGCAGTGCAGGGCACTGATGGCAGAGATAGTACAGTCAGACATATGGATCAGCAAATGGAGTTCCCCCTAGTTGAGAGGGAGTGTTAAATTGGCAACTAGGGCCAAACTCCATGTGGGTCGGCTTATTTATGGCAGCTGATATTTTTATTGGATCCCTCTCGTCGAGAGGTGTAGGATTGATCCAAAGATCATCCGATTCCGATAAGTATTTATGGAGATATGAATTTATTTTGTTTATGTAATTATAGTCAAGCCGACCAGCTCTTATGTAGGCTCTAGAAGCCCAACCGACGTGTCTATTCATCATCCTCATTTTGGTATAAATAGATGAGGATTTGATATCATTTGCACACGTATTCTTGAGGTGATCTCCTCTCCACGTCTTGGGTTTTTGGAGAAGGAGAGAACAAAAAGAATACGCTGGCCTACAAGTCTTGAAGAAGAAGGTATTAATCACAGTAAAGGAAAAGGTATTAAACGCAGCCCTAAACTACAGCCACGTGATGCCCTAGCAGCAATAAGCTGCAGGCTTATATGGAAATATAATACGCTGTCCAATAGCACTTATATGCAGTCAAAAGATGGAGGATCTAATACATTGTTATACGCTGCCAAAGAAGGAGCCTTTAACACGCTGTTTGTTGAAGCCTAAACGCAGTCCTATCATGCAAATAAATAGAGACTTGTTTATGTTGACGTAGCTTAAGAAGATGAACACAACTCGCAAATTCTCTCTGAAATTTCACATATACTAGAAGGAGCAGAGCCGCAGGGTTTTTCGGTGAAGGGCTTGACTGCACCTCGGATGGGTATAAGGTGCAGTCAAGCTAGATCTCGGTTGGATAGAACAGAAGGAACCTCAAATGGATAGATAATCTCAGCATAAAGATATCTCTGCTCTTTCAGAGGTACAGTATTGACATAATAACTAACCGCAGTAATAACAATGATCCTACAGTTGCTATGACAATCTCGACATATATATATATATATATATATATATATTATCTTAGTCACTATCTCGGTATACATTCTCGGCATAATCATGACAACCTCGACATTACAATGAAGGGTATTCAATCTCAGAAGCAACCTCGGATAAGGGTCTCGACATTCAAATATGTAATGATATTAACGTTCAAGTTAGATGCAACATATGATCACTGTATATATTGATATCAAGGAATGATCTCTGTGATATACAATCTTATGATAGTTATAGGATCATGAGTCCTGATCTCGATACAACTCTTTGAATGGTGGTATGAAAGATGATCTCACAAATTTGATCTCAGTGGCACTAATGTGAATGTACATCAACGATGATCTCAGTGAAAGGAACAACAAGTGAAGATGTAGCAATAGGGTGTTGTCATACGCTTGGTAGCAGTGATGATGGTGATCTCAACATTCGCAGAATAAGGGATTGATGTCTTGGTCAAGAAGGATGTATATACGCAGCTAGGACAGGCCTTCTATATGCTTCTCATACGCTGTCCTAAGCCGCAGTAAGGAGGCCTAGAAGAGGCCCTAATCTCAGACTTGAAGGTGCCCTAATCCGCTGTCACAACTACAACTATCTAAGGGAGCTTCTATACGTTGCAAATGAAGCCTAGCCGCAACATAAAGGAGACATATATCAGCGTAAAGGAGCAGCATGGAAATCGCTGTAACAACGTGTTAAATACTGCTGTTCTAAGGCATGGATAAGGTACGTTTGGGATCAACAGTCACTAGATTAGAAGACAGGGCAATGCTGCTATTTAGGATCTTGTTTAGGCCTGTTGAAGGAGTCTACAGCTACAGCTAGCTGCTTTGCTAGGCTGCAAGCCATAGCAAGCAGCTAAGGCTGTTCCAAGGCAGTATTACAGTTTGCTTTGAGTTCGGATGGCAGCATGGATTAGGAGAGACTCTCCTAGGTGGACTGAAGCCCTTGAAGGGCTTAGTTATTTAATAGCTTGAAAGCATGATGTTGAATGCAGCATAATGATGGACGCAGCATGGTGAATCAGTTGAAGTATGAGGATTGAGAAGTGTGCCTTCACCTGAGTTCAGATCTGCAGTCCTTGTCATCAGAACTATCCTGTCATCTTCATGATGAAATATCTCTGATGTCTGATCTCTTATTTTGGCTAGTCAAAGTGTTGACTTCAAATGTATTTGTACCATCTCTCTCTGTTGAACTTTGAAGATAAAAGAAGAATTGATCAAGGGTTCCCCACACATTGTGGGGTTTGTCCCTGGCTCGCGCCATATCTTGTGTCCTCTTGTCTTGGCTTGTCTTCTGCGATTTTATATTTATGTTCTATCTGCAGTTTATTGTAATGTTGATGTGATTGCTAACTGTGAAAATTTAAATAAATTGCTCTAGCATAGAACATACCTAAACTTAACAAGCTCAACTGTACAACTCCTCATTGGACACAATCTCTGACAAAGTGACATCGGATATCAATATGCTTCGACCTATCATGGAATACTGGATTCTCAGAGAGTTTGATGCAACTCTAATTATCACACATGATCCTGGTCACCTCCATATTTCTTCTGAATAGGTTTACCAACATCTTTCTAAGCCATATGGCCTCACACGAAGCTGTGCTTGCTGCCATATATTCTTCCTCAGACGAGTTCAGAGCCACGGACTTCTGTTTCCTACTGCACCAGGAGGTCATTCTTGATCCAATGTTGAAACAATACTCAGAGGTACTTTTCCAATCGACTGAACTTCCTGTCCAATTTGCATCTGTAAATCCACTCAACCTAATATCCTTCCCCTTGTTGTACAAGAGCCCATAATCCACTGTTCCCTGTAAATACCTTAGAACATGCGTGGCTGCTGCTCGGTGAGCCCTCTTTGGTTCCACCATGAACTGACTAAGGGTGTTGATAGCGTAGCAAATATCTGGCCTGGTATTGACTAGATACATCAGGGACCCTATGAGCTGTCGGTATAGGGTGGGATCGACATCCTTGTCTTCTGATGCATCAATCTTCTTCCAGTTGGTGATCATTGGCGTAGCCATAGGTCTACAGTCTCCCATCCCGAACCTTTTCAGGATTTCTATAGCATACCTTCCTTGCCCAAGGAAGATTTCTCCTTTTTGCTGCCAAACTTCCAACCCTAGGAAATAGTGCATTCGTCCTAGATCCTTCATATCGAACTCTGTGGCTAGATTCTTCTTGCAGTCTTCAATGATTCTGGATGATCCTGTCAAGAAGAGATCATCCACATATAATACTAATATAAGTGGCTTACTCTCTACGACCAGATAGTAGAGATTCGGATTTGCGTCACTCTTGACAAACCCCATCTTCTGCAAGTAGCCATCTATTCGACCATACCATGCTCTTGGTCCCTACTTCAGCCCATACAAGGTTTTCTTCAGTCTACATACATGAGACTGCGTCTCATGAGTTTAAAGCCCTCTGGTTGTTCAATGTATACTTCTTCTTCTATTACCCCGTTCAGAAATGTCGTCTTGACATCCATCTGATGGATTTCCCATCCCATCTGGGCTGCAAGAGATATCACGGTCCTAATAGATGTATACCTGGCTACCGGGCGAAGGTTTCTTCATAGTCAATCCCTTTCTTTTGAGCATACCCCTTAGCCACAAACCTGGCTTTGTATTTTTCAATACTGCCGTCCGCAGCATATTTGATCTTGTAGATCCATCTTGAACCTACCACAGATCTGTGTTGAGGCCTTGACACCACCTCCCAAACATCGTTTATCATTATGGAGTTATACTCCTCCACCATCGCATCTAGCCAGACTTGAAGCTGAGCTGCCTCCTTGAAGCTGGTAGGCTCTCCATCCTGAGCTACTAACGCCTGATACTTGTCTGGCTGTTTTTGCTCCCTTTTACTGTTCCTTGGCTCTCTGATGAAGTTCTCTGCATCACGCAAAATCGGACGAAGTTCTCTGCTGGTTCTTCCTCTACCAACAGGTTCTTCTGTTCACTCCTCTTCCTCATCCTGAGAATCTCCCTAATTTGAGGAAGGATTTTTCACTTCCGTTGGTTGAAGAGGCATGACCAACGGATCCTCTTTCAACTGCTCCTTGGAAGGCATTTTGTGAGATCTTCTGAAGGCTTTGTCCTCCATGAACTTTACATCTCGTCGTATTACTACCTTCCTGCTCCCTAGAAGAGATCCTGTATGCCTTAGCATTCTCGCTATAGCCTGCCAGATACCCCTTTTCAGCAGTCTGATCCAGCTTCTTCTTCTTTTCTTCGGGTATGCGACAATATGCCAAACTCTCAAATATCCTGAAATGACTGACTTCAGGTTTCTTCCCAGTGAAGACTTTCTCTGGAGTAATCTTGCCCAATGCCCGATGAGGAGTTCTATTCTGAACGTAGACAGCTGTGTTGCATGCTTCCACCCACAGGAATTTTGGCATATCTTGATCATACAGCATGGCCCTAGCTGCCTCTACAATAGTCCTGTTTTTCCTTTTTGTCACCCCACTCTACTCCATATTGTAGGGAGCTGTCCACTCTCTTTCGATGCCCTCCTTAGCGCAATAATCGGTGAAGTCCTTATTGACATACTCTCCACCATCATCTGAGCGCAAGACTTTTATTTTCTTACCTGTCAGATTCTCCACTAGAGCCTTGAATTCCTTGAATCGACAAAAAACCTCATCCTTGGTTTTCAGAAAATAGATCCAAGTTTTCCTCGAGTGGTCATCAATGAAGGTAAGGAAATACTTGGCACCACTGAGAGCTTTGATGGACATAGGTCTGCAAATATCTGAGTGTATCAATCCTAGTACACCCTTGACCTTGTGGTTGCTCGTAGGAAATGTTGCCTTGGCATACTTTCCTAGAGTGCATCCCTTGCATACATCATCTCGTTCCGTACTCAGATCTGGAACTCCTATTACAGTGCTCCTGGGAATTCTCAGAGCTCGATGGTGCAAGTGATCCATCCTTTTGTGCCATAGTTCGTTCAGGTCTTTGTCCTCATGACTGCCTATTAGTGCCATTGGAGATTCTAGTTGTAATCTATACAACCGATTACTTTTGATCCCGATCTGCACTTTCTTTTTCCAGCTTGGGTGTTTGACGTATACCTTTTCCTTGATGAAGTAGCCGTCATAGCCCTTGCCTTGTAGTTGTGACACGAAAAGTAAGTTCATCCCCAATCCTGATACATGCAGTACATTTGTGGCACAAAACCGCTCTCCCGATTTTGTCTGAAAAACTATGGTACCCTTTCCTATTGGAGTACACTTTACCTTGTTTCTCATGGTGATCTGAAAGTTCATCTTCTCTTCTCGATATTTTGAGAAACATTCCCTGATTCCCGTCATATGCCACGAGGCTTCACTGTCTATATACCATACTTCTGATGGTGCAGCACTAGTCATGCATGCCACTTCTTCTTCCAACCTGGAAGCCAACATAGAGAAATCGAAATCTCTCTATTGTGCAATCTTCTGAAAATCTGCGAGAGTCCCCTCAGGTGGATGCCTCTGCATCGTGGTCTCGACCCATAACTGATTTTCCCTTTCTGTCTCTAATTACTTCCTCTGATACCATGTGAAAATTCTATCACTGCATCAACTGATTTACTTATCCTACTTATTTTGTCATAAGTTATTCATGAAATTACTTCAACAAACATTAAAATAAATACTGCTGCAGATATCACACTGTAATACAGAAACAAACATATGCACACATTGACACAGTTATTTTGGACTAATGTCCCCGAAAAAACCCAATGTGGGAAAACTAGTGCAGCAAGGGAGGATTTTATTATTCAACAATTTTCTAGTACAACAGGGTGACAAACTGGCTTACCCACAGATAGACAAATTTCTAGTAGTTCTTTTGATCCAACGTAGGCCCTACTGACCTCTGCGTTAGTCTAAAACCATCTGCGTTAGCCTACTGAGGCTTTGCGCAACCTTTCTGGCCTTCTGTGTCACTTCTACAGCCTCTGCGTGGATGACGCAGGCCCTTCTGGCTCTGTACAGTCTTTGTTGCCTTTGCGTGGCTTCCTCTGGATCTGCGTTTGCCTCTTCTCCTCTTCTGCCTCTGTGCTGATCTCCCGTCTGTCTGTTTCGTACTTGCTACCTCCTGATCGCTCTCCTGACCACTGGTTCAATTTCTCAGCAAACCTCGCTTCAGAAATTGAATTGACTGGTCTCCCTTAGTGTGTTCTCCAAGTGCCCCTCAAGCCTCCTCTTATACTTTTCCTGTTGACATCTCAACAGTCGAGATTAAGTCCTTAATCAACGGCTAAGATTAGATTTGGCATGATCCATATCTTTTGGACCATTATAACACATATTCATATTAATACACATTAATATTTTATTTTCCCTAAGTTTAAACTTAGGGACTCCATTAAAAATATTAATTATTTTAATATCTCCTGATCTATTCAGAATCTGCCCAATCCCTTTTTGGGTATTGGAGATTTTATGTCCCCCAACCTCTCCACCAAATTTCGTGGCTAGAGCACATCCGATGCTACCCCAAATCAACAGATTTGGCACCCTAGTTGTATTTTGAAATCTATTTAATAATACAAACCCTCTATATGCTGCACCGGTTTTCCCGAATTTGGTTTTTTCGAGGGCAATTGTCCAAAAACAACTGTGTTGATGTGATTGATTCTTGTGCTTGTATATCACTGTTATTTTTTCTATGTAATTATGTGATAACTGCAGTAGAATTTATTTTAATGTTTATTGAAGGGTTTCGTAAATAACTTATTTTGGGAAATAAGTAGGAGAAATAAATCAGTTACTGCAGTAGAATTTCGTGTTAGAAAATTTCACATGGTATCAGAGCAGAGATCGGACAACAGGATTGAAGAATCTGCTATGAGTCAGGAGCATGATGTCACGGCATCAACTCAGAGGGACTCACGCAGATCTCCAGAGAAAGAAGAGAGCACGAAGAATATGGATCATGATTATTCTATGTTAGCTTCCAGACTGGAAGAAGAAGTCGCTTGCCTAGCAAGTTCTGCCTCCTCTCAGGTTTGGTATATAGATAGTGAAGCTCCCTGGCATATGACAAGAATACGAGAATGTTTTTTGAATTATCAGGAAGAAATGATGAACTTCTAGATCACCATGGGAAATAAGTCAAAATGTACCCCCGTAGGAAGAGGTACTGTAGTCTTTCAAACAAAATCAGGGGATCGGCTTCGAGCAACCAATTTGTTGCATGTGCCAGGATTGGGGATGAACTTACTGTCTGTATCTCAGCTTCAAAACAAGGGCTATGACGTTTTCTTCATTAAGAAGAAAGTATATGTCAAACACCTGAGTTGGAAAAAGAAGGCCCAGATTGGTGTCAGAAGTAACAGGGTGTATAGATTACAACTAGAATCTCTAATGGCACTGATAGGCAACAGTGGGGAAAAAGATTTGAATGAACTATGGTACAGGAGGATGGGACACTTACACCATGGGGCTCTAAGAATTCTCGGGAGAACAGTATCAGGAGTTCCAGAATTAAGTACCGAACGAGATGATGTATGCAGAGGATGTGCACTAGCCAGGTACGCCAAGGCAACATTTTCTGGAAGCAACAATAGGGCTAAGAGTGTTTTGGGATTGATACACTAAGATATTTGAAGACCCATGTCCACAAAAGCTCTTAGTGGTGTCGAATACTTCGTCACCTTCATTGATGACCATTCCAGAAAGACTTGGATCTACTTTCTTAAAAGCAAGGATGAGGTTTTCGGTCGATTCAAAGAGTTTAAGGCTCTAGTTGAGAATTTGACAGGAAAGAAGATAAAGATATTGCGCTCAGACAATGGTGGAGAATACATCGACAAGGACTTCACTGATTTTTGCGCAAGGGAAGGCATGAAAAGGGAGTGGACAACCCCCTATAATCCGGAGCATAATAGAGTAGCAGAAAGGAAGAACTGCACTATTGTTGAAGCAACCAGGGCGATGTTGTATGATCAAGATATGCCCAAGTTTCTATGGCAGAAGCATGCAACACGACAGTGTATGTCCAGAACAGGACTCCTCGCAGGGCATTAGGTAAGATTACTCCGGAGAGTGTCTTCACCGGTAAGAAGCCTGAGGTAAGTCATTTCAGGATATTTCGGAGTTTGGCATACTGCCATGTACCCAAAGAAAAGAGGGAGAAATTAGATAAGGTTGCGGAGAAAGGATATCTTGTGGGATATAGCGAGAATGCTAAGGCATATAGAGTCTATCCTACGGGAATAGGAATATCGTAATTCGACGGGATGTAAAGTTCATGGAGGACAGAGCTTTCAAGAAATCCCAAGAAATGCCTTTCGGACAGCAGTCAAAGGATGATTCATTGGGCCAACCACTTCGACCAACAGAAACTAGCACTAGTATTTCTCTTAAAGGCAAAACTCTAGAGATGGAGCCTTAGGAAGAGGAGGAGAAGATAGATATACCCACTACTAGTGGTAGAACAAGCCAGGAACTTCGACAGATACTACGAGATGCAGAGGATTTTGTCGGGGCACCCAGGAACGAGAAAAGGGAGCATAGACAGCCAGACAGATACCAAGCCTTGGTGGCTCAGGTTGGAGAACCCTCCAGTTTTCAAGAGGCCGTTCAGCATCAAGTATGGGTAGATGTTATGGTGGAGGAATACAGTTCCATAATGGTCACTGATGTCTGGGAAGTGGTACCTAGGCCTTAGGACAGGTCAGTGGTAGGGCCGAGATGGCTCTACAAAGTCAAATACGCTGCAAATGGCAGTGTGGAAAAATACAAAGCCAGGTTTGTGGCTAAGGGGTTTGCTCAGAAGGAAGGGATAGACTACGAAGAAACCTTCGCCCCAGTAGCCAGGTATACTTCTATTAGATCCGTGATATCCCTTGCAGCACAGATGGGGTGGGAGATTCACCAGATGGATGTCAAGACAACGTTCTTGAACGAGGTGATAAAAGAAGAAATATACATTGAATAACCAGATGGTTTTGAGACGCATGAGAAGAAATATCATGTATGCAGGTTGAAGAAAGCTCTGTATGGGCTTAAACAGGCACCTAAAGCATGGTATGGTCAAATTGATGGCTACTTGCAGAAGATGGGATTCGTCAAGAGTGACGCAGATCCTAACCTCTACTATCTGGTTGTAGAGAATGAGCCTTTAATTCTGGTTTTATATGTGGATGATCTCTTTTTGACAGGCTCATCCAGGTTCATCAAAGATTGCAAGGAGAACCTAGCCACATAATTCAACATGAAGGATTTGGGACGAATGCATTATTTCCTGGGGTTGGAAGTTTGGCAGTAGAAGGGTGAATTTTTCCTTGGGCAAGGGAGATACACTATAGAGATTTTGAAAAGGTTAAGAATGCAGGACTGTAGACCTATGGCTACTCCAATGATCACCAACTGGAAGAAGATTGATGCATCCGAAGATAAAGAAGTCAATCCCACCTTGTATAGGCAGCTCATAGGGTCCCTGATGTATCTGGTTAATACCAGGCCGGAAATTTGTTACGCTGTCAACACCCTCAGTCAGTTCATGGTGGAACCAAAGAGGGTGCACTGGGCAACAGTCAAGCATGTTCTCAGATATATACGAGGAACATTCGAGCATGGACTAATGTACACCCAAGGTAATGACATCAGGTTGAGTGGGTTCACTGATGTAGATTGGGCTGGAAGTTCAGTACATCGGTAAAGTACCACTGGGTACTGTTTCAACATTGGATCAAGAATGACCTCCTGGTGTAGTAGGAAACGAAAATCCGTGGTTCTAAGCTCAGTTGAAGCTGAATATATGGCAGCAAGCACAGCTTCGTGCGAAGCCATATGGCTTAGGAAATTGCTTGTCAATCTATTCAAGAGAAAGATGCAAGAAACCAATATTTTGTGTGATAATCAAAGTTGCATCAAGCTCTCTGAGAATCCAGTCTTTCATGATCGGTCAAAGCACATTGATATCAGGTGTCACTTTATCAGAGACTGTGTCCAACGAGGGGCAGTACAGTTGAGGTACACCCCAACAAGAGAACATGTGGCAGGCATTCTCACCAAGGCTCTAGGAAGAACAAAGTTTGTTTACTTCAGGGAGAAGATGGGGATGGTGAAGAATCCGTTCCAGTAGCAAAAGCGGATAGTATAAGGAGTTGCAATGCAATAGTTAGCAGTGGCAGTGCTATGGGCAACATGATGCAACATATTCAGAGGGAGTTGCAGTACAGATGTAGCAGTGACAGTTGCAGTGTCATGGGCAGCAGTACAGGTTGCAATGGATGATGGGCAGTTGGCCAAGCATCAACAACATAGAGGACCGATGTCGTGGGTCAGTGTGATGCTTCTATTGGGAAGTATTGCTAGAGCACATTCCTCGCTAAGAGGGAGTGTTGATTTTAGGTAGCATCGGATGTGCTCTAGCTTCGAAATTTTGTGGAGAAACTAGAACACATGAGATCTCCAAGACCCATAAATCATTTGGAGAAATTCTACACGGATGAGGAGTTATTAAAATAATTAATATTTTTAATGTGTTCCTAAGTCTAAACTTAGGAAAATAAAAATATTAATGGGTATTAATAAAGATATGGGTGAGAAGCTTCTAAGAGACGAGGATCAAGTCTGTTTTAATCTTAACCTTTGATTAGAGACTTAATCTCGGTCGTTGATTCATCAACAGGGAAAGTATAAGAGAAGACTTGAGAGTCATTTGGAGACACACCAGGCAAATACTTAGTATCCCGAGGGAAATCGATTCTCAAGGAGGAGTTCGATTTCAGAGGGAGAGTTGTAGGGTGAGGGAAGAGGGAGAACAGTGATGCAGTGTTGCAGTGATGCAGAGGGAGAGCTTTGACGCAGTGTCGCGGCTCCTAGAGGAGGTGATGCAGTTCCAACGCAGAGCTTGGAGCAACCATCGTTGCCCAGCATTGGGAACAACGTAGTCACCTGTGGGGTTTGTTCATCTATCTCTGGATAGAGGTACTTCTGCCGGGTTTATTCTCTGTTGGGTGAGCCGGATTTGGCACCCTAGTTGTATTCAGAAATCTGCTTAATAATACAAACCCTCTATATGTTGCACAAGTTTCCCTGATTTGGGTTTTTCCGAGGACAATTGTCCAAAAACAATTGTGTTGATGTGATTGATTCTTGTGCTTGTATATCGCTGCTATTTTCTCTATGTAATTATGTGATAACTGTAGTATAATTTATTTTAATGTTTACTGAAGGGTTTCGTATATAACTTATTGTGGGAAATAAGTAGGAGAAATAAATCAGTTACTATAGTAGAATTTTGTATTAGAAATTTTCACACATATGGGGACATATTATGTTGATTTCATCTAGTGTGCCTTATGCCTTCTTGCATTCTTTCAGAAGAGAAGATCCTTTTTCTCTTGATCATGCTTCTCAAGATAGAAGTAATGATCCATGTTACTTGCAACCATATGACATGACATTATAATACTAAATACAAGCATACATACCTCATTTTACCTTTAGGTCATCTAGGCTTCTTCCAACAGCTTCCTTGATTGAAAAGATCTTCAATCCCTTGATCTGCTTCATGTCATCACACCATCATCCCATGAATTCCATAAGTTGGAGTTCTTGATGAAACACTTGCTTCCTCTCTAGATTAGTGAACCCTCTGATGAGGATTCCATTAGAGAACCTTGAGGATCTTGCATATCCCCATCTGGTAGATGTTTCCTTTTTGCCTTGATGTATGATGAGCCTTGTTCTGGATGACATCTGTCTTTCCTTCAATGTTCAATGAGATTCCCAAGAGTTATATCCTTCATGTTTGACTGCCATGGATTTTTGATCCGGACTTAAATAGGAACGCAACAAATTACAGAGATAACCATAAACACAGATATGCAACAGAAATAATAGTTCATTTCATTAATGTAAAACACTGAAATATGCTTACAAACAATAATAGAAATAAACTAGCTAGGGCGATGGTAGCTTATCTTTGAGAAGAGATGTGGTGGCTACATGCCTCTGAACTATGTTACAATGAGGCTTGAAGGCCTATTTATTGTTGAGAAACAATGGAAAACCCTTAACATTCCAAAACCTAACCCTAGAAGATGAAACGCCAAACTGTGGGCCCTGTTTGGGTAAATTGGTACACCAACTTCCCGGGGTCGTAATTTTGGCATACGATCTCCGTTTGACGCGTACAATAGCTCGTTAGAAAGATCTATCCGAGCACTACCACTTTGGGAGGCCCATGTTGCTCCAGAATTCCCAAAAAACGTCGTTTAGGGCCTCAAAACGGCTCTGGAAGTTCAAGACCCGAAAAACTGCTAAAAAATAGTAAGTTGTGCTACAATTAAGGAAACTGAAAATGTTGAGAGAGACAATGGTGGGGGTCCAGGTGGACTTGGCAGGTGGCCACCAATATCCACCTGGATCATTCCTCCCCCCTTAGGAAGCAATGGTCCCCATTGCGTTGAGTTCCTCCATGACATGAGGAAACTTTTGCTGAACTTGTTCCTTGGTGAGCCACTTGCCCTGGTGAAGGAGTTGGCTTGCTTTGACAACTCGATACAGTTGGATATTTTGTTGGCGAGTGTTCTTGATCTGTGTGTCCATGATCCGATTAGTTGCAGCTTGTTCCATGCAATCTGGATTTAATTCTGTGGGTGTGAGCTGTTCTGCAATGTCGAATGTGTCTAGCAATGGTGGAAAGTATGGCCGAAGGCGGTCCACATTGAACACTAGGTGCAGGCCAAGGAATGGGGGAATGCTAAGCTCAAATGCATTGTCTCCCATAGCCTTAGTAATGGTGTAAGGACCATATCGGAGTGGTCTCAGTTTCCGATAGGCTCCAGTAAGGCGTTCCTTTTGCAAATGCAACCAGACTTTGTCGCCCACCTGAAACTTGTGTGGCACCCGATGTTGATCATGTCGCTGCTTGTACTTGGCATTTGATTTCTCCAGAATGTCATGGACCTGCTGGCGAATATGTTGGATGCGCTCAATGAAGCTGGTGGGCTTATCTGTTTCGGACTGGACATGTGCTGAATTTATGTGAGTAGCTGCAAGTGGCATGGCCACATCAATGGGGCATAGTGGCTGGAATCCCAAACCCACCTGAAAAGGGCTATGGCCAGTGGAGCTGTGAAGAGCTCGGTTGTAGCTGTGCTGAACTAGGGGAGGCTCTCGTCCCATGTGCGTGGATGCTTTGAGTTATACATGCGCAGAATGTGCACAATCATCCTATTGACAACCTCTGTCTGGCCATCAGTTTGAGGATGGAAGGCTATGGACTTCGTGAGTTTGGTGTCCAACATTGACTAGAGACTGGACCAAAATGTGCTGAGGAACTGACTGTCCCGATCTGAGATGATAGACTGTGGGATCCCAAAGTGCACCCACACTCGTTCAAAGAAGAGTTTAGCAGTGGCTTCTGCTGTGATATTCTTCTTGCAGGCCGCCATAATGGCCATCTTCGAGAACCTGTCGACGACCACAAAAACGCAGTCATTTCCATGCTTAGTGGAAGGAAGGCTTGACATGTAATCCATGGAGATGGATTCCCAAGGTCGACTAGGGGTAGGCAACGGGGTATAGAGGCCGTGCTTCTTGATGGTCGGTTTGGCAACGACACAGGCAGTACATGATCTGATGTACTTCCCAACATCCTGTCGAAGATTCGGCCAATAGAAATAATTTTGCAGTACTGCCACTGTTTTCTCGACCTCGAAATGCCCAGTAGCCCGACTGTAGTGTGCTTCCCAAATCATCTTGGCACGCTCGCTTGAAGGAACACAAAGGTGACCCAGGTGGCATAACAGGGCATCCTGGAGGTGAAAATCTGGAACATGCCGACCCTCCAAGAGTGTCTGGTATGTGTGGCCGAATTCTGGGTCGCTTTTGTAGAGAAGTGGCCAATCAGAAGTCTCGTGCCCACAAGAGTTGAGCACGGTGGTTAACACCATGATCGGTGGTCGACTGAGACAATCTGCAACATTATTAATGTTGCCCTTCTTATACTTGATATTCAAGTGGAATTGTTGCAGGTATGTAGACCACTTCTGATGGCGATCGTTCTGCAATTTCCCTTGGGTCTGTATGAACTGCAGGGGTCGGTGGTCTGTGTGGATGACCGTTTCCTTCCCCAAAATGTAATGCTTCCATTGTCGGCAGGCCTGCACAATGGAATACATCTCTTTATCATAAGTGGGGTACTTCCGGACTGTGTCTGAAAGTGTTTCACTGTGATCATAGTTTTAAAACTCCGACTCCGACTCCAACTCGGCCGAGGATCAACTTCGACTCCGACTCCGAAATGGTAATGACTCGGCCGGCTCGATTTCAATGACTCGGTCGTTGTAAAAAATACATTAAATAATTTTTTTTTATAAAAAAACATAATTTTAAAGATTTTAAACATAATTTTAAAGATTTTCATTCATGTTTCCAAACACACAGCATTATAATATAGATGGAAGACAACATATGATCAAAGTAGGCTCATGAACCAATCCATTATATCAAAATGGTACCCAATGGCAATACATAGTCAACTGTCATACATGATCAAAGACTCAAAACAAAAAACACATAACCAAGGAGGCTAGAAATGGCCTCTACAACAAAAGTAAACTATGACCAGACTCCAATACTAGTACTACAGCTACTGGCTAGTAGCTACTGCCAAAGGAGCCAAGATCATGTCGATCAATCTCTGGATCATCATCAGAGTCAAATAGGGGGCCCCATGGCTCCTCCTCATCATCATCATCTCCAAATGCAGTTGTAGAAGTGGTACCACTAGCAGGCTGTGCAACTGCAGCAGATGCAAGCTGAGATAGAGTAGATATGCGGCTGCGCTTCTGTCGTGGCTGAGCAGAGGAAGCACCTACAACTGGAGTCCTTGCTGGCTGTGAGACTGAGGCTGGTGGATTGGGATCTGCATTCAACTGAACAGCATGTTCAAGTTCAACTGATGCCTCAATATCTAAATCTAAATCAAGATCCTCATCAGGATCAAACTCTGCTGGACGACTCTCCACTACCCAATCTGATGTTGGATCAATGTCTTCCAACACAATGGGATCTGAATCAGGTCTTTTGTTCAGCAAATGGTTTCGTCTGAGCCGGAGGTTGTATTGGATATAAACTAGATCATTTAACCGTTTTTGATCCAAACGGTTTCTCTTCTTTGTGTTACTTGGGAGCAGGAGCGAAAACGGGAGCGAGAGCGACATTTTCAGAAGCTCCTGGTTTGGGAGCGAATCCTAGAGTTCGACAACCAATGTCACTAACATCAAGGTACATAGAGGGATTGGTGCTCTTGATTAAATACGAGTTCCATACCCTAATACATGACAAAATTCAATGGAAACATTGCAATCCCCCAATCCCGAAATCCTGAAAAACTGATAAGTCTGCTGGATTTTGAATGAAATCTAAAATTCTACTTTCTCCATATGAAATCCAATGAGGCCGAAACCACTCTCAAACATCCTGAGTCATTTCATGGTAATGTTAAAAATTTAAGTAAAAAGATGAAAATGAAGATTAAGGAGAATGTCACTTTTACTTTAAGAATTTAACATTACCATGAAATTTGAATAGCATATCAATAGTAGAGAGCATTTGAGTGTGTTAAATAGGGTTTGGGAGGGGGAAATGGACCCCAAATAACATTTAACTAATTTATAAAACACATTGGAGTTCAAACCAATCAGCAAACACTTCAAAATGTCATTAAAAAAATGTCAAATCGCTGTTTTGATGGGGTTACAGGCCACTGGTTATGACTCGACCGAGTCAATACAGAAACGGCCGAGTTGGCCGAGTCAGCCATGACTTGGCCGAGTCATCGCTGACTCGGCCTACTGAACCGTTTCCTCCACCGAGTCACATTTTTGGTCAATGAAACGGATCAACTCGGCCGTTTCCGTTTCGAATCGGCCGAATTTTAAAACTATGACTGTGATATGCCCCTGGATGTCCATGTTGAGTAAGGACTGCCCCAATAGCATAGTCAGAGGCATCTGTCTCGACCTCAAATGGTTGTTGTAAATCTGGTAACGCGAGCACTGGTGCCGTGCAGAGGCGATCCTTCAACTCTATGAATGCCTTCTGTTGAGATTTAGACCAAAAGAATTTTGCTTTCGCCCCTACCTTGGTGACTTGACTCAAGGGCCAAGTAATATGAGAAAACCCCAACACGAACCTGCGGTAGAAGTTGGCAAGACCTAGAAAGTTGCGGAGCTCTGTTAGAGTGGTTGGAGATGGCCAATCCTGAATGACTTGGATCTTGGCTGGATCCACATGCACCGGGGGTTCATCAATGATGTATCCCAGATACTAAACCTGGGTCATGCCAAAAGTGCATTTCTCCAAATTGGCACATAGCTTGTGTTGCCGCAGTGTTTGGAGAACTTGTCAGATGTGGTGGAGGTGCTCTTCCCAACTCTGGCTGAAGATTAGAATGTCATCCAAGTATACTACTACAAATGAGTTGGTGAATGGCCGCAAGATGTCATCCATTAGCCTCATGAAGGTTGCAGGAGCATTCGTCAATCCGAAAGGCATAACCAACCATTCGAAAAGGCCCTCCTTGGATTTGAAGGCAGTGTTCCACACATCAGAGGGTTCAATTGGTACCTGGTGATATCATGACTTCAGATCGATCTTGCTGAAATATTTCGCCCCCTTTAGTTGGTCCAGGAGGTCATAAATCCGCGGGATCGGGTACCTATTACGGACAATGATCTTGTTCAGCGCCCGATAGTCAATACAGAGTCTCCACGTCCCATCCTTCTTCTGTACCAACACGATCGGGTTCCCACAAGGCGATGAACTCGGACGGATGTGACCTTTCTGCAGGAGCTCCTGAATCTGCCTCTTGATTTCATCGTTCTCCAGAACGGAGCGCCGATAAATTGGTCCATTAGGTAGCGGCGCACCTGGGGTCAAATCGATGGAGTGCTTGACCTGATAGTGCAGAGGAACCCCTGCGGGGGAGGTGAAGATGTCCTCGTACTCCTCCACGACCTTGTCCATCTGTAGTTGTCGTGCGGAGGGGCCCTGTCTGGAGGCCGCGACCACCGTCTTCTTCTTTCCTTGAGGGCGTATCATCAGGAAAACAAATTTCCCAGTTTTGGAAATGAGCTTACTGCATTGTTTTGCAGTAATCAAAGAGATGGCGGTAGGTGGTGCTACCTCTGGTATCCTGTACAACTTATTTCCCAATGTAATGATAACAGCACGGGGCCTTGATTCATACACAGCATGTCGTTTCCACAAGTATGGTTGTCCTAATAATACATCACAAACTTCAAGGGGAGCAATGTCACACAATACCTCATCCGTGAAGGGCTTGATGTTGTATGGAAGGCGACATTGCTAGTTCATGCGAAGATCTCGTCCTTGGTGAAGCCACCCGATGGTGTACGGTTGTGGATGTGCTGTGGTCGGTAAGCCCAACCGCTTCACGACCTCTGTCGAAATGAGGTTCTTTTGGCTCCCGCTATCAACAATGAACTGTATCGGGGAGCCCTTTACCCACATTTGGGAGTGGAAGAGATGCTACTCCTCCTCTGGATCTTCGGGTTCATTTTTCTGGATCTTGGCGGTAGCAACAGTGGCGTTGGGATCCGCATCAATGATTTGCTTCCCTTTGTCATTTCCCTTGTCGGGTTCTGACTCAGAGTCGGAACATGCATCTGATTCTGAAACCTTTAGCTCAGCCACCAGTGACTGCTTGGCCCGACACTCACTTGTGTTGTGAGTGGAGCTCTTATGGAACTCACACCATTTTCCCTTGTCCTTTTTCGGCTTCGCGGCACTGTTCTTTGCTTGCAGCTTCGGCGGGTTGTCTTGGGCTGCCCCGCCTTGGCTTTGTCCTTTGTTCTGTGGTTTAGGGGCACCTTTCCCCTGCTTTGGATTCATAGATCCAAAGTCTCACTTATTTTGTTTAAACTTCTGCTCGACCTTGACGGCATATCGATATGCTGTTCCAAGCGAGGTGATGTTCAGGAATTGTATTTCTTCCTGGATGTACTTTGCAGGCAGCCGCGGTATTTGAGTATCAAATGCTGCTCCGAATCCTTGATACCCAACTTTGTGCGAAGGGTATGGAAAAGATTGGTGAACTCCGGCACGTCTTGGTCCCTTCCCTGCTGCAACGTGGTCCACCTTATGTATTCATCCTCATAGCTTCCGACAGGGTAGTATTGCTCCTTGATGGCATCCCGGAATGAATTCCAGGTGGGTGCGGCTGAAAATAGTGAGCCAGTACTTTCATCCTTCTGCTCGCAGCAGGTTTCCCACCAGTCCTTGACGTGGGGGGCTGCTTTGAGAAGAGCAAAAACAATCTTTTCCCGACTCGAAAATTCATGAACAGAAAAATAACCCTCTAGCAGATTTAACCATTTATCTACAGCATCTGCATCTATCTGACCCTCGAATATGGGGATTTCAAAATTAACTTGTACCTTAAAGGGCGTGGCGTTTCCAGAGTAGCTGCTGGAAGCCGATGCGTCACTTTTGGGTAGCCGCTGAAGGATCTGGGCAAAGCTGTCCATCATCGCGTTCCGTTGTCGCTCGAGGGCTTCTTCGAGCAAGATTTTGATAGGATCTCCTGCCCCCTTGTCTTTCTTCTCATCCGCCATGGGAGGCCGTCGGGATTTGCGAGGCTGGTCTTGCAAAGGTTCGACCAGTTCAAGCCCTAACTCTTTATATCCCAACCTTGTTGGGGACATGCAAAGAAAAACAGAGAAAAAGCAGACCGCTCTGATACCACTGATCCGGACTTAAACAGGAACGCAACAAATTACAGAGATAACCATAAACACAGATATGCAGCGGAAATAATACTTCATTTCATTAATGTAAAATACTGAAATATGCTTACAAACAATAATGGAAATAAACTAGCTAGGGCGATGGTAGCTTATCTCTGAGAAGAGATGTGGTGGCTACATGCCTCTGAACTGTGTTATAATGAGGCTCGAAGGCCTATTTATTGTTGAAAAACAATGGAAAACCCTTAACATTCCAAAACCTAACCCTAGAAGATGAAACACCAAACTGTGGGCCCCGTTTGGGTAAATTGGTACACCAACTTCCCGGGGTCGTAACTTTGGCATACGATCTCCATTTGACGCGTACAATAGCTCGTTAGAAAGATCTATCCGAGCACTACCACTTTGGGAGGCAACATGGATCCATGGACCCATGTTGCCCCATAACTCCCAAAAAACGTCGTTTAGGACCTCAAAACGGCTCCGGAAGTTCAGGACCCGACAAACTGCTAAAAATAGTAAGTTGTGCTACAATTAAGGAAACTGAAAATGCTGAGAGAGACAATGGTGGGGGTCCAGGTGGACTTGGCAGGTGGCCACCAATATCCACATGGATCAATTTTGTCCCTTTTGTCCTTCATGATTCCCATGGTGATGTCACAAGCTCTTACTTCTAATGCTTCCATGATGCGTCTTATCATCAATGTCATATCTTATAACACAAGATCTAGGAGCTTATGATAGGACCTTTTTGTGAGGGATACTATCTGACTCATAGGAGAGATTTGTTACTCCCTCTTTCCTTGGCCCTTTTCTTCAGCTTCCTCCATCTTTCAGTGATATGAGCTTCCAAAATCTTTCTATAGCATTGAATCTTAACTATACTTATTTTGTTTTGCTTGAGGACCAACCTTGCCTTCCTTTTCTGCACATGGTTGGGTTCTTTTAACCTTCAATGTTTTTCCCATCAACTTGTCCTTCTATATCTTGCATATCGACTACAAGTTGCTGAATGAGGTAACCTTCTTGTTCATGGATATTCGTTACCTTTCCAGTGCATCAATGATGGTTGTCTTCATTCCTAGATCTTATATATAAGACCTTGTGAAGATATCCTACATCTTTTGATGCCTTTTTACTTTCATATAGATCAGATTTCATTTGACCTTCTTTATTGCATCTTAAGAGAATGAGTTTATCATCTACATCACTTTGATGTCTCCAATTTTGCTATGTGAGGGAATCTTTCATAAATATCCCTTTTCATAAATTCAGAGGAGACCTTTTAATGACTTCAACTACTTAGACGATTATGTCTATTCTCCTTCTTCATGCAAGGAATCTTGATAACCCATCCAATTCATAGATGTCCTTGCAATCATGAAGTCATTTAACCAAACTTGAATATAGAATGAAAAGATACTAGTCACATGAAGATGAATTCTTCACCTTGATGCTTTCTTGAATCATCTCCTTCAATGAGATTCTTGCTTGAGCTGCCTGGTACAATAGAGTTCCAAAATCTTTCTTGAGACTTCCTTGCATTGTTCATCACCAAGCACTATTGCCTTTTATGATATGTTGAGATTATTTGATTCCTTGACTGTGAGGGTATGGAATCGAAATCAAGAATTTTGAGAGCACTGTCATTTTGTCCACCCGAGATGTGGCATTGTGTTCTCCTTCTAAAGTGACATTGTTATAATGTATGTTGTGACTGTATATCTTTGTAACCTTGTTGCAATGCTCCTTGCTGGAGTAGAACCTTGCTTGAGTTGACTAGCATGAGCAAAGATTTTTGTGGCCTTCGAGCATTGTTCAATAGCAGTCATCGAAACTGCTTAAGCCATTAAGATTTTTGTGGTATGACATGGGTTGTAATGATACCCAAATTTCGAGGCTAGCACCGAGACTGTGAAAAGTACTGTGTTTGCCTTTTGTTGTAGTGTAGATTACAACTGCTTCTCGTATTTTCGACCTTCTCCAAGATGATAATCTTTGACTTTGAGTTATCTTGCTTTGTAGTCATATTGATAAGGTTCTTAGTGACCTTTTTGATGATGACTGTGGAGAAAAGGTTATTCGCTGATGTAGACTTGATCCTTTATTCTTGACAAAACCCTTAACCTTACTTTGATGCCCTTCTTGAGGACTAGTCCTTGTATATCTCTTTTGCTGCCCTTCCTTTGACTTCTGCACCTTAGCTCTGATCCCATGTTGAAGAATCTAGGGCAATTAGTATTAGTAGGATTCTTCTAGGCTGGATAACAATTTGTGAAGCGCTTTTACAATTTATCGTAGCTTGATCTTCTTCTTATTATTAGTGTGTGTGTTTACTTCATCAAACTGCTACCAAAAACAAAGAGACAAGAACGCAAGATGTTTGGCTTTCTGCATGGGCCAAAACCTTTCTCTCTTGGAGAGGAAAACCCGCACAAAATTCTTCTTATAGAGATTCTAATTGACAAACACCAAGACCATAACCCTTGACCTACTAGGCCACTCCAAGACCAAGTCACCAATCCTTCTTAGTATTGAGATTATCATCAACACTGCTGCTTCACCGAGTTCATCATTCATGCACCTTCACTGAGATATTCATTACAATAAGAACATAGCTGCTGCACCATATCTCCATCTTCTCTTAGATCATTACTTCACTTCTCACTGAGATCATCATCATGTTGATGAGACTTCCATATTGAGATATGTGAATGCTTCAATGATGTCTAGTGTGTATAGCTGAGAGCTTCCTGTACTAGGATACTTATCATGATATATATGCCAAGACTGTCCTAGTATGCCGAAACTGTAACCATGATGATCTTCCGAAATGCTCAACCAAAACTGTAATTATGATGCTCAACCGAGATGCTATACCCCTGTACCCTGTGCGAGATATTGTGCTTTCTGGGCCATTCAAGATTTTGTACCACACCTTCGAAATTTCAGACAAGTTCGAGATTCTATCTGAGTTTTTGCAGATACCCCAACTGGGTATAAATAGTGGTTATGTCTCCATTTTTGAGCCGACTTTGAACCGTTGTGTCTTTTATATGAGCCGACATGACATTTGTATATATAGTTGAGGTCAACATGATGTTCTCCTTATCGGTTTGCTTGCAGACTTCTTTGTGCTTATTTTGGAGGATTGTGCTTGGTCTTGGAGGGTTGCTCTAGGCTTATATACATTTTACGTAGGCTCATGAAGAGCTCCTTTTTCATGACTTTGACTCTTTGACCTTAAATATAAATCCTAAGGCTCTTAATGGGAGCCATCTATAAAACCTCTTGCTCATGAAACCCATGTAGCAAGGAATAATAAATTTATTTTCTTGTTTTACAAAAATCATAATTACAATGTCCTGAAAACTGAACTTAGTTACATTTTCTTCAACAGGGATTCCGGTTTAGGAATTTCCACATGGTATTAGAGCTGCAAGTGAAACAAGAAGAGTAGTGCCAGAGAACCCAACACTGAGCAGAGAAGGAGGTCAAATAGCTGCAGGAGGAAACAGTTCGAATCCCCAGAGGGATTGCACAGTCCAAGCCAGGAGGGCTGAATTTTCAAGGAAAGTCTCTCTTTGAGTGAGTCGACAGAGAGGAAGGACTTCTAGACCAAACTTTTGCCATGCTAGAGGGAGCAAAGCAGAGCTTCATCGTGAGGAAAGAGTTGGTGGGACGCAGTTTTTAGCAGGCAGATTGCTGGGATGAAAGATGTCAGAAGAGAGTGAAGAAGCACTTTGAGGGAATTTTTCCCTCAGTAGACTTCCCGCCAAGAAGTCTGTTTTCTTATTCCTTGAGCAGCAGCAGTAAGAGACAGAGAGGATCAGTTCAACATTTTCGTGGCAGAGATGGCAGCCAGTGGGTTGAGAGATCAGGACAGGTTGGATGGGGCATCCAACTATGTGATCTGGAAGGCAAGGAAGTCGTGCCTTCTAGATGTGCATTTTCTCAAGACCTAGGTCGACAGCGTGGTGGTTGAGCCTACAAATCCAGATCCGCTGAAGAAGTATAGGGGAGAAATGGCAAAGACCAAGAGGATGATCCTTGATGGAGTAAAGAATCATGTGGTCTGTCACATCGCTAGCAAAAGAACTGCTAAGGAGATGTGGGATGTCTTGGCAATGTTGTATCAAGGATCTTCCAAGCAACGGAAGTTGTACTTAGAGCAGAAACTGAGATCTGCACAGATGCATAAGGGGGAGCGCATTGATTCGTTCCTCACGAAGCTTTAGGAGACCCGGGACGAGTTAGTAGCTATGGGGTCTACACCTCAAGGTTCCGAGATGGTGAAACTAGCCCTAAATTCAGTCTCAGAAGAGTGGCAAGTCTTTGTCCAGAGCATCCTGGGCAGGGCAGTTTTGCCAGACTGGGATAGTATGTGGGAAACTCTCAAGCAGGAAGAGCTGAGGAGAGATCTAGTCAAGTGTAAGCTTGATAGAAGTAGTAGCAGTGGGTTGAAGCCTAAGGAGGAGGAAGAGAATGCAACCGTTGCATCCAAGGGGCAACAAGAGCAGCGGAGGCGGAAGAAGGACGTTTCGAAGATTAAATGCTTCAAGTGTGGTGAAATGGGTCACTACGCAACACAATGTCCTCTGAGAAAGAAGGACAAAGATGAGAAGCATGATCCGAAAGTTGCAGCCGTGAAGATCGAGGAGGATGAGTTTTCGTTCAAAAAATCACTTGAAAAATATTTTGAAAAAAGATAAGGCAAGAGGGAGATGTAATAAATTGTATATCGGAATCAGAAATACAAAGGAAACAAGTGTTAAATTGTTAACACTGGACCCGAAATACTATAAGTTATGTTTTATGAAGTTCGGTGGGTCCGCAGTTATATATATGTATATGGATCCGCCGATTGCGATTCGTGATGGCGGACCTGAAACATATATATGTTATGTTTTATAAACCTCGGCGGGTCCGCGATATCGCATAACTCTTAATATATATATATATGTGTGTGTGTGGGGCTATGTCGATTGCGATATGGGTGGGCCAGACCCGAAATGATATATAATGTGTTTAATAACTCCGGCGGGTTTATATAGCGCCTTATGTATATGTTTGCGCCGATTCCGATTTGCGATAAAGTTTCTGGATCCAATAGATTTATTAAATTGGGTTAATTCCTTTTCAGTTCCGCTTTATGTGTTTTGCATCGATTTTGCTGTGTAAACAGAAAGATTAGTGTGAAAGCCGAATTCAAAGAAAAGGCGGATTTAAAGTTACAAGGCAGGTTTTTGGGCGGAGCAAAAATGGTAAATGGTTTTATTTGTAACTCACCTGATCCCACTTATCATTCAAATGTAGCAGCCGGGTGGAGAGA
The DNA here is from genome assembly GCA_031772625.1 of Pinus tabuliformis. Lineage (NCBI taxonomy): Eukaryota > Viridiplantae > Streptophyta > Pinopsida > Pinales > Pinaceae > Pinus > Pinus tabuliformis. The sequence continues at coordinate 2,038,651,178 of CM062818.1, forward strand.
GGAAACCGCCCATTTCGGGCGGGTATTCTTTGAGCTTATGTCCTACCCGAAACCTTTACAGACCGTCTAATCTGAAAAGCGCAGATCTACAGTGGGGATGTATCAGCAGGAAAGTATACTTCGAAAATTGTGCGAAGCCCATATTGAAAGCAGAAAAAGCATGTTTTATAATATATTTTCATTATAAAAGGTTTACAATAGAAAAGCGCAGGTATAAAGGATTTACGCATAAGTCCAACACTTCCATAGTTATGCGACCTAAGGGTGCATAAGTTAAGTTTTACAGTGATTATCGGGCCGATTGCGATTTGCGATGGAAGTCAACACAGCACTGAGTGGACGGATTTGACAGGTTTATAAAGCAAGATTAACTCTTTTTGAGTTTCGTATTAATCAAAGGTTCGCGTTAATTTCGTTGTGTAAAGCGGAAAATCAGGGTTAGAGCCGAAGCTAAAGAGGAAGACAATCTGGTATGTTTCTTTGCATTTTGGCCAATCAGAATGCCCATGTAAGCCCAGGATTACACAAACTAAATGTATTTCATTACGGCTAAAGCGAATTAAGCATCATTAGGGAATTTACAGAGGAATTCGGCAGCGGATCAACAAAGCAAGCCAACAGTTATCATCCCCTTCTAAATTCAGTTATGTTTTTGTTATTTCATGTTCTTTGAGGTGTCTTTTACCCTCTGTAAAATTCTGTAATAGTTTTTACTTCATATAGTTAGAAAAGCAGTTAGATAATTTGGGCAGTTTCAGAAATCAACAACTGTTCCACAATGTATAAAAAGAGGAAAATTTACTAAGAAAGGGTTCGAACTTTGGAGAACCCGGAGACTAGGCCACTGTATTCCTGATATCATTGTTGATTAATGAAAGAATCAGAAGTTTCCATCAGTTGTTGCATATAATTTTGTAAGCTTCTCTGTCATGTGTCATGCTATGTTTTCTTCTTTTCAAGTATAGTAATGAAGCTGCAGGTCTTTATTTGCTTATGTAGATAAAGTTAAAATTCCTTAAAAGAGCGCTCCTATACTTGAAGTCCTCACTTCCTTTCTAAATTATAGATAATAGTTTCTGTGAAATACCAGCATATTGTCTATGATTCAGTTTTCATTATCATAGTTCCTCTAAGTTACAGATAGTAGTTTCTGTGAAAGATCAACATATTATCTTTAACTTCTCCTTCAAACTTTCTTCGTTCACCATTTATATCTAGTAACAAATGGCATTTTGAGATGTTCTGGTCGTACATGTATTAAGAGTTAAAGACCAAGTTTTCCAGGTCCTTCATTTGAGAACACAACAAACAATAAGTGACGGTAAATAATATTTATTAATGCCTTAAGCACAATTTCCCCACAACTAGGAAATTGGTTTCCTAAGGAACAACAATACGGATGCAGTGTTGATAGTGGCAGGGTCAGTAGCAATACATATGCAACAGTAGTTGGTGGACATGATGTCAGACATCAGCAACGCAGAAGGAGATGTTATAGAACAGGGTGATGCTCCAGTAGGGTGCATTGCTAGAGCACATTCCTCGCTAAGAGGGAGTGTTGATTTCTGGTAGCATCGGATGTGCTCTAAGTCTCAAATTTTGCAAGGAGGCTTAGATACATGCATTCTCCAATACCCAGAAATCGTTTTGGGAAATTCCACCCGGATATAGTTTTATTAAAATAATTAATGGGACCCTAAGTCTAAACTTAGAAAATTAAAATAATTAAAGGGTATTAATCTAAACTGTGGGTGAAACTTCTAGAAGAAGGTGGAGATCAAGTCAATATGATCCTAGCCGTTGATTAGAATCTAATTTGGGCCGTTGATTGATCAATGAGAAAATTATAAGAGAAGACTTGATGGGCACTTGGAGAACACACGGAGAGAAGATCAGAAGTTCAATTTTCTGAAGCAGAGCAGCTGCCGGAGAGATTTTCGATAGTGATCTTTTGCAGAAAGGGGCAGGGATAATATCTAGTGAGGAGTCTTTTCCTGGGCCAGAGAGTACAAGGAAGAGAGGACAGAACGACGTCCAGAGAGAGGCTGATGCTGGCCCATGCTGTGGCAGCGTAGAGCCTAGAGGGAGATCGAATTTCCTGCTAAGGAAATCGAGTTTCAGAAGCCGGGAGCCGGGGTGTGAGACTGGGAGGCTGGAAATCGAAGTTTCTGAGTATTAGAGGATCAAAAGGAAGAGCAACGCAGTCCCCAGCAGAGGTGACACAAATATTGCGTAGGGTTGACGCAGTTCTGCGCAGAGGGTGACGCAAAAGGGACGCAAAGCCTCTTTCCAGCGAGATCAAGGTCGAATCTTCCAGTGACAGGGTGAGATCATCTCACTACTCGTTTTGTCCAGTTTCTCTCTGTATCAGATAGCCAGTTGGGCATCCAACAAATTGTACTTAGAATTACTACTACATAATAATAAAACCCTCATATCTGCTGCACCAATTTTCCTGCATTGGGTTTTTCCGGGGACATTTGTCCAAAAATAACGGTGTCATTGTGTTGTATTTTCTTTCTTGCTTAGTTTCTTGTTTCCTCATTATATTTAATTAAGTAAAGGCTGCAGTGCATGTATTTCGATATTTGCAGTAGGACACTACAAGTAATTTGTTTAAAGGAATCTAACAAAGAGGAGAAATATCATCAGTTTCCACAGTAAGGATTCCGGTTTAGCAATTTTCACAGATCCAAGACTTTATTCTTCTCGTGGATGAGATCTATCCTCTTTTTCCATGCCTGTAATTGGATGCTCCTTCTAATTTGTTTTCTCCCTTCATTGAGTTAGACATTGTTCTTGAAGATAGTAAGCTTGACTTCTTATATAATCCTTTTCCTTGAGGATCCTTATACAAACTTCTTAAAACTCCTTTCAATAGATCTCTAGGTTGCCTTTTTCCTTCTTCTTCACCTTAGCTTTGATACCATGTTGGAAAATCGGAAAGGCATAAATATTTTCTTTATGTTGATAATTACTTGTGAAATTCTTATGTTCTTATTAACTTTCTTATGTTCTTCTTTTATTTTAGTTCATCAAGCAATTACTAAAACCATAACATGAAGATCAAAGACACCAGATGTAGGCGGACAGCCAAGGCAAAACCCCTATCTAGGGGAAAACCTAGCCAACAACTCTCCCTTTAATAGTTTCACAAGATGATCCAAGACTCCTTGACCTAGACACAAACTTCTTCCAATCACCAAGTCATCCCTTCCTTTCTTTTGCAGATGATAACCTTCTAGCAGCAACTTTGAACTAGTACTTCGATCTTGCAACAAGAGAATTTCGACTTCCCCAACAATTGAACTTCGACCCAGCAGCAAAATCCAAAATTTAGTTCCTAGCGACCCAGTAAATTCACACATGTGAGAGATAGATAGCCCAAAAACATGATTGTCTTTCCCAACAATTCTCCTTCTGCAATTTCGTACTTTTTCTACTCCTATATCGAACTTGTGTGAGTGAGTGCTTCAAATGAATCGAACTGCACTGTATATATAGCCTCTTCTGGAGTTCGAATTACCCTCATGTAGGCCGACTTAATTAGGTAAGGGCTGACATGATCAAGTAAGGACTGACTTGGTGTGGAGGTGACATATGACTTATTTTACTCAATAATAATTCTTTTTACATGATTCAAAAGCGCAAGAAGGGTCTCATTAAATGGACAGTGACTCTAATGACTCAAGAGAAAGCCTAGAAGTCCTCAATGGGGACTTTGACCTAAAACATGATGACCCAAGCATGAAACCCATGCTTTAATAAGTCATAACAATAACAATAACAATTTCTTTTTCTTTCTTTTGATAAATACATTTCATTATGACTCAAATACAATTATGAAGACTGAACCTAGTTACATTCTTCAACAAGGCGATATCTAATCTCAATTGTCAGTCAATCACCTAGGAGATTAGGGTTAGGGTTTTGGCTTAATGAAGTTATAAAGGAAGCCTAATGGAGAGGTGAAGACACAACACAACTACACAACATTGGGAGAACAATTTTCTTAAGGGGAGGACGCGGTTTTCTCCAGAGTAAGAGGCTTAGCTAGAATGGAGAGAAGGGAGGAAGAGTGTAGGAAAATTTCAGGAGTATTTCCAGAAGGCCAAGTTCAAGGAATCGAAAGGCCGAGTAGCTGAAGTGTAGAGGAGGCCGATTTATCTAGTGATTCGAATTCCTTGAGTGCATAGGGACGGTACGATGAGGAAAAGAGAGGGCCGATTTGCTGGTGTTGGGGGGCAAGTTTCTACAGGTCTAAATTGTTAAGAGTTCAATCTTCTAGTGGGCTGATTTTCCTAGTGGAGCCGAGTTGTAGGTTCCAACAGTGCATTTTTCAAGTGTATTTTTACTTTGTGGGTCTAGGCCTAGATTTTCATGAGAATTGAATGAGGGAAATTTCTTATGGCTGTATACTTACTGTTGTGATGTTATTGATCTCTCTGTTTTTTATTTTTCAGTTGCAAATTATTTTTCTAGAAGTTAAATACTAGTGACTTTACTTTCCAGCAATGTAGAATTTTATTTAATAATTTCTGGGAATAAAAATTGTTGAGGTATAAATAAATCTGGATTGGTATTGAAAATTTAACATATGGTATTGTATTAGAGATGATGGCCATAAGTAACAAAGGCCTATTCGGCATATTTATTATAAAGTGATATAAAGTATCCTATTAGGGTCCACCTAGACCAATTTGGCATGTTGGACATGTGTTAAGCCCTATTGAGGATGAAGGGAAGCCAACTTTGGGAGGTCAAAACACCTCACCTCACACACAAAGGGTTTTGCACCTGTCAAGGTTTGAACCTATGCTGTTTACATAGCGTTTCTCTGTCACAACCACTAAGACATAACCTGATGTAATCATGAGTTAATTAATATAGTCACTAAAAGATACAGGTATTCTAACTAATGGCATGGTGCAAAGAGTTGAGCTGTCACATGTGCTTTCTTGTAGTTTTTCCATTTTAGATATTTGTGACCATTATGTTAACGTGTTAAGAGATAATGGTCATGAATAACAAAGTCCTATTTAAGGTTTTTATTATAAGGTGATGTAAAGTATTCTCATAGGGTCCACCTAGAACAATTTGGCGTGTTGGACATGTGTTAAATCCCATTGATGATGAAGGGAAGCCAACTCTGGGAGGTCAAAGACTCAAAACACTTTCCCTCACACACGCGCACACACAAGGGCTTTACACCTGTCAAGGTTTGAACCTGTTTTGTTTACATAGTGGTGCCCTGTCACAACCACTAAGGCAATCTGATGTAATCATGAGTTAATTAATGTATTCATTAAAAGATACAGATATTCTGACTAATGGCACAGTAAATGATTGAGATATGTCTTGAAATTTCAGAAAGTTGAGCTGTTGCATGTTCTTTTTTGTAGTTTGTCCAGTTCAGATATTCCATAGATTTACCCCACTGGAACAATGTATAACATGCTTAGAAGTTAGCATGGAGAATTACTTGTATCATAACATTCATGGTTTTATTAGGTTATCTAATAGTAATTTAATAGTAACACATTGGATCTCTTGATCAACTTATTTTGTTGGAGTGGTTTGTTGTGGTTATTTTCTGATTTTCTGGTCACCATTTTGTCTAACCGCAAATTAACTACTGGTGATTATTTACGGTTTCCTAGTTTTAGTTCTTTATATGCTGTACTTTTCCTTTGGAATGACTTTTAAATCTCATTAAATCACACTTGAACCTAAGGAGTTCCAATCTCGTTTATTAGTAGAGATTAATATCACTCGTTTCTTTTCCTTTTGGTTTATTCTGTCACTTGTTGGATACATGGACATTGTAATTTTTACCTGGAACAATTTGGCTTGCTTGGACTTTGGGAGAGTTAATATCTGTGAATCATAATAGATTATAATCAAAACAGACACGAGGTTGATTTTGTATATATAAAACTGGGAATTATATGTTATAGTTTTTATTGCAACATCATTTGAATGTGCTATGCTATCACTGGTTGCAGCCAAAATGGATACCTTTTCATACGCTTGCAACATCGGGGCAGATTCTCCTTATGGATGATGTACTGAAACATGGCTTTGATGTTAATGCTGCTAACAAGGTACTTTTCTAGGTCTTTCATATGAATTTTTTTTGCAGTGTGTACTGAGAAGTTAACTAAATGAAGACAAGAAGAAATTATATTAATATCAATAGATGACAAACTCCAATCAATACTATTAAATCATTACAAGACAGGAAGGCCCATCTGGCCTTAGTTTTCCACCAGAGATTATTGTAACTTGTAAGACAGGAACACATAGAAACAACTATGATAAATGCTTTTTGTTTGACCAGCTGTTGGATTTCCACATTCATTTTTCTCTGGATATTTACCTGTAAATCATTTCTTGCTTTCTGCTCTTGTGAAAAAATTATTACAGGATCTGCTGATAAATGGTTAGTGCAACAACTATGTAGGATGGTTTGACTGCTATTCATAAGGCAGTGCTATGCAAAAGGGAGGCTGTGGTCAGCCGTCTTCTCAAAAGAGGAGCAGATCCTCATGTTCGAGATAAGGTAACAAATTGTGTAAACCTTCATTTATTGCTGTTGACTACACTTTTATGGTGGCCTACAATGTGTTATTAACTTTTCTTCAAGCAGGTTCTTTTGTGGCTCCAACTAGTGGAAAAATGATGGATTCAAATTTCAAAACTATTGTTTGTAGTAATCTGTTATGCCGTGAGACAAGAGGTTAGGCAGTTTGAAATATTTGTAAAGGGTGATGCAGTGACCTGATTTATTATGAAAATGACAGTTTGCACATGATCACAACTGGGCCAGGGATGCTCCTGCAGCACATAGAAAGGAATCATAATGCCTTCTGGAATCACCCCTTTTTTTTTGCTTGAACTATGGTTTTGACTGTTCATATGAATCTTGCTGATGACAGACTTCACAGTGATCCTTTTAATAGTTCGGTCTCCAAACTCAGCATTGACTTCAGGGGAGACTTCTTTACTACGTGCTACAAGTTGCCAAAACAAAGGTAAACAGTGTTTTAGTTGTGGTTGACCAACAGAAGCAATCTATTTGACCTCTCAACAATCTCCCATTGGTTTGACATCAGTGACAATATATCAACAATCTCCCCCTTTGTCATTGATGACAACACACCTGTCACTGATGCTCCCCCTGTTTTCATGCTTCTTCTCTTTCTCTCCCCCCTTCGACATCAAGGACAACGGATAACTCCCCCTGTCATCTATTTCTCCTGTCTTCTCTTGTGTACAATGTTTAATAGTGTGGTTTGCAATGTTTAGTCTCAGTTATTGTAAGACTGCTACTGAAGAAAGAGAAGAGATCACATTCTACAGCAAAAGGCCTCTGTTTTGGGTCAAGCATTTATTTTGTAAATTGTTCAGCAACTTAGACTCATTCCTCCCATTGAGATGTCCAATACTCCATACATCAATTTTAACCTCATGAATAACCCTGAAATTCCTGTATATAAACAAAAGAGTGTGCAAAGAGACCAATGCCTTGGTCACAGATTTGAGAGCTTTAACCTGCAGGTTTATGGATATATTCAACATGGGAAATTCTGTTGTCTATAAAATTATAGATTTTTTTGACAAGAGCCCATTTCCTTCTACTTGGAATACCCTGTGTGACTCTTTCTTTACCATCATCTTTGTGTACTCTAGTTCTGGTTCAGCGGACACAAAGCCAGAGTCTCCATAAAGTTTTTGTAGTTTTCCCAAAGACTCTTAGCTGAAGAGCATTGACCCACTTTGACTTTTATAGAATCTGATAGACTACTTAAGATTGTTTTTATCGCTTTTGTATTGTATTCTTTTGACCCTTCTGTAGTTGTGTTTGCAGTAACACTTGATTCCCATGCTTCACAACCAAGAGCCATAAAAAAAGATTGTAAAAATTTCTCATTTCCCACCCCGGTTTTCAGTTTCACCTTATTTCTCTAAAATAGTTAAATGCCTTTTCCCATATCCATACATTCAACAACTGAAAAAATAAATTTTGCTGAAAACACAAATTCTGGAAAAATTACAGAATGCTGGAAAATGCAGAAATATAAAAATCAACACATAACAACAGCCATTTAATACATTTAAACACAGTGATTTTTGGTCAAGGTGACCCTGGAAAAACCCCCTACAACTCTTGGGGAAAACCAGTTCGAAACCTCTTTCTTATTTCTGGAAAATGCCTTTTATAGTGAGAAATATTCAGCAAAAGTCAACAAGCAAACTTTTACAACTTATCTCGTTTTCCGTGCCTCAGCCAACTGGAAAAACTTGCAAACAACAAAACAGAACAGCAATAAATGCTGTACGGCCTCCTTGATTTTTGTGTCCAATTTTCAGCCTTAAATGCTGTTGTACGACCTGCCTAGAAAAGCGTGCAAGCTGCCATAAACACGCTGTACGGATTTTCTCGATTTGCGTGCAGAAAAACCAGCAGTACAGCTGAACAAATTTGCCTCGATTTGCATGCCAAGGTACAGCCACTTGCTGTACGGATTTGTGCTCCTCGATTTTTGTGCACTTGCTGTACGGATTTCTAGAAAATCGTGCCCAATATCTGCCTTTAACTGTGTGCTAACTCAGCGGTACGGATTTGCTAAACTGCTGCCTTGGAATGTGTGTCAAGATGCTGCCTCCTTCTCCTCCCTGTCCAGAAATCTCCCTTGCTCTTTTGCTCTCCTTCTTTCAATCTGCTCATGAAAGAATGAATGACCTTTTCCTTCTTTAATCTAACCCTAAGTGACTTTTGGGGAATCCCTAAATCCAATGGCTGAAATAGATTGAGATCTAGGGCTGAGATTAAATGCTCATTTAAATCTCACTTTCTATTTTTTAATTCACCCCACTTTAATAAAGACCCACTTAGTCATTTATTTCCAAAGTCACTTTTCCTTTCTAATTTTACATTGACTTTATTAAAGTCACTTTAAAATTAGACTTTAGTAACTTTATCACTTAAAGTCACTTTTAAATTAGATTTGAGTTTATAAAAATTATAAAGTCACTTTAGGAGAAAAATTAAATTCTTTTGGACACTTTTCCGTAGGCCAAAGATCAAAGCCTTAGGGAACCACTTGTCCTCCGGTACCAAATTTCAACAAGGATCACATTCTTGAGTTCCATAATACATAGTTTGTTTCATCAAACAAGGGAGAACCTCATTGACTTCCGATTTCATGACTAAGGAGGAGATAACTTCAGAGGCTTTGGAGGCTTTCCTTCTTGACCTTGCTATTTGTTCTAGGGGATCTTCCTTCCAGCTATTAGGCTGAGACTGAAGGAACGGGCTCTGATACCAATTGTTGGAAATACTTGGGGGGGTGAATAAATATTTCTTACAATCGTTCTATAATGTCAGTTAAGATTTTTCCACAATTAAATCTGTCAGGCCAGGTAGTAACTCCATAAGGCAAAAATGATTCGACTGTTCTATTCCATCAGGTAGGTCTTCATTATATACATGAGGGAGACACTGTTCAGTTCGTCTCCCGATGACTGTTCATATTTCCTATTTATCTATTTACATAAATTCACCCAATCACAAGGATTAGGTGTCAACATTCCCCCCCTTAATCTGAAGGGATGTTGGTGAGTCCAAGCATCATTCTGAATCGTTCAAGCTTTTCTCTTCCAAGCGCTTTGGTGAAGATGTCTGCAATTTGCTCATTTGTGGAACAATGACGGAGATGGATTGTTTTGGCCTCAACATGATGTCGAATCGGATGATATTTAGTATTGATGTGCTTCGTTCGATCATGGAATTTTGGGTTCTTGGCCAACTTTATTGCAGAGATATTGTCAATCATGAGTGGAGTTGATTGTACTTGTTTTACCTGCAAATCTTCAAGAATTTTCCTGAGCCACACAATTTCTTTTGTTGCTTCAGCGGCTGCCACGTATTCTGCTTCTGTTGTGGAATCTGCTGTAACTGATTATTTGCGTGATCTCTAGGAGACAGCTCCTGATCCAAGACTCATAGCATATCTTGGAGTTGATACCCCAGTTTCTTTGTCTCCATCGAAGTTTGAATCAGAGTATCCAATCAAGCTGAAGTCGTCCACCTGTGTATACTTGATTCCAAAGTCTTGAGTTCCCTTCAAGTACCTTAGAACTCTTTTTGCAGCAGACCAATGTCCCTCACAAGGTTTTTGCATAAACCTGGAGAGGATTCCAATAGCAAACGAAATGTCTGGTCTGGTAGTAGTTAGGTAGTTGAGACTTCCTACAAGCTGTCTATACTTTGTTGCATCCTCAAATTCTTTTCCTTCAATAGATGTGAGCTTTAAGTTTTGTTCCATTGGAGTAGCAAGAGGATTGCACTCTGCCATGCCAAACCTGTTCAACAGATCTCCAATGTATTTCTTTTGAGAAAGAAATATGGACTTTGGATGTTGGGTTACTTCAATGCCAAGATAGTAATGAACATAGCCCAAATCAGTCATTTCAAAACTTTTCCCCAATTCCTTCTTTATGGATGCAATGTAGCTTTCATTGTTCCCTGTCATCAAAAGATCATCTACATATACCACAAGATATACAACTGTTTTGCCAACTTTCTTGACAAATAAAGTTGCATCATCAAGATCAAAATGTTTGAAATTGAGTTTCAGAAGATGCTCAGTTAGTTTTTCATACCAGGCTCGCGGTGCTTGTTTGAGGCCATACAAGGACTTCACAAGTTTGCATACTTTATGTTCATGTCCTTTCACAGCAAATCCTTCAAGCTGGGACATAAAAACATTCTCTTTTAGATCTCCATTCAAGAAAACAGTTTTTACATCCATTTGATGGACTTTCCAACCGTTCTGAGCTGCTAATGCAAAGAGTGTCCGGATGGTAGCCCATTTTGCTGTGGGGGCAAAAGTCTCCTCATAATTGACCCCTTCCTTCTGTGCAAAACCTTTTGCCACAAGCCTAGCTTTGTGCTTGTCAAGTGAGCCATCAACTTTATACTTGTTCTTGTAGACCCACTTGCAGCCAATTGGTTTGGTTCCTAATGGAGGATCAACCAGCTTCCAAGTGCCGTTCTTTATGAGGGCATCATACTCCTTTTGCATTGCTTCTTTCCATTCATCATGAGAAGCAATTTCTTTGAAGGAAGTTGGTTCAAAATCTGTAGACAAGTTCAATTCACAATCATAAGAAACGTCCATATCAACAGGTGAATTAGAGTCATCTACATCACCTCCATTTTGCCGGTTTGAATTTCTGGTTCTTGTCTTTCCAACTTCATCAGGATGAACACTTTCAAGTGTCTTTGTCACCCACCTTGGGGGACCCTTTTTAGATGGTCTAGGTTGCTCCATTGATTGTGTTGGGACTGAATCAAGATTGAGTCTCCCAATTCTATCAATCACATCACTTAAAGCATCATCCGTTGTTGGAGTTTCATGCGGGGGAGATTGTTCTTCAGAAGAAGATTCCACATGTTGATCTAGTATAGGAATCCCCCCTTCTAGATGTGGAATCTGATTATCAAATTCTTGAAATGATTTTGTTTTTGCGAATCTATCCAAGCGATCAAGTTGCCGCTCAACAACATTGTCAGTTTTGGATGATTCAAGAAAAATTACATCTCTAGATACAACAAACTTTTTATTTACTTCATCATAGAGACGGTATGTTTTGGAGGTGTTTGAATATCCCAGAAAGATACACTTACGACTTCTAGCACCAAGTTTGTTTCTATGTACCTTTGGTATCAAGGCATAACAGGTGGAACCAAAGACCTTGAGATGCTTTACCGAAGGAACATGTCCATACCACATTTCATATGGAGTCTTGTTTCTTATAGCATTAGATGGACATCTATTCTTTATATATGCAGCACATAGAACAGCATCAGCCCAAAACATTATCTTTACATTTTTGAAGAAGAGCATGGATCGTACCATATTTAAGATTGTCATATTCATTCTTTCAGCTACACCATTCTGTTGGGGATTATAAGGCAGAGTTGTTTGATGTTTGATCCCATGTTGGTGAAGATAGTTTTCAAATTCATTTGATGTGTATTCTTTTCCATTATCAGTGCGAATAGACCCAATACGAGACTGTGCATCATTTTCAATCCATTTATGAAAATTCTTGAATGCTTGAAAAGTATCAGATTTGTTCTTCAATAAATAAACCCAACACATTCTGGTGTAGTCATCAATAAATGTCTTGATATATTTATTTCCATTTGCAAAAGGAACATGCATTGGACCACATAAATCTGAATGAATGAGTTCAAGTTTTCTATGTGCTCTTGAATGTGAATCATGAAAAGACTGTTTGCTATGCTTTCCTAGAATGCAAGCATCACATTGCTTAAGTTTCCTAGGAATTGTAGGCAAACCAGCAACACCATTTTTCTTCAACAAGCGGAGACTGTCATAGTTCAAATGTCCAAATCTAGCATGCCATAATAAACTTGATGGAAGTGTACCTTCTTCATGATGAGAATTGTATGAGAAATGTTGTGCATGAGCAGAGGTTCCTTGCAGCTTGATAAGTCTTTTTTCTTCTATTCCCCTCATGACAAGTGAGTGGTCAGAGGCTTTTCTTACCTCAAGCTTGCCACAAACATATGAATGGAGTGACCTTGTTGGCGGATGTGGACCAAGGACAACAAGTTTCTCTTGAGCTGTGGGAGATATAGAACATGATGCAGAAGAAACTCTGGAAGACCAGGCAGTTTAAGCCTGATTGTGCCAAGCCCTGATGGCTTGATTTTTGATTGATCTGCAAAGTATACTGCTCCATCAACATTGTCAGTGAAATTTTCAAAAAAATATTTTCGATGAGTCATGTGGCAGGTTGCTCCTGAATCAAGCAACCAATCATTTTTCCAAGAAGCAAGTGAAGCATTAAATAAATCTTCATTTACTCCAATGCTACATTGTGCCACAACATAGTGAGCGGATTCAGGTGCTTTACCTTTGTCTGTATCATCAGTTTTACCTTTCTGCTGGTTTCTTTTCTGCTCAATTTTGTCCCATGGTAGCTTGCATGTAGAGGCATCATGTGATCCATTTCTTTTGCAGCGTATGTAGTGCAAATCTGCCTTTTCTCCTTGAGAATGTCTGCCCCCCTGCCTCTAAAATATCTTCCTCTTCCTCTTGTAGAATCTTGAGTAGGATGCTTTTCTTTATGAGCAAGGCACACAACGTCTTCAGAAGATTCAGGGGCTGTCTTCTTTCCAAAAGCTTTCTCTCTTTCAGCAAACTTTTTCACAAGAGAGTCAAAGGTTATATCTTTGAGATTTCTATTTGATTGCAATGGTTCAAGATAATTAGAGTAAGTAGGATAAAGTGCCTTGAGAAAAGCGATAAGAGGAATATCCAATTCAACCTTAGTGGATTTGATATCATGCATTATAGGCTTTACTTCAGATGCAAGAGCAAGAGGATCATTATTTTGCAGTTCAAGAGTGAAGAGTTTAATCATGAGTTGAACAACTTCAAGTGCAGAATGTGAGTCATAGAGTTCTTTCAGCTTTTGTAAGGCTTCAAAGGCAGTTGAATATGACGAAATATGGTGACTCACCTCTTCGTTTACAGATGCTGCGATTAATGCATAAGCTTTGCTGTTCTTGTTTTCCCAAATGACGAGCTCTTTGTCTGAGGTAGGTTGTACTGATTCATTGTCTCCGTCTCTGACACACACTCCTTTCCACAACTCATTGAAAATGAGGGTGTGTTTTATCATCCGGGACCATTCAGGATAGTTCTCCTTGCCAGTGAGAACTATTCCCACCATGGATATGATTGAATGCATATTGTAGCAAAAAAAACTTCTGCTGCAAAACTTTTACTCTTAATGGAAAAAAAATATACTTCTGATGTGACTGGACAACAAACTCAAATGTCAATTCACATTCATCTGCACTAAGTCCAAAAAAAATACCCTCAACAACATAAAGCACTGCGTCCACTAAAAGGCCGAAGAACGTAGTCCAGACGTATTTGGACTCTCAATATCACAAGTTACAAACCCTCTTAGAAATATATGAAGTCATCCCTTTGTCCATATCCATGCGGTTATACCACAAAAAATGTTGGTTTTCAAATAAGACTTTACTAGTCGACTTTCAATTGTTGACTGTGCTAAAACTAGTCTATTAACATTTTTTTCAAACTTCTCATGCTTTGCAAAATGACCTTTGCCAGCAAGAAGTCCGCTTTAAAAATTACGAATGCCAACTTCCATACAAAAACATTAAAAAAAATGCGCTTCATGTGTTAGTTGCTCCCATAACCGAAGTTCGCGATGTCCAGGTCGGGGACAAGCATGCGGTCATATGGCAATGAAGAAGCGGAACTTCTCGTATGCAAATCCTCAGGACGCTTTGTATTGAAGCCGACACTTTTGTATTTGAACCGTCATAGCAGGGATGATGATTTCCCACGGGAGAGGAGCAGCGGTGCGTGGTATCTTAAGATCATGCAGCGGCAGGGCTTCTTCCGTCGGGAGCTCGACCTCTTTTGGATGCACCTTGTCTCGTTTGCCAGATTTTGAATGGTAAATCTTGATAGGTTAAAATGGCAGAGCTAGATAATGAACAACAGAGATAAAAAAATTGGAGGGGAATTAATAAACAAGCAGCCCGCACGCTCAATACATCATTTAACAAATGCCACGAGCAGTAGTGTCAAGAACAGCGTTCAAAACAGTGTTCAAAACAGCGTTCACAAGGAGCAGCGTTCCTCGTTGTTCCCAATCAGCTCGATCTCTCAGGCGAAGCCACTCGAATCCCAGTAGCCACACCATTACAAAGTTTTACATGCAGCAGAGGTTCATGCGAGAGGCACGAGGTTTTACACGCAGCAGAGGTTCAAAATGGATATGGAAAGCTGCAGAAACGCAAAGAAGTGGTGCATCGATGTCATCAATAGCAGGACGCAAGGGTTTCAAAAATTTTAACGCACAGGACAACGCTTCTTTTATGTCAGGTTTATGGACAGTTAGGACAATGCTTTTTTGTGAAACGTTTATGGACAGTCAGGACAACATGGATAGTGCTGGACAGTGTGGACAGTATGGAGGGGGCAGCTACCATGTCAGGAGCAGCTAATTATATGGAGGAGAAGCTCAGCTATATGGAGAGCAGACTGGGAGTTACAAGGGACATAAAAGCTAAAAAGGAGCTGGCTCTGATACCATGTTAGGCCAGGCAGTAACTCCATAAGGCAAAAATGATTCGACTGTTCTATTCCATCAGGTAGGTCTTCATTATATACATGAGGGAGAGACTGTTCAGTTCGTCTCCCGATGACTGTTCATATTTCCTATTTATCTATTTACATAAATTCACCCAATCACAAGGATTAGGTGTCAACAAAATCAAAACATAAGAAGTAGAACAAAAGAAATTCTATTAATGAAAATAATGAGGACTCAAATCCTCTTTTACAAATATTCAGGCTCCAACTTGTACAACAAAATCTCCAACTTCTTCAAGGCTCCAATACTGAATGAGGACTCCAATCATCTTAGGCTCCAATGTAAACAAACACTTCCAATATACTTCAAAAACTTTACCACAACACTGCGTCAAGATGTCATCCAAAAAGCTCTCCAAAGTTTGCTCCAAAGATGCTTCAAAAATGCTCCAAGAAGTCTTCAAGAATCTTCTCAAGGTTTGTCTACAACTGCCTTCAAGTCTACACAACGATGTCTTCAAGTCTGCTTCAAAGATTACCAAGGTTTGTCCACTTCAGGTTTGCTTCAAAGATAATCATGTTGTTGATTTTTGTAGCATTGGATGTGCTCCAGCCTTGAAACTTTGCAGGGAGGCTTAGACACATGCATTCTCCAAGACCCAGAAATCGTTCGGGAAATTTCTACCTAGAGATGGTTTAATTAAAATAATTAATCATTTTTAATGTATTCCTAAGTCTAAACTTAGGAAATGTGATTAATTAAATCTGGTGCGAACCTTTTAGAAGAAGACGAGGATCAACTCCCAGTTAATCTTTACCTTTGATTATGTTTTAATATTGGCCTTTGGTGCTCCAACGAGAGATTATAAGAAGGAGCTTGATGGGCACTTGGAGAACACACTGAGATAGTGAAATCTAGAGATCGAATTTCTCAAGAGTAGTAGCGCTGAGTTGCCGGAGAGAGATTGAGTGATCTTCTTGTAGTGAGGGGCAGGGATAATAGACCAGAGGGGATTTTGACAGTTCTAGAGAGTGCAAGGTAGAGAAGACAACGAGAGGTTCACAAAGGCAACGCAGTGCTTCAGAGGGAGTTCGTAATTTTGTTGGGAGCAGTCGAGATCTAGTGCCAGAAGCCGGGGTGTGAGACCGGAGGGCCAAAGAGTCGAGTTCCAGTTAGCAAATCGATCAGCTGGAAGGGTGACGTAGCTCCTAGAATCTGTGATGCAGTGACTGCGTGAGCCCACACAGAGACAACGCAGAGGCAGCATGGGGCTAACCATCCAGAGCCTGGATCAGAGTCGGATCGCTAGTGACAGTGTGAGAATATTTCTCACTACCTCTTTGCCAGTTTATTCTCTGTATTAGATTGTCAGTTTGGGCATCTAAAGATTTGTACTCAGATTACTACAGTGTAATAATTAAAACCCTCAGCTGTTGCACCAGTGTTCCCACATTGGGTTTTTCTGGGGACGTTTGTCCAAAAACAACGGTGTATTTGTGTGTATGTTTTGTTTCCGCAGTATTTGATGTTGTGAAGGCTGCAGTAGATTTTATTTTGATGTTTACTGTGTAACACTATAAATAACTTGATTCAGAAATTAACAAGTAGGAGAAAATTTAATCAGTTTCTACAATAGGGAATCGGGGCACCGATTTTTCACACAAGTGTGTTCCAAAAAAACTGCTTCAGGATACTACAAGGATAGTACATGTTAGTGTCAGTCAGTTTTACCTGCCACCAGTGATCAAATGTTCTATTTCAGAATGTCCATTAGGGTTTAAGGTCAAGTTTTTACCATTTCACTAGGTCTTCCATTCAAAAACTTTGGTCATTGGTTAGTGCGTCTTGGTTGTCAATTACTCCTTTACAAATTGCCATGTTTTGGTCACTGTCATCATACATTTGGATGTGCCATCTCTGAAAAGTTTTATGGTCATCTTAGTTTCATTATCATGGTCTTCATCTAGCTCACTATCATCCATTAGGTCACTAGGGTTTTAGTCATTGAATTTCTCATTCCATTCATAAATTTGGCATTTAAAGGAGCAGTGATACAAATTGGTTCAAAAAGGTTTTATTTCAAATGAATATTTTGTAATAAGTTTCTGATAATCTCAAGCTGTATTCAAAGGTTCCTAAGCTACATGGTTTCCAATGCAAAAGTGAGAAAGGCATAGTGTGGGCCACCCCATTACTATGAAAGGAATCAACTTTACAAGCTATACAAGACCATCATTGTTCCATTTCTCTCATTTATTTCATTGCTAAAGAAACTCTCTCTCATCATCAATCACTTCCTCACCATTTATAGGGCCGAAGACATTCCAAAAATTGAGTTCCAGCTCTTTCGCTGTGTTTTTAAGCCATTTCGCTGCACTTTTCACTGGGCACATTGCACTTTTTAGTGAATGATGCGCTTTTCCCTATGAATGCTGCACTTTTATTTCGATGTGTACTGTGTAACACTGTAAATAGCTTGATTCAGAAATTAACAAGTAGGAGAAATTTAATTAGTGTCTGCAATAGGGAATCGGGGAACCGATTTTTCACACAAGTGTGTTCCAAATGAACTACTTCAGGATACTACAAGGATAGTACATGTTAGTGTCAGTCAATTTTGCCTGCCACCAGTGATCAAATGTTTTATTTCAGAATGTCCATTAGGGTTTAAGGTCAAGTTTTTATCATTTCACTAGGTCTTCCATTCAAAAACTTTGGTCATTGGTTAGTGCGTTTAGGTTGTCAATTACTCCTTTACAAATTGCCATGTTTTGGTCATTGTCATCATACATTTGGATGTGCCATCTCTAAAAAGCTTTATGGTCATCTTAGTTTCATTATCATGGTCTTCATCCAGCTCACTATCATCCATTAGGTCACTAGGGTTTCAGTGATTGAATTTCTCGTTCCATTCATAAATTTGGCATTTAAAGGAGCAACGATACAAATTGGTTCAAAAAGGTTTTATTTCAAATGAATATTTTGTAATAAGTTTTTGATAATCTCAAGCTGTATTCAAAGTTTCCTAAGCTACATGGTTTCCAATGCAAAAGTGAGAAAGGCATAGTGTGGGCCACCCCATTACTATGAAAGGAATCAACTTTACAAGCTATACGTGACCATCATTGTTCCATTTCTCTCATTTATTTCATTGCTAAAGAAACTCTCTCTCATCATCAATCATTTCCTCACCATTTATAGGGCCAAAGACATTCCAAAAATTGAGTTCTAGCTCTTTCGCTGCGTTTTTAAGCCATTTCGCTGCACTTTTCACTGGGCACGCTGCACTTTTTAGTGAATGATGCGCTTTTCCTTGTGAATGCTGCACTTTTCTTCAGGGGTCATCAAGTGAATTTCCAAGGGTTTTCAAGGGCAAATCAAGTCTCCAAAAGGGTTAATCAAGTAAGTTGAAAGCTCACATCCTTTCCAATCAGTTTATTTCATATTTTCTATGGTGCAAACTTCCTCTTTTGCCCCTATGCTACCCGTTTATGTAGCACTCTTCATTCTTGGTTTTTAAACCCTCAAACCCCTGCTTTCCTCTCATTTTCATCTCCCTCCCCTCTTACACACTCATATCTATTCCCTAAAGACCCTAATACCCCACACTCATACTCGCTAAATTCCTAAAACCAAACCCTACCCCTATGTTGCATTTCTAGTAGCCTAATACCTTGGGCCTGTGTATAAGTTCTACAGCCCGTCTCCCCCACTCATTTCACTCCCTATCACTTCCTAACACTCCCTCACACCCTTCCCTATCTCCCTAAATTTTTCCACACTTAATTCCCCTCCCTAACCCCATCATCCTATTTCCTCTTTCCCTTCCCTTGTTTTGCCCCTTAAGATTTGTATTCACAATTTGCTATGGAGGAGGAGATTATGGAGGAGGAGAAGAAAACTTATAACAAGGATGGAAAGGTGTCAAGGTATGAACCTCTAAATACTCGAGAGCTGATGTCTTCACCACTTCCAAAGCAATGTTTTCAGCATGTAGGGTGTCTTGAGTTTTGTGAGTTGGTGCAAAAAGTCCAATATCATGCTGAATTAACCAGACCGTTTGTTACAAACCTCAAAAAGGATAAAGTCATAATTGCAGGGGTAACTTTTGTCATGTCAATGTTGATTTTTGGTAGCATCGGATGTGCTGTAGCCATGAAAATTGGTGGAGAGGCTAAAGCACATGAGATCTCCAATACCCATAAATGGTTTGGGCAGATTCTAAACAGTGTGGGAGATATTAAAATAATTAATATTTTTAATGGAGTACCTAAGTCTAAACTTAGGGAAAATAAAATATTAATGTGAATTAATATAAAACTGTGTTAGAAGGGTCACAAAGTCATGGATCAAGCCAGAATAATCTTAGCTGTTGATTAGGGACTTAATCTCGGCCGTTGAATTGTCGACGAGAAAAGTATAAGAGGAGGCTTGAGGGTCACTTGGAGAATACACCGAGTTGATCAAGATTTCGATTTTCTGGGGCAGGGTTTGCTAAGGAAGTCGAAAGAGTGATCAGAGTTATAGTTGAGGGGCAGTGAATACAAAAGCAAAGAGGCAAAGATAGTACCAGGAGGATCAGCGCAGAAGCCAGGTGAGAGGGACGTAGAGCCAGCCAGAGGTTCACGCAGAGCTAGCCAGGACTCATGCAGAGGCAGCCAAGAGCTGCATAGTGCCTCAGAGAGCCAGTGTGGGTGATGCAGAGGCTCTAAGGGCTGATGCAATGCCTCTAGAGGCTGCCGCAAGGCGAGCTGGGGTGACGCTGGACCAGAAAGCGCTAACGTTGGGGTTTTCGTGGGGTAGATTGGAGTTAGGAGTTGTCCGAGTGTTTATTCGGGGTTTCAGCTGGAACATCGGTCTCCGACTGAGGTACTACTGTCAAGATTATTCTCTGTTGGGTGAGTCGGTTTTGGCACCCAGATTGCATTCTAAAATTGCTTAATAATTAGAACCCTCAAATAGTTGCATCGGTTTTCCCGCATTGGGTTTTTCCGAGGACATTGGTCCAAAAACAACGGTGTCACTTGTGTGCTTGTTTTGTTTCCTTTAGTTGATGATCTGTAATGTGTTGAGCATGTACTTGTATTTATTTTCAGTATTTACATGGTAAATAACTTGTTAATTAATCAGAACAAGTAGGCAGAAATAAATCAGAAAAAGTACATGAAGGGTTTCTAACAGTTAGACTTAGAAATTCCAACATGGTAGCAGAGCGTGGTTGCAGATCACAGGAGAACTGAGGACATCACTTAAGCAGAGCAACAACAACAAAAAACAACTGCCCTGAGTGACAAAAGCTATTCCTAGCAGAGAAGCAACAAGGAAAGGGTGATGCAGTGCTTGCGTCATCAAGTTTGAGCCGGGAAGAGGATCAACGCAGTGGCAGAGGGGAGCAGACTCGACCTACGCAGTGCCCGATCATCTTTCTCAGTCAGGAAGGATTGACGCTCGTGGCCAGGAGGTGCGGATTTTGCTGGTGCCGGGATTGCGCAGAGCCTAGAAGCTCTAACCTTCAGTTTCTGGGGCTTAGGAGGCTATGGGTAAGTTGCAGAGTGAAGCTGGTGGGGTATTGTGGTCTGAACAGTACCTAACAGGGCAAGACCAAGGAGGAGGGAGTTGCTGCCAAGGATTTCTAGCCAAGAAATCCAGATTAGTGGTGCAGCTGCACTAACGATCGGAGTGGGGGCATCTCGACATTGGCAGAAGGGTTTCTAGGAGGGAAATCGAAGCTCAGAGGGAGTCACACCAAGAACTTCCAGAAGGGAAGTGGAGGAGCAGCGAGATGGCAGTGAACAGGGTAAGAGACCAGGACAGACTGGACGGAGCCTCAAACTTCATAGTCTGGAAGGCTAGAATCTTATCCGTTCTAAACAGAAACCGTCTCAAGCAATTTGCCTTAAGGACAGTAGCAGTCCCAATTGACCTGACTGATAATGATAAGTATGAATATGCAATGGCAAGGGCCAAGGGCATCATCCTTGATGGGGTCAAGGACCATGTAGTACCACACATTGCCGAGAAGAATATAGCAAATGAGATGTGGGAGGCCCTAAAGAAGTTGTATCAACATACTTCCGTGCAGAGGAAGATGCTACTAGAAAATCCGCTGCGGTCATACCAGATGTAGAAGGGAGAACAAATCGACCCCTTTCTCGGTCGATTGAAGGAGATCTGGGATCAACTGACTTCCATAGGAGCCACACCGGATCAAGAATTGATGGTGAGAACAGCCCTGAACGCAGTCTTAGAAGACTGGGAGGTGTTTGTCCAGAGCATACTGAGAAGGGTGACCCTTCTAGATTGGGAGGAAATGTGGGTGGCTTTTCGCCAAGAAGAGATCAGAAGGCTAAGCAAGGCGGGAAACAGTGGCAAGGGGATCAAAATCATGAAGGAGGAAGAGGAGGATGTTGCCCTAGAATCTGAGGGAAAGCAAGAGAAAAGGAAGGAGGACCTCTCCAAGGTCAAATGCTTCAACTGTGGGGCACTGGGTCACTATGCGAGCTAGTGTCCAAGGAAGAAGAACAAGGGAGAGGCTTCCGAGATGAAGGCTGCGCCAACAAGGGCAGAGAAGCAATTGGAGATAGATGATGACTGTTCCATGAGTACTCACACGTCACTTGAGTGGAAGTGGGGAGACATCGAGCTGTAGTCAAACGGACTACAGGCGATAAGGGGCAGGAACCTCGAGGTACCCAACCTCTTGGATTATACCTTGCTACGGGAACCCCGAGAGGAGTAGCAGGACTAGCGAATGTCGGTAGAGACGGATGCGAATGAAGTGAGAGAGGGAGATAAAGTGCAGGAGTCCCAGGACAATGTGAGGCAACAATGCGAGATGTACAACATTGTGGCAGCAACACAGAGGTCAGAGAGGGAGCACTTGTCAGTGATAGAGGGAGCTTCTGCATCGGGAGTGTTTCTAGCCTGACGGAGATGTCAGAGTTGGGAGATCAGTTACTTACTTCTCAGTAACTGAGTTGCAGTGTAGCAGTTAGTAGTGGCAGTGCTATGGGCAACACGATGCAGCGTGATGAGAGGGGTTGCAGTGCAGATGCAGCAGTGGTAGTGACAAGGCCATGGGCTGCAACACAGATGCAGAGGGAGTTGCCGTACAGATGCAGCAGTGGCAGTGGCAGGGCCATGGGTAGCAGTACATGATGCAGCAGTGTAGAGGATGTTGGGTAGCAGGCCTAGCATCAGCACAGGGACCGATGCCTGATGATCAGGGTGATGCTCAGTGAGGACTTAGGAGTATTACTAGAACATAGTCCTCGCTAAAAGGGAGTGTTGATTTGGGGTAGCATCGGATGTGCTCTAGCCATGAAAATTGGTGGTGAGGCTAAAGCACATGAGATCTCCAATACCCAGAAATGGTTTGGGCAAATTCTAAATAGTTTGGGAGACATTAAAATAATTAATATTTTTAATGGAGTCCCTAAGTCTAAACTTAGGGAAAATAAAATATTAATGTGAATTAATATAAAATTGTGTTAGAAGGGTCTAAAAGTCATGGATCAAGCCAGAATTAATCTTAGCCGTTGATTAGGGACTTAATCTTGTTCGTTGAATTGTCAACAAGAAAAGTATAAGAGGAGGCTTGAGGATCACTTGGAGAATACACCAAGTTGATCAAGATTCCGATTTTCTGGGGCAGGGTTTGCTGAGGAAGTCGAAAGAGTGATTAGAGTTGCAGTTGAGGGGCAATGAATACAAAAGCAGAGAGGGAGAGATAGTACCAGGAGGATCAACACAGAAGCCGGGAGAGAGGGACGTAGAGCCAGCCAGAGGTTCACGCAGAGGCAGCAAGGAGTTGCGCAGTGCCTCAGAGAGCCATCGTGGGTGACGCAGAGGCTCTAAGGGCTGATGTAGTGCATCTAGAGGTTGACGCAGGGCAAGCTAGGGTGATGCTGGGCCAGAAAGGGCTGATGCAATCCCTAGAGGTTGACACTGGGGTTTTCGTGGGGTAGATTGGAGCTGGTACCTGTTGGAGTGTTTATCCGGGGTTTCAGACGAAACATCTATATCCCACTGAGAGGTACTACTGTCGAGATTATTCTCAGCTGGGTGAGTCGGTTTTGGAACCCAGATTGTATTATGAAACTGCTTAATAATTAAAACCCTCAGATAGCTGCACCGGTTTTCCAGCATTGGGTTTTTCCGTGGCATTGGTCCAAAAACAACAACGTCACTTGTGTGCTTGTTTTGTTTCCTTCAGTTGATGATCTGTAATGTGTTGAGCATGTACTTGTATTTATTTTCAGTATTTACATGGTAAATAACTTGTTAATTAATCAGAACAAGTAGGCATAAATAAATTAAAAAAAGTACATGAAGGGTTTTTAATAGTTAGACTTAGAAATTCCAACATGGTATTAGAGCGTGGTTGCAGATCACAGGAGAATTGAGGACACCAGCTGACCAGAGCAGCGGCAGTAGAAAACAACTGTGCTAAGTGACAGAAGCTGTTCCTAGTAGAGAAGCAACAAGGAAGGGGTGACGCAGTGCCTGCGTCATCAAGTTTGAGCTAGGAAGAGGATTAGCGTAGTGGCAGAGGGGAGCAGACTCGACCTACGCAGTGCTCGGTCATCTTTCTCAGTCAGGAAGGATTGACGCCCGTGGCCAGGAGGTGTGGATTTTGCTAGTGCCGGGATTGCGCAGAGCCTAGAAGCTCTAACCTTCAGTTTGCTGGGGCTTAGGAGGCTGTGGGTAAGTTGCAGAGTGAAGTTGGTGGGGTACTGTGGTCAAAACAGTACCTAACAGGGCAAGACCAAGGAGGGAGTTGCTGCCAAGGATTTCTAGCCAAGAAATCCGGATTTGTGGTGCAGGTGCACTAACGATCGGAGTGGGGGCATCTCGACATTGGTAGAAGAATTTCCAGGAGGGAAATCGAGGCTCAGAGGGAGTCACACCAAGAACTTCCAGAAGGGAAGTAGAGGAGCAGCAAGATGGCAGTGAACGGGGTAAGAGACCAGGACATACTAGACAGAGCCTCAAACTTCGTAGTCTGGAAGGCCAGGATCTTATCCGTTCTAGACAGAAACCGTCTCAAGAAATTCGCCTTGAGGACAGTAGTGGTCCCAATTGACCCGACTAATAACGATAAGTACGAGGATGCAATGGTGAGGGCCAAGAGCATCATCCTTGACGGGGTCAAGGACCATGTAGTACCTCACTTTGCCGAGAAGAATACGACAAATGAGATGTGGGAAGCCCTAAAGAAGTTGTATCAGCATACTTCCGTGCAGAGGAAGATGCTACTAGAAAATCAGCTGCGGTCATACCAGATGCAGAAGGGAGAACAGATCGACCCCTTCCTCGGTCGATTGAAGGAGATCTAGGATCAGTTGACTTCCATAGGAGCCACGCCGGATCAAGAATTAATGGTGAGAATAGCCCTGAACACAGTCTCAGAAGACTGGGAGGTGTTTGTCCAGAGCAACTGGGCAGGGTGACCGTTTCAGATTGGGAGGAAATGTGGGCAGCTCTTTGCCAAGAAGAGATAAAAAGGCTAAGCAAGGCGGGAAGTAGTGGCAAGGGGATTAGAATCAAGAAGGAGGAAGAGGAGGATGTTTCCCTAGCATTTGAGGGAAAGCAGGAGAAACAGAAGAAGGACCTCTCCAAGGTCAAATGCTTCAACTGTGGGGAAATGGGTCACTATGCGAGCTAGTGTCCAAGGAAGAAGAACAAGGGAGAGGCTTCCGAGACCAAGGCTGTGCCAACAAGGGTGGACAAGGAATTGGAGACAGATGATGATTGTGCCATGAGTGCTCACACGCCACTTGAGCGGAAGTGGGGAGACATCGAGCTGTAGTTAGACAGACTACAGGCGATGTGGGGTAGGATCCTTGAGGTACCCAACCTCTTGGATTATACCTTGCTACGGGAGCCCCGAAGAGGAGTAGCAGGACTAGCGGATGTCGGTAGAGACGGATGCGGATGAAGTGAGAGATGGAGCTACAGTGTAGGAGTCCCAGGACAGTGTGAGGCAGCAGTGCGAGATGCACAACATTGTGGCAGCATCGCAGAGTTCAGAGAGGGAGCACTTGTCAGTGACAGAGGGAGCTTCAACATCGAGAGTGTTTCTAGCCTGACGGAGATGTCAAAG
Source organism: Pinus tabuliformis (assembly GCA_031772625.1). Lineage (NCBI taxonomy): Eukaryota > Viridiplantae > Streptophyta > Pinopsida > Pinales > Pinaceae > Pinus > Pinus tabuliformis. The sequence goes on from CM062818.1 coordinate 2,038,676,463, forward strand.
TTGGGAGATCAGTTACTTACTTGTTAGTAACTGAGTTGCAGTGCAACAGTTGGCAGAGGCACTGCCATGGGCAACACGATGCAACATGATGAGAGGGGTTGCAGTGCTGATGCAGTAGTGGCAGTGACAGGGCTATGGGCGGCAACACGGATGCAAAGGGAGTTGCCGTACAGATGCAACAGTGGCAGTGGCAGGGCCATGGGTAGCAGTGCATGATGCAGCAGTGCAGAGGTGTTGGGAAGCAGGGCTAGCATCAGCACAAGGACCGATGCCAGATGATCAGGGTGATGCTAAGTTAGGAGTATTACTAGAGCACAGTGCTCACTAAGAGGGAGTGTTGATTTGGGGTAGCATTGGATGTGCTCTAGCCTCGAAAATTGGTGGAGAGGCTAAAGCACATGAGATATCCAATACCCAGAAATGGTTTGGCAGATTCTAAACAGTTTGAGAGATATTAAAATAATTAATATTTTTAATGGAGTCCCTAAGTCTAAACTTAGGGAAAATAAAATATTAATGTGAATTAATACAAAATTGTGTTAGAAGGGTCCAAAAGTCATGGATCAAGCCATAATAGACTTAGGGAAAATAAAATATTAATGTGAATTAATACAAAATTGTGTTAGAAGGGTCCAAAAGTCATGGATCAAGCCATAATTAATCTTAGCCATTGATTAGGGACTTAATCTTGGCCGCTGATTAGGGACTTAATCTTGGCTGTTGAATTGTCAACGAGAAAAGTATAAGAGGAGGCTTGAGGGTCACTTGGTGAATACACTGAGTTGATCAAGATTTCGATTTTTTGAGGTAGGGTTTGCTGAGGAAGTCAAAAGAGTGATTAGAGTTGTAGCTGAGGGGCAATGAATACATAAGCAGAGAGGGAGAGATAGTATCGGGAGGATCAGTGCAGACGCTGGGAGAGAGAGACGCAAAGCTAGCCAGAGGTTCACGCAGAGCCAGCCGGGAGCTGCGCAGTGCCTCAGAAAGCCACCGTGGGTGATACAAAGGCTCTAAGGGTTGACGCAGTGCCTCTAGAGGCTGACGCAGGGCGAGTAGGGTGACGTTGGGTAGACGCTGGGCCAGAAAGGGCTGGCGTAGTCCCTAGAGGCTGACGTTGGGGTTTTTGTGGGGCATATTATAGTTGGGAGCTGTCGCAGTGTTTATCCGGGGTTTCAGCCGGAACATCTGTCTCCGATTGAGAGGTACTACTGCTGAGATTATTCTCTGTTGGGTGAGCTGGTTTTGGCACCCAAATTGTATTCTGGAACTGCTTAATCATTAAAACCCTCAGATAGCTGCACTGATTTTCTCGCATTGGGTTTTTCCGGGGACATTGGTCCAAAAACAACGGTGTCACTTGTGTGCTTGTTTTGTTTCCTTTAGTTGATGATCTGTAATGTGTTGAGCATTATTTATTTTCAGTATTTACATGGTAAATAACTTGTTAATTAATCAGAACAAGTAGGCAAAAATAAATCATAAAAAGTACATGAAGGGTTTCTAACAATTAGACTTAGAAATTCCAACATCCAGCTGACATCATAGCAACAACTATAGGAATACCAAACATTGGTGAAATGTGGTTTAAGACTCAAGAATTGGATGCTCAACTGTATAAACCCTACCTCAAAGCTCCATACAAAGACAACATCAAGAAAATCTTTCCTTTTGGCCATCTCCTTGACAAGTTTGCACCTTCAATGAAGATCATAATGAAATATTTCGCTTGTGAGGGGAGCTTCTCTAGGCTCTACAACTATCACAGCAGAATGCATTTTACTAGGGTGAAACTGCTCAACATACCCTACTACCTGTATAGAAGCCTAGACAAGATGGCATACAAAGTGCAACATAGAAATAGCGAGCTACAATGAAACAACCTCTTTCATCATTCCCTCATCAAGATTATTTTCCTTCATCATCTTAAGCAGCTAAACATTGCTTGGGAGACATTCATTGAAGGAGAGGTCTTTTTGCCTTCTTTCAACCAGCCTACTAGACCTATTTCATCATTAACACCCCCTACTCAAACAGAAATTGGTTCATCTAGTAGGTCTATAGTGAAGAAGAAGAAAGGTGGGGATAAAGTGGCCAAAACTTATCAAAGAGGGAACAGGTTGGTGTTTGCTCCACAGATTATGGAAGGGGCCAAGCCTTCCACATCAGCACAACAAGGATCACCTTTACATCATGAGACACTTTTCCAAGATTATGACTCTTTTCATCTTGATGTTGATGAGAATACTTTGAAGGCTAATGAGGAGCCTAGGACAGTTGAGCAGCCTATGGTGGACAAGGAGAATGAACTCAAAAGGTTGCAGGACAAATTGATAGAGGCAAATGCTTTCATAGCATGCCTACAACAGGAAAACATGTAGCTGAAAGTTGATAGAATGCTTCAAGAGAAACACATTATGAAATTGCAAAAGGAGACTAAAGGTAAATCAGTGATAGAGGCAGAGGACCCAGTTGAAACTCAAGAGCAAGTGGCAAGACAAAAACCAAAGACAAAAGGCCTTAAAAAGGCACTTCAGCAACAAAGGAAGCAAATCATGGTGAATGAGCTTATTGACAGGGAAATCAATGAAGACAAGGAATATTGGCTAGGCAAAGTCAATGATCATTTAGAGAAGCTTCTCAAGAGGGCTAACAAGGACAAGAGGCTTCAAAAACACATGGCTGCCCATTATTACACAAGGAACTTGATTTTGAGAGCAAAGGTCAAACAGTTAAAGAGAAGGCTCAATAAAACCTTAATCAAGCAAAAAGGGAAGGAAAAGTTAGATTTTCTTGCTGATGCCTCCCTTATAGCATAGCATACAACTTGGTGACCTTACATACCAATTTTAAAGAAACTTGGAGGGAATTTTTTTTTTTGAGAATTTTTGTAACTTTTGGCACAGTGACCCTGCCACAGGAGTAGTGTGGGCCACGCTACACTTTTTCTGGAGGGCTCTAAATGACAAAAGCTCTACATGGTTGCATAGCTCTTGACTTATACATTAGCTTTGGACACTTGGCAGCCCAATAATCAACCTTTGCAGGGTGAAAATGGCCAAAAACCACCTAAAAACAACTTTCTGCCCTGTTTTTGGAGGCCACGCTGCGCTTTCCCCAGGAGGGCGATTTTCTTCATTAGTTTAACCTAGTTTGACTTTTTACCTATGTAAATGATGTAATTAAGTATGTAAATGATGTAATAGTGGGTAATTAGTATTGTTGAGTTGTTTTGATGTAAATTTGGCATCATTTATGAGTGGTTAGAGTCAAAGTTAAATGGAGAAGTTGTTTTTAAACCTCCCTAAACATTAGGGTTTGGTTAGAACACCTCATGGAGCAATTCCTAGAGTCATGGATTCGACCCCTGAGAGTGGAGAGATGTTGTTTTAGTCTTTATGTATCATTTTCTGTGATAGAACAGGTTGGACAGCTGAGGAGAGAACTATTGTAGCTTGTCCTTGGATATTTTCTGGAAATCAAAGGATACAGTTTGCAACTATTATCTAGGAATTCATGTGCAGTAAGTTTGTGATGTTGTTTTTTCTTTGTTATAACTTTTTATGAAATATATTCATCTTCTCTTTCCATTTATCAATTCTTCAATGGTTTTCCTTACAATTTATAAACATAATTCTTTGCATTAAGCTTTGTTTTGATGGAAAAATCATTATGTGTTTCTTTCTTGCTTAATGAATTCATGTTTCATGCTCATTATGACCTTTAGTTTCTTCTGAACACTGCACTACACTGACAAACCCTAAGATCCATCACAAAAGTATTGCTACCTTGCTCCTCTATATCTTTGCTACTATAACCCTTTGATCCTGTTGACCTAGCTACCTAGTTTTTCTCTCTTATCCAGCAACAAAACCCTAAATTTTCAATACCTACCTGAGCCTAGCTATCCAGCCTAAAATCCTTTACATTCCAGTCATCTCTTGGCTGTGATTTCATAGAGAGAGCTCTCTTTGGTTTGGTAGGGCTAGCTACCAAACTAAAAGCTTGGTCTGTAGTTACCTTCGTTGATCTCCTTATTAGCCTAGGACATTGTGGAGGATAACAGTACAAAGAGGTATGTAAGGATCCCTTCACTTCTGCTCCAAGTCTGGTCTTAATACTCCATAGACTTCTTCAAGTGCTGGACTAAAATCTGCTTCAAATATGGTTTTAAGAGCTCCTCCAAAAAGGTCTCCAAAAACTGCTTTAAAGTCACTTCAATGTCTGGTTCTAGGTTTGCTTCAAGAGATTTCAAGAATGCTTCAAAAGGCCTAGCCAAGTGTACCTCAAAATGTATTTAGTTTTGTTCCAAAAATCTCCATGTCTGCTTCAGATTAAACCTCAAAAACGATGCCAATATAGAGTCAATTATGCTCCTTAAAGCTCTGTTTAAAAGGTCCAAATTTTCTCACAGACGAGGTTTGTATTCTTCCATAGAGGGGCCAAATTTTTGTCACAGATGAGAGGCCAAGTTTGTACTTCCTCAGCAGCGAAATCTATTTGTCTCAGGGCCGCAGTCTTCCTAACCTCAAGGTCGAGGTTTGAGCCAAGCAACTAGTTTCCATAGGCCGAATTGTGTCTTAAAAGGACCGAGTTCTTGTGCCGAAAAAGAACGAATTCTCACCAAAGAATAGCTCCAAGAATTCTCCAAAGGTAAATCATAAAGCCTTTGAAAAACTCTTAATCCAAAAACATATTAGAAACCATGCTTTCTCCCTTCAATTATGTTCGTTAAGATTTTTCCACAATTAAACTAGAACACAATAAGTAGAACAAAATTAATTTTATTAATGAAAATAGTGAGGACTGTTACCCACCATTTTGTGGTTCATATCCATAGGAGAATTTTTTCTCGAAAATGGTCATTAGTTGGCAACCAACAGCCCCTTGCAACCACCAACTAGCTTTTTGTGCCACTTCTCCACCACCTGAGCCAACCATGTGGTCCCTCATCCATTTGTCATGATCGTATGTTAGAAGGTGGGTCTTCCGAACCTAAAGGTATGCCTTGTCATTTGGTAATTGAGTATTGTAGTTTTCTTGTCATGGACACTTCTGGGCATGGATTAATTGGGGGATTCGGCGGAAAGAAGGGGCTAAGTCTGTGCTCTTGTCCCCTAGACCCCCTTTTGGACATAAACTTGAATTTGTGAAAATTCCTAAGTCGGAATCCCTACTGCAGCAAACTGATGATACTTCTCCTACTTGTTAATTCATGCAAGTTATTTACTATATTCTACGGTAAATATCGAAGCAAATACATCTGCAGCATTCACTTAATTAACATATATGCAGAAACAAAATACTGAGGAAGAAAGAAAAATACAACACATAGGCCAGTTATTTTTGGACAAAACATCCCTGGAAAAACCCAATGCGGCAAAACCGGTGCAACAGCTCCGAGGGTTTATTATTATGCAGGAGAAAATTTTGAGTACAATTCTTGGATGCTCAAATAGCAATCTGATACAGAGAGAATACTTAACAAAAGACTAAATGACCTCACCTTGTCACTAGAGAATCAGTGACTGATCCTGCTGCTTTGGAGGCTCTGCGTCACCCTCTACGCAAAACTGCGTCACCCTAGGCAGTTTCTGCGTCACCCCTCCTGGGTATTACGTTGCCTCTCCTCTGGATCCTCTGCTGGCTTAGAAATCGACTTTCTGCCTCCCAGACTCGCACCCTGGCTTTTGGAAACTGAACTTCGATTTCCCTTCCAGGACTGAGCTGCCTCTGCGTCAGCACTGTGTAGGCTAGCATCAACCTTCCTTTAGATGTCTTACTATTCTCCCTTTGCCTCGTACTCTCCGAAAATTCCTTCTCCTAGATTCTCACTGCCCCTTTGCTGTAACATCTCCTCAATTGATTGTTGATTTGGAGTAGCATCGGATGTGCTCTAGCCATGAAAATTGGTGGAGAGGCTAAAGCACATGGGATATCCAAGACCCAAAAATGGTTTGGACAGATTGTACTTGGTTTAGGAGATATTAAAATAATTAATATTTTTAATGGAGTTCCTAAGTCTAAACTTAGGAAAAATACCACACAGAATCCAGTAGCAGTAGCTGTTGACCTTGTACAGTTGGCAGAGTTTAACAAAAAGAATGCTAAGGCAAAAATATTGATTTTGGAAGGAATCAAAGATCATGTCATTCCTCACGTGAGAGGAAAGACCTATGCACATGAGATGTGGACAGCCTTGACCAGTCTTTACCAGAGCTCAAATGAAAACAGAAAAATGGTCCTGTTGTAGCGACTACACCAACCTCCAAAATTTCGGCCTGCACCAATTTTGGAGCCTCCCTTGAAGAGTTTCACTTGATGACTGCACACACTCGAGTTCACTCCGTGAGCTCGTGTGAGTCCTTACGTCTGCCTTGCTTGTTCATTGCATTCAAGTCTCCGCATGCTGATGTCTAAGTCATGCTTGCGACCATGTTCTGGTTATGCTCAAAGTCTTCGCTTCGTATGTGCTTGTTGCTTTCACTATGAAAGCATCTGTCGCACTCACACATGGAGTCACATTCACTGTCGCGTAAGCGTCGTCTCGATCATGAATGATCAATCACGAGTGTTGCGCTTGTCATTTGCACTGTCGGTCAGTCTGTTAGGCCCCTATACTACTAGTGTAACCCATTATTGTTATTAGTACAACCCCTTTATTATATTGATGTACCCATGTAGTGCCCATATTGTTACTATTGTGCCCCATAGAAGCCTACTATTGTTATTATTGTGCCCTTACATTATTATTGTTATGTCGGCTCTGATTATATTATGACCCCTTAGACTCCTATATATATGAAGGAGGTCTTGTCATTTGTATCATCCAAGAATTGTTCATTTGTGTAATGTAAAAGAGGTTGCCCCCTCGAAGAGGCTAAATTCTAAGGTGTTCAACTATCTTTTCTATCTTTTTGTGAGCTGGTTTCATAACATTTGGTATCAGAGCTTTGGATTCTAGGGTTTCGCTGCTCCAAATAGGTCATCGTGGCATTTTCACTATCATTTTTTTTTTGCGACATTTCAGAAGCGAAAAAAAAACCCATTTGAGATGAAACCGCACTGAATGTTGGGTCCGAATTTCAGAGCTTTTCGCATTATATTTGCGGAGATATGATCTGAGGAAGTTGGTCTTTTTGTAGACTCCTGAATTACATTCCAAACAGGTGACCTGGGGAAAATCGTTATAACTTTCTCTTTGAGCATCAGATTGAAATTTCGTCAAAAGGTATAGAAAGAGGAAGCACTGTAGTTTCTTGTATATATTTTTCAAAGCCAAAGGTCAAAACAGTGACACGTGGCATGTCGTACAAGTTCGCTCTACTGAACTAATCTATAATCAGGTCACTGTGGGAGATTTGGCATAACTCTTTCTTGGAGAATCCAATTTGGATAAGACTGGTGGCATTGGAAAGAGGACGCAGAGGGCTACTGCAGGTTGCAATTTCAGAACTGGAAGAATCGAAATTACAGAGTTATAGTCATTTCAAGATCGAGCTCCTAAAATCAAGAAAAGGCGATATGAGGAAGTTTGATGGCAAGGATCCGGTAAATTGGATACTTCAGATGGAGCAATATTTTGATCTACATGGTGTACCACTATTACAAAAGATATGTATTGCATCTTCATATTTAGAACCGGATCAATTTTTATGGTATAAAGGGCTTTGTTCTCGTAAACAACTTGTTACGTGGTCAATTTTCACGGAGGAAATGATAGCACATTATGAGGATACAAAGAGCAACACCACAACAATTGGAAAGATTGAAAGGGCTTTGTTACATAGTGGAAAGTAAAATTATGGCAACAAGGAAGTCTACCCCTCACAACTATAAAGATGGAAGTGTTGTTTCTCCTAGCCTTCCACAACCTACAAGGGTTACACCACAACAATTGGAAGAAAAAAGAGAAAAAGGGCTTTGTTACAATTGTGATAGAAAATGCATTAAAGGTCATAAGTGTGCTGAGAAGAAATTATTTTACATAGAGTATGAAGAGGAGGAAGAAAAGGATCAAGAAACATCAAAAGAAGAGGATATATGCCAGGACCCAACCCCAGAGAAAGAAGAAGTGAATCCAACCATATCTTGTAAAGCATTGCCAAGAATTACCACTCAAAATCTCAAGATAGAAGGACATATGAAGGAGAAAAAGGTTCAAGAAGTGAAAGATCACATCGAGAAAGAAGAAATGAATCCAACCATATCTTGTAATGCATTGGCTGGAATTACTACTCCTCAAACTATCAATATAGAAGGACATATCAAGAAAAAAAATGTTCAAGAAGTGAAAGATCACATCGAGCATCAAGAAATGAATCCGACCATATCTTGTAAAACATTGGAAGAAATTACCACTCCTCAAACTCTCAAGATAGAAGAAAATATCAAGAAGAAAAAAGTTCAGGCAGTGAAAGATCACATCGAGCATCAACAACAAGTTCTCCAACTTTTAATGGATAACGCCACTTTGGTGCAGAATCAAATGAAAAAACAAGTAGATCAACATCGCAGTGAAAAATGTTTTGATGTAGGTGATTGGGTATTTTTACGGTTACATCTCAAGAAAGCTATTTATGAGAAGGAAATGTTGGCAATACCACATGCACTTAAGAAATGGCAACCTTACCCAATGGGAAGACACTTCAAGGTAAAAATGGATCATGATAGCCTTAAATACATTTTAGAATAAATATTATCATTAGAAGAACATAAAAAATGGGTCACAAATATGTTGGGTTATGACTTTACATCATCTACAGAAAATGGAAGAAATTTTTTGTTGCAAATGCACTCGCAAGAAAGGATGAGGATGTGGAAGCATTGTTTTGTGCTATTTATATTATCCAACCAAATTGGATAAACGAAGCAAGGGATGAATGGAAGAAGGACAAACAAGTGTGGCCACTCATTTAAAAGTTGCAGAATATCCCAATTAAAACAATATTGCCAGAAATTGAAGAGGAAGGAAAAATCATATTGGAACCTAGAGCAGTCACAGAAACAAGAACCCGACAACTACGAAATCGATCAATTTAGAGTATCTCATCAAGTGGAAGAACTTACCCGCTGAAGATTCCACATGGAAGGACAAGAATTTTATACAGAAGCATCAAGAACTACTCAAGCGTTGAGGACAACACTTTTTGAAGGAGAGGGGCATGTTAAGCCCCTATACTACTAGTGTAACCCCTTATTGTTATTAGTACAACCCCCTTATTATATTGATGTACCCATGTAGTGCCCATATTGTTACTATTGTGCCCCATAAAAGCCTACTATTGTTATTATTGTGCCCCATAGAAGCTTACTATTGTTATTATTGTGCCCTTACATTATTATTGTTATGTTGGCTCTGATTATATTATGACCCCTTAGACTCCTATATATATGAAGGAGGTCTTGTCATTTGTATCATCCAAGAATTGTTCATTTGTGTAATGTAAAGGAGGTTGCCCCCTTAAAGAGGCTGAATTCTAAGGCGTTCAACTATCTTTTCTATCTTTTTGTGAGTTGGTTTCATAACACAGTCATGTTGAACGTGTGTCTGGATGGTTTGGGTCGTTTTGTCGTCAAGTCATGTGAGTGTGTGTTCGTATGATCACCTATGCATCTTTCGATTGTTCACACACTTAGTCATTTTTGCTGAAGTTCTGACGACCAGACTCCACTCTGACAGCTAGACCATCACCCCGCCATCAACTCGATTGACTGTCAACCAGAACAACGCAGAAGCACCAAGCTAGCTTGTTCAAGCTGTGCTGCCTGCAAGCAATGCAATCAACTCTCATGTTGGCCACCTGGACAGTCGGACCCGACAGTCACCCCAAACTGACTCCCTTCAAAATTTGTGCAGAAGCCACTGACTTCACTCGCTTAACTGACTGAGGAAATTGCGTAGATAGGCTGGACACACACCAAGTGCCCGCCCCTGTCTTCTTTAGAAAATTGCGCAGTTTTCCCAGTCAGTCATCCGGACAGTCGACTGGTTGTTCATCTCGGAAATTGCGCAGTATCATGAGCAGGCCTTCCACTGCCCATCAGTCAGCTTAGCTCAGAAATTGCGCAGAGATGATCAGCAGGCTGGCCTCCCGACCTCAGTGTATTTCCTTGCCAATAGCGCCTAACAACAGACTAGCAGTTCCCTCTGGGAATTGCGCAGTTTCTGCTGCTAGTGACTGAGAAGTCAACTGGCAGTTCCCTCTGGGAATTGCGCAATTCTGGCTGGCAGTGGCCCCAGCAGTAGACTAGCAGTTCCCTTTGGGAATTCCGCAGTTTCGGCTGCCAGTGACTCATCATGCATCCAAACCTGCTCCTCTGGAAAATTGCGCAAATTTGGCAGTCTAGCCCCCGCGGACTGTTCATTCCGAAAAATGCATAGAGCATGCCTGCCTTGCCTTCATGCAGCTCGAACTGTCGCTCCCAAAATTTGCTCAATTTTTCCTCCTAGTCAAGCCAGACCTCGCAGACAGTCATTGTTGACTCAGATTGCCCATCTCCATCTCTTAGTGACTCTTGTGCAATTTTCATCAGCAGTGCTCAGAGCCATCATCTCGCTTCATAACCTTGCTGCCTCTCTTGGTCACCTGCATCCGAAACGATCATGTGTCATGGTAGATTAGGAGGTTTTTGGATTTGATGTCGTCTTGTCATGAGTGACTGCAGGTACAGGTACACCAACAAACATGGCAAGATGACGAACAGAATGAATGAAGGGAGCACATGCAGAAGGACATGTTCACCAATAGACGAACAAACAGAGCATGCAAAGCGGACGAATGTGATGAACATGCACCTTCGTGAACAGATGAACCTGTCAAGCCTTCCAGCATGCAAGCAAGGAACAACATGCTAGAGTCAGGCACGCGAACCTCACTTCCCAAAGACAAAGGAGACCACTCTCCTGTGCTGACAAGCAAGAGTTGAGGCAAATCCTTAAGACAATGGCAATCGGGCCATCATACCGAATGGGACTCCCACACCAAATAGTGTGAGGTCTAGTTGGGACTTCATACCAGGGTGATCCCTAGAATGTTGGCGGGTCTAGCATCGTCAACAGGTCCTAAAGGAGAAACTGAAGGCCATTAAAATGGCTAACACTGACAGTGCTACATCATACCTCACAAAGATCACTTCAATGAGAGATGAGTTGGCAGCCGTAGGTGAGATCATTGCACCCATTGAGTTGGTGAGGATTGCTTTGAATGGTCTTCCCAAACTTGGGAGAATTTTGTGGATGGCATTGTTGCACGGGAAAGCCTTCCAGATTGGGAGAGGTTGTGGGATGATTGCATTCAGAATGAGATCAGAAAAAACCATCTTGGGGCAGCCAAACAGGTGGAGGAGGATGACAATGTGGTATTGTTAGCAAGAGGCAAGAAGGGTAGAGCAAAGAAGCAAGCTTCCAACAGTGGAGGCAAAAGCAAAGTAAAGGCAAGCCGTAAAACAAGGAGAAGGACTATTCCAAAGTCAAATGTTGGAATTGTCAAAAGTTGGGACACTATGCTGTTGTGTGTTCGGAGAAGAAGAACAAGAAAGGGAGAGACAAACCCATGGCAACTTCTGTAGAGATAGAGAGCTTCTTAGAGAGCTTTGATCGAGAGTTTGGGTTCATAGCTTGTGATGCCACTAGTGCAGGATCACCTGCCATACTGGTTCAGAGGGAGTGTGCACTCCTCACTACTAGCAGAGCATCTTCTAGCATTTGGTATGTTGATAGTGGCGCTTCCCGCCACATGACAGGAGTCAGAGAGTACTTCTCAGAGCTTTTAGAGGATGATATTGATATGGAGGTAGTTTGGTGATGACAACATTGTTAGAGAAGTCGATGTGGGGACATTGACATTTGATAGGGGACCCAAACCTCCCTTGAAAGTGACAGATGTTCTATATGTGCCTGGAATGAAGAAGAACTTGATATCCATCTTAGCACTTGAGGACAAAGGATATGATGTGTTGTTCAGGAGAGAATAGGTGCTTATATATCTTAGGGGAACTCCAGCTTCTTTAGCTAGAGTGATTGGTGTGCGCCATGCCAAGGTGTACAAGTTCTCATTCTAGCCCCTGATAGCATTGAGTAGCAGCACTCGAGACAGGACCGACAACAGATCTAGTAGTTCAAAGTTGTGTGAGATTTGGCACCGCATGATGGGGCACATGTATCATGGGGCCTTGAGTACATTGCGGGAGATTACCACTGGTGTGCTAGATTTCAGTTCTGATCACCTTGATGTATGAAGAGGATGTGCTATGGGGAAGTTTGCCAGATCCCCTTTTCCCAACAGTGACAATAGAGCGACCGGGATCCTTGACTTGATTCATACCGATGTGAGTGGTCGGATGTCTCATGTATCCTTCAGTGGCTATGATTACTATATTTTATTCATTGATGACCACTCTAGGAAGACTTGGATTTATTTCTTGAAGACCAAGAGTGAGGTGTTCAAGCAGTTTCAAGAGTTCAAAGCTCTTGTGGAGACCCAGACAGGTAGATCAAGGTCCTCAGGTTGGACAATGGAGGGGTGTATACCCTTGGTGAGTTTGTTGATTTTTGTGCTGAGGTAGGCATTAGGAGGGACTTCACAGTTCCTTACAACCCCCAGCAGAATAGGGTTGCGGAGAGGAAGAACAAATCCATTGTAGGGGCTGCCAAAGCCATCCTTCATGATCAGGGGTTACCTTTATTTTTGTGGGCAGAGGCCTGCAACACTGCTGTGTACTTGCAAAATAGGAGTCCACATCGTGTCTTGGGGAATGTGACTCCGGAGGAGGCTTTTTTTGGGAAGAAGCCTGATGTTGGGCACTTTCGTATCTTTGGGTGCCTTACATATTCCTATATCCCCAAGGAGAATAGGACCAAGCTAGAGCCCATTGTAGACAAGGGCATCTTTGTGGGTTATAGCGAGACTTCGAAAGCTTATCGGATTTATATTCCTGCGCAGAGGAAAGTGGTTGTCAGGTGGGATGTGAAGTTCGAGGAGGAGAGAGCTTTCAGGAGGTCACGGGAGTTAGAGTATCTAGAGTTGTTGATTTGGGGTAGCATTGGATGTGCTCTAGCCACGAAAATTGGTGGAGAGGCTAAGGCACATGAGATCTCCAATACCTAGAAAGGGTTTCAACAGATTCTAAGAAGTTTGGGAGATATTAAAATAATTAATGTTTTTAATGGAGTCCCTAAGTCTAAACTTAGGGAAATTAAAATATTAATGTGAATTAATATAAAACTATGTTAGAATGGTCCAAAAGTCATGGATCAAGCCAGATCTAATCTTAGCCATTGATTAGGGACTTAATCTCTGTTGTTGATTTGTCAACGAGAAAAGTATAAGAGGAGGCTTGAGAGTCACTTGGAGAACACACCAAGAGATCAAGATTTCGACTTTCTGGGGTTGGGTTTGTTGAGAAAGTTGAGAGAGTGATTTGGAGTTGTAGTTGAGGGGTAGTGAATATAGAAGCAGAGAGGCAGAGATAGTGTCGAGAGGATCAGCACAGTAGCCGGGAAAGCTGACGCAGAGGGCAGAAGCCGAAACTTCCGGGAAGGCTGACACAGAGGGCGGAAGCCGGAACTGGAGTTGAGGAGTTGCCGGAGTGTTTATCCAGGGTTTCAGCTGGAGCATCTGTCTCCGAAGGAGAGGTACTACTGCCGAGATTTTTCTCTGTTGGGTGAGCCGGATTTGGCACCCAGATTGTATTCTGAAACTGCTTAATAAATCAAACTCTTAGATAGCTGCATCGGTTTTCCCGCATTGGGTTTTTTCGGGGACATTAGTCCAAAAATAACAGTGTCATTTGTGTGCTTGTTTCTGTTTCCTTCAGTTGATGATCTGTAATGTGTTGAGCATGTAATTGTGTTTATTTTCAGTATTTACATGGTAAATAACTTGTTAATTAATCAGAGCAAGTAGGAAGGAATAAATCAGAAAGTACATGGAGGGTTTCTAATGGGTTAGACTTAGAAATTCCAACATGGTATCAAAGCGCGATTACAGATCACAAGAGAACTGAGGCAATAAGCCAGTAGAGCAGCAACAACAGAAAACAACTGTCCCGAGTGACAAAAGTTGTTCCTAGCAGAGAAGCAGCAAGGAAGGGGTGACGCAGTGCCTATGTCATCAAGTTTGAGCCAAGAAGAGGCAGCGCAGAGGCTAAGGGAGGCAAAGACAAGCTCATGTAGAGCCACACAAAGGCTAGGAGGGCTAACGCAGTTGGCTAAGGAAGTTGATTTGCCGGTGCTGGGATTGCGCAGAGCCTAGGAGCTCTAACCTTCAGGTTGCTGGGGTTTAGGAGGCTGTGGGTAAGTTGCAGAGTGGAGCTGGTGGGGTACTATAGTCAGAACAATACCTAACAGTGCAAGGCCAAGGTAGAGGGAGTTGCTGCCGAGGTGGATTTCTAGCCAAGGAATCTGGATCAGTGTTGTTGTTGCACAGACAATCAGAGAGGGGCAACTTGACATTGGCAGAAGGATTTCTAGGTGGGAAATCGGGACTCAGAGGGAGTCCAGAAGAGAACTTCCAGACGGGAAGTAGAGAGACTTAGCAAGAGTCAAACCGAGAACTTCCAGACGGGAAGTGGAGAGACTCAGCAGGAGTCAAACCGAGAACTTCCAGACGGGAAGTGGAGAGACTCAGCAGGAGTCGAACTGAGAACTTCCAGACGGGAAGTGGAGAGACTCAACAAGAGTCGTACCTAGAACTTCTAGGTGGGAAGTAGAGAGACTCGGAGGAGTCATCAAAAGGAGCAGGGAGATGGCCATGAATGGGCTGAGGGATCAGGACAGGTTGGATGAAGCATCCAACTTTGTCATCTAGAAGGCCAGGATCCTTTATGTTCTGTGTGCCATGAGTTCACACACACCACTTGAGCGAAAGTGGGGAGACATCAAGCTGTAGTCAGACGGACTATAAGCAATGAGGGATCCTCGACGTACCCAACCTCTTGGATTAGACCTTGCTACGGGAGCCCCGAAGAGGAGTAGCAGTACTGGCAATGTCAGTAGAGACAGATGTGGGTGGAGCGACAGAGGGAGCTACAGTGCAAGATTCTCAGGGCAATGCGAGGCTAGCAGGCTGCAACAATGCGAGAGGCACGGGAGTGTTGCACCAGTGTAGAATGGCATAGAGAGGTGTGCAACGGTGCGAGATGCATGGAGTTGTTGTAGCAGTGCAGAGGTCAGAGAGGGAGCACTTGTCAGTGACAGAGGGAGCTTCAGCGTCAGGAGTGTTTCTAGCCTGACAGAGATGTCAGAGTTGGGAGATTAGTTACTTACTTCTCAGTAACTGAGTTGCAGTGCAACAGTTAGCAGTGGTAGTGCTATGGGCAGCACGATGCAGCATGATGAGAGGGGTTGCAGTGCAGCAGCGGCAGTGGCAGGGCCATGGGCAGCAGCACAGATGCAGAGGGAGTTGCAGTACGGATGCAACAGTGGCAGTGGCAGGGCCATGGGTAGCAGTACAGGATGCAACAGTGCAGAGGATGTTGGGCAGCAGGCCTAGCATCAACACAGGGACCGATGCCGGATGATCAGGGTGATGCTCAGTGAGGAGTATTATTAGAGCACAATCCTTGCTAAGAGGGAGTATTGATTTGGGGTAGCATCGGATGTGCTCTAGCCACGAAAATTGATAAAGAGGCTAAAGCACATGAGATCTCCAATACCCAAAAAGGGTTTGGGCAGATTCTAAGCAGTTTGGGAGATATTAAAATAATTAATATTTTTAATGGAGTCCCTAAGTCTAAACTTAGGGAAATTAAAATATTAATGTGAATTAATATAAAACTGTGTTAGAATGGCCCAAAAGTCATGGATCAAACCAGATCTATTCTTAGCCATTGATTAGGGACTTAATCTCATCCTTTGATTTGTCAACGAGAAAAGTATAAGAGGAGGCTCGAGGGTCACTTGGAGAACACACCAAGAGATCAAGATTTCGACTTTCTAGGGCTGGGTTTGCTGAGAAAGTTGAGAGTGTGATCTGGAGTTGCAACTAAGGAGCAGCGAATATAGAAGCAGAGATAGTGCCGGGAGGATCAGTGCAGCAGCCGGGAAAGTTGACGCAGAGGGCAGAAGTCGGAACTGTCGAGAAAGATGATGCAGAGGGAAGAAGCCGGAACTGCTGGGAACAGACGAAACTACCGAGACTGTCGGGAAAACTGACGGAGAGGGCAGAAGCTGGAACTGCCGAGAACAGTCAGAACTGCCGGGAACGCTGACGAAGAAGGCAGACGTCGGAACTGCTGGGAACAACCAGAACTGCTGGGAAAGCTGACACAGAGGGCATAAGAGGCTAGCACTGGGATTTTTCGTGGGGCAGATTGGAGCTGAGGAGTTGTCGGAGTGTTTATCTGGGGTTTCAGCCGAAGCATTTGTCTTCGAAGGAGAGGTACTACTGTTGAGATTTTTCTCTGTTGGGTGAGCCGGATTTGGCACCCAGATTGTATTATGAAACTGCTTAATAAATCAAACCCTCAGATAGCTTGTCAACGAGAAAAGTATAAGAGGAGGCTTGAGGGTCACTTGGAGAACACACCAAGAGATCAAGATTTCGACTTTCTGGGGCTGGGTTTATTTCGACTTTCTAGGGCTGGGTTTGCTGAGAAAGTTGAGAGAGTGATCTGGAGTTGCAACTGAGGGGCAGTGAATATAGAAGCAGAGAGGCAGAGATAGTGCCGGGAGGATCAGCGCAACAGCCAGGAAAGTTGACGCAGAGGGTAGAAGTCGGAACTGTCGGGAATTGCCGGGAAAGCTAACGCAGAGGGCAGAAGCCAAAACTGCCGGGCACAGCCAGAACTGTCGAGAAAGCTGACGCAGAGGGCAGAAGCCGGAACTGCCGGGAACAACTGGAATTGTCGAGAAAGCTGACGTAGAGGGCAGAAGCCGAAACTGCTGGGAACAACCGAAACTGCCAGAACTGCCGGGAAAGCTAACGGAGAGGGCAGAAGAGGCTGGCGCTGGGGTTTTTCATGGGGCAGATTGGAGCTAAGGAGTTGTCGGAGTGTTTACCTGGGGTTTTAGCCCGGAGCATCTGTCTCTGAAGGAGAGGTACTATTGCTGAGATTTTTCTCTGTTGGGTGAGCCGGATTTGGCACCCAGATTGTATTATGAAACTGCTTAATAAATCAAACCCTCGGATAGCTGCACCCGTTTTCTTGCATTGGGTTTTTCGGGGACATTAGTCCAAAAATAACGGTGTCATTTGTGTGCTTGTTTCTGTTTCCTTCAGTTGATGATCTGTAATGTGTTGAGCATGTACTTGTGTTTATTTTCAGTATTTACATGGTAAATAACTTGTTAATTAATTAGAACAAGTAGGAAGGAATAAATCAGAAAGTACATGGAGGGTTTCTAATGGGTTAGACTTAGAAATTCCAACAAGAGTCACCAGACCCTCAGGAGCAGCTGAGTCAGTCATAGGGATCTAGTGGTCAGGGATCAGGAGGTACATCGATTACAGTGTCAGGTCCATCAGTGAGCAGTGGCTCTCAGAGTCAGGTGGGTGGTTCTTCGGGCAGCATGTAGGGTAGTTTGCAGAGCAGTTCACAAGGTAGTCCACTAATGGACAGTTCGCATGGTACTTCAACATCTCTAGGCACAGATTCAGGCATGAGGTCAGTTAGCAAGCCTTTAGGAGTTCAGGCTTCTGATGATGATGAGGATTCTTTCACTCCGGTGGGAGAAGTATGCTCAGGGAAGAGGAAGTCCAAGTGGCTTCAAGATACCTTGCGCGAGGCCACATCAGTTGCTGGGCCAAAGAGACAGGTTAGAGAGAGTAAACCACCTGAGCAATTCTGTAGTTACATGGCATTGGTAACAAACATTGTTGACTTCGAGCCTTCTTGTTATGAGGAGTGAAGTGAACAAAGTTCCTTCTTCAGATTAATTACTCCAGAAGACTTGGAATATAAAGATATCCATGAGGATACAAATATTATATATTAAATGTGTGAATAAGAATGATTCCACTGAGAGCGAGAGGCTTGCTTATATATCAAGCGTCTCTTCAGGGAGAGTCATGTCCCATTTAGACATGACTCTTCAACCTAATTACTAATTAACTAATCATTGTTTATGATTATTATCATTTACATGATTTTACTTTATTTCCTATATATTTATTCATAACATTGCCTTCCTCCTCAAAAAGCTTTGTCCTCAAAGCTTGTCGATGAAAAAGGCTTGATCTCTTTTTCGGGTTCGACTGTCTTCTTGTCTCGGAACAATCATCTTTGTTAATACAAGTTGATATGATCTACTAATTGACAAACAAAATTGTCACACTAAGAAGGGATCAGACCATCCTAGATTAATCTTCTGTGGAATATTCTGATCACTGCAATTTTGTAACGACTTCTCATCATAGGACTGGATTGAGGCTACATCACTATTATCTGGAACATAAGTTTGTTGTTTCGATTCTGAAAGGTACATATGCATAGCTTGATTGAGTTGTATACTCTCGTGATTCGGATGTCGATATGGAACTTTTTTGGTTTGACTTTCCCTTATTGGGCATGTGGCAATTTTTATATTTTCTTCTGGCGAAGATGTTGAGTTGGTTATGGAACATTCACTTGGGATGTTCATTATCTGAACTGCAACATCTAAGTGCGTCGTTTCTTCAACTGACTTGTCTTCTTGAGTTGTCATATTCATTGGATCGGTATTCGTTCCTTTACCTTCAACTTGCACTGTTACGACTGGGGATTTCGATACTTCTTCTTGAGTGAATTGTTCCAACTTGTCTTTAAATGCTTTCTTATCATCCTTAAGCTTCTTAATTTGAGCGAGTAGACTTTGATTATGGTTTCTCAGATGTAAAAGTTCTTTGATTTCTGATTTATCAACTTTATTTTCAGTGTTTTGAAATTTAAGCTTTTCATCTTTTAGATCTCTGATTTGTTCTAATAATTTTTTATTAAGGTTCTTTAAACGCAAGGTTTCCTTTTCTTGTTTTGATAAGTGCTTCTTGAGTTCTTTCTTTGTGACCTTAGTCTTCTTCACTTGTGCTAGTAATTTTCCGACGTGGTCCTTGAGACGAGAAATTTCTTCGTCTTTTTCCATTATTTCTTTGTAATGCATATCCACAAGATTTTTATGTTCGCGTTCTAATGCTTTCTTGTTTTGCTGAATTTTGGCTATTTTGCCATTTTCTTGATCTTTTAGCTGCACTTTCTCGGTACATTGGATTACATCATTCTGTGGGAGTGATGATGGACGTTCAACATGGAATAGGGATTTCATTTTCTTCCTCTCCTCAGCATGTTGTCCCTCAAGTATTGTGATTAATTGTTCTATATCCCTTGCGAATGATTGTTTTTGTTCATTACTTAGAGATTCCATATTTTTTTCATTTTTTCTTTTTGCTTCACTTCTTTTAACTTCATATGGAATATTATTTATTTATTTATTTTTTCGTTATTCTTTTTTCCTTTTATTTTTAATAATACTTGCCCTTTTATTTCCTAGTATTAAATTACTCAAAGCCTTTATAAATAAGCTTAATACTCTTATCTCTTTATAAGCTCAATACTCTTATGTCTCTTTTTTTTTTGCCAAAGATTACTATATCTCGATTTACTTCTCCTTATGAATATAGAGTTAACCTCTTTATAACATTTACTTGTGTTGGAACTTCCTATCCTTTTTTTAAAACTTAATTTTCTTTAATATTGATTGAAATTCAATAATTTATAAATTTAATACATTCTATAAACTTTTAAAGTTCACTTTAATAATTTTCACTATAAAGTGCCCCCTTATAAATTTAGATAACCCTTTTTAAAATCACCTTTTATATCTGTTAAAATTCCCTTAAAATATATTTAAAGATCACCTTTATGGGTTATGCCAACATTTTCACTCAGGCTCAATATAATACTCATATTATATTATATATAACCTCACAGAATCAATTTTTGTTGAGTTAATTAAATAATTTCTTTTATGAAGGGTCGTGCCAAGTCACAGGAACAGTTGCAACGTATCTTCCCAACTAATCCGTGATGAAAGTGAATGATGGATATTATTCATCCCAATATCGACGATGCTTGTTGTTATGACAACAAGACAAAGCTCAGGCACGGTTCAAATTGGATTGTAGCGGACCAAGAATTGCGGTTTACAGCGAATAGAGGCAATGCGATGGTAAACAAGGGAATGACAGAAACAGTCATAGTGAGTTGGGGAAATGACAACATTGGAAACACAGATTGTCGGGGCGAAGGATAAAATGCCGAATTGTGGAGGTTGACCAACCACTGGACTGCAACGATGGGGTTTACCACTTGACAACAGCGGCGATGGCTGGGAGCAGGTGAAGCAGGTTGTTCGTTGCTGTGTATTTAGGGTTACGGTGACCGTAGGTAAGTGGTTTTTTTTTTAGTTTCCTGCAGATTGTCACTGAAATCGATGGTGTCTACTTGTTGAGCGACATTCACTGTAAGTAATGGTCAACGGTATGATGACTTGAACTTGTGTGCATAAATATATATATTTATATATAATTGAATTCCTCCCTTTTTTTTTCATTTTTTTTCTTAAATTCTTTTTATTTTTATTTTTTTTCTCAATAATTTGTTTCTTTTATATATGATTTCGTATATATATTTTTTTCAATTTTTTTTCTCAATATTTTTTTTCTTTTTTTTAATAGATATATATATATATATATATATATATATATATATATATATATATTTTAAACAAATGGCCAAAGACCTGAAAAATGGAGAATCTCCCAATGTGTAGCAAAACGCTTCAATTATGACAACAACAAGATTGATGACGATTGATGGCCAAGGGTCGGTGACCAGAGAACGAGCTTTGTGCAATAGTGAAGCGGCCAAAGGATTGACTGCTCTGATACCAAATGAAGCAAACAAAGTTTCTTCTTCAGATTAATTACTCCAGAAGACTTGGAATATAAAGATATCCATGAGGATACAAATATTATATATTAAATGTGTGAATAAGAATGATTCCACTGAGAGCGAGAGGCTTGCTTATATATCAAACAAGTGTCTCTTCATGGAGAGTCATGTCTCATTTAGACATGACTCTTCAACCTAATTACTAATTAACTAATCATATTTATGATTATTATCATTTACATGATTTTACATTATTACCTATATATTTATTCATAACAAGGAGGCAGCTAGCCAGCAGGTCTGGAGAGAGGCCATGATGGAGAAGTATTCTTCTATTATGAAGAATGATGTTTGGGAGGTAGTGTTGAGGTCTGAACATAAATCAGTTGTTATTTCTAGATGGCTCTACGCATGTTGCAGATGGCAACATCGAGAAGTTCAAGGCTCAATTTGTGGCGAGAGGGTTCTCACAGGTAAAGGGAGTTGACTATGAGGAGACCTTCGCTCCGTAGCTTGGTATACATCTATTCGCTCCATTATATCGATTGCAATAGAGATGGGTTGGAAGATCCACCAGATGCATGTGAAGATCGCATTTCTCAATGGCTTCATTCAGGAGGAGGTTTATATTGAGCAACCGCAGGGATTTGAGGTGCATGGGAAGGATCCCCATGTATGCAGATTGAAAAAGGCACTTTATGGCATGAAGCAAGCTCCTAGAACTTGGTACTCGAGGATTGATACATACTTGCGACAGTTGGGTTTCACAAAGAGTGAGGCTGATCCAAACCTCTACTTCATTGTGGTGGGTGAGGAGCCTCTCATTCTGGTGTTGTATCTTGATGACTTGATCATCACTGGTGCAGAGAGACTCATTGAGGGCTGCAAGAGAGATCTTGCTTCAGAGTTTGAGATGAAGGATATCGACTTGATGCATTATTTTCTGGGATTGGAGGTGTGGCAGGAGGAGGGGCATTTCCTCCTGGGACAAGGGAAGTACATTGTGGATATTCTTAGCAGATTTCACATGGAGGATTGCAAACCCATGTCTACACCTATGATCACTAATTGGAAGAAGCTTCACGTTTATGATTCCGAGTTTGGTGGATCCTACTCTATACAGACAATTGATTGGTAAATTGATGTATTTGGTCAACACTCAACCAGATATATGTTTTGCAGTTAACACTATGAGTCAGTTCATGTGTGAGCCCAGGAGAGTGCTCTGGGTGGCTGCAAAACACATTCTTCGTTACTTGCAGGGGACTGTGGATTTTGGTCTAGATTATAGAGAGGGTGATGAAGTGAGACTGGCAGGGTACATGGATTCAGATTGGGCAGGTTGTGCTTCAGATAGGAAGAGTACTTCCGGGTGCTATTTTGGGTTGGGTTCGGCAGTTGTGTCATGGATCAACCGGAAACAATAGTCAGTTGCATTGAGCTCAGCTGAGGCAGAGTATATGGTTGCTAGTTTGGCTAGTTGTGAGGCCATATGGCTTCGCAAGATGTTTGGTCTATTTGGTCAGGGATTGAGACCTTCAGTAATTTACTGTGATAATCAGAGTTGCATAAAATTCACGGAGAATCCAGTTTTTCATGACAAGTCAAAGCATATTGAGATCAAGTATCACTTCATTAGAGACTATGTCCAAAAGGGAGCTGTCAAGCTTAAGTACATTTCCACAAATGAGCAGGTAGCGGACATTTTCACCAAAGCCTTACCACGGGGCAAGCATGTCTACTTCAGAGACAAGATGAGAGTGGTGAGGAACACTTTTCTTGGTAAGAGGGAGTGTTAAACTTTGGGTACCAGAGGACAAGTGGTTCCCTAAGGCTTTGATCTTTAACCTAGGGAAAAGTGTCCAAATTTATTTGTACTTTCCTCCCAAAGTGACTTTATAAGTGGTAAAGTCAATTTAATTTAAAAGTGACTTTATAAGTGGTAAAGTTAATTTAAAAGTGACTTTATAAGGGGTAAAGTTACATTATAATTTAAAGGTGACTTTATTAAAGTCAATGAAGAATTAGAAAGTGAAAAAAGTGACTATTAGAAAGTGAAAAAAGTGACTATGGAAATAAAATGCTAAGTGGGTCTTTATTTAAGTGGGTGAGTTAAAAAATAAAAAGTGAGAATTAAATGCACATTTATTTTCATCCCTAGATCTAAATGAATCTCATTCATTAGATCTTAGGGTAACCCAAAAGGTCATTTAGAGAGTAAAAGGAGAAGAGAAGAAAAAAAAAAGGATCAATTCATTCTTTCATGAGCATTTGAGAGAAAGAGAAGAGAGAGCAAGGAGAAAATTTATGAGCAGTGAGGAAGTGAAGGAGAGCAGTAAGAAGACATTTCAACAAATGTGGGCAGCGACATTTATTGGCACGCATCCCAATGCAAAACCGTACAGCAGGAGAAAGGCACAGAAACTGAGGAAGAGGGATAGCAGCAAGGGCACGAATTCGAGGTATGTTTGGGCATGATTTTCGAGGCAGCCATACTGCTGAAATTTGTAGTCTGTACAACAGGTTTTGGACACATTTTTCAAGGCAACTCGTACAACATTTAATGTTGTTTTATTGCTGGAAATTTTTTTGTTTTGGTTGTTTGCTAATTGGCACGATTTTCGAGGAGTTCAAGCACCGAAATTGAGATAAGTTGTAATTTGTGGTCGTTGGAATTTTTACTGTGTATTTCAGTTTTTCTATAAAAGCATTTTCAGAAATATAGAAGAGCTCTCAAATTGGTTTTCCCCAAGAGTTGTAGGGGGTTTTTCCAGGGTCACATTGACCAAAAATAACTGTTATTTTCTGTGTGGTTGTCATAATTTTGCTGTGTTTTATTTTTGCAATTTCAACAGTTGTGAAATATTTAAATTTGTGTTTTTCAAAAAATATTGTCATTTCTAGATTTTAGAATTTTTTATCATGCTTGGATTTAAAACTAAATGTCTGGAGTGATAAAGAAAATTGATAACCAGAGTGGGGGTTGAAATTCTTCAATAAAACCATCATCTGCAAAAATGGTTTACCTACATTGGGGATTTTCCAGGGACAATTTGTCCAAAAAGTCTCAGTGTCTATTTTATGTGTGTGTTTTCTCAGTTCTTGTGGTTTATTTAATTGGTGAAATTTGTAGTTGTGTTTTTATTTAGTATTTGCAGTAAATTAATTTGTTGGGACAAATAATCGTTAAAATATAGGTGAATAATTATCAGATCAACTGCAATAGAATTTTCACATACCATTATCCTTCACTTGCAGGGATCAAGGAACAAAAGTGCAGCCTCTCAAGAACCGGATCTGGGTTATTAACACTACAAAATATGGCCACTAGGGGCATGCACAACACAAAGGCAGATCCCTTCACCGCTTCCTATGGTTCCCTGTGATCCTCCCTCTTTCAAGTGCTTCTCGTGCACGATACAACCAAACAATTGAATCCCTCAGTGTAGCTGACTTAGTCTGAGGGCTTCTTCTTACTGGTCTCCGATCATAATTGGACAAAGACTCCCTCACAGGTTTGTCGTGACTCCAAGGGTGAATTCCATCTCCCTTTCCAGAGTCACTCTCTCACAGCCTCTGCGGTCCCTAATACACAAACGGGTTTTATAGGTCTCTAGTTTCACAATGGGTTCAGAGGGATTTTTACGTTCACAATTACTTAATCTCCTGTTTGTCACAATGGCAATTCCTCCTTTTTCCTAGCGTTGTGTCACACATGAGAGCTTCAAGCCCCCCTCCTCGGGCTGTAGAGTCAATCAGAACTGTGACACAATATGCAGTCCATGCTTGGGTAGTCTGATACCTCCTCCACCACTCCACCCAAATTGCCTGGCAGTAGGGTGGTTTAACTAGAACATCAAGGGTCAAAAACATTAAATTCATGAAAGATAGGAAACTTCCCAATCTCCCTTACTGACTTTCTCAAGCAACCTCTCCTTTCAAACATTGGGATCCCTATAAGCTATTCCTCTTCAGCTTTGGCAATTTATTATTTACTTAAATAGGGCAAGACATCCATGCTGGACCTCCAGCATTATCATCCTTTAATTACATTACAAAAGTTGGGGATTAGAAAAGGGATACTACATTATTATATTTATTACATGTGTATTAATTATATCGAGTAGTTGAAAATCATTCTATACTACATCAAGCAAATTTCCACAGTAAAATGATAAAGATAAATCATTATATGAGTTGAAGGGAACCGTGCCGTAGCTTAACCTGCATCACCTGTCCAAAATTGAGAACACAAACAAAATTAAAGTGGCTACAAGGAAGAGCAAGGGTATCCTATGGCATGGAATGAAAGCTGAAATTTGTTCAAAGAGACAGTAAACTCAGTAAAACTTTCATTCCGCTTTCATTTGATAAAAATGGCAATGTTTGTATTAATAAAATAAAACCCACTGGTCAGCTCTACGAAAGAGAGTCTGAACCAGGAGAGTCTGGCTCTGCAGAACGCTTTACATTGTTCATGCACATTACACATTAAATAGAAAACATGGTTTTAGGGAAGTTAGAACAACTTCCTAAGAAATAGAAACTAATTCCTATCCTGAGGTTACGTGAACCAACTCAACCTATTCTAAGATATTCTCCATTATCTTCAACACTCCCCTTTAATGGAGAATGGGTTCACAAATATGCCTAACATCTCCTTAAACATTTGAAACTTAACTTTTCCAAGAGGCTTAGTGAAAATGTCTGCAACATTATCACATGTATTACAATATTCCAAATGGATTTCTTTAGATTGCACTTTCTCCCTGACAAAGTGGAATTGTGTATCAATATGTTTAGTGTTTTTGTGAAACACCGGATTATTGGCCAGTTTGATTGAACTCTGATTGTCGCATCTGATTGTTGTTGCGTCTATCTGTTCTTCCCCAACATCCTGGAGAAGTCTCTGCAACCAAACTGCCTCACACGTTGCTGCACACATGGCTTGATACTCTGCTTCCGCTGAGGACAAGGAGACTATGTTCTGCTTCTTGCTGCTCCATGTGATCACCTCGGATCCAAGGCTGAATGCATAACCTGTTATAGATCTGCGATCATCTACATTTCTAGCCCAATTTGAATCTGCAAATCCTGCCAATCTAACATCAGAAGAGTCAGTGTAAATAATACCGTAATCTACAGTACCTTGTAGATACCTCAAAACACTCTTCGCTGCATTCCAGTGGCTTTCAAGTGGCTTAGACATAAATTGGCTTAGCACACTGACTGCATAAGCCAAATCAGGTCTAGTGGTGGTTAGGTAGATTAGACTCCCAACCAGCTGTCTGTAAAGTGTTGCATCCGCCGCTTTTGAGCCATCCTCACATTGCAATTTGATGTTCTGCTGTAATGGTACCGCTGCAAGCTTACACTAATCCATTCTAAACTTTTCTAACAGGCTTTTAACATACTTTGCTTGGGACAGAAATGTTTGACCTGAATCTCTCCAGATCTCAAGACCTAAATAGTATCTGAGTTCACCGAGGTGCTTCATTTCAAACACCTGTGACATCTGTTGCTTGATTTCATCGATTAGATATGTAGCATCACCTGTAATTATCAAATCATCTACATATAATGAAATCAACACTACGCACCCTTGTTCATCTTTCATGGTGTAAAGATTAGGGTCATTCTTACTTCTATTGTAGCCAGCTTGCAGAAAAAATGAATCAATCTTTTCATACCACGACCTGGGAGCTTGTTTTAGTCCATAAAGTGCTTTCTTCAACCTACAGACTAAATGTTCTTTTCCTTTCTGGACAAACCCTTCCAGTTGCTCTAGATAAACCTCTTCTTTTAGTTCTCCATTCAAAAATGCAGAGTTTACATCTAGTTGGTGCATCATCCAATGTTTCTTAGTAGCTAAAGCAATTAACATTTTGATAGTGTTCAATTTAGCTACAGGGGCGAAGGTTTCTTCATAGTCTATCCCTTCTTTTTGTGAGTACCCCTTTGCTACCAACCTAGCTTTTAGTTTTTCTATGGTTCCATCTGCATTAATCTTCAGTTTATATAACCATTTACAACCTATGGTCTGTTTTCCTCTAGGAAGTTCAACCAATTCCCATGTGTTATTTCTGATTATTGAATCATATTTCTGTTCCATGGCCGTTTTCCATTCACTACATTCGTTTGCTTCTTTATAACTAGACAGTTCAACCACATTCATCATACTAGTTATAAAAGCATTTTCCCTATATCTTGCAGGCATTTGAGCTTTCCTACCTGATCTCCTAAGTGGTGGGGTGGTGGTTTCAAACCTTATTTGATCATCATTTATTTCTTCTTGCTGCTGCTGTTGTTGTTGTTCATCCTTTGCCTTTGTCTGTTGCTGACCCTGATTGTTTTCTGCTTCTTCTTCCACAAAGTACGGAATGTCCCATTCCTCATAGTGCTCATCAGGTTCTTCATGATCCTGCTCATGGAATTTAACATCTCTACTAACAAAAATCTTGTGAGTAGAGGGATTAAATAATCTGTATGCTTTATATGACGAACAATACCCTATAAAAGTACATCTGATGGCTTTTGAATCTAATTTTCTTCTATCTTCCTTTGGAATGTGGGCAAATGCTTTAGATCCAAATATTCTTAAGTGTTTTACTGCAGGCTTATATCCATATAATGCTTCAAAAGGAGTTTTAGACTCAAGACTTTTTGTAGGACTCCTATTTTTCAAATAAACTGCAGTATTCACTGCTTCAGCCCAAAAACCATTCGAAAGATTCTTACCTTTCAGCATACTTCTAGCACATTCCACCAGTGTTCTATTCTTTCTTTCTGTTACTCCATTTTGCTGTGGAGTATGGGGTACTATGAACTGCTGCAAAATTCCATGATCTTTACAATATCTGATAAGCTCATCCTTCGTGTATTCTCCCCCTTGATTAGAACAAAGAATTTTTATCTGTTTCCCTGTTTGTCTTTCAATCATATTTTTAAACTGCTTAAAGAATTCGAATGTATGGCTCTTCTTACTTAAGAAATACACCCAAGAAAACTTTGTACAATCTGTTAGTGTCAGTCTTTCCAGCCTTCCTCCAGTGATCAAATATGCTCTTACAAAGTGGTCTCAGAGTTTCCAGGTCAAATTTTGTCATTTCAAAGAGTTTTTAAGCAAAATTTGGTCACTAGGCATTGGGTCTAGGGTTTGCTTTAACTCCTTCTAAAGTTGTCCAAATGTCAGTCCATGTCATCATTCAAAAGGTTGTCATCATCATATTAGGTTCCATTGGGTCATGTTACACCTTGTTCATGCTTCAGTTGTGCCTTGGCAAGGTCATTTCCCTCTCCTAAGGTTTTGAAGGCAATTTCTCTTGGACGGTCAAATCATCGGCAAAACTTGTATCCTGATGTTCATACACCTTCCCCTATCCTTAAAGTACCTTATCAAACACTTCCCATCCCTTAGATCCGCCAAATTCCTCATTTTTGCACAAACCCTAGTTTCTAGCTACAACCTGGCAATTTTCTAGGTTTGGCCTGTGTTTTGCCCTTTTGGACCCCTTCCCCTCACTCAATCTCTAAGATTCCACTTTCCCCTGCTTCCTAACATCCCTCCCTACTTCCAAAAATTTCCCAAGAATTTAGAAGCCCCCTATCCCCTTCATTTCGCTCCATTTCGACAAAGGTCCTTGTTTCACACATCGGGACAAGTCACACTCAAATGATGTTCCAGAGCAATCAAAGATGAATTTTGGAAAACTGAGAGAGGTTTTTGTCCACAATATGCCAAAGAAGAAAAACCTCCTTCACTTTTTGCACAGGTGTCATGGTTTTAGAGAAATGTCAAAATTACAATCGCCGGATCCAAGGAGGTTGGCCAAGGCACTAAAACGACGGAAAAGGCCCGATCCACTCCAAATTTTGGCCAAAGCCTCTTTGACTTTATTGGGGACTCTCAGCTCAAATTTCAAGACATTTGGAGAAAATTTTGTCAATTGTGAATTTTTTGTGCCATTTACAGGTTTTCTCCATTAACGGGTCTCACCCCCCGCGCGACCCTTCATCATGGCAACTCCATTTGGCAAAAACTCAGCATTTCCAGATTTGTCATGCAAAGTTACACATGCTCATGGATGGACTTGAGATTTGGTGAAGTTTTGGGCCTCCAGAAAGTCAAAAAGCTAGCAAAAAATGACTTTCTGCCACTTTTTTGAGTTACAAAAAGCAGTCTTGGGAGATTTGATTTTTGACAGGGCAAATGAACTCCAAATTCAAAAATTCCAGTTGGGTTGGAAAGTAGACTCACATACCTTTCCAACAAGCCTACTCTTGCCCAATTTGGACACCTGCAAGTGCCCCAAAAGTGGCTCCAAAGGCGTGCGATCCGTCAGGCAGGGGCGCGCGACCCGTCAGGCAGATTTTTCCAAAATGCACTGTACAGCTCAGAAAAACGCAGTTTGACCCAGTTTGACTTTTTGGGGTGAATTATGATTCTCTTTGATGTAATTATTGTACTTTTAAGACACTTTTACTCTTATGTAACACTTCTAGAAGATTCATTCATGAAAAGGGTAAATATTAAATGAATGAATTGGTTTCCTAGCTTATAGAGGCAAGTTGTTTTGACTGCCTAGTTTGTAGTGCTTAGTTTAGAAGTGGTTGAAACAGCTCCTAGTATAGTGAGCTCGACCCATGGAGGCAGGGAAACAGGTTAGATCATCTATATTATGTACTTTCTTGCTCATTTTCATGGTTGGACTCTTGAGGGATAAGCTATCATTGTATTATTCACTGTATCTCTGCAATTTTTGGCTAAGGAAGACCAGGGTTTTGCAGTCCTCTTTGGGATTCTTGTGGACTCATGTGTTGATGGTGTGTTTCCCAATGTACTTGTAAGCTTGTTATGTGACTCATTTCCTTTCTTTTACTTCTGCACATTAAACAAATGAAGTGTTAAAGTAAGAATTCATGCTTGCTATGCTCTGCTTTTAAGTTTGTTTAATTTCAATGTTTTCTACTGTCTAAAGAGAATTCAAAGTTATTGTTTGCTCTCTTTAGCTCCTCACCTTTCATTCCTGACCATCCACCTCAATCAAAGGCATCAATACTGTCTCCTACCTCGCCCCAAAGAACCCCCTGCAGAAACTGAGTCCAATCCCCGCACCCAAAATTGCCATCCCCTCAATTTGCCACCAAAACCCTAAAAACCCCAAATCAACCTTTTTGATCAGTTTACTAGCCTAAAATCAGTGTTACCCTATTGGTCATCTCATCTATTGAAGATTTTACCGAGATAGACCGGAGAGAGCCTTCTCCTGCCCCGTAGGGCTAGCTACGAGGCTAAATGGTTTGATGTTGCCTTGAGGTTTACCTTTCTCAGCCTGAGGTGAAATTTCAAGCGCTAACACAATCATCAATAAACAGTAGGAAATACAGTGCACCTCCTAATGATTTTGTCTGCATGGGTCCACAAAGATCTGTGTGCACTAATTCAAGAATATCCCTCTGTTTCTTTTCTACTCGAACAAGGAATTCTTCTCTATGCATTTTTCCTAATGTACAAGCATCACAATCATTATGTACTTGATTTAGCATAGGAAGATCTCTTTACCATTTCCTTCTTTTGTAGTAACAACCAATCATTGTAGTTGATGTGGCCAAACCTTTGATGCCAAAGCTCTTCTGTAGTCAGGCTCGTTGTTGTCAATGCTCGAACTGGTGCAGGTCTCACATCCAACTTGTACAGACCTCCTGTTCGGATTCCTGTAGCAATTGTCTTCATGCCATCTAGCAGATCTTTAATATAACAGTTAGATTTTAAAAATTCAACTTTCAAATCTTGATCTGTAATCATGGATACAGAAATCAAGTTCTTTGTTATACCAGGCACATACATAACATTATAAATTTGTTTGATATTACCATTAGGTAGAATGACAGAAACTTTCCCACATCCTTTGATTTGATGACTTCTGTCATCACCTAGGTAAATCTGTGCGCCTTCATTGATTTCTTTAAAATCTTCGAGCCAGTGCTTATTCCCTGTCATGTGTGTTGACGCTCCTGAGTCTACATACCAGATGTCTGCATCAACATTTTCATCACGATCTGCCATGAACAATCTGAAATTCTGCACCTGATCACCATTCGCGAGATGACCTGCATGTCTTTTCGACTTCTGCTGTTCTTCATGATATTTATTTTTCCTACACTCCCTGGCAATATGACCCAATTTTCCGTAATAAAAACATTTAGTTTCAGAGTAGATTTTATTCGGATGCATACCTTGGGTCTGATTTGGCCATTTCTGTGAACTTGCTCTGTTTTGTTGTTGTGAACTTCCTTTCCCTTTGAAGAATTTTTTCTTTGCCATCAATGCAAGATCGACACTCTGGGGCTTCAGATTCGATCTTCTTTCTTCTTCCTGCATCAGTATTCCTGTCAGCTCTTCAAATTTCGGGATCTTCTCTCTGGCATTTATCCCAGTGATGAACATTTGGTAATCATCAGTGACACCATTCATTGTAATGGTTACAAGATCTGTATCGTCAACTGTATGACCAATGTCTGCTAATTTGTTCTTCAGATCCTTGATCCTTGCTACGAATGAAGCAATTGTTTCATTCTCCTCCATCTTCAGGGATAGGATCTTACTCTTGAGGAACAGAAGACGATTTGAATTCCTGATCTCATACAACTCCTTCAGAATTCCCCAGATCTCGTTAGCTGTCTTACATTCTCTAATGTGAGGTATGATGCAGTCTTTCACTGACATCTTCAACAGTGTCCTTGCTCTACCTTCTCGCTTCTCCCAATCTGGGATCGATGCTGATCCAGCCACGAGCCTCGGCTCATCCCCATTCGCAATCATCCAAGCACTCTACACTTCTAGCAGAGTCTGCATCTTGAATTTCCAATTTGCATAATTGGAACCATCGAGCTTGTTATTTTCATTCAAGCATGCTTCAAACATATTGTTATTCATCTTGGAGATTTAAAAAAAACAAATTGACAGGTAAAAGATGTCAAATTTACCCCAGATCTGTGACAGACACAGATCGCTGTTCTTCAATGTTGTTTGATCTCGCAGCACACCCGTAGATCACCGGTCTGTCTTTTCTGCGACGTCGTTGCAGCTGTACCCGAAATACCTGGGACGGAAAAAGTTAAAAATATGCGCGAAGGAGCTACAGTGCACTCGTCGCAGAGGTACATTCACAACCAATGACAATTGCGGATTCGTCGCAGTTATCCTCCTCACAACTGCGATGATCCCACTTCAAAGAACCACCCACCAGCTAGCATACAGGTTCCTCAGCCCTGACGCTCTGATACCATGATAAAAATGGCAATGTTTGTATTAATAAAATAAAACCCATTGGTCAGCTCTACGAAAGAGAGTCTGAACCAGGAGAGTCTGGCTCTGCAGAACGCTCTACATTGTTCATGCACATTACACATTAAATAGAAAACATGGTTTTAGGGAAGTTAGAACAACATCCTAGGAAATAGAAACTAATTCCTATCCTGAGGTTATGTAAACCAACTCAACCTATTCTAAGATATTCTCCATTATCTTCAACATCATTGTGGATAAATGACCTTATATTTTATGAAGTTACGAAGGAGAAAAAATATCCAGCTTAATAAAAAATTAGAACTTTTCTGGACTTTGCAAATGCACTATCGTGAAAGCTTACTGATTTAATACGAGATTCCACTCTTACTTGGAATGATTACCTGTGTCTTATAATTTATTCTTATTTACTATTTCGAGTAGTACTAAGTAAAAGTAATGGAAAAAAGGGAAAAATGAGGAAAATAGAGTTATCTTTATGAGGTTTACTTGTGCAAAATAAAATTAAGCTCCCCATTGGGTTGCCATGCTTTGTCTCATTGCTGGAAAATATCTGGTTGTCTTATTTCAGGATGGCGCTACATTGCTACATTATGCTGTTCTAGTTGCTGCAATTCAGACATTAAAACTGTTAATCAAGCACGGTGTTGATGTAAATTTGGCCGACAATGTAAGTCAGAGTGCACAAGTCATATTTGGCTCTGATATCTGATATTTTATATTCTTTACTAAATCTTTATTTGATTGTACAGGAAGGGTGGACACCGCTGCATCTTGCAGTGCAAAGCAGGACAAGAGATGTGGCCAAAATTTTGTTGGTCAATGGTGCTGATAAAACAATGAAAAATAAGGTATTCAAATATTCTACTAGACTGCACAGCTAGTGTCTATGAAAGTGTGGGAAATTGAAAGTTGCTCCAATCTCCCTATTACACGTGTTCAGTCAAGCATCTTCATTCCTCGATCTCGTTACGGTTGAATGAGCTCGTTCCTTGATCTCCTTATAGTCAATCGAGCTTGAGGTTAAGCTCCATGGGTACTAGACAGTAATCAACCACTATTGCATCCATCTTTGAATCCTACGCTTATCTATTTTACCTAGTTGCATGGCAGTTTATTTCTCACATACAAGCAAGTATTTTTTTTTAAAGTAAATTATTTTGAATTTATTAATGCTGTCTCGATGCATCTTACAACAAGCATTCAGATGCTCGGTTCCTCAATTCCATATTTTCAATTCGTTTTTTATTGTTGCATGTCTGAATTTCTGAACAACTTAATACAATTTCATTAAATGTGAAAAACAGCATGCAGTTAAAATATGAAAGTGTGTTGTTGAAGCACACAACATGCTTCAGATATGTTGCCTTTGAAGGAGGAGATGTGAAGAAAAACATTACAGGCTGAGCAAAGTTCAGCTGAGACTATAACAAGGACAGTTTACTAAATGCATGGGATTTGAGTAGCGTTAACTAGCACTACGATTGAAAACTAAAATTTTTGAGAGTTAATCCAAGTTATTTCTGCATTTTTATTTTGTCTTTGTTATCATGATCAAATCGAAATTTAGTTAAACTAGAAACTTTATTTCAAGTGAAACATGTCAAAACTGAAAAAAAGAAGAAGAGAGAGCCCATCCCTTTTTTTTTTGTTGACTTACATTTCGTCTTTTTTATCATTGTTTGAAGCCATCTATGATGACGAGGTTGCAATCTATGTTGACACCCCTGAATTGGGAAGTGTCATCCAATTACTTGCTTTTATTTGCTTCTTGTTTAGTTATAATATGACTCACTGTTTTTCATATATATATATATATATATATATATTTGCCGATCTTTTTTGTTCTCTTACTAACTTGTCTTTTTTCCTTGCTTCTTCAGGATGGGAATACGCCTTTTGATGTAGCTATAAGTTTAGGAAAAGGGTTTAAGACGTATGAAATTACGAAGTTATTAAAACTTGTACCAGCAACAGGGGTGTAAGAGAACTTTGTGGAGATCTTGGTGAAGTTAAGTTGATGATTCACACGTGTAAGAAAGAATTTTGTGGAGATCTCGATGAAACTGTTTGGTTCAGTCAATCATCATCTTCTACATAGGGTTTTCTGATAAAGCCATTCAATCATCCAGTATAACTACATTAAGCAATTATGTATGATCATTTGAATCTCATTTCTGGGCAGAAACTTTTGGCATTTATATTGACACTTTTGCTCTGTTTCAAGTCTGAATAGCATAGGACGTCTCTATATTTTCTAATGACATGATATTGTCCATCTATGTCAGGATACAAATGTATTTCCATTTTTTCACTGAAAGGGCCCAGTGAAGGTTGTACCATAATATCAAATGGAATTTGAGTACTGTGATGCCTCTTTTTACTCATCTTTACTATTTCCGCCGTCCATGTAGCAGCCTATATTGTATATGTTCTAATACTTGGAACTTTCTTCAAGCCTAGTGAACTATTTCCTAAATATTTGATATAAATACATTGCAATAAAAACATTTAATGTAAATGTGTTATATATTCATTTTCGGAATTGCATGCTTTCCCCACTAATATTCCCCAAGGTTTATCCTTTGCCTTTATTTTGCTTTTTGAATTTCTTGATCCCGTTGTGCCTTTTTTAAGTCACGGGTCTCCATCAGCGTCAATTGATGTGCCTGTTACGGAATATCCGGCATTATGCTTGACAATAACCCATGGGACCCAACAGTCCTTACCTTCTAACTAATGAGCCTTCTTAACATGTTCAATCTTACTTGATCTACTGGCATATGATTCAGGCTATAAAGAAAAGTGTCAGCTACCTAGATTTTTGACACGGTGCAATAAAACCCTGTAATGTTTATTGACATAGTCTTTCATTTGTGAACCTCCCTAGCCCACTGAAGTGCAGATTTGTTATGCCTTTATCTATTGCTAAGTTTTACCTGGCTATATTTCCTCACTTAGGGATTTCTTTCTGTCTAAATTATATTATAGAAATAATCTGTACAAATATATGAAAGTAAGCAGTAACATATTTACACGTTTATGCTCCTCCTTTTCCTTTTTTTCTTCTTCTAGGAATGGCATTCTTGCATGGTATTAGTATTGTTCTTATAACTACGATGCAATCATATCATCGAAAGGAAATTCCACTGACACATTCTCTCTACGTTATATACATGTAATACTACTTTACTTGTTGGTTGGGCTTTTCTCTTACAGTAATTTGGATTGATTGGGGTCACATTTTGATTGGTATGTTCTTTCTTGATGTGTGGTTTGCTAGACTTGATTATTGATTATATCAAATATATTGTTAAAATGATTTTTGATAAAATATTGTGTAATATTAGTAGGGTATTTTTGCCACAAAATCTAGCAAGCCTAGTGCAAAGCCCCACTAGGTAGAACCAGACCTTATGGCAACAAGAAAAAAGGCTGCCACTGTCACATCAACAACCTTTCTCTTGCGCTTTAGTGGTATTTGACCACAAGGAAAGCTTCCCTAAATCACCTAAAATATATTTAATTACTATTGTTCAAGGTGATAGATATAATGTCTAATAAATGGAATAAAGTACCGGCAAAGCTTGGAAAGGCCTAGATATTCTATGTCAAGGTTAAAATACTCTATTTCTAGACCAAAAAGATGGCTATTCTAAGTTGTTAGAGTAATGATCATTTGTCATATTCTAGAATTATTTATGTTAAGTATTTGTTATGTCTCAAAGGTTAATTTGAGGTAGAGAATTATCAGTTGGGAGATTTGTGGAGAGATTGTAGAGGGATTGTTGAGAGATTGTATGAATGATTGAATCAAACATTTGTTTATGAGCATGTAGAAATATTGGTCTTCTAATGAAAATGTGTGAGCTTGTCTTCTAATTACTAAATTTGTTCATTGCTCCATTTTTTGTTGGTGTAATAATCTTCATTTGGTATTAGAGCAAGTTGAAAGAATTTGTGAAACCTAGTGAGATGTTTAAGTTTGAAACTCCATGAATAATGTTTTTCTGTTGATCTTAGATTTCCCCACATGGAGCTTAGAGTGTGAAGAGATCTACATGGAAAAACAAGTTATATGAAAAAACTTGTGAGAAGAAACCTTCATGGATGAGTATGTTGTGTGTATTCTTGTGGAGAAGAATGTGGACAAAGTCGTGGCAAGCTATTGTGTGGGGATGCCCAAATTTGTGCATTGAAGAGCTTGAACAATGTGGAAAGTACACGAACCTGCAACATGTAGCATGGACCTGCATGTAGCATGGACTTGCATGTAGCATGAACCTTGAACCTGTGTGGAGCAATGTGTACCTTGAACAAAGCATGGAGTAACATTCGACAGGACCCAAGGCAGGACCAATGGAGCAGCGTTCAATGAGCCCAAAGGCAGTGTGCAGTGTGTTAGATTTTGTAGCATCGGACATGTGTTATAGTCTCGATTTGTGTCTAAGAGGCTAAGGAACACGAGATCTCCAAAACCCAGAAAAGGTTTCGCGAGATAAGCTTGCAAAACGCCTCAATTAAATTAATTAGACATCATTTAAATTTGTCCTAAGTCTAACTTAGGAAAACTGGTTAACTAATGGGAATTAATTAAAGAAGATTGAGAATGCTCTAGAAACTCACATGGATCGAGTTTGAGATGATCTTAATCGTTGATGAGGATTCAATCATGGTCGTTGAAGCTCCAACGAGATTATAAGAACAAGTCGATGGGATGGAGGTAGATACAGTTGTGAGAGTAAGCCCTAGGCAGATTGAGCTACCCAGTGCGCTGAAATTCAGCGAGAGATGAGTTCGAGCCAGAGGGAAAAGCATCAATGATTGAGAGAGTAGTAGAGAGTTTCGTAGGATTTTTCCAGTGTCGGAGAGCCAACATAAGGGAGGCAAAATAGCGAGTACGAGCAACTAGAAACCTTAGTGCGAGTGTCAGAAAAGGAGTCATTTCAGTTGTTAAAGGCCGGGAGACCACCTAAAAGGCAGAGCGAGTCATTTCTAGAGGTAGAGGGAGGCTAGACGGCTCAGTTGGAGTTGAATTGTAGGTAGTAGGAATTTCCTAGGCCAGTAGTGCAAGTTTCAGGCAGGCCGTGTTGCTAGGGAGAGAGAATGAGCAGGCTAGAGGGAGGTCGAGTTTGTCTGTAGAGGAAGATTTTTTCTCCATATTATTTTTGCCAGATAATTTGTTGGAGGATTGTCAATTGGACATCAAGATATTGTACTCAAATTTTTACTGCTGCATAATAATAAAATAAACCCTCATCTGTTGCACCGATTTTCCCTTCCCATGGGCGTTAGTCCAAAAATCATTGTGTTGATTTTATTGTGGGTGTGCATTATTTTCTCATCTTCCATTTTATTTTCCGCAACGAATTTTATTTTTGGTAAAGATTGCAATTGTGAGTTTATCAATATTTGTCGTAATAACAAATAAACTACAAAACAATTAGGAGATAAATTTCTAGTCAATTGCAATCAAGGAATTTTCACATGATATCAGAGCATTGAAGATCAAATCAAAGGCACATAAGCGAGAGGAGAAAAATTGTGCAGATTCAGAGGGAGATATGGGTACAATTTATCCTGATCTGTGCAAGCCAGCTAGGGGTGCGAATTGCAGAGGTAGTGAGGTTCAATTTCCTGTTGCAAGTGTTGGAAAAATTTGAATAGCCTCATAAGCAAAATTGACAGGCAGTGTGGTTGCCGGAAAGCAGTTTCGATGAGCAGATCAGTTCCTTGAGCGGATTTGGGTACAAAATTTTCGCAGCATGAATTTTTCGCTGTAGATTTGTGCAAGGACAAGAAGAGAAAAGCACACACTGAAGAGAAATTTCTAGAATTTCTCATAGGGTTTCTAAATCCAGATTCAGGAGGAAATCTAAGATTTCCATTGTAATGGGTTGTAGTAGTTTTTCCAGTCAGTGAGTGCAAGCTTTAGGAGTAGCAGATCGTCTGCCAGATTCCTGAGGACTCTCAAAGGTTGAGTAGGTTACCCAATTAAGGTGTTGCAGGCAGTGTGAGAGTCAGAGAAGGATTTCCGAAGGCAAACATGAGCAGATCTGCACATTCCAAAGGGAGTGTGAGTAGCAGAAGACATGCCAAGCGAGGAAGAGGAGATTTCCAGGTTCAGTCTCCATATTATTTGAGTTTCACAGAGATGGTCACAATAGGTCTTAGCAATCAGGATAGACCTGACGAAGCATCAAACTTTGGTGTCTGGAAGGCTATAATGCAATTCCTTTTGGATGAGAATGGCTTGAAGGAGTTTGTGACAACATGCATAGTTGTACCGATAGATCCTATCCATTTTCACAAGTATAAGAAGGATATGGCCAAAGCAAAGAGGATGGTCTTGGATGGAGTCCGAGATCATATTGTTCCACATATTGTAGATAAGGAAACAACAAAGGAAATGTAGGATGTTGTTGTGAAGTTATACCAGGATCCATCAGAGAATCGTAAGACAATTCTCAAGGAGAAGTTGAGGACCACGAAGATACAGAAGGGTGAAGGTGTGACTCCTTATCTCACCAGAATTTAGAATGTCCGAGATGAGCTAACAACTATGGGAGAGAAAGCAGAGGACAAAAAGCTCATGTGAATTGCTCTGAATGGGTTCACCAAAGAGTGGGCAACGTTTGTCAAAGGGATTACTAGACAAGACAAATTGCTAGACTGGGAATGTCTTTGGAGTGATTTCACTCAGGAGGAACTTAGTTTCAGTTTGGTCTAGGGCACTACCAATAGCAGTAGCAAAGTCTCAAAATTTTAGAAGGAAGAGGAGAATGTAGCCCTTTCCGGTAAAGGAAAGGTGAAGAAGGGTCCCAATTAGGGACATAGCTCAAAGGGAGGTGAAAAGAAGAAGAAGGATATGTCAAAGATCAAATGCTTCAGATGTGGTAAGTTTGGTCACTACAACACCCAATGTCCCAAGAAGAAAAAGGACAAGAACGGGGAGAAACAAACTGCTGCTTCGGTAGAGATAGATGAGTTAACCTCCAGATTAGAGGAGTTTTCATTTATAGCAGTTATACCTCCAAATGGAGGAGCGTAGTGCTTCAAAGTTGCAAGTTTGGGCAGGGTCCAAGGAGGACAACATCAAACAGGTGTGTCCTCATGGATCAATACCCTTGCAACAGGGGGGCCACAATGTTCAGTAGTAGGAGGATCAAGATGTCAGTGTGAAAAATCGATTACCCGATTCCTGTTGCAGCAAATTGATAATATTTCACCTACTTGTTAAATTACTTGAACAAGTTACTTGTAGTTTTCTACGACAAATACTGAAATACATACACTGCAGCGTACACAAAATAAAATATTGCGGAAACTAAACCCTGCACTAGAGAGAAATAAACACACACATCAACACAGTTGTTTTTGGACAATGTCCCCATAAAAACCCAATGCGGGAAAACCAGTGCAACAACTGAGGGTTTTATTTGTTATGCAGTAGTAAATTTGAGTACAAATCATTGGATGCCCAAACTAGCTATCCGATACAGAGAAATGTTGGCAAAGAGTTAGTGAGAAAAATCTCACCCTGATTCGGGAGATTCGACTCTAATCAAGGACCTTCTAACAGGCCCCATGCTGCATCTACGTAGCTTTTGCATCAACCCTACGCAGATCTGCATCACACTAGTTGGGCTCCGCGTCAATCCCACTGCTGACCTCCTGTTGTTTGGAAATTCGACCTCTTGGCCCTCCAGTCTCACACCCCGGCTTCTAGCACTGAATCTCGTCTCTCTTAGCTGCAATTTGAACTCCCTCTAAAGCTCTACACTACCTCTGTGTGGCACTACGCTGCCTCACTGAACTGCTCTCTACCTTCTCTACCTTGCACTCCTCGGATCTGGAAAACTTCCTCTGGTCTACTATCCCTACCCCTCTCTCACTGCTTCGACTTTACTTAATCACTTCTGGCAACTCACAGTTTCTACTCAGGAAATCAATTCTCTAGTAAAATCGAACTGCT
Organism: Pinus tabuliformis; assembly: GCA_031772625.1. Lineage (NCBI taxonomy): Eukaryota > Viridiplantae > Streptophyta > Pinopsida > Pinales > Pinaceae > Pinus > Pinus tabuliformis. Next base: position 2,038,716,611 of record CM062818.1, read on the forward strand.
CAAGTGTATTTATCCCACCACATCGAACTCCTTATAATCTCTCGTTAGAGATCCAATGACCAGTATTAAAACATAATTGATGGCTAAGATTAACTTGGAGTTGATCTCATCTTCTTCTAGAATATTCACACCTCATTTAATTAATACCCTTTAATTAACTAGATTTCCTAAGTTTAGGCTTAGGGAACCATTTAAAAAAGTTAATTATTTTAATTAAATCATCTCTATGTGGAATTTCCAAAAACGATTTCTGGGTTTTAGGGAATGCATGTGTCTTAGCCTCTCTACAAAGTTTCAAGGCTAGAGCACATCTGATGCTACAAAAATCAACACTCCCTCTTAGCGAGGAAAGTGCTCTAGTGTTGCAACCCACTGAAGCATCAATTTGAATTTGCAACACCTCCTATTGCGCTGCTAATGTCTGGATCTACTGCCCACCAACTACTGCGCAACTTTGATTTGAGTTGCATCTGTGTTGCTATTGACCCTACTGAACCACTGTCAACTACTGCATCTACATTGCAACCCTCTCTCCATCTGTTGTTGCTACAACTGCAACATTTGCAACGAAAAAAACATCCAAAATACTGAACTAACTGTGTTTAGTATGATGCATCTATCATCCAAGTTCTGAGTGCTGCTAGCCTATGCGCTGTTGCTGACTCTGCTCTGTGCCAACTGCACTACTGCCAACTCTAGCTTTGCATTGCTCAGTATCTGACCGCTACTAGCCACTGCATCTGTCACTCTAGCACTTGACTACACCAACGTCACTGGTCCATCCTGCTACTGCTGACTATGGGCTCCTGTAGCAAGGTCTTGATCCAAGAGGTGGGCTCCGTAAGGATCATGCCTATCTTATAGCTCTCTGATGCTACAACTTTAGATCACCCCACCCCACCCTTGGAGGCATCTCAACAATCATGGCAAACTCTTCCTCCAGCCTAGAGGAAAGCCTTTCAATATTAGCGGATGGAGCTTGTTGATCATGCTTCTCCTCCTTGCCCCTCTTTCTAAGAGGGCACTGAGTGTTGTAGTGGCCCATCTCACCACACCTGAAGCACTTGATCTTTGAAACGTCATTTTTCCTCTTGTTGCCCCTTTGATGCAAGGGCCACGTCTTCCTCTTCCTTTACGGCCTTCATCCTAGTATTGCTACTGCCACTGATTGTGGCCTTCACCAGATCAACCCATACACGTTCTCAATCTGGCAAGTATTCTCTGCTCAGGATGCTCTGTACAAACACTTGTCAATCTTAAAAAATGTTATCCAACGGTAATCGAACAAACTCTCTAGGTTGGGGCCCTCGCCCTACTAAAGCTAGTTGATCCCAGACTTCCTGAAGCCTCTTAAGGAAGGGGTCTATTCGCTCCCCTTTTCGCATCCTCGTGCATCTCAACTTCTCTTCTAAGTACATCTTTTGTTGCTCAGAAGATCCTTGATATAGCGTAGCCAAGGCATCCCACATCTCTTTGGTCATCTGTTTTCCAAAAATGTGACGTACAACGTGATCCCTCACCCCATCGAGGATCAACCACTTGGCCTTCGACATCTCAGCCCTGTACTTCTTGAGTGGATCTGCATCACTGGGTACAACTACCACACTGTCGACATACATCTTGAGATCATGCTCATCTAGAAGGCATGAGATCCTTGCCTTCCAAATCACCTAGTTGGATGCACCATCCAACTGATCTTGATCTCTCAGCCCTGCTGATGCCATCTCTCCAGAAAAAGTCGAACTACTCCCTCTTCTTCTTTGCGAAACTATTGCCTAGCTATTCGCACTCCCTTTTGGAGTGAGAAATCTCGCACACAACTACTGCTGCTCTGCTAGAAAAATTCGGACTTCTTGGTTGGAAGTCCTCTGAGGAAGAAATTCCCTCAGTATGTGTTATTCTCTCCCTTTGACGCTATTCTGCCAGCAACTGCTGCAAAATATCTGTGTCCCAGCTGAAGATGTGCTCTGCAAGGAAACAACATTACTCTTGTCTGCCTCTGGAAAGCTTCGATCTGGAGAATCGAAATTCTTTGTCGACTCACTCATAGAAATCGGTCTCACTCAAAACTTCGACCTCTTTGGCCCAAGGACTACGCTGCCTTATAGGATTTCGAGTTGTTGCATCTGCAATAAATTCGAACTCCCTCTTCCTTTTTGCTCTGAGCTCTCCTGCTCACAATCTGTGCTCTGATACCATGTGAAAAATAGGTTACTCGAACCCTGCTACAAGAAACTAATAATATTTCACCTACTTGTTAAATTACTTGAACAAGTTACTTGCAATTTTCTATGCCAAATACTGAAATACATACACTGTAGCCTACACAAAATAAAATACCGCGGAAACTAAATACTACATTAGAGAGAAATAAACACACACTCGACATAGTTGTTTTTGGACAATGTCCTTGGAAAATCCTAATGTGGGAAAATCGGTGCAACAACTGAGGGTTTTAATTATTATGTTGTAGTAAATATGAGTACAAATCATTGGATGCTCAAACTAGCTATCCAATACAGAGAAATGCTGGCAAAGAGTTAGTGAGAAAAATCTCACACTGATTCGAGAGATCCGACTCTAGCCAGGGGCTTTCTGACTAACCCCACGCTACCTCTGCGTCAACCCTATACAAATCTGTGTCACATTGGTTGGGCTCTACGTCAATCCCACAGCTGACCTCCTGATGTCTGGAAATTCGACCTCTTGGCCCTCTGGTCTCACACCCCGACTTCTGGCACTGAATCTTGTCTCTCCCAGCGGGAATTCAAACTCCCTCTGAAGCTCTGCGTTGCCTCACTGATTTCTCTCTGCCTTCTCTGCCTTGCACTCCCCATATTTGGAAAACTTCCTCTAGTCTACTATCCCTGCCCCTCTCTCACTGCTTTGACTTTACTTAATCACTTCCGGCAACTCACAACTGCTACTCAGGAAATCAATTCTCTAACAAAATTGAATTGCTCAAGTGTATTTCTCCCACCACATCGAACTCCTTATAATCTCTCATTGGAGCTCCAACGGCCCGGATTAAAACATAATCAGTAAGATTAACTTGGAGTTGATCCTTGTCTTCTTCTAGAATATTCACACTTGATTTAATTAATACCCTTTAATTAACCAGATTTCCTAAGTTTCGAGGGAACCATTTTAAAAAGTTAATTATTTTAATTAAATCTTCTCTAGGTGGAATTTCCATAAACGATTTCTAGGTTTTGGAGAATGAATGTGTCTTAACCTCTTTGCAAAGTTTCAAGGCTAGAGCACATTTGATGCTACAAAAATCAACAGTCAGCAGATGCATTTAGATCTTGAGAGGCAGTGTAAAACTAGTTGTAGTCAGATACTAGAGGGGCTTAGACAGTTACTAAGTAGACAGAGTAGAGCTAGTGCAATTAGAGACTCAAGAGACAGTTGTTTAAGCAAATTGCAGGGATAGTAGTTAAGTACTCAGTTGTAGTAGTTGAAGCATCATGAGATCAGATGCAGCGCATGAAGCATTGGCAGTAGTGCAGATGCAAAGTGGTTCAGCTATAGGGATAACAGGTGAATCAGAGTATGCGCAGTATCTTGGTGGACAATGACAGGTTGTTGCAGATGTCAGACACTAGCAGCGTGGTCCAACTACAGAGAAAAGATGTTGGTATAAGAGAGAACACCCTCCTCGCTAAGAGGGAGTGTTAGATTTTATAGCATTGGAGCATGAGATAATTTGTGAAATTTAAAATGCGAGATAAGCTTGTGGAATTTAAATCGCAAGATAAGCTTGTGAAACGCCTTAATTGAATTAATAAGCCATCATTTATATTTTTCCTAAGTTAATTCGTTAATTAATGGGAATTAATTAAGGAAGATCGAGAATGCTCTAGAAACTCACATGGATCAAGTTTGAGATGATCTTAATTGTTGATGAGGATTTAATCATGGTTGTTAAATCTCCAACGAGAGATTATAAGAGCAAATTGATGGTATGGAGATAGACATAGTTGCGAGAGCAAGAGCTAGGCAAATCGAGCTACCTAGTGCATAGAAATTCAGCGAGGGAGGAGTTCGAGCTAGAGGGAGAAGCATTAGTGATTGAGGGAAAAACAATAGAGGGTTCTGGAGGATTTTTCCAGTGTCGGAAAGCCAACAAAAGGGAAGTTGAATAACTAATGCGAGCAACTAGAAACCCCAGTGCAAGTGTTGGAAAGGGAGCCATTTCTGTTGTTGGAGTTCGGGAGACCACCCAGTATGTAGAGAGAGTCATTTCTAGAGGCAGAGGGAGGTTGGATGGCTCAGTTGCGTTGAAAATGTAACTATTTTCAGTCTTCATAATGGTTGTTGTATTCATTTCAATATGTATCCTATGTAACAAACAAAAGAAGAAAATAAAAATTTATTATTATTAAAGCATGAGTTTCATGCTTCTTTTGATGGTATTCAAGGTAAAAGCATGTTCTTCGTGCTTCTAGGGTTTCTTAGGTCTTAGGATTTATTGTCACGAGTCAAAGGATTCAACATCATGTTTATAAGACCCTTCAGGGCAAAATGTCATTAGAAAAAGAATTATTTTCAAGTCTAAAATGTCCTGGAAACTCCAAAAGTACAAGTTGGCCATAATAGCTTCAAGTCGGCCTAAAGGAGGGAATTCGACCCCTTAGAAAGGCTATATAAAGCAGCAGTTTGACCTCATTTGTCACTCACTCACCAAGAAGTTCAATCTCAAGGAAAAAATTTGATCTATATCTAGGAAGCAAAAGAAGAAGCTAATGAAGTCTAGAAGAAGAAAGGAAGGACAAAAGTCTCGTTTTTGGGCTTTATCTCTCTCGCAAGTGTGAAGGATTAGGGTTTCTGTAGCTCCCAAGAAGGTTGAAATTGCAGATCCGAGTTGCAATAGGACAAATTGCAGTCTCTCGTTGTTGGAAGGGAGAATACTCTATCTTGACCTCGTTGATCTTGGCAGGAGTTGTCTTACTTAAGGAAGATCTTAAGAGGAGGCTAAGTTACAGTTTATGCAGCTACTACAGGACTGAAGTTGTAGGTCAAAGTTGGAGTTTAATGTTGGTTAGTGCTAGATCAAGGAAGGACCTGTTGAAAGGGATGACTTGGTACTTGGAGTAGGACTTGGTCTAGGGTTTGGGTCTTTGTTGTCTCACTGAAAGCAGATTCTACAAGAAGAGAAGAGTTTTTTGGGTTTTCCCCTTGGAGGGGTTTTTCCCTCGCTGAGAGCATAATTTCTATGTCCTTTGTTGTTACTGTTTTTGTTTTTGATATTTGTTTGATGAAAAGATCTAAATAAAGAACATGAGAAGACTAAGTTCACAAGCAAATATTAAGGTTAAAGGAAAATTGATTTAATAAGTTTCCACATTGAATTTTCCAACATGGTATCAGAGCTAAGGTGAACAAGAAGGCTGCTGGAAGGATCATCTTGTGGACACAAATAAGGGTTTGTTTTTCAAGGGAAATCATATGTGTAAGTAAAGAAGTAGAATACCTATTGATTTGAAAGGAGAATTTCTACACTGGAGAAGATCAATATTACATCAAGCTCTCATCAAAGGAAGGCTTGAGAGGAAGACTACAAGAAAGGTTGTCTCTCAAGAGAAGGAGATCTATTTAAAGGCTCATTGAAAGGCTATTTGAAGAAATCATCAAAAGGATCTTGGTATCATTCATCATTCTTGAAAGTTGTTGTTGGAGGAATCTTAGGAAACATCTTTCAAGGACATTATTAAAGTTTCTTTAAGGTCTTGAGGGAATCAAGAAAGGTTGAAGAAATCATCGAGGAAGAGGAGAATCTTGGTTATCAAGTAAGTATCATATTACTCTATGTCTGAATCTACAAATAATAACACTTCTTTCTGCAAGGAGAGAAATAAGCTCGTTGGAGCCTCAAATTTACAATCATGGAAGAAAAGGATTGACCTGGCACTTATAGAACATGACATAATGGAATATGTAACTGGGGAAATTACTAAACCTAGCAAAGACAAGACTCAAGAACTAGCAAAGTACAAGAAAGGGGAAGTAAGGGCACAAATGATTATTGTTGAATCCATTAAGAATCCTCTTGTTCCATTTGTTACAAATTTGAAAACTTCCAAGGTTATGTACGACAAGCTAGTAAACTTATACTTTGTAAGTACATCAAGACAAAAGATGTATTTGTGGAATAAACTATACAAGATGAAGAAATCAAAGGATAAGGACAAGGCATCCTTTCTAATGAAGATATCTCAATTAAGATATCACTTATAGGGGCTTGGAGAAACAATTTCTGATTCAGAAATGACCATCTATGTATTAAATTCATTGCCACCATAATGGAGCAGCTTTGCAACAAGCATCTACTATAAGAAAGATTCAACTCCTTTTGATGAGTTGTGGGCTCAATGCATTTTGGAAGAATTTAGGATCAAGGTAAAAGATGACATTGGATTAGATGAACAGTCTCAAGCCTTTCTAGCTAGAGTCAAGAAGTTGAAGAAGGGAAACTTCAGAAAGTCCAAGAAGAAAGATATGTCCAAGGTTCAATGCTTTAAGTACAATGAATATGGACACTTTAAGAGGGATTGTCCAAGCCAATAGAACAAAAAGAGAAAGGAAAGAAGTGAGGCTCACATAGTCGAGGAAACAAGAGAACTTGAGAAGAAGCCGAAAAAAGAAGATGTGAAAGATCTCTACTATTAAAACAAGGCATCTTGTTCGTCATGTTGTTTGTAAAATTGGTCTTTCCTTTAGGATAGTATCCATTATTGTTTACTTTAGAAGAATCTTGTTTTTGGTATAGCATCATAGAGAGAAGCATGTGATAGTAGCATACTTAGAGTCTACTTAGTTAATTTGCTTTGAAGAAATCATCCAATCTTTAAAGATAAATAGATAGACCATTTTGCATATTGTTCATCCAAGCATTATCTAACATTATGTTAGAGGAAGTCATCTTGCTAAGATGGATCATTATGATCCTGTAAGAACCATCACCTTGGAAATTTCTCGGAAGAAAAATTGTTGAGATTTGTAGCTTGGGGGGTACTCCAAACCCTAGGCTAGAGGGTTGTGGAGGAATGGGCACACAAATATGTTTGTGGGCTTAAAACCCAAGCCTGTGGGATTTTCACCCAAGCATGTGGGTGTGACACTGGGGCGAGGTTTGATGACAAGAGTGATGGAGATGATAGAGGGAATTTGAGAGCAACCAAAGGCAACGAAAATCATTGAAATTTGTGTAGAAATTGAGTTATGAATTTTTTTTGTTGAGTGTGGGTGAAGAGGTCTACTAAGTCAAGTCGGGTAGCATGTTAGGGTGTCCTTTTAGGGATGATTGTTGACACCCACATAAAGCTATAAAAGGAGGATTTGTTGAGGCGTTTTAGACACATCCTAAGTGCATCATCTATCAAGAATAGATTTGAATTTGGTACAGATCTGAGGCAAGACGCAGGGGAGGCAAGAAGGACGAGTTTGGTACCAAGTTGGAAGTGGTTCTCTTATGTTTTGGGTGTTGAATTCTTGTAGAGATAGGCCACAGTGTCTTATGCCTGAACCGACCATCGAGGAAGCTTGAAAGGGAAATGTAAGATAACGGGTTCCCTAACAAAGAAGGTCGCAAGTCTGAGGTAAGTTATGGTGTGTTTCTATGCATGGTTTGAGGTGTATTTTGTCTATGTTCAAGCTACAAAAGAAGGTTGCTACACAAACGAGTTGCGAGGGTTCTCTTGTGGGATGAGAGTCCTAGTTTAGGTTCTCTTCCCTATTCGCAGATGACCCAGACGTAGCGTAGTTGAAACATAGGTATTATCCTTGTCTTAGGAGGTTGGGGCCCTTGTTGTAGCTATCCAATCTGTTGCAAGAGTTCTAAGGAAAAGCCTTGAGGCCTACAATAGTGCAGGAAGAAAGGTAGAAGGCAACGAAGAAGGGCAACCAGTTGGAGAAGGCAAAGCAGAGAATTAGGGTTGTTGATGTGCCCTAACCATACTGCTAGATGCATAGATCCCAAAGTAGGAGGCAACAACGGTATGTTGTAGATGTCATATTGTTGACGATATATGCTAAGTGGATGAGTTCCTAGGAGAGGACAAACTGTAAAATGTTGTTAACAACTAAGAGGAAGGGTAAACAGAGTGGTTGGATGCCCTAACCAGTGATCATATGCTACTACAATTTGTTGAGCCCAGATTTTTGCAATAAATCCTTTATTGTAGAACAAAGGGCAGTATTCTCAAAGATCTAGATCAGTCAAGTTTGGATGATGTGTGATCAGATCTGAAGGACAATGTATTGGGCATTTGTGGTCTATTGGAGGGAAGTGTGAGAGTGGACCAAGTTGGTAGGGTTGGAGAAACCTAAAGAACAATTGGTGGAGGATTATAGAGGCTTGCTTCGAGCCCAAAGAAACAAGTCTCTTGAATGACTAAGAGATTGTTAGATGCGGCAGAAGGAGAGCTCATAGGTTTGATCAGCTAGGAGCAGTGTGTAGCCCTAGACTTGCCTTGTGGAGAAGGACATCTACAACAGAAGTTGGGCAATCATCCTAGCTTGTGTTCATTGTTGGAGAAGGAATTCTAGCAGTGATAGGTGGCATCCCTCTGTGCCCTATGTTAGTCTTCATTGGAGCAGCACAGGAAGACTATGGTGGGCTGAAGTCCCTAAGTAGTTGAGGAGTAGCAGTGGGCAGATGAGAGTTGTTCACAAACAGATTTGTGAATAACTCGACAGGAGTGTCGATGTGTTGATGCTGAAGGATGAATGGTCAGCTAGAGATCAGATTGGATCCAAGATTCAGTGACCAGATGGACTTGGTGCATTGATAGAGGCAGGTGTTGCAGATCGGGATCTGAAGGACCAGACAGGTGTGTTAGGGTACAATCGAGAGTAGCTGAGAAAGTGAACTACATCCAGATGGTCAGAGTATCTTTATCACCGTAGATTGGTGGTCATCACGACAAACACCAATCCCTAGTTGTTGTCTTGTATCGGTGGATGTATCAGGGCCATTATCCCTAGTACAGGAGCCCTAGACTATTGTATTATCAGTTTGATAAATATAACGAAGTTGGTTTGTTGTATAAATTTGTAGAAAGTTGTGTATATTTTGTGCACTAGTAGATTTTGTTGTTGTATATTATTCCGTTGTCCAAAGTAGTCTTGTTGTGATACTTGGATTGGTAGCGTCAGTGATTTAAGATTATATCCTAGACTCTAGAATCATGGAAAAAAAACATGGTATTAGAGCTACTTTGAAGGGTAAATAAATCAGAGTGTGCACAACCAAACAACTTAGAGGGAGTTGGGATTGTCTAGATCACGGAGCAGAGGGTTCAGCTGAAGACATGGAGGTGTGGTCTTGACTGGCTTAGTAGATAGATTGGTTGGGAGTTATGGTGGATTGGTGGTGAACCTGGTGAACAAGAGTTTGTTATAGGACAGGTTGTTAATCATGGAATTCCTATGGCTTGCCAGGGATTGTTGGGATGGCTCGAGTATTTCTTTGGCATGGACGAGATTGGTTTGATGGAGATCTCTTCATGTGGTGGGCAAGAGATTGGCAAGCTAGCTTCTTCATCGGATCTAGTGGAATATCAATGACATCTTACATATCATAGTTACTCCATTGGATAGATCCCATGGCTTGATCTAAGGAAAAATATTATGTTTAACACCCATATGGTTATTGTAAATTGAATTCAAGGTCTCATCTTAGACCACATTTAGCTCAAACTCGACCTTTCGATGCCTTACCCCTAGTGACGTGATTGGAACTTAGGCACAACGACAACTTTCATGCATTACAATTAAATTATGGCATCCAGGGGCATTTGTCCCTAGCCTTGATAGTAAATTTAATAAAGTTTGATGCAAATCCAAAGAAAAAATATTGGTTAATTCACATCAAAAGTATTTAGAAACTTGTTATTGAACCTAAAACATAATTCTTTACTTGGAGCTTGGTGATGGGGACTCTCTGTATTATTAAGAGATTGACTTACTTAAGGTTATAGAACCAAAGGGTCAGTAATATGGCCATTTTTGAAACCTTGAAACATCTCCTCTAGTCACTATCTACTTGCTAAGAAGGCTTGGGCCTGGGTAGAAGCTCCCTATTAATAGTTTTTGTTGACCTCCCTATCCTACCTAACTTCCTTATTAGGTGATTATTTTCCATGGGCTCTAGATTTGCAATACACTGGGATGCTTTTCAAAGCTCAAGTGCTCTTTTTGATTTAGAAACAACACAATCTCTCCTATGATGTGGTGTCTCACTAATTCTCTTATATAATGTTGCACTAGCATGTGCTAACTTGATTATACGGATAGATGTACAATGCTTCAATGTATGGTTAGATATGGATCACCTACAAAAGTTATTGGATTCTTAGCTTGAAGCCCCATGCAACATGAGTAGGGTGCCTCTAGACCTACCTATTATGTACCTTCCTAGAGATTCATTTTTTTTAATATCGTTGAGATCTCTCTCTTAGCTAGGCTCAATGCAATCTAGATTTGTTAGTTTAACTGGGTTTGTCGACAATGGGGCTCAACATAGAGTGGGATGCTAGGTTCAAAAGTGATAGGATCTAGCATGCAACTAGATACTTAGACCCTTGTGGATGGGAAAGTAGCTTCTTATAATGGCAGTAGGATTTATGCAAGACCTGTTAATCTATCTTGTCATTGATGTCAATATGGCACTAAACGAGATGGAAAATATTCTTGAGATGCCTAGTTCCAAATGATGTCATAACTCTTGTTTGAAGAAGATGTCAAGCCATGAAGATGTCAATCAACTAATGAAGACGTCTTGCCCGAACAATTCCTTGAACTAACTATAATGTTTTTGAGTGCCAATCATGTGCCTTGATTAGTGATCTAGACCTTAGGTGCCAAAATACAAGCCTTTGAAGTGGAGGACTATAATTGATGAAATTGTACATGTGATAATGTCATACTCTTTAAAGAATGACCACACTGACATAATTGGATGACTACTTTGGTGTCTATGACAAATCAATGAAGGATGCACTATGACATATTACTGCATTATCATTGAATACATGATGTTATACCTTCATAATGATTCTATATACTATCATGATGACATCTTTGGTGCAAAACAATGGAGAAGCCACGTTGTCCCAAAACATTCCTCATACTGTTGCAAATATTTTTTGCACAGAAATTTAAGGATAGTCACAAGGAAATTAATTTTCACTACCTTAGAGGTAGCCTCTCAATGTGATTCCTATACCATCTTTTAGAGCATAATTTTTTCATTCCAACATGCCCTCACATGCCTCCAAACTCCTAGTAGTTTGTGAGCTATCGAATTTTCAAGTTAAAAATATATATTTCTGCGAGTAAGCCAACCTATGCCTAAACAAAACTCATGTAGGCTTAACTAAAAGACATGTTTGTTTGTTTCATGCACAATATATATATATATATATATATGAGGTCCTCAATGCCTTTAGAGCTTAGAGCAGTTCAGATTATATAAGGAAGAAGATACAACAGTTCACATCTCATGAACAGCAAGAGCACATACTTCTGAAAGCATACATTTATCTTTGTGGAAAATTGTGGATTAGGGCTTGGTGAGTCAACATCCCGTAAACAATATGAGGCGCACATTTTCTAAAGGATCTGTCTTTGTGAGAACTACGGATTAAGGGCTCTCGGATTGTGCACCAATCAACACGGAACTGTGCACCAATCAACACCAAACTGTGCACCGAACAAGGATACACCAACCTCGCATTGTTGGTTCACTTTGCGGACTGAACATGATTACATGGTACTGACTGTGTGTTGGATTATTAGCCCTCGGATTGTGTTGGATTTCAAACTGTGGTAAAGTTTTTAGTTAAGATATATTACTGTTGTCTTGGTGATTTGGTTTGGATCTGTAGCAGCCCTCTCCTCGACCTATGGCAGAGACTCTTTTGATGGTATAGCAGCCCTCCTTCAGAGACCTCTTTTGGTGATATAAAAGCATATTAATTCGGACCTGAGGTATCATATTCGGGCCTGTAGCAACATATCAAAATTTGGATTAGTAAATTGGTGCAGCATGGTGCCAAAATATTATTGCTGAAGTTTTGGTGCAGTAAGGACATTGGTGAAGCTGTGGTGCAGAAGTCTTGGTGCAGTACTAAAATCTTGGTGCAGTGTTGAAGTCTTAGTGCAAGAACATTGGTGCAGAATTGATGAAGAAGTGTGGTGCAGAATAGATGGTGTAGTATGGTGTATAAATCCTTGTGTAGAAGTATTGGAACAATTTGAACAATGGTCTAGTGCAGTGTGGTGCAAGGACATTTGTAAAGAAGAATTGTCACAATCTAGTGCTGAAGTCTTGGTGCAGCAATGGTCCAGTAGTCTTGAGATAATCTGGTGTTGAAATATTGGTGTAGTGCAGAAGTCATGGTGCAAAATTTGGTGCAGACCTTTGCAGGTAACTTGAAGTAATATTTGGGACTAACCTTGGACCAGATTTGATGAAGGTGCAGAACTTGGTACAGTTCATTGAAGTCATGTTGAAGTGTTGTATTGAAGATCATAATGCATTGTTGATTGCATGATGAGGTAACTTGACGATATTGATTGGGTATTATGAAGAACGGTGGTGACACTTTCTGTATGACAAGGTTGTCATTGATGATGTGACGTGGAGACTAAGTGAAGGGATCATTGAAGATTGACAGGGCTAGGTGGAGGAGACTTTGGGAGTCGTGAAACCAAACATATCTTGATAAAGAAAAGCTATAGGATTGGTGTCCTTGGAGTTGGTGCTCCTAAGCTCAAGGTTGGTGCCTTGGATAAGATAGGTTCGAAGCCCTAGGGGTCGGAGCCTCACTAAAGTCCAAGTAGGTGCTTGGCACATCCCAGGTTGGAGCCTAGGTGTCTTCTTCTAGGGTTGGAACCCTACCTATATTGTACATGATTCATTGTAAATATTATATTAATAAAACTATTTATTTCTATTGTTCATTTTGTGTTCTAAATATAAGTGATCTAATTGGTAAAATTAACAATTGAAAAGAAATACCAATTCACCCCCCCTCTTAGTGTTTCCAATAAGACCTAACTGTTCTAAGTCCTCATTAATGGGCAGGACCCTTTTAAACCCATTGACATTGATTCTTCATATATTTAATAGGAGACCCATGATGACCACAACTAACTTCTTGTTATAGTTGGCATGGTCTCCCCTTAGTATGTTTATGCTTGGGGCCTTTGTGGTTTTGATTATGACACTTTGTTGGGATGTTTTGGCATAATCCATCACCTTGTTTTTGCAGTAGCTCATGAAATTAACTCTAGGATAAGGTTTTTTGGCTTGTTCCAAGTCCACCTTTTGAGTTTTTTTTGTGCTTTTGGAGGCTATGTGGACAACCTATCTTTTTATATTAAAGATTGTGCATATTGCATATTCATATGGTTTAAAGGAATCTTTATTCAAAAATAAATAAATTGATGTGTGATTATTTTGGCAAAGTAGACATTGAAAAATTTGGTGCAATAAAAGAATGTAGGATTTGAAACATGGAAAACTCACCAAAAGGAAAGCACATATTTTGGATAAGGAAGAAATTGAGGGACTATATTGTGTACCCTTTGTTCCTTCATAGGTAGAAGGCAAATTAAATTTTTTATCTTGTGATTCTCATGTGTCAAAATACATGAGTAAGATAATTGAATGGTTTGTTGAATTTGTTGAGAACAAGTAACGACCAGATATGTTCATTATGGGTAGTGATAGAATGTTATGAAACCAACTCACAAAAAGATAGAAAAGATAGATCAACGCCATAGAATTTAGCCTCTTCGAGGGGGAAACCTCATTTACATTACACAAATGAAAAATTCTTGGATGATACAAATGACAAGACCTCCTTTCTATATATAGGAGTCTAAGGGGTCATAATATAATCAGAGCCGACATAACAATGATAATGTAAGGGCACAATAATAACAATAGTGGGCTTCTATGGGGCACAATAATAACATTATGGGGACTACATGGGCACAACAACATAATAAGGGGGTTGTACTAATAACAATAAGGGGTTACACTAGTAGTCTAGGGACCTAACATGCCCCTCTCCTTCAAAAAGTGTTGTCCTCAATGCTTGAGTAGTTCTTGATGCTTCTGTATAAAATTCTTGTCCTCCCATGTGGAATATTCAGCGGATAAGTTCTTCCACTTGATGAGATACTCTGAAATTGATCGATTTCATAGTTGTCGGGTTCTTGTTTCTGTGACTGCTCTAGGTTCCAATATGATTTTTCCTTCCTTGTCAAGTTCTGGAAATATTGTTTGAACTGGGATCTTCTGTAACTTTTGAATGAGTGGCCACACTTCTTCGTCCTTCTTCCATTCATCCCTTGATTCATTTATCCAATCTGGGTGGATAATAGAAATAACACAAAACAATGCTTCCACATCCTCATCCTTTCTTAAGAGTGCATCTGCAACAACATTTTGCTTCCCTTTTTTGTAGATGATTTCAAAGTCATAACCCAACATATTTGTGACCCATTTTTTGGTTCTTCTAAAGATAATCTTTGTTTTAAAAAGTATTTAATACTGTCATGATCCATTTTTACCTTGAAGTGTCTTCGCATTAGGTAAGGTCGCTATTTCTTAAGTGCATGCAGTATTGCCAACATTTCCTTCTCATAAATAGCTTTCTTGAGGGACATTTGTTTGTATGGATGTAACCATAAAAATACCCAATCGCCTACATCAAAACTTCTTTCATTGCGATGTTGATATTCATGTTGTTTCGTTCGATTCTGCACCAAAGTGGCGTTATCCTTTAAAAGTTGGAGAACTTGTTGTTGATGCTCGATGTGAACTTTCATTGCTTGAATCTTTTTCTTCTTGATATGTCCTTCTATCTTGAGAGTTTTAGGAGTGGTAAGTTCTTCCAATGCATTACAAGATATGGTCATATTCATTTCTTGATGCTTGATATAATCTTTCACTTCTTGAACGTTTTTCTTCTTGATATGTCCTTCCATCTTGATAGTTTGAGGAGTGGTAATTCTGGCCAATGCATTACAATATATGGCCGGATTCATTTCTTCTTTCTTGATGTGATCTTTCACCTCTTGAACCTTTTTCTTCTTGATATGTCCTTCTATCCTAAGAGTTTGAGGAGTGGTAATTCTTTCCAATCCTTTACAAGATATGGTCAGATTCATTTCTTCTTTCTCTGGGGTTGGTTCTTGGTGTATATCCTCTTCTTTTGACATTTCTTGATCCTTTTCTTCCTCCTCTCCATAATCAATGTAAAATAATTTCTTCTCAACACACTTATGACTTTTAATGTATTTGTTATCACAATTGTAACAAAGCCCTTTTGTTATTTTTTCTTCCAATTGTTGTGGTGTCAACCTTGTAGGTTGTGGAAGGCTAGGAGAAACAACACTTCCATCTTTATAGTTGTGAGGGATAGACTTCCTTGTTTCCATAATTTTTCTTTCCACTTTTCTTGCCAACCTGAATGCCTTCTCCAATGAATCAGGTTCCCAAAGACGAACCTCATGTTGAATGTTATCCTTTAAAGTCCCTATGGAGACATCAATCCTCTACTTCTCTGGAATATCATTTTCCCTTATATTCAATTTTTGAAAGTCCTCAATAGGCTCTGCCATTGAACACTTTTGTTTGAGATTTATCAATTGGCTAAAGAAGGTGTTTCTCTTTGTATCCTCATAATGTGCTATCATTTCCTTCGTGAAAATTGACCACATAACAAGCGGTTAACGAGAACAAAGCCCTTTATACCATAAAAATGGATCTGGTTCTAAATATGAAGATGCAATATGTACCTTTTGTAACAGTTGCACCTCATGTAGATCAAAATATTTCTCCATCTGTAGTATCCAATTTACTGGATCCTTGCCATTAAACTTCCTCATATCACCTTTTTTGATTTTAGGAGCTCGGTCTTGAAACGATTGTAACTCTGTAATTTCAGATCTCCAAGTAATGAAATTGTGTCTTGTAGTAGCCCTCTGAGTCCTCTTTCTAACCCCACAATTATGATTAAGATTGGATTCTGCAAGGAAGAGTTATGTCAAATATCCCACGATGACCTGATTATAGGCTAGTTCAGTAGAGCTAACTTGTACGAAGTGCCACGTGTCACTGTTTCAATATTAGGACCTCAAACCGATACAAAGAAAACTACAGTCTATCCTCTTTCCGCAACTTCTTACGAAATTTCAATTTGATGCTCAGAGAGAATGCTATGATGCTTTTCCCAAGGCCACTTGTTTAGGATTTAATTCGGAGTCTAGAAAAACCCTAACTTCCTTAGATCATATATTCGAAAATATAGTGAGACAAGATCTGAAATTCGGACCTGGGGTTAAGATCGATTTCTTCTCAAATGGTTTTTGGTTTAGCTTATAAAACTTCGTAGCAAAAAAGTTACAGCGAAAATTCCACGATGCCCTGTTTTAGATGAAATTATGGAGCTTGCAAAAATCCTAAATTCCTTTGATCATATCTCCGAAAATATAGCGAGACAAGATTTGAAATTCAAACCCGAACTTCACCAATATTTCGGCTCAAATGGGTTTTAATTTTAGAGTCTGAACCTTCGTAGAAAAACAATTATAGTGAAACTTCCACGATGACCTATTGGAGATGAAATTATGGAGCTTGCAACAACCCTAACTTCCTCAAATCATATCTCCGAAGATATAACGATAAAATATCTAAAATTTGGACCCAAGGTTCAGATCGATTTCTTCTCAAATGGGTTTTATTTGTAGCGTTTGAAACTTCGTATAGAAAGCATTATAGCAAAAGTTCCACAATGACCTGTTTGGATCAACGAAACCCTAAAATCCAAAGCTCTGATACCAAATGTTATGAAACCAGCTCACAAAAAGATAGAAAAGATAGATCAACGCCATAGAATTCAGCCTCTTCGAGGGTGAAACCTCCTTTACATTACACAAATGAACAATTCTTGGATGATACAAATGATAAGACATCATTTCTATATATAGGAGTCTAAGGGGTCATAATATAATCAGAGCTCACATAACAATAATAATGTAAGGGCACAATAATAACAATAGTGGGCTTCTATGGGGCACAATAATAACAATATGGGGACTACATGGGCACAACAACATAATAAGGGGGTTGTACTAATAACAATAAGGGGTTACACTAGTAGTATAGGGACCTAACATAGAACACATTGTTTGGAAGGAAGAGGCATTGTTTAGATCAAGTTAGGAGGTGATACATTTGTGTTTAACAATGTCCTTTATAATCGACACTTGAAAACTAATCATAAAATTTGGTAAGTTAAAATAACCAATGGAAGTCCACATTCGCATGTAATTTTCAAAGGAAGAGATAATTCTCTTGTGGTGGAAAACAATAAATCAAAAGTGCTTGTATTAGGTGTGCAGGAACATGACCTTTCAATTTTTTGGCTAGCAAGGTAAAAATATTACATGTTTTGGTGACTAGAAGAAAAAAGAACAATAACAACAATAGTTCATTATTAATAGAGGTAAGAGCATGACAATTTCAATGTCTTTCCTTATTAACAAAATGAAAAATGGTGCCTAAACTAAGTTTTGAATATGATAAAGCTTGTAGGGTTAAAGTGGTGTTGGATTTAGTGCATTTTGACATTTGGAAATCCATAAATATTTCCATATTTTCATATGCATGGAACTTTCTTTTGTTAATGATTTCTATGGAATATGTGAGTTTTTTTTTAAAGGATAAATTTGATGCATTTTATGGAGATATGGTATTTAAGGTGACAATAGAAAATTAGTCTCAGCCCATTGTTGTAATAAAGGAGGAGAATTATGTTTAAATAAATTAGCAAAACAAAAACAAATTTTTTTTGAGAGTATTTCATTTTTAACCTCATAATTCTGTAAATAGGATGTAAGTGCACACAAGTTATGAGCTTTAAATTTGCGTAAGGAAGAAAGATATATTTAATGTAATTTGTTTTTTATTTTCCATATCAAACCCTTGTTTGAAAAAAGGTTCGAAAAAGTAAGGGCATTATAAATGAGACTAGGATGAAAGTGTTTGAAATACATCATAGATTTTATTATTGCAAGAAATGTTGGTTTTAACCCTGTATAGTTAATTGCTACAAACAAATTCTTAATAAACAAAAAAAAAGTGTACACACCCACACACATTTAACATATATATTTTACCCTGAAAACCTAAATTGGGAAAACCAAAAAGATTTTTAAGTATATATTATCTCCTTATAATGTTACGATAAATATGTATATCCCAAAACATTCATAAACCCCCAATCTATTACCCTTGGATTTTTGGTCAAGTTAATTGCTTAATAATTCCAACGTATATTATTGTCCAAAAGTTTGTAGACTTTGAGATGCTACACTAAATGTGCAAAGTTTGGAGTATCAATATGTTTTTAAAACTATGCTATGGGAAGGGAACATAAGTGCATTAATACATAAAATAAATCTAGGAGATGTCTAATATACGGTGCTTCAGTACAGGGTCCCTTCAGAAACCAATCCCACTTCTACCAAACAACAATTTAAACACGATAAACGAAAGGGAAAAGCAATGAGATATGGTGATCATTAGGGTTGCGAACAAAGCCCCTGCTTGACAAGACATAGGTCTGTCACACTAATTGAACCAGACAATTACGTAACCAAGAGGGTTGCAGTGTATATCATTTCCCTTCAATGATCGATCTCGCTCTAGAAATTAAGCAATAGTTGCAAGCAACAAAACATTCAATAATAAGGAAAGGGTACATTCAAGCAAGCTATGATCTATGAAAGAAAAGCAACTAAGTTATACTACATCACAAAAAGGAAAGGGGTGGGGCAGCATGACCCGAGTTGGTGGGCCCTCCCAACTGGTGCCACACTGCCTATGAAGTTATGGAATCAAAGTTGATTTACACCACCAATTATCTCAACACCAACAATCAACATTTCCATTAATCCAACAATGATTTCAAAGTTACATATTTGTCATCAACAATTTTCCAAATGGTCAGATTTTCAACTACAAATATTTGGCAGCATCCTCTCTGTAATCTACTTTATTATAGATCCTACAATTATCCTCTATTAGTTTTTGGTAGCATTGGAAGTGCTCTAGCCTTGAAAATTAGTGGAGAGGCTAAGGGACATGAGTTCTAAAGCCTACCCAGAAATCGTTTGGTGAAATTCTACTCGGATTGTATTTTATTAAAATAATTAATATTTTTAATGGAGTTCCTAAGTCTAAACTTAGGGAAATTAAAATATTAATGGGTATTAATAAAAATATGGGTGAGAATGATATAGAAGGCAGATCAAGTCATGTTTTAATCTTAGCATTGATTAGAGACTAAATTTCGACCATTGAAGACTCAACAGGAAAAGTAGAAAATGGAGGCTTAGGGTTCATTTGGAAACAGAGAGAGAGAGAGAGAGAGAGAGAGAGAATTGATCTAGAGTTCGATTTCTAGGGCTAGGAAGCTGAGAAATTCGAAATAAGTGATCATTCAGTAGCAGAGGGGCAGTGAGAATCGGAAGAAGGACTTTCTGGAGAAATTTGATAGAGAGGTAGAGAGATCTTGCAGAGAGGCAACTCAATAGCCAGGAGAGCTGACGTTGGCCCAGTCTGGGCCCCCGTAGTCCTAACGCAGAGCCAGAAGGGCCGGCGTAGAGTAGAAAAGTTGCATGTCAAGCAGAATCCAGAACTTCCGGAACAACCAGAATTTCCGG
This sequence comes from Pinus tabuliformis, assembly GCA_031772625.1. NCBI lineage: Eukaryota > Viridiplantae > Streptophyta > Pinopsida > Pinales > Pinaceae > Pinus > Pinus tabuliformis. The sequence goes on from CM062818.1 coordinate 2,038,736,360, forward strand.
AACTGTCGGAACTACCGGGAACTTCTGGAACTGCCAGAACGGCCAGGAGAGATAATGTGGAGGGTAGAGAAGGTGACGCAGGGCCAATGCAAAAATAGCCGGGGTTAGCCAGTCTTGTGCCAGATCATACAGAATACTGTTGGGTGAAGTGAGGTAAAACTCACTCATATTTTCCACTAGTATTTTCTTTGTAAAGGATTGCTAGATGAGCATCCTAGATTTGTATTCAGATATTTCTTTTGCATAATAATAAACCCTCAGAGCTGCTGCACTAATTTTCCCGCATTAGGTTTTTCCGGGGACTATTGTGTCCAAAAATAAGTGTGCCCTATGTATCTTGTTCTTTGCTCTATTTTTTGTTTCATGAGATCAAATATTTAATTAGTGTAGGTTTCCAAAGTAATTTTCTTAAGTATTCATAAGAATAACTTGGTTAATGTATATTAAAAATCAAGTAGATGAAGCAGATTCAGATTTGCTATAGTAGGGGTTCCTTCAGTAGTTGGAATTTTCACATCCTCCCCACAACAACCACAACCCCCCAACCTTCCCTTAGTCCATACATTTATACAAAAGAGCAAGGGGGTGAATTTGAACCAAATCCCCCAATTATGGATTGTCAAATCATGGGAAAATTGCAAGATATTGTCTTTTATGCATCCTTGGCGGATCTTAGTTGAAGAACAACTAAATATATGATTACGTATGATTAATTTAACATATAAGAATATAAGAATAGGCCTGATTTGGTTCCTTTGATGGTTGATTGCTTTGTTTAGGATGCGGTATGACAACGATCGATGCCATAAAGATACCCTTGAAAGAACCATGTGTATCTCCCGATCCATGCACTTTTTGGGGAAATCGCTTATGAGTCACCTAATTTGGGGTGCTCTAAACAAAATGCATGTCCTGGAATTTTGAAATTCTTCTTCATTTCTCTAGAAATCGCGTTGAAGTTTGTTAATCGTTTCTTCCTACACATTCACTAAGACATTGATTGTGAGTTTGAGGCATGTGGAATCAATCTAGGTACAATCTAGATAACATGAAACCATGTCATCAACTCTAGGAACAAAACCCATGTCCCATAATTCCTCTTGGATCTACGTGGATATGCCAACCTTGGAGGTAAACTACATGATTGCATAGGAGTTATGAGAACCAAATTAGGAAAAACCTTCATTAATAAAACCAAGCATAATCCTCTTTAATTCATTAAAAATAAAAGAAATAATGATAATTAACTATATCAAACCTTGTTGTGGTATATTCATAAAAAAACATGGTAAGAAGGGCAATGAGTGTGTTGAAAAATGCAGCAAGAAATTCTCAAATTGATTTCTCCTTGATTAAATTGAGAAAATTCAAATTTACACATCAACAAACAACTTGGATGATGTTAACTTGTGTGACATGGCTTGTGTCACCCAGTTTACTTAGTAAATTCAAGTTGGAGGAGTTAGAGTTCATTTCAGCATCTGTGATTGTTAATTTATAGCGATCAAGGTCAGTTATCTAAAGTTGTTTTCAGTTAAACTAGTTCCATTTGTTGGAGGAACTAGTGGAAGGTCAATTAAGCAGTGGGACTTCATTCAAACTCAATTATCATCTAGTTAACTGATCAATCGACCCAAAATAGCTAGTGCATTCAGAGAAGTCGAGTTACCCAGTTGAGGTGGATATTCCAAGGCAATGTAACATCAATTGTAGACTAGTCTTGAGTGTACATGTGTTACATGCCGTAAGATGATCAGCATAAGGAATTGCACAATTCAATTTGAGGAATTTCCTAAATAATAGGGACTTGATTCCTCAAGCAACAATGCAAGGAAATAGGAGCTCAAGCAGAGAAAAAAATTGACGAAGTCTAGGTCAGAGGCCTTCAGTGAGCAGATACATAGGCTATGCACTTGCAAGGTTTGCTCAGTTTAGAAAAGCAATTGTAATACATTTGTATTCATTTGATTAATGTAAGAAGGCATTGAGGTTTTTAGCATATTACTTTCCTAAGATAAAAATACTTGTTGCATGTGTGTTATTTCTTCTTTCATGACTGAGATTTTTGTTCTAAATTATGAATTAATGTCCATAGAGCAGTAGAGTAGGTTTTTGTCTTATGATTTTGATTAAAACTTCATGAGCAGTTGCAAATCTATAGCCTAATTTCTACATGGTATCAAAGTAGATTCACAATAGAGTAGGAAATTCTTAGTTGTTTCTCAAAGGTTCAAATTTGAAGAACATTGTAGTAGGATTTCTTCAGAGCTGAGAAGATGGCCTTCAATGGACTAAGGCTAGAGTATGCTTTGGAAATCACCTCAAATTTTGTTGCATGGAAGGATCACGTGGAGGCAATATTGGATGACAATGGATTGCTTGAACATGTCAAGACATATATTCCATGACCACCAACAACTAATATCTAGGACCTTGCACAGTGGAAGAAAGATGTAGCCAATGCAAGGAGAATAAACTTGGAGGGAGTATGGGATCATATTGTCTCAAATATCCATGGAAAAGAAACTTCCTTCGCAATGTGGAAAGCATTGACAAAATTGTTCGAGAATAGTAGTGAGCACAAGAAGTTGGCACTCATGGATAAACTTTGAAGTATCAAGATGCAAAAGAATGGCACTTTACCGCAGTATCTGAGCATGTTCACACAATGTCATGATGAACTGGGTGGGGTCGGTGTTATTGTCCCTGAAGATGACTTGGTAAGCCTAGCCCTTCTGGGCCTTCCCAAGAGTTGGCATAGCTATCAAGATTCGGTGAATGAGAGGGAGAAAATACCGAATTTGGATTGCAGGAAATAAGGCATAATACCAGTGATGGGACTTCATCCAAGGGAAAGGATGAAGAAAACTTTCCATTGGCTAGAAAGGCAAAGAAGGGAAAAGGGAATAAATCCCAATCCAAACCAGAATCTAGTCAATGGGGCAAGAAGAAAGATTTGTCCAACATTAAATGCTTCCATTGTCATGAATTCGAGCATTATGCCACGAAGTGTCCACAAAAGAAGACGAGCAAGAAGACCTCAGGAGGAATAGAAGGTAAATCTTTGGCTTCATATTTGGAGCTTGACTTTACCCTCATTGCATACATGGCCAGTACAATGATGGGGAGCATGTGGTACTTGGACTCAAGTGCATCATTCCATATGATAGGGTGCAAAGACTTTTTCAGTGACCTGGAGGAAAAATATTTACAGATGCACATCGAGATGGGGGATGACAAAAGGTATAACACGACTAGGATTGGTACAATCACCTTTAAAAGGGAGTCGGTCTCTCCCCTCAGGCTCAAGGATGTCATGTTCGTTCCTGACCTAAAGAAAAATCTCATCTCTATTGTAGTTTTGGAAGACCATGGTTATAATGTGATCTTCAGCAAAGCAAAGGCATTCTTGAGACACATAGACATGGAATAGGTGAAGCATATTGGGGTTCATGTGAAGAACCTGCACAAGCTAGAGGTGGAGGATTATGCTGCAATGAACACAAAGGCGGAGAAGGTGCAGAGTCGCGATGTTGGTGAACTTTGGCATAGAAGACTTGTCCATTTGCATCATGGCACATTGAAGATCATGCATCAGATAACTAGAATTCTCCCCAAAGGAACATTTGAGCAGCATGATGTATGCAAAGTATGTACTTTGGGGAAGTACACAAAATCCACATTCCATGATTGGGACAATAAAGCACATGCAGTCCTGAAAAGGATCCTCTCTGATTTCTGTGGATATTTCTCGATAGCCTCCAATTCTAGGCACAAATATTTTGTAATTTTTATTGATGACTTATCATGGAAGTGTTGGATCTTCTTCATGAGGAAGAAGGATGAGACATTATCCAAGTTCGTAGAATTCAAGGCATTAGTTGAGAAAGAAATCAGTGAGGAGGTGAAGGCTCTCAGGAGCGATAATAGAGGTGAGTACATGTTGAATGAATTTTTAAAAAAATGTGCAAAAGAAGGCATTCAATGAGAATTTAGTTGATGGTATGAGGGAACCATGGTAATGACCCATGGTATTGTATGTATGAGGCCTATATAGAGGCTAGAGACTCCACTTGGGAGATAGTCAAGGATTATTGTATGAATAGGCATATGGCTTGTGGAGTGTTCTCCTTCCTTAAGGAGTGAATGTATGGTGTTGCCCTACCTTAAGGGTTTTGATAATAAAGAATCATTTCTATCTATTTGATCTTGTTCTTATTGGGTATATTTGTATTTTCATATCAGATCTATAATATCTCTGGGTTAGATTTACAACAATTGGTATCAGAGCTACAACAATTGGTATCAGAGCTTCAACACCCCACAACCCACATAAGAATGGGGTGGCTGAGAGAAATAACCGTAGCATTATGGGAGCAGCGAGGGAAATTTTGCATGATCAAGACCTACCTCTACATTTGTGGGCCTAGGCATGCAACACAACAGTCCATTTGCAGAACCAGAGTCCTCATTAGATATTGGGCATGATTACCCTAGAGGAGGCTTTCTTGGGGAGAAATTCATATGTGTCGCACTTCAAGATTTTTGGAGCCTCTATTTACTTCCATGTCTCTAAAGAATCAAGGAAGAAACTAGAGCCGACAACAGAATTGGGGGTATTTGTGGGTTACATAAAAATTCCGCACAACTACCGTGTGTACTAACCATCCCTCAAAATGATAATTGTGCATAGGGATGTAAAATTTGAGGAGGGGAAAGTCATATGATTCTCTCTTGAGAGGGAGCTTCAAATCCCACCAAAGGAAGAGTTTTTAGCTCCAAAGGAGGAACCTCAAGAAGTTGTGGAGTACCCACAACTTGGGGAGCATAGAGTGGAAACAACTACTCAAGCATAACAATCCAGAGAAGGTAGAAAAAGGATCAGGGAAGCTGAGAGATTTGTGCAGGATGTGAGGGAGAATGTGGGTGCTCCTTCAAATTAGCGCGGGCAGAGAAGGTCACCAGATTGGTACATTGGCTATGTGGATTATTGAGCTTGTAGAGATCAAGCCATCCTATTTCGAGGAAGTAGTAGATCAACCTGTATGGGTTGATGCAATGGAGGAGGAATATGAATCCATTAAAGAACAATGTTTGGGAAGTGGTTCCAAGACCAACAGACAAATCAGTTGTGGGTTCAAGATGGATCTTCAAGGTAAAGCATGCAATAAACGAAAGCATAGAAAATTTCAAGGCTATATTTGTGGCCAAGGGGTACTCTCAAGTTTAGGGGATTGACTATGATGATACCTTTTCTCTTATATCAAGGTACTCATCCATTAGATCAATTATTGCTCTGGTTGCACATATGGTGTGGAAGATCCACTAGATGGATGTAAAAACAACATTCCTCAATGGATTTATTAAGGATGATGTGTACATTGAGAAACCAGAAGGTTTCGAGATTTTTGATTGAAATTCTCATGTCTGCAAACTCAATAAGCGTTGTACAGCCTCAAACAAGCACCTTGTGCATGGTACACTAAGATCGATAGCTATCTCGTCGGTTTTGGATTCACCAAAAGTGAAGCGGATGCAAACCTCTATCATATCTTGGTAGAAGGTAAATTGTTGATTATTGTTTTATATGTTGATGATTTGATTTTAACAGGTGATGAGTAGTTGATTAGATCTTACAAGGAGGACCTTGCAATAGATTTTGAAATAAAGGACATGGGTCTCACGCACTACTTCCTTGGATTGGAAGTATGGCAAGGCAATGGGGAATTGTTTGTCTCTTAGGGCAAGTATGCCAACGAGATACTTCGGAGGTTCTGCATCGATAGTTGCAAACCCATGGAGACACCTCTAGCGACCAACTAGAAGAAAGAGGGTGCCACTTCAGGTGAGGAAGTGGATGCTACTGTTTATCAGCAGTTGGTGGGTTCACTAATGTATCTTATGAACACATGACCATATATGTTCTATGAAGTCAACCAGTTGAGCCAACCTATGGTTAGGCCAACCAAATTATTTTGGAAGGCAACTAAGCATGTTCTATGGTACCTCAGAGGCACTACCCAGTTTGGACTATGGTACAAACGAATAGAGGGAGTGAAGCTATGTGGCTTCACAAATATAGATTGGGTAGGGTGTCCATTATACTGAAAGAGTACATCAGGTGGAATTTGCAGTCTTTCTTGGTATAGGAGGAAGCAAAGATTTGTGGCACTCAACTCAGCAGAAGCAGGATACATGGCTTCTAGCGAAGAAAAATATGAGGAGATTTGGATGAGAAATATACTTGTTGGATTGTTTTTTCAGATGATGGATCCAACTGTGGTCTGTTGTGAAAATCCTATTTTTCATGATCGATTCAAGCATATAGATATCTGGTATCATGATTTGTGGCATTTTGTGCAGAGGTGGATAATGTTGTTGCAATACATTCTGACAAAGGAACAAGATGCTGACATTTTGACAAAGGCCTTGACAAGAGGGAAGTTTGAGTTCCACAGGTGAATGATAGGGGTGGTTGATAATTCCTTTCTTGCTGAGAAGGAGTGAGAAAAATGCAGCAAGAAATTCTCAATTTGATTTTGCCTTGATTAAATTGAGAAAATTCGAATTTTCACATTAGCATACAACTTGGATGATGTTTACTTGTGTGACATGGCTTGTGTCACCCAGTTTACTTAGTAAATTCTAGTTGGAGGAGTTTGGGTTCATTTCATCATGTGCGATTGCTAATTTATAGCAATCAAGGTCAGTTATCTAAGGTTGTTTCCTGTTAAAGTAGTTCCAACTGTTGGAGGAACTAGTGGAAGGTCAGTTAAGTAGTGGGACTTTAGTCAAACTTAGTGATCATCCAGTTAAATGATTAATCATCCAAAAATAACTAGTGCATGCAGAGAATTTGAGTTACCCAGTTGAGGTGGAGATTCCAAGGCAGTGTAACATCAGTTGTAGACTAGTCTTGAGTGTACAATGTTTCATGCTGTCAGATGATCATCCTAAGGAATTGCGCAATTCAATTTGAGGAATTTCTCAAATAATAGGGGCCTAATTCTTTAAGGAACAACACAATGAAATAGGAGCCCAAGCAGAGGAAAATTTTGACTAAGTGTGGGTCAAAGGCCTTCAGTGAGAAGAGAGATAGGTTATGCACTTGTAGGGTGTGCTCAGTTGAGCAAAGAAATTGCAATACATCTCTATTCATTTGATTAATGCAAGTAGGCATTGGGGTTTTTATAATATTGCTTTCCCCTGTTAAAAATAGGTGTTTCATGTGTGTTATTTCTTTTTGCATGTCAGAATTTTTGTTCAAAATTGTGAATTAATGTCTGCAGAGCAGTAGAGTAGGTTTGTGTCTTCTGATTTTCATTAAAATTTCATGAGCAGTTGAAAATCTACAACCTAATTTCTATAGAGTGGGTGGTAGGACACGATGAAATGATCCAGAAAAGATGACAAATTGATGTAACTTAGGTCATAAGTTATGGATCTATTCCATCATATATATCTCTATATATCTCTATATATATATATATATATATATATATATATATAGAAGAACTTTTCCATTTTTTAATCAATTTATCTATTATCAAGTAATCAAAACATATCGCGCTTTTTTATTACTATTTTTGGAGATGTCTTCCTCCAACTTTTAAGAATCACATGTGCATTCCAACTTGGCTATTTAGGTTCCCTCAATCCTACTATGCCTATTATTAGTAGTTCTTCATACCTTCTCTAAAATAATGTTTATTTTGGGTTACCATAGTATTTGATGTAGTTTTCGTGTACAAATTAGTCATAGGGACTTCATATGTGATATCATAACATGGTTCAAATCTCTATGGCACAAAAATACCTATGCCTAGTAGAGCATCTTTCTTTTTATTGGAGAGTTAAATTGAGGTTCTCTTTTTTCTACTAATAGTAGACTCGGACACACTTCTAATGAGTACTTGGTCATAATTTTTGAAGAAATATGGAGGGATATACAACAACCACAATTTTACCTTTCAAGATGACTTTAAAAAGTCTATTTGTGTAACATATCTTCAATCTAATATAATTTTCAACTAGTGTTTGATGAAGGTTTCATTGTTTTTTGCTAGAAAATACATTCATAATAATTTCAATTGATGGCTCTTATGAGATATTTCATCAATTAGTGAAAAAAAAAATACAATTTGAGTTTTTCATTTTTAACCTCAAAATTTAGCCAAAACAAGACAATCATCAATAGTTTCAGTCAGGGTAAAAAAAAATGTTGTTTTTATTATTTGTAGAAAAAATATATGATGTAATTGCATGCAAACTATGAGCTTTAAATTTGCATAAGAAAGAAAAATGTATTTAACACAATTTGTCTTGTATTTTCCATATCAAACCCTTATTTGAGAAAAATGGTTCAAAAAGATAAGGATATTTTTAAATGAGACTAGGATGGAAGTGGTTTAAATACAGGATAGATTTTATTATTGCAATAGATATAAAAGGTGATCATATAAATATTGGTTCTAACCCTATATATTTAATTGCTATAAACAAATTCTTAATTAGGAAAAAAAACGATGCAATGGTGTACACACACACACACACATTTAACATAGATATTTTACACTGGAAACCTAAATCAGGAAAACCAAAAAGATTCTTAAGTATATATTATCTCCTTACAATGTTACAATATGATATGTATATCCCACAACATTCATAAAACCCCATTCTCTTAACCTTGGATTATATTACAAATGTATTTCTTTAACTTGAATTACAAAACCATGGGTTGAACCACTATGCACCGTGAAACCATCAAAAGAGAAAATTGCGTGTTGAAAACCATAAAAAATGGACGCAAAAAACTGTCCAATATTTTTTTGGGGCAGATTTTCCCCCCTTTGGAAACCCCCATTGTGCCCAATGTATACAAATAGTACATGGGGATAATCATGTAAAGAATATAATGCATACACGTGATCCTTCCACTTGTTGTTTTCTTTGCATACAAGGGGTCAAAAGAGTACATGATTAATAATCTAGGGCACCAATGCCTATTATTTCTCTACACCAAGAGAACTTCTAAGTGTTCATCGACTTTGTTGGTGAATCTAAAACATTATTCAAGGTGTGCATATTCACCAATAACACCTTCTTGTTTTCAACCATCTCTCTTACTGAGTGACAATGAACATCAATATGCTTTGTCATAGAATTATAAGCATGAGTGGTTTCCATGTATAAGGATTTTGTAGTTGAGAGTGCCACTACAAAATGTCACTTGCTCATCCAGCTGATTGCTCCTCCAAATAGGTAAAACACATACCCACTTGTAGGTCTTCTATTATCTAGATATTAAACCCATTATACATCAACAAAGACATGTATGTCCAACACTTTGTCCAGTCTTGGTCTTCCTTGGTAGCACAATCCATAACTAGTAGTTCCACACAAATACCTAAAAATTCTACACATCTTCATACATCTACTCAATACTCACATTGCATGTGCAATATTTGGTCTAGTACAAATCATTCCATACATCAAACTGTCAACCACACTAGCATATGGAACATGGGACATGTCATGTTCTTCTTCCTATGTCATGGGCAATCGATTTGCAGATAACTTTACACCTACATGAATAGAGGCCTTTATCAATTTACATTCCTACATATTAAACCTTTGTAATATTGTCTCATAATAATTCATTTGATTTAACCAAAGTTTCATATTTGGTTGATCTCTATTAATTTCCATGCTCAAAATGAAATTTTCAACACCAATATCCTTTATGTCAAATTTAGAGGGCATCTTATTTTTTACATCCCGTATTATTTCCTTGTCATTCCTAATCAGCAACATGTCATCCACTTACAAGACCAAATAAATAGACAAACACTAAGTAATTTTAAATACAAACAGTGATTTTCTTTGCTCCTTATGAATATAAGTCCTAATATATAAGTAAGAATTTTTTTATACCACATCCTTGGTTATTGTTTTAACCCATAAAAATATTTTTTCAACGTACATACTAGTTCTTTCTTTCCCTTCACTGCAAATCCTTCTTGTTGCTACATGTAAATTTCTTATTCCAAATCCCCATGTAGGAATGTTGTCTTCACATCCATCTATTCTGATTCAAAATCAAAAGCAACTGCAATAGATAAAAGAAATCTAATAGAAGTTAACTTGGAAACAAGAGAAAAAATCTCACCAAATTCAATGCCCTCTACTTGGCAATAACATTTTGCTACTAATCAAGCTTTGTATTTCTCCACATTTCCTTTTGCATTCAACTTCTTAAACATACATTTTCTATCAATGGGATTTCTTCTAGCTCACAACTCCACTAAATCCCAAGCTTCATTCTTTTCTGGAGCTACCCTTTCTTCAACCATGACCTTTTTCCAAAATTTTCCATGCTCTAAATTCACTACCTCACAAGTGTTTCTAGGATCATAATTAGTAACAAACAAAGCAAAATTGTAATAGAAATCAAGTGGAGTCTACCTTTCAATATGCCTTCTTTCCCAAACTGATCTCCTCAATATCAAAGTATGAGGTTCTTCTTCTTCTAATTCCTATTCTTTTGTAGAGTTTGATTCATCATCCTTCAATTCAAATTCTATTTTCTCTAGATCTTTCTCTCTTGGTAAGACTTCGTGTTTGACATCTTTAATTTTTCTAACTACCACATCTAAACTATACACAAATTTCTTAGCTTCTAGGTTCCAAAGCTTAAAACCTTTCAAACCATATTTATATCCAATAAATATAAACAATTTAAGTTATATCATCTAGACTACTCCTATTTTCCTTTGGAACATGTACATAAGCATTATAACCAAATACCTTGATATTTTAAGAGAGTATTTCTTACCAATCCATACCTCATGTGGATTCTTGTCATCTAGTAGTGAGGAGGGTGATATATTTACCAGGTAACATATAGTACCCACTGCCTCTATCTAGTGTTCTTGTCCTAACTCTACATCACTAAGCATGCCCCTCACTTTATCCATCAATGTCTTATTCATCCTTTTTTCAACCATATTATACAAAGGTTTGTATTGTGTATTTTTATACCTTTCTATACTACACTAATTACATAATTCCTCGAACTTATTCCCATAGAATTCCCCACCATGGTCTATCCTCAACACCTTGATTTTCTTCTATGTCTGATTTTCCACAAGAGCCTTAAACTCTTTAAATTTGTCAAAGATTTTAGATTTCTTCTCGAGGAAATAAATCCATATATTCCTTGATAATTCATATATAAATTATACATATTACACAAATCTACCCAATGATGGAACTAATATGAGTGTAGACACATCATTATGCACCATGATAATATTCCCTCTGGCCTCTTAGCACCAAAGGAGAACCTTCCCTTATTCTACTTCCAATTTAAGAAAATTCCATAGAAATCAAAATACAAAAGGAAATAAAAAATACCTTCAACCATACATTTACTGCATAATACTTGAAGGCTCTTCTCTCCAATATCTCCTAATCTTTGATGCCATAGCATATCCTTTTCTCCAGAGATTGCAGGACTTTTCCTTCTTCTGCTCCACCTTCAAGAAAAATGGAACTATTGCACCTGTCACTAATGATTATTCATAGTAAATTAGATAGAGTTCCAATATGAAACCCCCTCGCTAATAATTATTCATATTAAATTAGATAGATTTCCAATATGAAACCCCCTCGGAAATATTGTTGGTCCTCAAACCATCCTACAAGATTCCTTTTGAACATTTTTTTGCAGTTGTGTCGCTCATCTCACTTACAAAAATAAAATTTTCTTCCCAATCCCAGGATGTGAAAAAAATCAAGTGTTGTAATCCTTTCATCCATGAATTTCAACTTGAATTTTCATCTTCCTATAATTCTAGTTGTTGAGTCATCTCCTATGAAAGAATCATCTCCAACATACCTTTTATACTAAAAAAAACATGACCTGTAGGAGCCATGTGAAAAGATGCACCTAAGTTGACCAATCATGCCTCGTGATCTGCACATGTGCTTGAATAAGGAAAGTACACCTCCCCTCGTTCATATGAGGATGATTTTGCTTCTGTAGAAGGAGCATCATCAAATCCCTTCCCCTTCTCAATACTTTTAGATCTACAAGGTTTCTCGTAATGCCATTCTTTTCCGCATCTCCAATATACCTTTATGAATTTTCCTGTAAATTTAGATCTCTCACTTGAGGATTTATTTTTATTTCTACCATGGGAGCTACCTCTTATAGATAAGGCATATGAATTTTGAATTCCTGTGTTTTTCCATCTCTTCTCTTTTGATAACAAGGATTAGACTATTCAAAACTTAAAATAGTTGTATTACTACCTATAGCAACAACTAGACTATCCCACATGTTTAGTAGGGGAAAAAAATGATACACTTATATTCGTCTAAAAAAATAATATCAATAGATAATAGTTAACTTACCACAGTATTGAAGGCATTCAGATGCTTTGTCACCAAGTCTTCATCCTTCATCCTAAGGTTATATAACTTTTATATAGGAACAATTAGTTCACCAAAGACTTAGATTAATACACATCCCATAACTTGTTCCATAATTCCTTCGTTGTAACTTCTCCTAAAATAGTCAATAATATTGAATATGGGAGACACAACCATGTTATAATATTTAGCTTCTTATCTAACTTGTCCCATTCTTTTATTAACATCCACATCAGTACAATACCTGAATTCACAGTGATCCATTGATCTGTGTCCACCAAAATATCTCTCATTTTGATTTTCCACAGCTCAAAACACCACCAATTGATTTTTTCAATCTATATCTTTGAATTGTTCACCATTTCCTTTCGCCACAAGAATCCATACTATGGATCTCTCATTGTAACAAGGTTTTCTACAAGCCTGAGCAAAAACCCTCAGCCACAAAGGTGTCCCCTTGAAGCCAAATTGCTATGATACCAAATTTTGGTTTTAACCCTATATCGTTAATTGTTGCAAACAAATTCTTAATAATAATAATAAAATGCAATTGTGCACATACACATTCCACATAGATATTTTACCTTAGAAACCCAAACTAGGAAAATTAGAAATATTTTTCAAAATATATTCTCTTTCCAATGTTATAATACAATATGTATATCTTATGGCATCCATAAACCCCCATTCCACTAACATTGGATTAGAATACAGTTGTAACTCCTTAATCATAATTGAAAAACCATGGGTTGAACCACTATGTGCCACAAAATTGCTAAAAGTGAAAATGTGTGATAAGAACAACCAAACTTATGGACACAACAAACTGCCTAGGGTTGAACCACTATGTGCCACAAAATTGCTAAAAGTGAAAATGTGTGATAAGAACGACCAAACTTATGGACACAACAAACTTCCTAGAAAATTTCAGGGTTTATCGTCCCCTTGTGACCCTCCTGCTATGCCTAACACATACCAACTGCGTCTGGAGATAATTTTGCAAAGAATATAACACACACACACATCAAGAAGAGAAATAGATGCATGGTTGGATTTAGAAGACTATTGTGAAAACGATATTTAGATATTTCTAAAATTTCACAGAGTGAAATGAATCTATTTTGAGGAACATATATTATACTCATTATCCTTGTCATTGAACCACATTGGGATTCGTCATATCAATTAAATTCATAATTTGAACTTCTTTGTCATGGTATTATTCCCAAAAGAAACAAATTGATATGGTAAGCTATTTCACATAAAATCTATTTCGTGGATAAAAAAAAACAATAAACTCTCCCAAAAACCATTGGTACTTGTGTAAGCAAGGTCTCTACCTTATTGAGATATAGCCCTTTTTATCTTCCCGATACACTACTATACTAACCATATGGATCACTTTCTATCATGGTAGATATTTCATGATATGATATAATAATCTAAATATTTCCAATAAGTTTGAAAAATGCTAGGGACACATTATTTATATGTTCAATTCCACTTAGAACCATTTATAGATCCAATTTCACTTGAAAGAATAAATGACCCACTTAACTCAATGGTTATAGGATCTCTTTCATACAACAAGAATCATTGGTTAAAATCCAATAATAGGAAATCTTATCAGATACCATTGAAGATTTAGTGGAATCTATTAAGTTTTACACCACTTGTTTGGACTGAAATGGAACATTAAAATCTAGTTTTTAAGATCATTATAGGAAATGCTTACTTAGAGATGGTTGTTTGGGGAGGGGGGTGTGGGAGGTGTTGGTGGTGTTGTCTCTAATAGCCTTTAATTATGTTCTAGTTATTTTTGGAACTACATCAACCTCAATTGCTTGTCTTTTACCTTCAATTTGAGCTAATTTATCTTTAGCTATTCTAAAAAAAAATTGGGTCTCTTGGGGATCAATGTCAACATTTCCTATGCATTATTACCAACATGGGTATTCTATCATTGTCCATCTTGGTGAAATCCCTAATAAAAAACATAGTTGACCACTCCCCATTGAGATATGTTTTCATAACCCCCATATAGATAGCTGCCATAGTGAAGCATGATTAGGATAATACACCATTTTGACCACCTATTAGTAGATAGGATTATTTATTTAACTTTTGAGTACTAAATGACTCAATTAGAGACAATACATAAACGTTTAGGGTCATTTTTAGAACTAGCTTTCAACTTTGGAGTTAATAGATTTCATTATGGTGTCATCAATGCTACCCATCAAATAAAAGGGCATTTGATAAGGCCCTCTAATTCTCTAGAAAGGATCATTTGAGATCCACCATTTGAAAACATCATTAGATAATACCATTTAGTTCTTTGGAAATGATCATTTGCAACTCTCTAATTGTTTCATCATGCCAACATATCTTCTCAGTCAATCTATAAATACCTCTAATACAAAAAAGGATTGTCATAGGAAATTTTCAATTTTTCCTGCTTTTGCTATATTTAAACAATCTTCCTCTATTAATTCATCTAGCTTAGGAATAGTTGTATTGTATTAAATTTCTTTATAAGATTCTAAATTTTCTTAATCCCCTGTGTATTTATGTAATCTTATTCACCTACAATCCATGATTGGAGCATATTCAATCTTGAATCTAAATGATCCGTTGTTTCACAGATACCCTTGGTAGCCAATCCTCTCGATGGTGAAAATTCTCTTCACTAGTGTACCCATTCTAAATCATTGATCTAGAAAGGGACTATGTTTTATGCACATATGCATGCAAGGAAGGATTCAATGGATTTATCATGCAAGATAACCATGCGGCATGTTACAAGTTGTGAAAGCTAAAGAAACATGAGGGAAATTGTTTTATTTATGACCTAAAACTTATTGTTGTAGTACATGCATTGAAGATGTGCCAAGCCTGATTGATGTGAAACGAGTTTATGCTAATGACAAATCATAATGCATTGAAATATTTATTCGAACAACAAAAACTGAATGTTAGGAAAACCACATCGTGGGAATTTCTCTCTGAGTTTAATTTTGAAATAAAACATATAAAGGGAAAGGAAAATATCATTCTAGTTGCACTCAACAAGAATATGTGTATGGAAGCTATTAAAGTTTGCCAATCTAATTTTAAGATCGAAGTGATAAACCTCCTTGCCATTGAGGAACATTATGTCCAAGTGAAATATCAATTGCAACAAGAGAAAGCAAGAAGAAGCATGAAAGTTACCAAGTGATGGTTGACTCTTTATGTCTGTCTTAGAATTAAGAAGGATGTTGAGGAATACAGTACAAGGTGTATGGAATAATAGTAGGTTAAGGTTGAGCTTCAACATCCAACAAGGTTTCTACAACCTTTCCCACTTCCAAAATGGAATTGGTAGGTAATAACAATGGAATTTATTATAGGATTGTCAAATAGAATGAAGAAACATGACACAATCATGGTTGTGGTTGATAATTTAAGCAAGAATTCTCACTTTATTCCCATAAGATCTACTCATAAGGTAGTAGAAATTGCGAAAATTTTCATGAGAGAAAATTTTAAACTGCATGGAATGCTCACTAGAATTGTATCATACAAGGATTCAAAGTTTAATTCAAATTTTTGGAAATGAATTTTTGAATGCTTGGGCATCAAACTAAATTTCAATATTTCCCACTATCCACAAATATATGGGTGGAGTGAAAGAGTAAATCAAGACATAATTAGGATGTATGTGATCGATAAACATCAAAGTGGGAGGATTATTTACACCTTTTGTAGTTTTCTTACAACAATGAGCATAGAGCATGAAGATGAGTCCATTGAGACTTTTTATGGTAGAAGATATAGTGGTCCACTAAGTTGGGATGATCCATTGGACATATTCATACTTAGATTGAAAAAGATCAAGGAAATGGTATAAAAGGTTCTATGATTTCGTAGAATTTGAAGGTAGCATAGGACAAGTAGATAATATATTGAGATAAGAATAAGATGCACAATGAATTTAAAGTCAGGGATCATGGGTTTTTCTTTATTTCTTTTGGGTTAACCATTTTGCACTAAGGCTTTTGATTTGACCTTATATAATTTTTTCTCAATTTATATTCTTAAATCAATTATTTGTGATTACATTATCTCATTATATAACATCAAGGCACATGATTATTTGTGACTTTTATTTTATTGTATGCAAATATTAGTATAAATGTGATATGTATATTTGAAATAAAACTCCATGGAAATAGAGATGCATTTCTTACCCAAACAAATATAGAATTACTTGATAATGAAAGTGGAAAATTCTGACTAATCAGAGATGTGTCATAGATGAATAATTTTGAACTTTTTTATTGTTAAGCATATTTTCCCTTTGGGAAAGATTGTATCTTTTTATTAGTATAATAAAAGGAATGCATTCTAAATATGCTTGTATAACATTCTCTTACACTTATGTGTATTCAAAAAAAAATTATATCTTCATGATATCCATGGCTAATAGTCATCTACGATATCTATCCAAAAACCCCACAATTCTCATTATAAAGATATTTCAAATAGAAAATTGAACTATGTAAACATTAGTTTATCTATCTCACCCAATCAATTACAAAAAGGACCTTAACAAGCTATCATGAATTATCATCTTATAACCATCATTAAAACTACACTTGGTAATATAGGTATAATAAGTTCAACAAAAACTATATCAGCAAATAAACTAAAATACAATGCATCTTACAATAGTTTGTATGAAATTTTTAATAATAAAATTGTTAGTCATTTAATTTCCCAGTCCATCAAATTTCAGAATTTATTATGAAAATAAAAATAGTTCAACAAAAACATTTAAAAACTTGAAAAAATGTCTAGAAACCTAGTCCACAAAGCACCACTTCAAGCATATCCTCGTGTGGCTTCGCTTCATATTTATCCATGTGCTCCTTATTATCAAGGTTGAAGAAAAAGTGGGCCTCTACTATGCCAGGTACTAATTTTATGATATGAATATTCCAACTTCCCTTTTAACTCTTTGATGTTGAGTGACCACTAAGAGTAAATTGAATCCATAGAAGAAATGGGGGAATTCCTTCTGAAGGAATTCCTTAATGAGTGGAAATTCTTCCTATCATCTACTACAAAGATGTTAATTAGAAATTGACTTCTTTATAATTACTTCAATGAATTGTCATAAAGGCATCTAGTATCATTTATCATTCAATAACTGCTAGGATGTGCTTGCTAGAGTCCACTACACACCTATCATCCTTGCCATTATCCTTTTGTATATGACTAGAGAAGTTGTCCTTCCATTTTTTCCATTTAATTGTCTAATTTTTTATGCTACAATCGGATTTTAAAATGTCCTCACTCCTTTTCAAAGCTCTCTTCACATCCTTGAGTTTGCAACGCACAAAAAACCACTTCGATAGTGGAAATGTACCATTTTAATTGATAAAAGTAGAACTAAATATGGAACCACACCTAGATCCTAAGCCTAAGCCAAAACCATATCAAGTATCTTAAAAATATTAGAGCCACAACTATAGGAATTATTTATAGAATGTCGACCAAATTTCCACCAAAAAATACCAAAACCTCCAAGTAGAATTTAGACTAGTGTAAACCCAATTTAAATTCTCTCCATTCCCATATGAGAATATCATGCTCTATATCAAAATCCATATACTTTAAACCAAAGTTGTACAATACACATCACGATCCAAACATTACTAAGGTAAATTCCTTTCCAAACACTCAAGCTTGCACGAAGGACCTTTTTTTAGAGAAGTTTATAATATTCCCAATACTTTACCAGTTAAACTTGTTAGCACTTTGTAAATTTCCCTCGGCTGAGGAGAGAAATGCTAGAGGTAACCACAAAACCACTCGAAGCTAGAATCTAGCCCTTCTAGCTTTGGAGAGGGCTCTCTCACTTAGGTTGTTCATCTAATCTGATATTAGGCTAGGTGTAGTGCTCAAGAAAGTCTAATTTTCAATAGTTTGCTGGTAAGAAAGGAGACAAATCCATTAGGCATGGAGTCATGTCAAATTTATTATTTGTCCAGAGATAGGATGAGAAAAGAGAAGGAGTCTTCTACATGGGCAAGGTAGTCAGTCTTGATAATGGAATTAATTCGTTGTAGGAGGGTGAGTGTGAGAAAAAAATGGAAAAAACACAAAGAGTATCAAACTACAGATAAATTCTAAATGTTGTTTGAAGAAGAAAACATAGATTGCTCGGGAAACCAAATCAAAGAAAAATTTAAATGAATTCTGAATTTATTTTCTGGTTCATCCAAGCATGAATACATACATTTAAGGCATGCAAATAACATAAGGTAAACTTACAACAAGAAGGAAGCACAACACCATCAATATCTGACACAAGAATCCATGCAAGTCACCTTCAGTCTTTAATTCATTGGTGAGGAATCAGAAAATTTACAACATACACAAGTCTCTTCCCCTCTAATCTTACCAACCCTTTGTTCATGTAGATTCATGAATTATATACAATCAACTCATCCTGAGACTTAGGGGGACGAAATCCATCCTTTTCCCAAAGATAGCAATAGGTTTCAATGCTTTAGGAATAAAATATTTGGAAAATCTGCCCATATCCTACTACCTAGGGTTTGGTTTTTGACTAACCAAAAATATGCTAACTGAAGAGAAAATCATGGCATTGGGTAGAAAAATATTCAAAATTCATCATCCAAATCAGCTTGTAATCAATTATGCCAAGTTGGAGGTCCACAAATTCGAATTTCAAAAATTATAGAACTTTGTCAACAAATTTGGCTTGGCAAAATTGTGAAAAATGGGTCTCAAAGTGACACATGTAATTCCCAAACTGTCATGCTTGTGCAACAAATGAGAGAGGTTTTTGTAATTTATCTAGTTTTTTATAATAAAAAACCTCTTTCACTTTTTCAAAATTAATCTCCCTTAGGTTAGAAACCGATTTTGAAATGAAACTGTCAAAAATGCAGCGCCTCCCCTACCTCCTTTGTGCAACGATTTTTTTTCTTGAATATCTCCCAAATGGTGAGTTTGATGGAGCTGAAATTTTTACATCAAGATACTATCATCATACCTCATCTCAAAAAAAAATTGAGTCAAATCCGACTTATGGATCTTGAGAAAATACAAAAATGGTTGTAGGTGACAATAACTTGTTTCTCGAAGACTGTGAAGCATTTTGGGCTTAAATTAAATGATTTTATTCATCTCAACCCCATGCATCTATTGTAAAAATTTCAGGGAATTGGGTACAAGATTTAAGAGATATGGTGAAAATACGTTTGCACAACACACTTTCACAATGAGTTGTCTTATCATGGGTTTAATCACATGCTTGAACTTTGGCTGAGAAAAAATGGATGATTGATGTTGTTGCAACCCTTGTAAACCTTTTTTTAATTCCCACACACAAAAATAATGCCAAAAAATTGATTTTCAGTTAAACCCTAATGCTTCTGAAAGTTTCACAACAACTTGTGCAGCATTCCAAGTTTTCTATACTTGTAGCCTATCTCTTACAAAATGAAACTGATGGGTCATCTTGGAATGTCCCTGTGAAGCTTATGAACCAATGAAACAACCTTGAAACTCAAATCAAGCCTCCAAAACACTATTTCCCTTTGTTATCAGATTTGCAGAAACTTCCCCAACACCTGTGACTAGGATTCTTTAAGAGAGACAACCAACAAGGGGTTGATCAATGATACTCAACTGAAGTTCCAAACAGAGATATGTAGGATTCAAGGCACACGTTGCCACCGACTTGATGATTTCTTGAGATGCGCAACGGGTTCCTCAGTTGCACAGCAGATTCCAACTTTCGTAGTAGTTTCTAACTTTCACAGTAGTTTCCAAATTTCACATCAACTTGAACTTGTAGATATGTAGTGTTCTTCCTTTCAACCTTCCAAGTGCTTTAGAGCATTTGTTTCGAATGAGAGAGATGACGGTGAGGAAGCACATTTAGGACTTTCATATTTTTCTAAGATTTTCTTTAGGACAACGATTACTCACTTCTTGATATGAAAAATAGATAAGTGATATTTTTGTAATGACGACAACATGACATGACGGACCATAGATTCCCATAACTAACATGACTCAGCTGACTAACTCACAATGACCAAAACCTTTCATGACATGACCTTTTAATACTCTTTTATGGTGACCAATGACCCCTTATGTTTACCCTTTTAATGATGATCCTTCATGACATTACTCTTTGTATTTTTAGCAAATAGACCTTTTTTAATCAAAAACTTTACATGACACTCAATCCAAATCTACACCTCTTATTCACAACAAACCCCTTTAGACCCTAACACTCATGAAATCAAAACTAACATTTACAAATTTTCCTCAAATGAATAGAAAGACCGAAATGACAAAGATTCCTATAATATAGGACCCTAAAATTAGCTCTAATGGGGATGGCATCCTCCATGAGAGGTGCCAAGAACACCATAGACCATGTTCCTTATGTAGGAATTTACAGGGTAAGTTCCTCAGACAGAACACCAAAGGACACCGCTCACAACCAGATCGCAGATCAATACACCAGTATTTTTGACGTGGTTAAAACCCTCAAAGAGGGAAACAGTCCACGGCCTGAGCCAACGCGGCCACTTCAGGCAATTTATTAATAAAAGAATGAAAATTTACATATGTTTCTCTCATGCACGGATTACCCTACAAATGACCCTCCATGCGCTTTAAATAGAAATCATGGAACAATCGGGTGTCAAGCCACGGATCAACTGTCGATAATACCGAGGAGAGAATGAACCGTCGGATCACTACATATCGTGACCGTCGGATTGTAAGTTACAAAATGTACAACGGTAAAGAAACACACTTTACCTAACTCTATACCTAACTCTATACTAGACCAAGTTGTACTTAACTATTTCCTATGTGTTGGAATATCCTAACATCCCCCCTTAAGAACAACTTGGGATAGGATTGAAGGATTTACAAATATGACACAATAGGAGAAGGAAGGAGGCTCTAGAGCCTATCCCCCCTTAGTGACAACTTCCTGAACTCCAACCATAAATCGAAATTTAGTGAACTTCGCCTCTGTGAGAGCCTTTGTAAAGATGTCTGCAACTTGATCATCTGTTGAACAATATTGCACTTCAAGAACATGGTCGTGAATGAGCTTTCTGATGAAGTGCATGTGCAGTTCAATGTGTTTGCTGCGCTGATGTTGGACTGGATCTTTGCATAGCTGAATGGCACTTTGATTATCACACCAAAGTGTAGTCGGATGCTGCTGCTCAAAGCCAAACTCTGACAGGATCTGACGAAGCCACAAGGCTTCCTTACTAGCTTCTACGGCACCACGATACTCTGCTTCTGTTGATGAAAGAGAAATGGCACCTTGTTTCTTGCAAGCCCATGTAATAGGTCCTGAACCAAGAGTGAACACATAACCGGCAATAGACTTCCGATCATCAGGGTCACCAGCCCAATCGGAATCAGTGAAACCAACCAATAGAGGAGATGCTTCGGCACTGTAATGAATCCCAAACTGAACTGTACTTCGAACATAACGAAGTATTCTTTTAGCTGCTTTATAATGACTTTCACGGGGGTTTTGCATGAACCGAGCAACAAGGCCAACAGCAAAGGAAAGGTCAGGACGAGTATGGGTTAGATACAAAAGTTTTCCTACAAGTTGACGGTATAAGGTAGCATCAACTTCAGGAGAAGTACAAGTGACTGAAAGTTTGACTCCAGACTGGAAGGGAGAAGGGGCTGGCTTACAGTCTTCCATGTGAAATTGGCGTAGAATATCACAGGCATACTTGGACTGAGAAAGGGAAATACCTTCCTTGGATTGCAAGACTTGAAGACTGAGAAAATAATGTAAGTGTCCTAAGTCTGTCATTTCAAATTTATTTTTAAGGCTGGACTTCACATGGTTTATAAGGTTGGGATCACTACCGGTAAGGATAAGATCATCAACATAAATAACAGGAATGATAAGAGACTTGCCCACTTTCTTGGTGTAGATAGTATTGTCAGAATGACACCTAGAAAAGCCAGATTCTAAAAGAAAGCTATCCATTTTGGCATACCAAGCTCGAGGAGCTTGCTTGAGACCATAAAGGGATTTCTTAAGCCGACATACAAGGTTGGATTCTGTTTTTATGAAGCCAATGGGTTGTTCCATGTAGATTTCTTCATGCAAGTCCCCATGCAAGAAGGCAGATTTAACATCCATCTGATGGACTTCCCATTTGAACGAGGCAGCAAGGGAAAGAACAAGGCGGATAGAGTTCATTTTGACAACAGGGGAGAAGGTTTCAGTGTAGTCAATGCCTTCAACCTGTGAAAAACCTTTAGCAACAAGACGAGCTTTATGTTTATCAACTTTCCCATCTGGTCCATACTTGGTTCTGTAAACCCATTTGCATTTAACAAGTTTTCGTCCCTTTGGTAGAGGAACAAGATCCCATGTATCATTTGCCAATAATGAATGATATTCTTCATTCATAGCTGCTTCCCAATCTGGATGACCTGAAGCTTCTGCAAAGGTGTCAGGATCATAATTTACTGGAGCTTGAGCCAGTAAAGAAGAGGCTCTCTCAAACTGAGAACGTGTGCGTCGTTGATCTGTAGGATCACCGACAAGATCACCTGTTGCATCTCGAGTAGCACGAACCCATTTTGGAAGCTGAGGAGCTGAAGGAGAATCCTGAGATGGTGGGGAAGGATTGTCATCCTCACTTTCATCATCTGAAGAAGAAATGTTTTCAAAAGTAGAAGAGATAGGGAGAGGTGGCACATCCGCCGGACTAGGCTCGCAGGCCGATATATTTTCATCAAATTTTACATCTCTTCTAATGATAACACTTTTGGACTTAAATGGAATAAGTCTATAGCCTTTGACATCTTCAGAATATCCAACAAAAGTACATTTTTCACTCTTAGGTTCTAAAGCTTTATGCTTTTCATCTGGAATATGGGCCCACGCTTCACTTCCAAAAACACGAAAGTGACATACATCTAGTTTGATTGAGCTCCATGCTTCTTCTGGAGTGATATTCTTTAAAGCCTTAGTAGGAGTGCGATTTATTATGTAATTTGCACAGTTAATTGCTTCTGCCCAAAAACTAAGACCAAGTCCATTAGATTGTAGCATACAATTAGCCATTTCCTTTAAGGTGCGATTCTTCCTTTCAGCTACACCATTTTGTTGTGGAGTATATGGAACAGTATGTTGCATTTGAATTCCATTCTCAGTGCAAAAGTTGATGAATGTGTTTTTAACATATTCACCGCCATTATCAGATCTTAGCTTAAGAATTTGATGTCCAGATTGTTTTTCAACAAAGGCTTTGAAGGCCAAAAATGTGTTAAATACTTCACTCTTGAGTTTTAAGAAGTATACCCAAGTGCGTCTGGAGAAATCATCAATGAAAGTTAAGAAATACTTGCAGCCAGAGAATGAAACAACAGGAAGTGGACCACATAAATCACTATGCACAAGCTGTAAAGGGGCTGAGGCGTGCCAAGAGGCACGTTTTTCAAAACTGTCCCGATGATGTTTTCCGAGTACACATCCGGAACAAACACCATCTCTGCAAGATACCATAGGAAGACCTGTCACCATATTTTCTTTACATAGATGCTGAAGGGAGCGATAGTTTAAGTGACCAAATCGCTCATGCCAAAGTTTGCTCACTTCATCGTTATGAGCAACAAATACTGAGGGAAGATTTGATGACCCAAAGTTGTGAAACTTATACAACCTTGTAGAATCATCAGCAATGCCACTAGCCAAAATCTATTTAGGATCTTTTAAGTCCTTGATTACAACATCATGAGGTGAAAATTCAACGATTTTACCTTCACCTGAATGAGTTATCTGATATACAGATAGAAGGTTGGAGGATAAGGTTGGAACACATAATACATCATTAAACTGACCATTGTCTAGATGAACAGTTCCAGTCCCTACAACACTAAGAGATCTATCATCACCAACATATATATTTTTGGTGTTACAATCATTTAAAGAAGAAAACATGGCTTTGTTTTTGGCCATGTGATAAGAAGCTCCAGAATCAATGAGCCACTCATGAGAATGAGAAGAAGAAGATACATTTAATGCATAGCCAGACCGAGATGCTTGACAACCATATGCAGAAAGTGCCATTCCTGAAGATGAAGTTGAAGTTGAAGTTGAAGATTGCCCCAAATGGATGTTATGCTTCTTCATTGTTGCTTCCAAGGCTTCCATCTTCTTAAAGCATTTTGATTCTAAGTGGCCATCTCGATTACAAAAATTGCAATGTCTATCAGTCTTCTTCCCTTTGTTTTTATTTGTCTTATCATTTTGTTGAAATGATTTTTCATTTTGGGGCTGAAATTGCTTAGGACCCTTGTTTGGTTTAGGACCATTCTTTTTAGGATATGACTTCTTAGGATTCTTTGAATTTGGTTGCTATTGGGTGGCTAATGCTTTCTTGGAAGAGTTTCCAAGATTAAGAAGACCAAGGTGTAAGAGTTTTTCTTGTTCTCTTATTAAAGAATCACAAAAAGAATCAAAGGAAGGGGACTTGTAGTCTGTTCCTTAAGAAATGAAGGCTTCTCTTGTAGAATGGAAGGTGGAAACAAACACAGAGTAGGTTGGTCCCAACTTAGTAAGAATGGAATAGATAAGGTTACTATCTTCTTTCTTAACCTTAACACCTTCCAAGAGATCTCTAAGGGTCTTGAACTTGGACAAGAAATCTTCAATACAAGAAAAATTATTAGGGTCCAATGTAAACAACTCATTTTCAAGTTGATGGGCTCTAAGTTCATTTTTAATCCCTAAAACTTTATTGATTTGTTTCATTGCTTCATCAGGAGTATCAAGTTCTGCAATATGGAATCTAAGATCTGGAGAAATAGACATCCCTATCAATCCACGTGCTTGATCTTGCCTATTTTCCCATTTAGCAGCCTTATCTTCATCCTTCGGTTTCTTTTCTTGGCCTGAGGCTATTCTGTAGAGACCTTTACTTCTAAGTAAATCCTCAATGTAGGAAAATCATTGGAAGTAGTTGGTGCTGTCAAGGGTAACTTGGTATTGACTTTCCATTTCAACAGAAACTGAAGCTAAAGATGCTAAAAATAAGTGTTCCAATGGATAGATCTCGAAAAATTAGGCTGGTTTAAAAAAAACGGCTCTGAAAACGGCTTCCGGATGAAGAAGTTATGGCTTTTTGAAAAAAAGTTGTTGAAGTTGCCGACGAAGTGCGGGAATGTGCGGAAATGAAAAAAGTCCGCCCCCACAAAATGGAGACTTGAACCCAAGACCTCTACTCTCTTAAAATAGCTTTGAACCAATTGAGCTATACAAAAAATTTGAGAGAGAGAGAGAGAGAGAGAGAGAGAAAACAAAAAACACAAAACCCAACACGGACATGCAAAGAAAATGAACCTTACGGCTCGAAGTTAGCTTTAAAAAATATTTTTAAAAATGAACCTTGCGGCTCAAAGTTAGCTTTAGCCAGAAACTAAATATTTTCCTCAATGTTTCTGATTTTCCGAGATCACCCTAAGGCACAGGGAAAAGAGCATACGCATGAGAAAAATCCTTCCTTTCTGTTTCTGATTTGCCCAGATCGCACAGAGTCGCAGGGCAAAGAGCATACGCAGAAATGAAAGGTATAGATCCAGTAATAAAAAAAAACTAAATAAACCGAAACCGAAATAAACAGAGAGAAAATAACTGTAAACTGCAAGTAAACACTGTATACCTCCAGATCTTAAAAATGACGCAGCTAGGGCTACCAGAAACCTTTTCGCGTGAAACGAAAGGGGTTCCTCACTGGAACAGATGCTCCCAACACAACAGAGCAGTCCTCTCGGCCCGAAAGCAGTCAGAAACAGCAGATCTAGGAAACGGCAGTCGGATGCAGTTCTACCGGCTTCAGATTTGGATCACCAACGGACGCGGCCCTCAAATAGCTCTGATACCATGTAGGAATTTACAGGGTAAGTTCCTCAGACATAACACCAAAGGACACCGCTCACAACCAGATCGCAGATCAATACACCAGTATTTTTGACGTGGTTAAAACCCTCAAAGAGGGAAACAGTCCACGGCCTGAGCCAACGCGGCCACTTCAGGCAATTTATTAATAAAAGAATGAAAATTTACATATGTTTCTCTCATGCACGGATTACCCTACAAATGACCCTCCATGCGCTTTAAATAGAAATCATGGACCAATCGGGTGTCAAGCCACAGATCAACTGTCGGTAATACCGAGGAGAGAAAGAACCGTCGGATCACTACATATCATGACCGTCGGATTGTAAGTTACAAAATGTACAACGGTAAAGAAACACACTTTACCTAACTCTATACTAGACCAAGTTGTACTTAACTATTTCCTATGTGTCGGAATATCCTAACACCTTATCCATTGGGCTGATCCAAAACTCAATTTTCCAACTATAGAATGTAACCTGCTCTCTTCCAAATATTCAACACACAACTACAAACTGAAAATGAATGCTAAAAAGAAATACCAATCTGCCAAAACAAACTACTAGAAACTGGAACACTACTGAAATGGAAATCTGAAAATTACTGAAGAAGATGCTCAAACCATTGAGCTTATTCACACTGCTATCCACACTAAACTGTTGAATAACTTTCTCACTCAAATGATACGAAATTTCCATTGAATCCAAGCAAGGAGATGGCCACTCACTGGAATTATTTTCACACCCTCCATAAGTAAACCTAAAATTATACATAATTGTTAGGTCCCTATAATACTAGTGATTGCCCCATTACTATTGTAGGTGTATCCCTTATTAATATTGTTGTGCCCCTATTGTCCCCATATTGTTATTACTGTGCCCCATAGAATCCCTTTATTGTTATTTTTGTGCCTTTATATTATTATTGTTAAGTCGGCTGGGTTATATTGTGACTCCTTAGACTCCTATATATAGAAAGGAGGTTTTGTCATTTGAATCATCAAGGAATCATTAATTTGTGTAATGTAAAGGAGGTTGCCCCCTCGAAGAGGCTGAATTCTAAGGCGTTGATCTATCTTTTCTATCTTTTTACGAGCTGGTTTCATAACATTTGGTATCAGAGCTTTTGGATTCTAGGGTTTTGCTGCTCCAAATAGGCCATCGTGGAATTTTTGCTATAACTTTTTTTTGCGACGTTTCAGAAGCGAAAAAAAAAAAAAACAAAACCCATTTGAGATTAAATCGCGTTGAACCTCGGCTCCGTATTTCAAAGCTTTTCGCACTATATTTGCTGAGATATGATCTGAGGAAGTTGGTCTTTTTTCAGACTCCTGAATTACATTCCAAACAAGTGACCTGGGGAAAATCATCATAACTTTCTCTCTAAGCATTGGATTGAAATTTCATAAGAAGGTATAGAAAGAGGACGGACTGTAGTTTCTTGTATATATTTTTCAGAGCCAAAGGTCGAAACAAGGATATGTGGCATGTCGTACAAGTTCGCTCTACTGAACTAGTCTATAATTAGGTCACTGTGGGAGATTTGGCATAACTCTTCCTTGGAGAATCCAATTTGGATCAAGCTGGTGGCATTGGAAAGAGGACCCAGAGGGCTATTGCAAGTTGCAATTTCAAAATTGGATGATCCAAAATTACAGAGATACATCAGAGGCAATATCGAGCTCCTACAAAGTGAAAAAAGGTGTGTAGATTTTTTTAAATTCTTGTTTAAGCTTGGTTTGAAAAATTATTTTGAGGGAATTAAAAGGGCATATTAGAGCATTATTATCGGTAACTGATGCCCCGAGGAAAGAAAATGCAAACACCTAGTAAGCAACCTAAAAGCTCTAGCATGACTCATGAAGAAGAGGAAGAAATGTTACATGATATATCAAAATTACAAGACCAAGTGCAACAAATGTCACTCTCACAAAAGCTAACAGAAGCTAAGATAAATAGCGTGGAAGCTAAGATGAATGGCATGGAAGCTAAGATGGACAATTTGAAGATAGATTTGAACACAAATTTGAAGACAGGCATGGCAGATTTGAAGACAAATTTGACAAATTTTCTACAAGAAATACTTACTAATGGTGAAAGGTAGTAAAGGAAACTCATGATGGGAACAAAAGAAATAATGAATCCATACAGGTGATGAAGGTTTTAGATAGAGAGGAGGAATGACCTGTTACAGAGTTTTTTTGAACCCAACGTTTCAGACTGCCAAGCGAGTCCATCATCAGGGGATGTGACAATAGATATTCTTCAACATTAATGATGAATCCAAGAGCTATGTTAGGGTATATATATAGGTTATTAAGGAATGATGTGAGGAATTAGGTCGGCCATTTATTTGCTTATTATTTATTTATTAATTATTGTTATTAATTAATTTATTATTATTATTATTATTATTATTATTATTTTTTAATTATTATTATTTATTTATTTTTTATTATTATTATTATTATTATAATATATTTATTATTATTATTATTATTATTATTTTATCTCCTAAAATACCCTATATTATTATTTCTATTCATATTACTATTATTATTATTAATTAATTAATAATTATTTTTAATTTTTAATTTTATTATTGTGTTTAATTGCTATTATTAAGTTAGGTAGGTGGATTAATTCCTTTAATAAATAGGCCAAAAAGATAAATAGATTAATTAATTAATTTTATATTTTATAGTTTTAATTATTATGTTTAGTAATTTCTTTATATCAAATTAATTATTTTGAACAATGATTTACTTAATTTATTAATGTGTTTTAAATTAATTATTTATTTATGTAATTGTTTTGATTTATTTATTTATTTATTATTGTTATTATTTATCTATTTATTTATTTTATTTTATTTTATTTTATTTTATTTATTATATTTTATGATATATATATATATATATATAATAAAATCTATATATATATATATAGATATATAAAATAAAATCTAAATATATATATATATATATATATAGATTTTATTATTATTATATATATATATATATATTATTATTAAAATAGTTGATTAAATAATATTTATATTTTTTATTATGCTTACTGATTTATTAATTTGGTTAAATAAATAATTAATTGATGAGATATAAATTAATTACTTAATTTTATTATTTCTTGATTTAATTATTATATTAATTACTTAATTTAATTATTTAATTATTATTTTTATATAACTTATTTTAATATTTACTAATATTTATTTATTTTCTTACCAATTAAAATATTTATATTTGGTTAGCTGGTTTTATTTAATTTATTTATTCAATTAATTAATCTAATCAAATAATTAATCCTATAGGATTGGTGAGATATTTTTGTAGTATTATCTATAATTCCTAGGGTTAATTTTTAATTGTTTATATTTACAACTATATGAATTTTATTGGTTGAGTTTTTATGTTATCAAGTTTTATGGGAAGTAATCTATTACTGATTTATGTTTAAATTAGTCCAATGATTTAATGTTTAAGGAGGATGATTAAGGTAAATTTCTTACTGATTTTTAAGAGAGGAGGGAAGGTTAATATAAGGGATAAGAGCTGATTATTGTTTTTTTAAGATTTCAAGTAAAGGTTTCCAAGTGTTACTTAGTTTTAATCCATCATCCCGGTTAAAGTTGTTTTTCCTTTTTTCTATTTCAATGGCTTCTTTAATTTTCCTTTTAAGATAGTGTTCTTCTTTTTTAACAAGTTTGGCTTCTTCCATGCAGATGTAATGAGAGGAAGAGTGAACATGTTCTGCTAAGGCTGATTTAGAAATTCTTTCTCTTCTTAAGTCAGCAATGTGTTCTTTAATTCTAATATTAAGAGACGTACTTGTTTCACCTATGTATTCCTTACCGCATGAGCAAGGAATCACATAAACACCTTTCTGAAGGTTAGGGTTTATGGGATCTTTAACAGAGTTGAATAATTGTCTGATGGTGTTAGCAGGGGTGAATGCTACATTAATGTTATGTTTATTGAGAACTTTAGTAATTTTATCAGTGGTACCTTTTATGTATGGAAGGGAGACCTTAGGAGTTGATAAATTTTGATCATTAATATTATTGATATTTTTCTTTAGGGATAGTTGCATAGCTTTCTTGATGGTATTTCTATTATATCCATTTAGCTCAAACACTTTGTGAAGATGGCTGAGTTCATCATCTAGATGGTCATGATCAGATATTCTGATGGCCCTAGTGGTTAAGGTCCTAATGGTACCTATCTTCTGCTTAGGGTGGTGATGGGAATTTGCATGAAGATATCTTTCTGTATGAGTTTTCTTTCTATAGACCTGGAAACCAAGCGACCCTTCTCTTTTAGTTAGAAGGACATCAAGAAAGGGAAGCTGGTTGTTGCTTTCAATTTCAATGGTGAATTTTATATGGTCAGAGAGGCTATTTAAGTGATTGAGGAATATCTTATGATATATGGTCAGAGAGGCTATTTAAGTGATTGAGGCTAAGTGCACAAGTAATGAATATCTTATGAAGTGTTAGATCAAAAGCAAATATGCATGTTATGGGTTTCTGATGCTTTACTTGATCTGGACTAAGTATGCACCTGAGTGTTTTGATGATGGATGAGATCTAATGATGGATCAGGATCATAATGACTTACTATTATGAGATATGATAATGGATAGGCTAGATCTAAGTGCTAACAAATGTTATGTATATCTGAAGACTCCAATAGCTACGAAGTTATAAGTTTTTATTTGCAGATCTATATGCTGGTTCACCTTGGTGAAGGCGCGTATACATGCTAGTTCGACACTTTCCAGTAGCGTATGAAAAAGAAAAGCTTGATGTTCAGAGATGACTAATCTATCTTATCAGTGATGTTGTTTTACTGTTGTTTTTCAATGATGTCTTCATTAGATCTGAAAGTAGAACTGAATGTAAAAGGAGATTGAGTCTGATTGATTGATTAATTAAGTGAGAAGGGTGATCTTTGTTGTTGTATGTTTAGATCTTTGTAATTTGACAGTGGATCTTAAGAATTTCACTGATTAGTATAGTTTGTGGTTCAAAGGTTTTATGATTCGGTATCTTTAGAGGTATATGCATGTTGGGCTAAAGGAAGTAGCGTATACACACAGGTTGGCTTCATTGAAGGAGCGTATACATTCTGACACATGCCTTTTGATGTTACAGTTAGTTCTGGTTGTTGATGCATTGTTCTGGGTTCAGATCTATGCACTACTTACAGTGGTTTGTCTATTCCAGTTGACTGGTTGAATTTGATTAAGTTTGAATGAATGGTTGACTCAGTTGTGTCAGAGGTTTCAGTGTTTGATTGATTCAGTTATGGTTGATTCATAGATTGATGATTGAGTTTCAGTGATTGGTTGATGCATATATATTTGATGAATGTATTGCAGGGGTGATTGTTTTTTAGCTTCAATGTTACTGATGGGTCCAGTGTGAAAATTTGATGAAACATGGCCTATATATTGTGTTGTTATGTACCACAAGAATCCAGTCTAAAAATTCATGAAACATGGTCCTTGGAGGATACTGGGGGTTGGAGCCTTTAGTGAGGAAGTTGAGGCTTCCTGCCAGTAGTGGTTGGTGATTAGATCAGGGGGTTGGAGCTCCCTTCCAGTAGCAGTTGGAGAATTAGTGAAGGTTGTAGCCTTCTGTAGGTCACAGCCTACGTACTAGTAAACATATCAGCTAGTACAAGAGCTAGGGGTTTGTAGCTCCCTTCTAGTAGAAGCTAGAGAACGAGATAAGGTTGTAGCCTTCTGCAGGTGGGTGCCTGCATATTGGTATGAGTATGCACCAGTACAATATTGTAAACAGATTATTCTTTATATTGAAAGAAGACAAAGACAACATCAGCAGGTGGTTTTTCTACTGCATTAGGTTTCCACCTTAAATCTTGGTGTTCATGTGTGTTGCTTATGTGCGATGGTTTATTCTGTTATTACTGCACATGGTTACTATTTAATGTTTAATAAAGTATTAATGCATTGATTAAAGATCAATATATGATAAATTAATTGAATCATAAGTTCACTGGATATACGCTAGTTGCCTTAAGAATAGTTGCGTTCACACGCGAGTTCCCTTCACTGAAGTAGTGTATATAAATTTGACTATGGAAATGAAAAATTTATTGATTTGTAAATACTGATTCACCCCCCCACCCAGTATTATTCCCAAAAGTTCATGAGAGTCGGAGAAAATCGTTGAGTGCATCAATTTCCACCTACACATATATTTCGCTTCCTAGCTGGCACCTTGGAACCTGTCAAACCACGGACTTGGCTGCAAAATCATATACTAGTTGCAGAATCATTGCAATTCAATTTCTGAACTAAAAATTAAACTAAATAATAAAGAACCTTATCAATTTATGAAATACAAGACAATTGTATACCTGTCATGTCATAATTCTTTTGATTTGTTGCACAATGTGTGATTATGAAGGTCAAAAAGAAATAGATAGAGTGAAAAAGGGTGTCAAAAAGAAGCAATTGTGAGGCTCAACATGACATATAAAAATTTTGTGCCTGGTTTGTCCTTAGAGATGCTTTAGCCTGCCCAACATGGCGTCGCAACTCAAAAGAAAGTATATTTGCCCAATTAAAGATTTTTCCACAGGTAACAACCAAGTTGAGCATAAATATCCAATTCTCTTCAAATACTTCAATGTTCTTCCACCCATGAAGCCTACAACACATGGAAATAAGGTACTGATACACCTCCCTAAGAATCCTAGTTGGGTAAACTGCAGATGGGCAGTGTCGGAACTTAGCAGGCTCTCGACACCAAGACTTGATGATATCACTTATGTTGAGATTGACCCATCTAGTGTAGAAGTTGTTATTGGCATATTTTGTGGGATTCAACATCTTGTAATAAGTTTGCATGTCCTCTCCATAGTAGGTGGCAAGATGACCACCACTTTCACTACGAAGCACCAGATCTGAATCATCCATGTGTGATAAAATCCATTCAATTACCTTTGCACAAGGTATGATTGGGAACCTGCATAAAATCATGTGTATCAGGGACCATTTAATGTTGATGTGTACTTCCTTGTCTTCCAAATCTTCAGGGAACTGCTTCTACATGAGTGTGATTTTAATGTCTTTCCGCGTGACCTTGGTAGATTTATCTATGAATCATTGTGTATCTACAACAATAGGAATGTTAGGCTTTGTAACTTCTATTGCTTCTTAAATGCTTGCTTCTGAAGCTCCTTTTGAGTTCACTCGATGTGTAATGGGAGGCGTCGTTCCAACAGACGATGATAAAGTAATAATAATAGTAGTTGGAATACTTGTACGTGGAAGCACACTCATGGAAACAAAGATTAGATTTATGAAATCCCATATCTATTACAAGCAAATAACTTTTCAAATCATATTCAAAAATCCATCAAATGTATTTGAGATTTTAAGCCTATCAATGGCAGGACATGGTTACTTGTACAGGTAAGGAATCTACATTAAATAAGGAGTGCACATTGTCAGAGCACGAAGGAAGATCAAGACTCACAAGAGGTCTTCAAGATGTGATCATCTACTCAAGCAAGAGACAAAGATCATCAAGGGCACAGGGTGCACTATTGAAGCATGAAGGAAATCATTCGTGGGTTTGTGATGTGCTCATGCACTCAAGGAGGCTAAGGAGGGCGCAATGGTGCACACCAAAGGGATGAAAGGGTCAAGCTTCAAGCCTTCAAGGTGCACTCATGCACTCAATAGGAACATGGAGGGTGCAGGGTGCACTGTCGAAGCACAAAGGAGAAAGCATGCATGGGTTCAAGGTGTGCTCATGCACTCAAGGAGGGCACAATTCTTCTTGTTGAAGGAGTGTGCTCAAAGGGAAAACTTGTCTTTTTAGACGTAGTTTTCTGAGACAATCAGAGCTTTTCTTCTCGAAGTACACTTTGGCTTGGAATGGCTCAAGAACAAGTTTAATAACAAGATAAAATTATTGAAATGTTGAGAGGAAGTATCTACAAGTTCTTATAGATTTTGTCGTAATCATGTCTAGAATATGAAAACTTGCAGAATGTGAAGAGTCACAACCTGTGACAATAAATTCACACTTATAGTAGAAAGAATGAACCAAAACGCTAACAAATACACTGAAAAGAATTGAAATGGTAGCAAGGAAAGCTAGATCGACAAAAAAATATCAAAGGCAAGCAATAGATTTGACATGAAAATTTGTCATATGCTTATTCTTTGCCTGTATAAATAATATATCCAATGTGAAGGTGATATGATTTGGAATCCCCTTTTAATATATACTTAAGAATCAGGCTTTGATTTGATGTTTTTAATAGTCTCTCAACTAAAGTGTTTTAACCATAAGCTTTTGAGCTACTAGTGCTACAACGCTTCGTGGACATTGGTTTTACTTAACTTTATACTAAATTTGACACAATGTATTATTTGCTTCTAATTTCGAGGTTCTTTGTGAGTCTTACAGGTGTGAAGCAATACGCAACTTCATCCACCCATATGTGTCCATGCCATCCCTACCCATGTGGGTACCTTCACCCTTCACATGCTTGCACAGGGATTTATGTACTACAATAGATCAAGGGTAAGGTGTGGGTTTGGATCTACAGTGGATCTTTGTTCCGTCATAAACCCTACACTCCTCCCTATGCCAACTATCTCTCATGTGGTTTCCCTTCCTTCGTACTTGCCTTTACTCCGCAGTGGTGCAATGTGGCCTCTAGAATGCTTATCTCCGTGGCTATTTAGCCCTCACTGGCTTGAACTAAGGTTACTCATGAATCTTCTTATGAGACTTAGGTATAGAGAAATAAATTAATAACTCTTCCATTGATTTCCTCCATTATATACTCCCTGTTTTTTTAAGAAGTGTCTCATTTCAGGTTCAAAAGAGTGTTAATAGCGGTAATCCTCTCACCTGCGCAGTTTAGTGCCTATTTTACTCAGGTTCGTGGTTTAATTTTTTATTTTTTTTTAATAATTGTTTCCCACTTCAATTCGTCAATTTGCAAGATTTCAGGTTCTCATTTTTTCATTTTTGAATATGCAAGGTGCATATGTTGCTCTTTCTTCTGTCAAATAGTCACCCCAAGAGGCTAAGATGAATATCCGGCAACGACATCACTGGGATGAGGGTTTCTAGGTAAGGTTTTGTGGGTATAATGTTTCCCCTTTTGTTATTTGAATTTCCAGTTCCTTCTGGTATTTGGCTTACTCATCATTTCTGGTGTTTTTATTAAGTGGAGATGACCCAACACCCATTCCACCACTGGTCCAGGTATACTTTGTCCCATTCCAACGTTATATCCTCTCTGTAGTTATATCTTTCACCAGATATGACATTAATTTATCGTTTCATTTATTATTATTTTATTTTCCTGTGACAGGTACATCCGTCGCACTCTTACAATTCCAGTTGGTCTCGTTTAATTTTGCTACGAAATGGTTAACGCGCCTCCCCTTCACTATAGGTGGGTATACTACGCATCTTCTATGGTTAACTTAGTGACATGTTGGTACTTGGGTTTAAGATACCTCTTTGCGAATTTTCCTATTGTTTTTTACAAAGGGTTTCTAGTGTTAGAGTGTGCCTATGTACACCCTTACGGCTAATAGTCGTCGAGTAGGAATAATAGGGTTTAATTGTATTTTCTTTGTTAGACTTGTAAAAGGTAATCCTGACTTAGATACGTTATCTTGCAGCCTTTGTTTTCAACATCAGCTTTCCACTTCGAACACTCCTATATGTATGCTTGTTCAGTTATGCTAATTCATAACTGTTATAATGAATTTTATTGCTATTTTAGCCCTACTAGGTGATACTTGAGTATTAAATTTTAGCCATGATATTTCAAGTTCATCGTAATTCAAAATGTTTCGAGTTCATCGTGATTCATAATGTTTCGAGTTCATCATATTGCTTAGTTGTGAATCAAGTGTTTTAATTTTAGTTTAAATTGAATTTATGGAAAAATTTTAATGTTTTCTGATTCTGTGTCGACTTTGTCTATTAGCAATTGTTTCCTTAAATTTTAAGAACATTCCTCGATAGTTGTTTCGCTAGTATAGTAGTAATCTATCATAAAATTTGTGGTTTATTATGGACAATTTTGTTTACATTTATTGAATTGAATTTTCTCAGGAATGTGTAATCCAGAATCATTACGATTTCTTGGGTGAATTATTTACTTACATCCTTACTATTACTTGTACATCTTCTCGGTTACTCAAGTTTATAGATTTTCTATATGACTATTACCTCTTCAAGCCAATATTCATGGCATAAAATGTTAATTACTACACGACCAGAATCACGTTGGTCCTAAAATCCTTTGGGATTTGTTTCTGTGAATTCTGACAACCCATATTTTGCAGAACTGGAGTCCTCAAGATTATGTTGAGTAACTATTTGAGTAATACTTCCTTGTTTTAAAAAAATCTAACTAATAGTTGCTTAGTACCTACCCCTTTTATTCTCAAGACTGGGATAAGTATATGCACTCGTTACTAGTTTAGAAGTGAAGTCTTCCCTAAAAATAATTTGATAACTTAACAGGGGATCCTACATGACAGTGCATGTTATTCACTGGTCATTGTTGTATGAACTCCTACGAGAATTCCAAGGGCTTGTAAAGGTTAATGTGTTTTTTGTTTTTTTTTTATTCTGAGTCACTTCTAGAATCTGTAATTTAACTTATAGCTTGGCACTATTTTACCAAAGTATAAACATCTCATCTTTTTGGTTCAAATAGGTGTTTAAATAGAGATATCCCCTTGCGTATTGTGCTTAACCTTACATTTCTTCAAGAGCCTGAACTAAGAAAGTTATACCTAGTGCTAATGCTCTTGTGTATCTATGGATTCTCAAAGGAGACTTCCTTTCCTTAGTCGAGACCCAGAAAATCACATTAATGCTTTTACTGGATAGATTCTAACCACGAATATGTTACTGTCTAATTATTAATCCAATTTTGTCTGTCTAATTATCAATCCAATTCTGGTTACATATAGTTGACATGCATCACACCCAATCTATAACTATAGTTTGAGGACTCTTTAACACTTCTCACATACATAATTAATACATCTTATCTGGTATATCTATTTCTTCCCAATAATAATTTTTCGATCCTCTACATTAGATCAACCAAATTTATATAAACATAACGATATAATTTAAATCAGGTTAAATAACTTATTCTTATATATTTTGGTTATTAACTCATACATGTGTAGTCATATCCACTTAATCCTTTTTCACAATCATTCATTTCACCAATCTTTTCTAATTTCCTGTGCATGCTATTATCTAGATTATCATGACCAACATTTCATGATAGACCTCTCAAATTATCAATTTTCCTTATACAGAAATTTATTCATGGCAATAGTAAATAGAAAAACCTCTAACTGAAGTCCTAGCTGGAAAATGCTCTTGAGAAGACACTTTTCCTCCCAACCTTGAAACAAGATCCCCTAGTTCCCCTTGAGCAAAGAAGTCTTGCCTGGAATCAACCACCTCTTGATGATCCCAATCATGTATTCTATACATTAATCTTCAACAGATTTTTCTTTGGCAGCGTCCCGCCTTTCAGGGTTATGCCAACCCATTAGCATAGGTTTTTTTCTCTTTTCTTTTTTTTTCTTCCTTTAAAGCCTTCTTTTCTCTCCCGCAATTTTTTTCTCAGTATTTTTCTTAAACTTAGTATTTTAAGGAACTTATCATAATCTAATCCACCCCATTGGTTTTTTCAGATTTTGCAAGAATCTCTTATACAAATTTATTCAAGTGTTCTTTCCCATCATTTTTCCAGCTTTATTTATCAAATTTATTTATTTATTACGTCATCATTTCAAAATCCAGTTTATCATGGCTTACTGGCCAACATACTAAAAATATTCCAATGCAAAACAAAAGATATTTCCATAACAGCAGAGGGGTATTACATCTTTGTTGAAAATAGCAACAAGAAATGCTAAATATAGAAATGTTAAAAGTAACATTGCTATAAATAGCATTTCGGGATACATTCCAATTTTAGTTAGTCCTTGAATTAAAATTCGAATTTGATCTCAGCAGTTGTTTGTAAAATAATTAATTAATTCATCTTGAGTTAATTAGTTGGAGAAAATCAAACATGAAGTCTATGTGAAGACATGCAACAATTATCCCTTTGATTGAGGAATTTATCCCTTAATTAAGGATATCAGGATGAGTTGTACTTTGAGTTGTAATTAGTTAGCTCAGTTAACTGAGTTAAGTCCAGTTAGATTAGTTCCAACAATTTTTGGAACTGATTGTGAGTTCGGTTAGTCAATGCATGCATGCATGTAACTAGTGTACTTCAGATAACTGAATATTCTCTCATAAATAACTCATGCATGTCAATTCAGACAGAGACCCAGTTGAGATCAAAGGATGGGACAGAGTACTATCAATTGCAGGAATATTCCCATGAGGATATCTCTTGCATGCAGAAGGAATTATTTCCTTGAGGATTGTGCAGTTATTTCAGAGGTTAGTGAGCAGTGTGTGAGGTAATTACACACAGGTGGCAGCTTGAGGACCTAGGAGAAACTGCGCAAGGAAATAAGAGGCTTGGAGTACTGAAGGAAGGCATATGTGTTGTCTATTCTGTCTATGAGCTGCAGTGAGGGATTGTAGAGCGAGCTGGATAGCTTGTGAGCTAAAGCTTTGTGTAATCTTGAGATATTTCCACTTGTATGATAATACAAAGATCGGGGTTTTTAGCTGAGGCTTTCCCTAGAGTATTCTTCTGTGTTCATGTGTGTTTGATTTCTACTTCTCTATTATATGTGTTCTATTTGATCTTGCTCAAAATCGATTAAGCTTCCGCAAGTTTGTTTGTAGAAGTAGATCAAGTATTTTTCTTTAGTATATTGCATTATCAGGTGATCTACAATGAAAAATTCTACATGGTATCAGAGCATAGGTGATCAATGTTAGAAAATTATATATTACGGAGCAATGGAACACATAAAATATTGCAGAAATATAAACACAGAAAACACATAAAACAAGAGAGACACAGATATACGTGGTTCACCCAGTTTGGGCTACGTCCATGGAGAAACAACCAGTCCTTCCTTTTATATTATCCAGCAAACTGAAGAGATACAACCTACAGCAGATCCGCTGTAATACCCTCTTCGCTCTCAATCTCCTCTCTCTTTCTCACTCAGAATACAAATCTACATAGACGCAATACAATTCCATCATATATAGTGAGGGATTGCCTTCTAGGGCAAAAAACCCTAAATTAAACATAACTTCTACCGTCAGATCTCTGCCTAATGAATGGCCAGATTGACTAGAAATTACTATACTTTTACAAGGCAATTTTACATCTATTCTTAGCTTGGGGGGCGCTACCCCCGAAACCCCCTACCAGGGGGGGGGCTCCCCAAAGGTCGCAGTCGCCCCCCCTTGGACCCCCCTTGCAGCGAATATTTTACAGGTGGTGTTGCCGCCCCATTTCGAACTGGGGTCCAATGTGGCAATACCTTTGAATACAGAAGATAATCAGGCTCCACACCCAACAATCTCCCACTTAGAGACTGGTTATAGCAACTCCACCGCTGCTTCATTTGCTGGACAATGACTCCTCTTTGGACTTGCCTGTTTCTCATCTTCTTCATCATACTTGAAGACCAATTGAAACTGAACATATTCTCAGTTTCTCCCTGGTTACAACTTTTGTTAGCATATCTGCAGGATTCTGGCTAATGTGTATCTTTTCCAACTTCAACTCTCCATCTTCCAACACTGATCGTATGAAATGGTACTTGAGCTGTATGTGTTTAGTCCTAGAATGAAATGATGAGTTCTTTGCAAGATGAATGGCACTTTGGCTATCACTGTATAACGTGCCCATATCATGCTCCTTACCCAATTCACCCATAAACCTTTGTAGCCAAATCATTTATTCACTAGCCTTTGTAGCAGCAACATACTCTGCTTCTGTTGTTGAAGGTGCAACAACACTTTGAATTTTTGAAACCCAACTAACAGTTGTTCCACCTACAATAAATACATATCCTGTAGTGCTCCT
This sequence comes from Pinus tabuliformis, assembly GCA_031772625.1. Lineage (NCBI taxonomy): Eukaryota > Viridiplantae > Streptophyta > Pinopsida > Pinales > Pinaceae > Pinus > Pinus tabuliformis. The sequence goes on from CM062818.1 coordinate 2,038,776,862, forward strand.
CCTGTTATCTCTGTCACCTGCCATATCTGCATCAACATATCCCTGTAGAGAAATGTTTGAACCACCAAAGCATAATGCTTGATCTGTGGTACCTTTCAAATATCTAAGAATCCATTTCACTGCCATCCAATGTTCCTTTCTTGGATTGTTCATGTACCTGCTTACAACTCCCACTGTATGTGCAATATCAGGCCTTGTGCAGACCATTGCATACATTAAGCTTCCAACTGTTGATGCATATGGAACTTTAGACATATAATCCATGTCTTCTTGGGTCTTTGGGCACATTTCCTTACTAAGTTTAAAATGGCTAGAAAAAGGTGTACTGACTGGTTTTGCATTGTGCATATTAAATATTTTCAACACCTTTTGTATGTACTCATTCTGAGACAATGTTAATTTGTGATTTTTCTTGTCTCTAGTTATTCTCATACCAAGGATTTGTTTTGCAGCTCCCAAATCCTTCATTGCAAATGAATTTGCCAATTTTCTTTTGAGCACATTTATTTCCTGCATGTTAGACCCTGCAACAAGCATGTCATCCACATACAATAACAATATAATATAGCTGCCATCATTTTTCTTTTTTAGATAAACACAATGATCAGAGTGACATCTAGTATAACCTTGTTTAGACATAAACTTGTCAAATTTTAGATACCACTTCCTTGGAGCCTGTTTTAATCCATACAAGCTCTTCTTCAACCTGCACACTAGTTTCTCCTTCCCTTTTACCTCATATCCTTATGGTTGCTGCATATATATCTCTTCCTCCAAATCCCCATGGAGAAAGGTTGTCTTTACATCTAATTGCTCAAGATGCAAATCTTCAGCTGCTACTAGACTTAGAATAGTTCTGATTGAAGTCATTTTAACAACAGGAGAAAATATTTCATCAAAATCAATACCTTTCTTCTGTGCAAACCCCTTCACCACAAGTCTAGCTTTGTACCTCTGTTTTCCTCCATCTTCTTCCTTCAGCCTGTAAACCCATTTATTTTGCAATGTAGTTTTACCTGCAGGCAACCTGACTAAGTCCCAAGTCTGGTTATGCATTAAGGAGTCCATCTCTTCTTCCATGGCTAGCTCCCACTTCTTCCTGCTTTCAACCTACATTGCTTCAGGTGGGTACACTACGTGTCTTCTATGGTTCACTTGGTGATACAACTCGTCGGTACTTGGGTTTAAGAGACCTCTTTGAGAATTTGCCTGTTGTTTTTTACAAAGGGTTTCTAGTGTTAGAGCGTTCCTCTCTACATTGTTATGGCTAATAGTCGTCGAGTAGGAATAACAGGGTTTATTGTATTTTCTTTGTTAGACTTGTAAAAGGTAATCCTGACTTGAAGACATTAGCTTGCAGCCTCTACTTTCAACATTGGCTTTCCACTTTGAACACTCCTATATGTATGCTTGTTCAGTTATGCTAATTCAAAATTGTTATAATTATTTTCTATTGCTATTTTAGTCCTACTAGGCGATACCTAAGTACTAAATTTTAGCCATGATGTTCGAGTTCTTTGTACTTCATAATGTTTCGAGTTCATCATACTTATATATATATATATATATATATATATACATATATATATATATATTACTTAGTTGTGAATATATTGTGTTATTTTTAGTTTAAATTGAATTTATGGAAAAATCTTAATGTTTCGAAGTTTATGTTGACTTTGTCTGTTAACAATTTTTTCCTTAAATTTTAACAACATTCCTCTGTAGTTTTTTCGCTTGTATAGTAGTAATCTATCATAAAATCTGTGGTTTATTGTGGATAATTTTGTTTACGGTTATTGAATTGAATTCGCTTAGGACCGTGTAATCCAAAATCGTTACAATTTCCTGGTTGAATTATTTATTTACACGCTTACTACTAGTTGTACATATTCTAAGTTACTCAAGTTTATAGATTTTCTTTATGACTTTGTACCTTTTCAAGCCGATAATTGCAACATACAATGTTAATTACTACACTACAGGAATCAAGTTGGTCCTAAAATCCTTTCAGATTTGTTTCTGCAAATTCCAACTACCCATCTTTTGCAGAACTAGAGTCCTCAAGATTATGTTGAGTAATTGTTTGAGTAGTAACTCCCTGTTTTAAAAAAACCTAACTAACAGTTGCACAATACCTACCCCTTTTATTCTCGAGTTTAAGAAAAGTAAATGCTATCATTACTAGTTTAGAAGTAAAGTATTCCTAAAAAATAATTTGATAACTTAACAAGGGATGTTGTATGACAGTGCATGTTATTCACTAGTCATTGTTGTATGAACTCCTCCGAGAAATCAAAATTCTCGTAAAGGTTAATTTGTTTTCGTTATTCAGAGTCATTACCAGAATTTGCAATTTAACTTACAACTCGACACTATTTTACCAAAGTATAAACATCACATCTTTTTTATTCAAATAAGTGTTTAAATAGAGAGCTTCACTTGTGTATTGTGCTTAACCTTTGATTTCTTCAAGAATCTGAACTAAGAAAGTTCTACCCAGTACTAATGCTCTTGTGTATCTGAGGATTCTCAAATGAGACTTCCTCTCATTAATCGAGACCTAGAAAATCACATATATGCGTTTACTGCATAGATTCTAACCACGAATATGCTGCTGTCTAATTATTAATCCAAATTTTGTCTGTCTAATTGTCAATCCAATTCTGGTTACATATAGTTTACATGCATCACACCCAATCCATAACTATAGTTTGAGGACTCTTTAACACTTCTCACATACATAACTAATACATCTTATCTGGTATATCTATTTCTTCCCAACAATAATTTTCTAATCCTCTTCATTAGATCAACCAAATCTATATATAGAGAATGATAAACTTTAAAGTAGGTTAAATAACTTTTGCTTATATATTTTGGTGATTATCTCATATATGCATAGTCATATCCACTGAATCCTTTTTCAAAATCATTCGTTTCACCAATATTCTCTAATTTCTTACATATGTTATCAACTAGATTTTCAGAACCAACATTTCATGACAGACCCATCAAATTTCAGTTTTCCTTATACAGAAATTTATGAAAAACCCGTAATACAATTTCTAAATCTACATGAAGGACTGCGCTCAACAAGAGTGCAAGTCTTCATCATCTTGGAGTGCGATTTTGTCCAAGGAATGTGCTTTTCTCTTGTTTTTGTGTGTGTGTTGCATGGCGAACAAACCTAGTTGCTAAGTAAAGAAAATTTATGTCTTCACCTCTCTTTGGATAAGATAACACAAGCGCTAATCATAACGTGAAGATACTTAGAAAACATGACTAAGGAACATGTGACAATTAGAGAAAACACAAGGATAATCAAGCAAACAATGTGGCGTCACTAGATAGCTTAGAACGACAATTCATGTAGGCTCCAAAATTGAGTTAGAAAAAAAATGGAGGGTCGTTATCGCAGCGACACACTAAGATAACCACGACTTCTCTATTTTGGTTTTATTTTATGCTTGAAGTCTCAATTTTCCAAGAAGTATTGGTTCAATCAGTGACTCGCCTCAACTCCCCATTCTACCCAGTTCAAGATATAGTCTTCCTCTATTTCATTGCTCATCATAACACAACATAAAGCAAGTTATATCATTTTGATTAGAATAAGGGAAATGTATAACCATGAGTAAAAACTAATAAAAATATGAGTTTACATCTCTGGTGTTGCTCTGCTGCTAACAGGCCTAGACAGTACCCTGGCGGAGTCACTTTAGTAACACAAGCGTTGCTTCACTACCAGCGAGCCTGGACAATACCCCGATGAAGTCGCTTGCTTCACATCCCTGTGTAATAAGCATTTCTCTTCTTTCACCCTTTATTTACTTACTTAATTGAACTATGCTTAGGCACTTATTATTATTTTTTAAATGGGGTGGAAGAGGGATCCCGACTTACTGAGACCAGAAGAGGTTGCTCCTTCATAGACATGTTTATAGACCTTTGATAGTCAACTGCTAAATATTTTTTCCTTATCTTTCTCTACTCAAACAGATATATGAGAAAACACTATTAATAAATAAACCGAGTCTGGGAACAAGGATCCTAAATGGATACAGGCATCTTGGTTCTGCTTACATTTTCCCAACTGAAAGATCATATTTTCCATCCAAAAATCATTGACTTTAAAGATATAAACCAAATCAAAGAAGAGGGTAACAGATTATCCAAGGGTTGTATGTTACCACAACTTGCCTTTCACAAAAGATTATCCACGTCGTCTTGAAGCTCAAAACCAGCTCTTATGCGAGAACCAATAGAACCGAAAATACAAAGCATGAAAAATTAAAAAGGAAAAAAGATAAATGCAACCTATCCTACCCTAAACTAACAATTGCAGGGTCGGTTTAAGTGAACGGGAACTTCCAATGCAACCATAGAAATTGCTCCCGACTTTTGAGTCAAAAGATATGTGCATGTAAAATCGAATTAAGATGCAATGTAGTGAAAAATATAAACAACCAAGATATTCCCACTGACAGGTAACAGTGAAAAATGCAAGAACAATGGTGTGACACACTTTACTACTCTGTCAAACAAAAAACTCCACAACAACAGCATTGCCCAAGTTCACAACCCAACAAGACTTGATTGAAAGCATGAAAGAACAGGGCAGGAGACATGGATCTTGATTGATATGACTCTTCAAGTGAATCAACGATAGGATCATGGAAACAACCTTTAGGAAAACTTTGACAAGAAATATTAACTAAAGACAAATCCATATTATAAGAAAGATCGACAGATTGAGCACAATCTGTGTTTTCGTGCAAGTTGTAATTTTCAATGGAAGATGCAATAGAGATGTTAGATTGAAAGATGTGACAATCGTTAATATCATTCTTTGTTTCCACATCATAGATCAGATATTTGCATGAAGAGGGATGCGACCATTGAAATTCAGAAATCTAATTAAACTTTCTACCTTGAGGGTTTAAGAATTGTACATTTAAAAAGCAAGAATCCCTCAAGAGAGAATCCACATCCCATGAAATGACATTAATGAAAATATTTTGTGAGAAATATTAAACTGACCAAAATCACAAGTATCGTCGGGGTGAAAAGAACCTAACATAACCATTCGCATAGGTTGAAGTTCCCTATTCACTCAACTTGACTTTGAGCACTGAAAAGATTGAAAGTTAGACTGAGAACGCATGGTGAGTTGCTTATCTGAATACCAATCATCATCCAAATCACAAGGTTCATAAGGTAATTGAGTTTCATCATATAGATTTCCAATATTACGACAGAAATCCTCAATAATAAGCATGGCATCTTCTTGATCAAAAGGAGATATACTTGAGAGAAAATCTTCAATAATCACATTAGAATCCATTTGAAACTTCTACAAATGTGAATCTTCTTGCGAGAACAAAGATTCATCCATGAAGCTTGAACAATCAGCACCATCTGATTCCAAAAAAAGGAAATGATAAGGGTCATAGTTTTTCAAGGATTTAGCTTGATTGACGAATGCAAGATCGACAAGGAAATTATCAAGATTTGAATATGATTGATTAATAGGATCAAGCAAATCATAATCAAGGGAAATATGTGAAATAAAATTCAATTCATCATCTGCAAATTGATATTCCGGCTTATTAATCAGAATAGGCCCAACACAAGAAACACCAAAAGGAGGGGAACAAGGAACAAAAGGAATATCAAATTCTTCTTCAGGATGTTGAAATTCCTTTTGAATGGGAGTGCATGATGAATCTGATTCAAAATATTTTCTTGAAATCCTGACTAAGAAACAAAAATTTTCATCCAAAAATTTCTAGTCCACGTCCTCATCTGGAAATTCATAGCAAAGATGAAGAAATCAGTCAGCAAAATGTTTAAGATATTCCTTCAATTCCATTCTAAGCTGATTGATTTCATTAAGAACATCTTGATATTCATACTTGTCAAAAACATGACAAATATCATTAACCAATTTCTTAAAAGAAGAGATAGAAGCAACAGGTAAAGAATAACACCATTTCTTAGCACGACCATCCAATGTAAGGGTGAACAACCTTGCGAGGATATCTTCAGAATAAACTCCACTTGAAAAAAAATGAACAAACTCAATCACATAATCAAGAATGGTTTTTGTACCCTTGCCACTGAATTTTAGATGTGACAAGTTATTTAAAAATTCCATTAGGATTGAAATATCTAAAGATTCGGAAAAACACCTCGAGATTATGATCTAGGATGAATCCATTAAAGGTAAAAGATTCAAAGAGACTTCACAGGCTCAACTTGTCATCTGGCCCTCCTTCTAGCGCTAAAATGTTGCTGGTGTTGGACATCACCAACATATAGGGTATCTCCACGATGTGAGCTCCCAATTAGACCTCACACCATTTGGTATAAAAGTCCCATCTAGCTATATGGTACATCCACCATTGCAAAGGTTTTAGAGGTGCTCCTTGGTTACAACACATACACAAGAGATCAAAAACACCTCTTTGGGGCAGTAAGTATGTAAGCTTTGTGTGACACCAAATTTAGAATGTGCAGGAAACTTCCACTATCGGTAAAGGGAAATGAACCTTCGGTTAGGGAAGTAATAGTACTATCCTAAGGGTGACCTGTGAGCAAAAGAGGAAGATTTGTTGGTTTACCTGTGAATTAGTTCATAAGATAAACAACAATCGTAAGAGCATAACAACATTCATTCAAAATATCCATATCTAAGTAATGAAATAGTTCATTAGTCTTAATATTTATTATGCCAACATAAATCGCAAACATATCAAGAATATTCTTACTACATTCACGATACATGCATGAGGAAGTGTTGGCTCAAAGAACTTATTATTAATGAATATTCCAAGTACATTGTTACATAGGTGAAACACTAGATCCAATAGTGGAACATGAAGCCACAACTTGCTTCTCCAAAGAATGATTTATCTCCTATGTAATACAAGAGAATCCAAGGCAAGACTCTAAGAATCCAAGCCCCTTACTTGAGTTATGAGGAGCTATTTATAACAAATGACAATGACTTTTGAGTTTCCTCATGACTATTCAACTTCTATGACCTATGGGCTTCCATACAACCTTTCACATTCTATACATGACCTTTTACATTCCACATGTGTCTTTTCACATTCCACATGTGTCTCTTGGACTTTATTACATTAAACTTATTACATAAGACAAAATACATATAAGATGATGGCTATATAAGACAAAACTGCTAATAGGACAAAAATGCTTATAAATAGATAAGTCATTTGCTTCTTCGTGGAGCTCATTGGTAATATATGTATTTCACGCTCTGAAATTCATAGCAATGAATTTGATCCGGATTGGCAAGTCAATTGAAAACCTCATATGCACCTCCAGTGCTTCTGTAAATATGGATTTGGAGCTTGACTGTACAGTATACCATAGACATGACAGTTTCATGTGAGCCATAATTGGTGTAATGGCATATTGTAGAATAATGTCTTTAGTGATATCTAAACCTTCCTATTCTGATGTTTCCTTGATTTGCTCAATGTACTACCTCACTTATTGTGAGATGATTTCCTTGCCTCTTATCCCTCCAAGTGAGCCCACTGAAGGCATCCCATGATTCTATGCTAGAGACTCTAAACCATTGTGCAATTGACTATAGGTAGAAATAGTATTAGCCACCTATTCTCCAAGACAAATGTAATTCTAATGGTGGAGTCTTAGTTGTAATTTGTCTACTTTTGTGGAAATCCTATCCTTTCTAACCAATTGTTGTTGAACATTTGGATATTTGGAAGCCCATTCCTAGATTTGATCAATAACTTTGTTTGCCACCTTAAGGAGCTTTATAACTTCCTGTGCTTTCTTTTATATACCAAGAATGGTCACCAATACTTCATACAGAAGTATCATTTCATCATATAATTGTGCTTTGGCATCCTCCATTGGCCCCAATTCCTCTTGTATCGTTGAATAACATTCTGTTGTGTTGAAGTTGCGGGAAGATAGTCGTTGGTTTTTTGCAGCGAGATGCTTCGCTTGTTGCTTTACTACAACTAACTCTTTCCTTAATCATGCATTCCCATTCAAAAAATAATCTGAGTTATCATGTGCCACTGTAGCAAAAGCAACATTAGTTTCCATGATTTCCCGAGGATTCCTCATAGTGTTTGAATTTATCTCCTTTTCTACAGATACAAAGACTGGATTTTGAGGATCATTTGGAAAGAATATTCAGCTTTCTGCATGATCCTTTTCTTCAGCTGATCAAATGTGACCTTACACACGTCCATGACTCTGTCTTTTGGTGGATGTGTGATCCCCATCTGATCAAATGGGAGATGACCACCCGTGAGAGGAGCTTCTTCCAAGGAACCTATTTCATCATCTATGGGATGGATGGTATCATCTTCTTCCAATTCTTCTTCTATTTCATGAGTCATGTGTCCTTCCTCCACCGTTTGTCCTACGTCATCCTCCTATGACTGCCTTTTTTGTTCTTTTTCCACTCTCCTTCTTTCTTCTTATTCTCCATGTTTCCTTTTGATTAATACATCTTGCTTCCTCTTATCCTCTTCTTCTTGTTGCATCTTTACATATAATTCTTTCTTCTTTTTTTTCAGCTTCAATAGATCCCTAATTTAATGGATCAACTTTCCATTTCTTGCTACATTCTGGCGTTGGATCATGCTTGATCCTTTTCCTGGGAGCCATAGTCTTCACTTGAGAAGTTGCTTATGTTGCCTCTTATATTTGTACTTATTGAGCTAGTAGAACTTTGGGGTAACCAAATTCAATTCTTAGATGTTTCTTTCTTAGTACATTGTACCAGTTCTTCACTTTCTTATCCTCTGCATTAGTCATTGATGCATACCCCTAAGAAAAACCAATCTTGTCGCGATGTTTCTTGTGCACTCTTATGGGGTAATAGCCATGAAAGTCCTTGACTACAAAGTTCAAACAGTCTAGTTCTATATTTCTGCATCTGTCACCTTGTGATTTTTCAGCTAATACATTATAATCCTCAAAGGAAAAGTGGGGCAAGGAGCTTTCTTCGTTCTGTGAAGAACTCCCGATAACCCTTTATTCAATTGATAAGAAACGTATTTCAAGACCACCTTGTTAGTCACATATCACGGCATAAGATGAGGAGAAATCTGACATCCAAAGCATCTGATATATGTACCTTCTGGTGCAGCAAACCAATACGCAATATCATGTAGTGACTCATCCATCTGGTCAATCATGCAAGGAGGATCGATCTCATAAATCATCTGAAATATCATTGCGATGAAATGTTCTGCTAATCTGTCGTATGCCCCTCTAAAACTCAAATCTGATAAGACCCTACAATGGAAGTAAACTAGAAACTTATCCTATGGGGTCCAACTCCAATACATCCTAGGGAATGCATATTGTGCACAAATCCCATCTAACAAAAATGTTGACATATAAAAATTTGGTGTTGATTTGTCCTTAGAGATACTTTAGCCTGCCCAACATAATGTTGCAACTCAAAAGAAATTATATCTACCCAATTAAAGATTTTGCCACGGGTAACAACCAAGTTGAGCATAAATATCCAATTCTCATCAAATACATCAGCATTGTTCCTCCCATGCAACCTACAACTCATGGAAATAAGGTACAGGTACACCTCCCTAAGAATCTTAGTCGCGTAAATTGCAGAAGGGCAGTGTCAGAACTTGGCGGGCTCTCTACACCAAGGCTTGATGATATCACTTGTGTCGAGATCAACCCATCTAGTGTAGAAGTTGTTATTAGCATATTTTGCTGGATTCAACATGTAATAAGTTTTCATGTCCTCTCCATAGTAGCTGTCAATTTCACTACCACTTTGAATACAAATTTATTGATCTGAATCATCCATTTGTGATAGAATCCATTCAATTACCTATAGACAAGGTATGGCTGGCAACCTACATGCAATCTTGTGTATCTTGAACTGTTTAATGTTGATGTATACTTCCTTGTCTTCTAAATCTTCGAGGAACTGCTTCTGCATGAATGTGTCTTTAATGTCTTTCCATGTGACATTAGTAGATTTGTATATGGAGCATTATGTATCTGCAAGAATAGGAATGGTAGGCTTTGTAACTTCTACTGCTTCTTTAGTTCTTGATTCTAAAGCTTCTTTTGAGGTCACTTGACTTGAGTGGGAGACATCATTCCAACAGATGATGATAAAGTAATAATACTAGTAGTTGGAACACCTGTACGTGGAAGCACACTCATGGCAACAAATATTAGCTTTATGAAATCCTATATCTATTACAAGTAAAAAACTTTACAAATCATATTAAAAAAAGCCATCAAATGTAGTTGAGAGTTTAAGCCTATCAATGACGGGACATGGTTACTTGTACAGGCAAGAAATTCGCATTAAAACAAGGAAGGTGCATTGTCGGAGCACAAAGGAAGATCAAGACTCACAAGAGACCTTCATGAGTTAGTTAAGTGAAGTAAAGTGGGGCTCCTATTTTCTAGGAGTGCACCCACATGAAACAATAAAATCTCATGCATGAGTTGAAGAGGGTGCAAGTTTTTGTGTCGAAGGAGTGCGCTCAAGTGGAGGGAGCACTAATTGAGCATGAAGGAGTGTGCTCCACCATGGCGTAGTTGTTCAACCCGAAGGAGTGCGCTCAACAAGAGTGCAAATCTTCATCATCTTTGAGTGTGCTTTTGTCCAAGGAAAATAATTTTCTCTTCATTTTGTGTGTCTTTCATGGCAAACAAAGCTATTTGCTAAGTCAAGAAAATTTATGTCGTCACCTCTCTTTGGATAAGATAACACAATCACTCTTAAGCATAAGGTGATGACACTTAGAAAACTTGACTTAGGAGGATCTGACACTTAGGTAAAACACAAGGATAGTCAAGCAAACAACGTGACGTCACTAGATAGCTTAGAATGACAGTTCATGTAGGATCCAAAATTGAGTTAAGTAAAAAATTTAAAGGGTTGGTGTCGTAGTGACAACACTTTGTTAGCATAGTTCCATGAATTTTTTACATTGAATGCGTGTAAATGTTCTTGATTTACTTAGTTTCAATATGTGAATGAACAAATAATAAATAATATTGTTGATTTCGTTATTTTCTCATTGAATGAAGTTGTGATATACATATTTCTTGTTTCAATCAAATGCATGAAAATATGGTAAGAATAACCATTTATCTAGATATGCTTGAATAAAAAATATTTATTTTTAGAATATAAGTACTTGCACGCTTCACTACTACATGGAGTAAAGCATTTAGAAATCTTCAACGCCTTATTTCTTACAATTATGCATTCACAGTTTGTATAAATAGTGCATAGCATCTCAAAAGTTTGTACACCCCTTTGTCAATAATTAAAATGAGTTATGGAATTCAATATTTTATTGTTGTGATTTTGTAGTTTGTTAGTAAGAGGCAACAGAGTATTAAATAGGACTAAGAAGGAGAAGGAAGGGCATATCAAAATGCCATGTTTGAGGAGGAAATAGAATGAAAAATGTCAGCCACGTGCAAAAAAAAAAAATTGAAATGTTATTTCTTAGGAAGTAGAAGAGAGCTAAGTTTGAGCCATAGACAATGTTGAAGATAGAGCTAGACTCAGGGAATCTAGATTTTCTTGGCAAAATGAAATCCAAAAATTCAACATCTCAAGCATGCCATGATTGGTTCATCAATGAAATTATCTATAGATATTAAGACATTGTTGTAGCGGCTACAACACTACCCCCCCCCGACCCAAAAAAAAAAAAAAAATTAGCCTATACACCTGAATTTTTGGGTCCCCTTGCTTTTCAAGATTTTAATGGATATTCTCATTGTTTGACTTGGTCAAAATCCTTAAATAACCAAACTATCATCAAAGGCTATGGTTTCTTATATTTTCACAAAGCACATTTTCCATTCTTTCTTACCTTTCTTCATCCCCGTTCTCATTTTATGAGCGCATTATGGTTTGTTGCTTTTGCAGGCATCAATATAGTAATGGATATTTTATCCCTCCTCTCAGGTTTTATGCATTTACTATTTACAATAGGTGAAGGGTGTTTTATTTTAGGGGGGCTATGATAAATGTATTTACTCATGCCTTTACATGTACAAGGTCTAGGTGAGGTTGTGATCTATCCAGAGAATCTACCCTTGTCGGTGAATATATCAAGAAAAATTTTATCATAAGGCATTTCAACAGAACAAACTCCATTAACAGCTTAACAAGTTACAACTGCTAGTGAAATCATCAAGTAACTAAGTATATGGGAAATCCAATAGCCATTGGAAGGGTAGATGCATACCAATTTATTTTTGTTGAATATCTTCCTAATTGGAATAGGAAAAGGATTTGGAGTGTAGATCAGCTTGTTGGGACATCATACACCTATGACTATGACTCATGGTATAAGGGTTGAGTAAAGAACATGACCTTCATGCAAGGATATCTTCTTGTACCCTTTCAGACTGGCACCCCTGAAATAGGTTCATGAAAATAGAAACAAACTTCACTTGTAGCAGTAAGATCTTATAGCAACTTGGTTTACCAAGATCCCGAGCCAGTGTTTAGGGAAGATTCCAAGGGTTATCAGCTTCACACTAACCTTTTTTATAACAACCTCAATGAACTACTGTTATCTCAAGTTTCAACCCTAGTATCAATATGGGGAGGTGAGAGTGGATTTCAAATATTTATAGAAATAGACCTATCCTACACCCAATAAATTATGGAGCAAGAACAACTGACCACAACACTCCTAGCAATTCAACATAAACATATGAGGAATGTATCACATGCTCTAAGACATCCTCAAGCTGTAATGGAGTTAAATGTTATCGCAACAATTATGAAAGGACTTTGGAATGTACCAAAATCCCTCTGTCAGTATATATTAAGAAGTTAAGCCTAACAAAGATGTGCAACTTCATCACTGTCAAGTTCACAATAGAGAGAATGAGAACAAAATGTACGTGGAAGAGTCAGGAATGATAGGCACAAAAGAGTAAATGGAGAGAATAGGGGTAGAGACTACAAACAATTTGGTACTCCACATCGTGTTTCCATTGCATAAGCTCAATGTATATGGTATAGAAAAATTTGGATGAAATTCACCTCTACCTCATGCATGTTTTTCCAACATCGTAAACAAATTCACTTTTGAAACAAAATTTCCATCTCTTGGTACTGAAACCAAGCATGCTTGTTTTAATTTAAATCAAGGAAATATAGGGCAGGGGCAAGTTGGGATATCTGATTCAGGCAGACCATTATCGAGCTTGTCTATCACAGTTGATTTGTTCCTAGGCACATTAGAAAGTGAGATATCTAATATTGGAGCCAATGGACATGTTTCTTCCTTAGTTGACATTCCAATTTCAACTATGGGTTTGTCAAGAAGAAATGGTTTCTCTACTTTAGCTGAAAAGATTTCTCATTGAAGTTTGGTTTCATTCATGCAACCCGGTTCTGCATGTGTAGATCATGATAGCATGGTCTCCACTTTAGCACAAATTCTTCCTCAATTTTATGCTTCTCCTAGGGTAAATGTTGCAACCCAAATTCGGGAGGAATTGTCCCTGAAGAAGTGTAGGTAGTTAGTCCCATTTGACACGTCCTTTACCAAAGCACATGGTTTTTTTCCAATCTAAAAAGTTCAAGTGAAAATTACTTAAACACTCCCATATTGAAATTGTTTCATTTAGGCAGAGGAAATTTTTGCATCAAACCTTTTGATGTCTCAAACGCAAGGGAAGTCTATGCAAGATCTGAAAATTGTTTTCTTGAACTTAGTGGGAACATTTCCACTGTAATTATGGAAGATGCAAACTTGTCAATGGTTGTGTAACTTATTTTGTTACTTCCAAACAACGATGCACCTATTGCCAAAGGACGTTATTCCATGAGAATATATATTGGCACATAATTGGGAGTGATGCATATAATCAAGCTAGATTGAGAGACCCTCTAGATAAAGATATATTGTTAGGACCACCACATACTCATGCCTATAAACTCTAAAATAGAGTCCAAAACACAAGGTTCTCTAGTTACCTCTTACTGTGAATTTTTCCCGAATCAAGAGTCTCAAGCTACAAATTTTGGTTAATGTCTATTACTAATATGACCCCTGAGGCATTGCAAAGAGTGGCAATCTAACAAGAATTCATTTTACAACTTGGAGCAAAGGATGTGACTTAATCACATAGTCGGGAGTCATATTATGATCAATCACATAGATATGAAGTGGATAGCAATCCATCACACCAATTTGCAACTTATCACATTTTGAAATAGCAACATGTCTTGCCTTATCACATCGGAAAAATTCAGGGAAACATCCTTGCCCCTTATACAACTCATTTTTCTTTCATCGATAAATATTGTCACTTAATCGCAAAGGAGGGAATTAATTTGTGACTTGCTCAATCGCATTTTAACATCCCCATTTGTGATTTTCTCAATCACATCTTAATAGCCCAACCTACAACTCCCTAAAATCACATTCTAACTCTTCATATTGCAACTCTTCCTTCATCGCAATAGAAACTTGCATCTTTATATTGTGATTTAATGCCCCTCATTCGCATTGCATATACTATGATCTCCTATAGGTGCTATAATTGTGGTTACCTATTACAATATGCTTTGCGATTTGTTCATAAGTGAATCAAGATATGTGGGCATATATTATGAAAACTTACAGTCGAAGATGGACGTTGTAACATCATTCTAAGCCATGAATTCATTGGGAATTATTTTGTTTGCCTTCAGGGATCATAATCTTGTTTTGGAAATACAAGCTATCATACCATCTAGTCTCAAGCATCTCACCACCATAAAAATATGAAGCAGAACAAAGGTTGCCTATTTACTTGTGTCCATGTGCATGTTCCTCATTGCAATTTAGGAACATTACGCTTATGTAGATTTTATGCCTACAGAGGGGATTTCGAATTATTTTCACAAAAAGGATATTGCAAGGGGTCTTTTAGCAAAAACTTTATTTATGGTCATCTTCAATTGCCTTAGCAATTTTCAAACTTATTCCCTACCACTCTTGATAGCTTTGAAGCAAGTTACACTAGTCGGATCAATACACCATGCCCTCTTTGGGTTCACGCTAGACTTTGTGTGTTTCATAGCTTCGTTCTATCTTGATAAGGTTGGCACTTCCTTTTCTGTCCAACTTTCCGGGTATGTTAGGAGATTCAACATTACCAATGAATTTTTCATACCCTTATTTGAAATGGGGTCTTTATATACTTTTAATTCTTTTCAGTATGACACTTTCAATTGGTGAGGTATGGGGCATGGTTGAAAGTGGCTTAAAGATCAAGTTTTCAAGCCAAATTAGCATTCTCTAAAACAGCTGAATCTAAGCCAATACTTCGTGTATTTGTTACGCAATAGGATTTCTGGCTAAATGAGATTTATTTCTTGAAATAATTGGCCCAGTTGTTTCTCGAGTGCCATATGTCACTACAATTAGAAATCATGAAAGGGACTTCACAAGTTCAGGATCATAATGCTATTTTAAATTGATTAAATAGGATCTAGTTTATGTGGATTAAAAGCATACCCCATGGTTTGTTTTGTTGGGTTATCCAATCTTTGATATAATGTAATAATTGAAAATGTGTTGATTGATATGTGACAGTGATAGGCCACAATATTCCTCTCTGGAATTATCCAGTAAGGGACCATGGAGTGTTTGATAATAAAAAGTCCCATGTACTCTGCCCCAGTGCATGCCATCATTGGAATGTCTGGATTTCAGCTTGATTCCTTCACCATGATAACTAATAACTAGAGTTTAGAATGGAGATTAAAATTTGAGTATATTTGAGTACATGCTACTACTAAAAAATCCTTGTACAATTATGTTGAAGGCTCGAAAAATCGGGACTCCAACAAGGGGGATAACCACCCAGTCTGGACCTTAATGCAACTCATTTTCCATTTGGAATAGTGGCTCCGACTGGGGATGATGGGACCAGTTTCCCAATCTATTTATGATGTGTGTGTGCTAACAGGATGATGTTTTTCTTTTTGGGGTTTTATGGGGTGAATACTTGTTCTAAATCTAATCTATCTTCTAACTATCATATGCAATCTATCATAATCAAAGAAAACATCTAGCTTTAAAACTATCCCGGGAGTAACGTTTACTTATGCGATCCAAAATAATTTCTAAAAGTGATTGATAATAAAGATCATTCAATCACAATGAGAATAGAATCCATTTAAAATAATTGTTTCATATAAAAAGTTAGCCGAAACAATATGAGAAATATATCGCATAAGATTCATTCACATATTCAGCATAAAGAGTGAGTCATCACCATACAGAAGTGCAATAATGATAATTAAACATTCAAACTTTCATATATAAATAACTGAAAATGATTTATTGCTTGACACATAAGTAAAAAGCATTAGGAGATAAAAATACCATTTGTAATACGTCCTACTCATGAGCTGCAGCAATATAGATCTATCTTCAAATCACTTAACATCCACTAAGAGTACAAAATTGCAATTCAGTAGCAGATATTAAACTCATATAGAAAATAAATCTCGTTCCATTACTTTATCAAAACCTCCTCAGTGGGGGGCAAGAAGCACGTTCTGAAGAATGTTTTCGATAAAACTCTGGACCCCTCTCTAAATGCATGATAGGGGTTTAAATACTACTCTATGAAATCTAAAAATAAATATTACAAAAAAAGATGAGGATGTTTAAACGACCTACCTCATTTTAAGCAAAAATAAACTATATCTATGACTAATCCTACATCTGACTCCTTAGATTGCAAATATCCAGCATCGGTTTTAAGAGTGTCGGTTGGTCGACTTCAGCTTTTAACTGTCCTACAAATACGGCATTAGTAAGAGTTGGCACTATCTTCTCGGCAGAAGTCATCAGGCACTTCAGGGTCATCCATTGGCTATGTGATTTCACTAGGTACTGCCAGTATGCTTCCCAATTCAATATTTTCACATGTTTTATCGCCTCTGCCCTTTCCTCTACTGCTTCTTTCCACTCTACTTGCAGCTGTTGTGCTTTTGGAAGAAAACCAGGGGTAGTTTCCGCCACCAAATTTGCCTTGTGTAGATTTTCATTTACACATTCTATGACACTGTTCACTACTGTCGCTGCCTCTTCCATTGCCTGTTCTGCTTCCTTTAGCCGAGAATCCCATTTCGCAAATAAAATCTCTTTGTATGATTCATCAATTTTGGGTACGTCTGCTCTTTTCCCTTCTTCGGATTTCTGCTAGTTTAAGAAGTCTGAGACCTTCTTAAAAATTGAATCATATTCAAGTTGTAATTCTACGACTTGATTTGTAATATTATCGCTCATTTCGCAATGGGAATTCCATTGTGAAATCTTCTGGCATAATAGTTCTTTCTGTTGCAAGAGCTGGGAATTGAGACCAAGTGCCTCTGTGATAAACTCCCCAATTTTGGGATCATTTTTATGCAGTTCTATTAAGCCTTGTAACTGTTCTTCTTTACTATCCAAACTGCTTTGATGTGCCAATTGCATTTGCTGGAAGTCTTACTGAAGTTTTGCCAGCTGTGTTTCTTCTTGTTGATTGATGCTGACTTGCTGTAATTGTTGTTCCAAAAACAAAATCCTATCTTCTTTCTCTTTAAGTAGCAATTGAACCTTTGTTGCCTTATCAATAGTTGACGAAGTGTATGCACCTGCGACCTGTGAGAGCCTAGTTAGATTTTTCGATGGGTCTGTAGAGGGGTCTTTCCAAAGAACATCTAGAGGTTCATCCTCGGGGGTGAGCACAGAATCCAGCTTTATTTTCTTTCTTTGCCTTCTTACGACAGCCTTATGTTGAGGGCTATAGATACGTCTAGAGGAGGAATTTCCTCTATCCTTAGTACAATCTCAGATGAGGGAGCAATAGGAATGTGCTCCATTTCTTGAGTATTGACAGCGCTTTCTATTACCATTTCTGTGGTTGTCTCTTTTGGATTTGTTGGTGGCTCTGGATTCTATTCCTCTATGCTCAGTATCTTATTAAAACTTTCCCATTCGCCTTCTAGATCAATCACGAGTGGCTCAGCTTTCTCTATAAGGGAAGTCGAGGCTTCAACTTATTTTACTAACAAAGTCTGCTGATCAGATTTTGTTGTAGACTTAGCTATGTCTTTTATTGACTCCTCATTCTTACTGTGTTTGTTCTCAGATCGATTGCCAGACTTTTTTGCTGATTCTTTTTCAGAACTCGTTTTGGACTTCTCTTTTGAACCTTCACTTATGCTAACATTGGGAGTAGGCTCTCTTATTGGTTCGATGAGTAATTGGTCCAATGGGACCTTAGATAACCTTTATTTTCTGTAATTGTCAAAATTTTGGTGATTTTCTTGGTCAAAAACAATTCGTGTTGTATGTTGAACCTCTCTGAAGGTGTTTTTCTACAGAAAAACATCATCAAAGGGATCTTCTTCACGAGAAAACACTTTTATTTTAACCATTGTAGTAAAATCACTTACAACACCAAAGGGATAGTATTGCCTTCCCAGGAACTTTGGTAGTTGTAAAGATAATACATTATTAACTTCTTTGAAAGCATGACGTAAGTCATGAAATGCAAATGCTCTGCATACTATAGGAAATTGGGGCCAAATGGCCTTCTTGGAATCTTTCAGTGCTTTGCTCATTCCCCCATGCCACAGGTCTAATAGGCTATCTCCCTAGCCATTAATTTGTCTGGGACGTAAAAAGGTAGCACATGGGGTGCAGCAATGCTGCCAAACATTCTGATATACGTGAACAATTCTTCCCCAAACCATCTTGCCATGGGGAGAATATCCACTTCAGCTTCTGGGGAAAACCTTGGGGCCTCTCATTTGTAGAGCTTTTTATAAATCGAGAGCATAACTCCGTGACAAATTTTGAAGAAATGTGGGATGAAATTGGATTCCCACAATATTTTGTGATATATCTGAATGGGAAGTGGGCTCTGGGCAATCCATTTCCATCCCATAATAGGGAATTTGGAACCAAAACAAATTGTGTCCATAACATAGGCACTCATGAAAAATGGATGGTAAACCCTCGAAGCAAAACTTCTTTTAGTTCTGTATCCAAAAAGTGCAATGGCTAAATTGTCTGACAGGATTTGAGCCCAATTCATTATTGTGGCATTTCTGGCTGCATCCACTAGGGGTAACCATTCTGATGAAAATTTGTTGATATCTGGTTTACCAAACAGTCTACATAACATCGCGACGGCAAAACAGTAAGGGGAACAAAGAGAACCAGTGGCGTACATACCGTTTTTATCTTTCTTAAGTCTTTCCTCATTGGTAGACCAATTCTTTGTGCATTCCGCCAAGTCTTCGTTCTCTTTGACGAATTTCTCAACAAATTGCTTGTTGTAGATGGCTTGGGGTTCTAGTAAGTGGTACATAAGCCTCAGATTGTCTAGAGTAAATGACCCCAGATTGTCTAGAGTAAATGACCCCATGACCTCTTGGCTTTTCGTCTTGAACTCTCTATCGGATATGTCTGCGTGATCTATAATCCATTTCACCATGTCAGTGTAGGGGAGTATCTTCGGCCTTGCAGCAATGTGGTGTAGAAACGAGCATGCAAGTTCAGTTAGGGATGCATCAGAAGAGCTGCATCCATCTGTTGTAACTATTACTTCCATAATTCTCGGTTGCTCCTCTTCCAACAACTGATACATAGCTTCCCACATAGATGTCCCTGCATCCCGACTACAGGTAGTGTCTGTGAATAATGGGGTCATTTCTGACTTCTCAGACATGGGAGCCTTGCCTTTCTTCACCATTTCTTCGTGTATTACGCTCTGTGTGTTCTTCCTGAAAATTGCAAGCAGAGAGAAAAAATATGATAAAGATGATAGTGAATACAGGAATAATTAATAGAAGGACGAAAATAAGGTGACGGAGGTTCTTTAATTCTAAATCAAATCAAAAGATATCAACTTGCGTCAAATGGTCCTTTACATTGATCCAATTCATTTTTTGATAAATGACCACTAATGAACCGTTATGCTAAACTTTAATGTTCATAACTTTGCATCGAACGCCAGAAAGTACTGTCCTAGAACCCTGAGCCCTTCGAAATGCGATAAAAGCGATTTTGTGATTTGCTTCGCAATATTGTAGATCGCTATATCGCAAAATTTGTTTTCGTTAAAAACTACCGCCACATGAGTTGATGCGATATGTGATTTGCGAGATGCTATCGCATTTCGCGATATTTGCTTATGTTTCATCAAGTAGCATCGCGATATTGAAATTTGCGATGCGATAAGGTTATAGGACTCATGATCTCGCATTCCGCGGATCACATTTCAAGGGGTAACTTTTTATAAGGGATGTCCGCCGTAACCTTTTGCGATGCGAGAATAATCTTTTCTAAAGCGGGTTTTTTTAAGTTTTTCCTTTAATGTTCATGACTTTCCGTTATAAAGTTATTCTAAGGCTTTTTTTCATGTAGCGCTTTTTATAAGAAACTCGTAGTTTATGATTTTTATGCACTTAAAGTGTGAAAAGGTAAATTTCCATGTTTTAGCAAGTTATAATTTGACATTTTTATTTTAATCTAAAAAAAAGAAAGGGATGATTAAATGCTAAGATTTGATTTTTGGAAGGGTCCCCATTTATTAATGTTATTACTAATACTAATAAATGGGGAGGTTGTTGACAAGCACAACAAGTTCAAGCTACCATATGGGAGAATAGTAGATCAATTTTCAATTGGTGGAGTCTGATATATACAACATGTGAATTTGATGACAATAATTGTCGTATACTAGAATTTTTTTGCCAAGCTCTAGAAACCTAGTTCATAACTACGATCTTAACTTGATAGAAAAAGTGACCATATTGGATGAAGAGGTTGGGCCAAGACCAAGAATCACAAGAGTTGCACAGATTGAAAATCACCATATAAAAGTCACTTGATGAAATACATGACAAGTTTCTCAAGCTATGTAGGATAATGATAAAGTTCGCCAAGAATATAGTTCCTTAACAACTGCCATGGGAAAGAAATAAGTTGTTATACTCTCTGAATTGGATTTTGGTAAGATGCCATAATGTGACTTGATCAACCAACAAACTCATTATATTCCCACTAGTAACATAGATGGAAGAACTCAGTCGGGCCTATTGAGATGAAAAAGTTGGGTAGGTGCCTTGGGGCTTGTCAAATTCAAGAAGAAACAAACACAATGAATGACCTCATCCATCACACATATTTCATTACATTATTTTGTTTTAATTATGAAAATATTGAAATAATGTAAAAACCTAAATTAATTGCAAAGGTTATTAGGAATAGGAGAGCCATGAAGAAATTGAAAAGACATGCGGAAGGTGAAAGGTCACCTCCCCATTTGTATAAATATATCATCATGCCTCTAAGCTAGGAGGGATTTTTGCACTTGAGTTCTTTTAACACTTAGACTATTTTTTCACTTAGGTAGCTATGAGCACTCTAGCTCTTGGCAAATATTATGCGGAGTTGTGGTGAGGCAAGGAGCTTGTCTTGGAGATTATATGAGCAGCCCTCATTCCATTATTGGATTTTTATGGGCTTGTGGCGCATGTACTTGGATTTGTAGCATGGTCAATGAGAAGCTCTTCACTTTTGGCATTGATTCCTATGCATTCCTCTATTGTTTGTAATGGCTAACCAATGCTCCAATCATGCATGGATGTGCGCTTTCATGTGCATTATATGTGGATGAACTAATTCATGGCTATTTCTCATGTGTTTGCTTTGAATCTTTTCTCTCTCATTCCACGCTAATGTTGGTGACCTATTTTGGACTAATTTTTAATTAACTTCTTGTACATTTTCATTTGTATATGTCTTGGATGGTTTTAGCTCATTGATCCCTTCTTGAGGCACACTTCTTCTTATTGTTTTGTTACTATACTCGTGTACATTGTTATGCAAGTTTGTCAACTACAGGTTGATTTTGTCCCCATTCTCTAGGTATTTCATACTTGTCCTCACTTTAAGACATCTTAATTTAATATCCAAAAGGAAACAACCATGGTGGTAGTTGGGCCCACGTACTGAATGGGGCTGCTATCCCAAATGGCATGAGGTCTATTTGGGACTTCACACCCGGGAGACCCCCTTATTGTTGGCAATACATTTTGGCTCGCCAATAAACACATTGAAGGTTCATTAATGAAAATGTATTGTTGTATCATATAATGTATACATTGTGGAATTCGTTGTTGTTTTTATGGTTTTATGTTTTATCAAAAATTAAACAGTGTAAGTTAGGTGGAATTTACAAATGACATTCATGTATGTAATTAATAAGTTTTGTTCTACATTTTTTAAATTCAATTTCTCTTTTTTATCTAAATAAAAAAATAATAATAAAAATATAAAAATAAAAATAATCAAAACCATGATCCAAAATTATAATTTAAGATTTCATAGAAAACCCACAAAATGTATAATTTAAATAAATATAAAAGAAAATGACATAATGCTCATCTTATCACCCTTTTCATTTTACACGATCTTTTTACAATAATATAACCCAGGTGGGATGATAACACTCCATCCCATAAGCACTTGAGATAGAGCCAATTGATCACACTTATGCCCTTTATTGTGCTTGTTGTCAAAATTGAAACATAGTCTCTTTGATTTTATCTCATCCATTTGCTAAGGTGTGAACCTTGTAGTTTGAGTAAGATAGGAGTTGGAACATTATGTTCTTAATAGGTGTTATTGATAACCCTTTTGGTAGGCATATTTATATTTTCAGATATTTTTGTCTCGCTAAAGTCTGTATCTAAAGATTTAAGCCCCAAGAGACATGTCCCATGTTGAATCTTGTCATTTAAAATACCCATAAAGAGACCAACGAATTATGATTTGGAATATTCTTCACTCTAAGGCTTAACTTTTGAAATTGTTGAATGCAATATGTAACTAAACTTTTTTCTTTTTTTAGATTTATTAATTGGCTAAAGAAGGTGTTGTTCATATCATCCCCATAGTATGTTATCATTTCACTTATTAAAGTATACCAAGAGACAACAAGTTCCTTATTATGGTCACAAAGCCATCAATATTACACAAATTAATCAGGTTCTAAATATAATGATGCATTCATTATGCATTCATACTCCTTGAACCATTGCCACTACCCCCTTCCTTCAAGCTTACTAGATCACCTCATTATAAGAGTCATATAATGAAATAAATATCTTGTACATTGATATCAATTCTTTCCTCATCAATATATATGACTTGCGTAAAATGATCCAAAAATCCTACAACTCATTGCAGTGGTTCTAAGCTGGCACACATCTTAGGAAATTTGAACAATTTCAACAGGGAATAGCCATGAAGTGCATCATCACACTTTGTTTTGGTAAAGCATGGATATTGTTAGTTTCATGTTCTCTATCTCACCATTCTCACAAATTTATCTTACTTGTATACATGGAAAAACAATAAAGAAATCAATTATCGTTAAAACAATTATTTTAATATTTTTGGGTTTTGCTCATGCACTATTTCAATAGTAGTAGTGGGTACCCATGGCCTTTGATCAAGTATCACATTACTAAGGCCTTTTCCTTGCATGGGTGTAGAAGTTGCTCCATAGATATGTTGAGCCAAATTCGAGTGGGGTCCCACTGCTTATAAAAATATCAAATTTTGGAAAATTAGACAAAAGTAAAGAGTCAAGTGATATGGATTACGACGCAAAAGCATCTCTTCCAAGCAAGTCAATAATTGATCTCGAAAGGATCTTAGGATTTAGGAGAGGAAGTCGGGTTCCTCCTAGTCATTTAAAGTTGTAATTTTATTATTTTCCTAAGATGTAATAGTTCTAGAATGATTTGGTCTGTTTCAAGAATTTAACAAATGGCCATGTAATAATTCTTATTTTGGTAGAATTGTTTGGAAAATTAGGAGGATTTAGAGGTTTCTTTGGATATTTTTGTACTTAGAAGATTTGGATAGCTTAGTTTTATAAAAGAATGTCATCTATGATCACATAGGGAAATAGAGGAGAGAATTGAAAGAGAGAGGGTATGAATTTTAGTGTGACGTGTGGGGTAGTGAAAAGATTGTAATACTCTATAATTTCTTTGAAGATCATTTTAATAAATAATTATAATATAAATTAGCATCACCTAATTGAATGATATGTAGTTGTATTACTTAAAATAATTAGACAACCATTACGGACGTGTGAAATAAACACATGAGAAGAAGTGTTGAAAAAATCCTAACGTATCGAGACTGACGATGACTACTCGTTGACTTCCTTGTCGACAAACAAATTAGAAGAAAAGATGGAGCAATTGCAATAACCCTTTCAAATGTTCTCAATCTAACAAAATGACATTGGGTGCACCAATTGTATGAATGAAGGACATACAAAAGGCAATTGCAAATTTGAAAAATCCTTCGAGCAAGACATTCTTCGAATGCAACTCGGCTTATAATGCAAAATTTGTCAAATGCCAACAATTCACACCACCATAGATTGTCCATACGATATAAAAGAAATAAAACCAAAGTGGTGTGTAGTATGCAAAAAAGAAACACATTCCTCTTAGGAATGTCAATCGAATGGACAAAATAAACCAACTTATCATACACGCTATCACATACAACCAAGCAATCAATCGATCAACCTCAATGTGCAAGGTGGAAGAGGAAACTCTTCCCAAAGTAATGGTTATCATAATTGCAACGAATATCAAGGTGGAAGACGTTGCGAAGGATTTGGAAGAGGTCGAGGCTAGGGTTGTCATAGACCTTACTATTTTACATGTTGGCAAGCAATACATGTGGCCCCTAAATACCCATTTAAAGATGGAATGGACTTGGGGATTTGTAACATATGTGGATTGGAGTATCATGACTTAGATATTTTCCTAAAATTCTAGAAAAAGTACTAAATAAAAAAGTTGTAAACTTACTTCATTCAATGCAAAAACTTGAAGTACTAAACTAAAAAAAAATCGTGCTATAGCTAGATAAGGGACAAACCAAGAAAATTATCCTTGTACTAAGAAGCTATCGAGCCAAGGACAAACCAGTACTTCATATTTAGATGTTGGACACCACCAATAGCTAATGAAAGAAACCACCCAAATTTTTAGACATAATGATTTTGATCAATCTGTCTATCAGTATAAAGGAATGCCATATCAAGGGAACATCCTAGAAGAATTCTTTGAGTTACTTAAGGAAAAATACTTAGTGGGATGATTGATCGACTTATTGAATATATTAAGAAAATGCATGGATGAGCATTGACCAATCATACCTTCTCTAATTTAACAATGACAAGTTCTAAGAGTGTTGATTTGGGCTAGCATCAGATGTGCTCTAGCCATGAAAATTAGTGTAGAGACTAAAGAACATGAGATCTCCAATACCCAGAAATGGTTTGGGCGGATTCTAAACAGTTTGGGAGATATTAAAATATTTAATATTTTTAATGGAGTCTCTAAGTCTAAACTTAGGGAAAATAAAATATTAATGTGAATTAATATAAAACTGTGTTAGAAGGGTCCAAAAGTCATGGATCAAGCCACATTTAATCTTAGCCATTTATTAGGGACTTAATCTTTGTCGTTGAATTGTCAACGAGAAAAGTATAAGAGGAGGCTTGAGGGTCACTTGGAGAACACACCTGAGGAAATCGAAGGAGTGATCAGAGTTGCAGCTGAAGGGCAGTGAATGCAGTAGCAGAGAGGTAGAGATAGTACTGGGAGCATCATTGTAGAAGCCGAGAGAGGGTTGACACAGAGCTAGCTAGAGGCCACACAGAAGCAGCCAGAGGCCACGCAGAGCCAGCCAGTAGCTGTGCAGAGCCTGAGGAGGGCTAGCGTGGGAGACGCAGAGGCTCCAGAGGCTAACACAGAGCCCCTAGAGTGTTATGAAACCAGCTCAAGAAAATATAGAAAAGAGAGATCAATGCCTTAGAATTCAGCCTCTTCGAGGGGGCAACCTCCTTTACATTACATAAATGAACAATTCTTGGATGATACAAATGAAAAGACCTCCTTTCTATATATAGGAGTCTAAGGGGTCATAACATAATCAGAGCCGACATAACAATAATAATATAAGGGCACAATAATAACCATAGTAGGCTTCTATGGGGCACAATAGTAACAATATGGGCACTACATGGGTACATCAATATAATAAGTGGGTTATACTAATAACAATAAGGGGTTACACTAGTAGTATAGGGGCCTAACATGCCCCTCTCCTTCAAAAAGCGTTGTCCTCAACGCTTGAGTAGTTCTTGATGCTTCTGTATAAAATTCTTGTCCTCCCATGTGGAATCTTCAGCGGGTAAGTTCTTCCACTTGATGAGATACTCTGAAATTGATCGATTTTGTAGCTGTCGGGTTCTTGTTTCTGTGATTGCTCCAGGTTCCAATATGATTTTTCCTTCCTCTTCAATTTCTGGAAATATTGTTTGAATTGGGATCTTTTGCAACTTTTGAATAAGTGGCCATACTTCTTCGTCCTTCTTCCATTCATCCCTTGCTTCGTTTATCCAATCTGGTTGGATAATATAAATAGCACAAAACAATGCTTCCACATCCTCATCCTTGAAGAGTCTTCCCATTCGGTAAGGTCGCCATTTTTTAAGTGCATGTAGTATTGCCAACATTTCCTTCTCATAAATAGCTTGCTTGAGATGTAGCAGTAAAAATACCCAATCACCTACATCAAAACATTTTTCACTACAATGTTTATCTACCTGTTGTTTCGTTTGGTTTTGCATCGAAGTGGCGTTATCCTTTAAAATTTGGAGAACTTGTTGTTGATACTCGATGTGATCTTTTACTGCTTGAACCTTTTTCTTCTTGATATGTCCTTCTATCTCTAGAGTTTGAGGAGTGGTAATTTCTTCCAATCCTTTACAAGATATGGTCGGATTCATTTCTTGATGCTCGATGTGATCTTTCACTTCTTGAACATTTTTCTTCTTGATATGTCCTTCTATCTTGATAGTTTGAGGAGTGGTAATTTCGAACAATGAATTACAAGATATGGTTGGAATCATTTATTCTTTCTCGATGTGATCTTTCACTTCTTGCACCTTTTTCTTCTTGATATGTCCTTCTATCTTGAGAGTTTGAGGAGTGGTAATTCTTGCCAATGCTTTACAAGATATGGTCTGATTCATTTCTTCTTTCTCTGGGGTGGGGTCCTGGTGTATATCTTCTTCTTTTGTTGTTTCTAGATCCTTTTCTTCCTCCTCTTCATATTCTATGTAAAATAATTTCTTCTCAGCACACTTATGACCTTTAGTGCATTTGCTATCACAATTGTAACAAAGCCTTTTTTCTCTTTTTTCTTCCAATTGTTGTGGTGTAACCTTGTAGGTTGTGGAAGGCTAGGAGAAACAACACTTCCATCTTTATAGTTGTGAGGGGTACGCTTCCTGGTTTCCATAATTTTGCTTTCCACTATGTCACAAAGCCCTTTTACTCTTTCCAATTGTTGTGGTGTTGCTCTAAAGAAGGTGTTGCTCTTTGTATCCTCATAATGTGCTATCATTTCCTCCGTGAAAATTGACCACATAACAAGTTGTTTACGAGAACAAAGCCCTTTGTACCATAAAAATTGATCTGGTTCTAAATATGAAGATGCAATACATACCTTTTTTAACAGTTGTACACCATGTAGATCAAAATATTGCTCCATCTGAAGTATCCAATTTACCGGATCCTTTCCATCAAACTTCCTCATCTTGCTTTTTCTTGATTTTAGGAGCTCGACCTTGAAACGACTGTAACTCTGTACTTTTAGATCTTTAAGTTCTGAAATTGTGACCTATAGTATCCCTCTACGTCCTCTTTCCAATGCCACCAGTCTGATCGAAATTGGATTCTCCAAGAAAGAGTTATGCATAATCTCCCAAGATGACGTAATTATAGACTAGTTCAGTAGAGCGAACTTGTACGACGTGCCACAAGTCACTGTTTCAACCTTTGGATCTAAAAAATGCATACAAGAAACTACACTTTATCCTCTTTCTGTACCTTCTTACGAAATTTCAATCTGATCCCTAGAGAGAAAGTTATGATGATTTTCCCCAGGTCAACTGTTTTGAATGTAATTCAGGAGTCTGCAAAAAGACCAACTTCCTCAGATCATATCTCTGCAAATGTTGCGCAAAAAGCTCTGAAATTTGGACCCAAGGTTTAGCGCGATGTCTTCTCAAATGGGTTTTTTTTGCGACTTCTGAAACGTCACAGAAAAGAAGTTATAGCGAAAATGCCACGATGACCTGTTTGGAACAGCGAAACCCTAGAATCCAAAGCTCCGATACCAAATGTTATGAAACCAACTCAAGAAAAGATAGAAAAGAGAGATCAACGCCTTAGAATTCAGCCTCTTCGAGGGGGCAACCTCCTTTACATTACATAAATGAACAATTCTTGGATGATACAAATGAAAAGACCTCCTTTCTATATATAGGAGTCTAAGGGGTCATAACATAATCAGAGCCGACATAACAATAATAATATAAGGGCACAATAATAACCATAGTAGGCTTCTATGGGGCACAATAGTAACAATATGGGCACTACATGGGTACATCAATATAATAAGTGGGTTATACTAATAACAATAAGGGGTTACACTAGTAGTATAGGGGCCTAACATAGAGGCTGACATTGGGCCAAAAAGGCTGACGCTGGGCCAGAGAGGCTGACGTAGACCCTAGAGTTTAACTCTAGGAGATTTCACGGGGCAGATTGGGGCTGATATTTGTCTCCAACTGAGAGGTACTACTGACGAGTGAATTCACTATTGGGTGAGCCATTTATGGCACCCAAATTGTATTATGAAACTACTTAATAATAAAACCCTCAGATAGTTGCACCAGTTTTCCCGCATTGGGTTTTTCTGGGGACATTAGTCCAAAAATAACAGTGTCACTTGTGTGCTTGTTTTCCTTAAGTTGATGATCTGTATGTGTTGAGACTGTACTTGTATTTATTTTCAGTATTTACATGGTAAATAACTTGTTAATTAACAGAAAAAGTAGGAAGAAATCAATCAGCAAGTAGAAGAAGGATTTCTAACAATTAGACTTAGAAATTCCAACATGGTATCAGAGCGTGGTTGTAGATCACAGGATAACTGAGGGCATCAGCCGAGCAGAGTAGCAGTAGCAAAAATAGTTGTCCCGAGTGATAGAAGTTGTTCCTAGCGGAAAAGAAGCAACGAAGGGGTGACGCATTGCCTGCATCATCAGTTCAAGACGAAAAGAGGAACAGTGCAGTGGAAGAGAGGAGCAAACCTCACCTACATAGTGCCCGGTCACCTTTCTCAGTCAGGAAGGATTGACCCCTGTGGCTAGGAGGTGCGTATTTTGCTAGTGTCGGGATTGCGCAGAGCCTAGAGAATCTAACCTTCAGTTTGCTGGGGCATAGGAGGTTGTGGGTAAGTTGCAGAGTGAAGCTGGTGGGGTACTATAATTAGAACAGTACCTAACAGGGCAAGACCAAGGAGGAAGGAGTTGCTACCGAGGATTTCTAGCCAAGAAATTTGGATCAGTGGTGCATTTGCACTAACAATCGGAGTGGGGGCATCTCGACATTGGGTGAGGAGTTTCTAGGAGGGAAATCGAGGCTCAAAGGGAGTCACACCGAGAACTTCCAGGAGGGAAGTAGAGGAGCAACGAAATGGTAGTGAACAGGGTAAGAGACTAGGACAGACTGGATTGACCCTCAAACTTCGTATTCTGGAAGGCGAGAATCTTGTCCGTTCTAGACAGGAATCATCTCAAGCACTTCGCCTTGAAGACAATAGCGATCCCAGTTGACCTGGTTGAGAATGACAAGTACGAGGAGGCAATGGCAAGGGCCAAGAGCATCATCCTTGATGGGGTCAAGGACCATGTAGTACCACATATTGTCCAAAAGGAAACTGCAAATACTATGTGGGAGGCCCTAACGAAATTGTATCAGCATACTTCCGTGCAGAGGAAGATGCTACTAGAAAATCAGTTGCAGTCATACTAGATGTAGAAGGGAGAACAGATCGACACCTTCCTCGGTCGATTGAAGGAGATCTAGGATCAGCTGACTTCCATAGGGGCCAAGCCGGATCAAGAATTGATAGTGAGAACAACCCTGAACGCAGTCTCTGAAGACTGGGAGGTGTTTGTCTAGAGCATACTGGGTAGGGCGACCCTTCCAGATTGGGAGGAAATGTGGGCATATCTTCACCAAGAAGAGATCAGAAGGCTGATCAAGGTGGGAAGCAGTGGCAAGGGGATCAGAATCAAGAAGGAGGAAAACGAGGATGTTGCCCTAGCATCTGAGGGAAAGCAGGAGAAACGGAAGAAGAAGGACCTCTCCAAGGTCAAATGCTTCAACTGTGGGGAACTGGGTCACTATGTGAGCCAGTGTCCAAGGAAGAAGAGCAAGGGAGAGGCTTCCGAGACCAAGGTTGTGCCAGCAAGGGCGGAGAAGGAAGTGGAGACAGATGATCACTGTGCCATGAGTGCTCAGATGCCACTTGAGAGGAAATGGGAAGACATCGAGTTGTAGTCAAATGGACTGCGGGCGATGAGGGGTAGGATCCTTGAGGTACCTAGCCTCTTGGATTATACCTTGCTATGGGAGCCCCGAAGAGGAGTAGTAGTACTAGTGGATGTCAGTAGAGACAGATGCGGATGGAGCGACAGAGGGAGCTACAGTGCAGGATTCCCAGGACAGCGTGAGGCAGCAGTGCGAGATGCATGGAGTTGTTGCAACAGCGCAAAGGTCAAAGAAGGGGCACTGTCAGCAAAAGAGGGAGTTTCAGCATCGAGGGTGTCCCTATCCTCACAAAGATGTCAGAGTTCGGAGATCAATTACTTACTTCTTAGTAACTGAGTTGCAGTGCAGCAGTTAGCAGTGGCAATGCTATAGGCAGCATGATGCAACATGATGAGAGGGGCTATCATATGGATGCAACAGTGGCAATGGCAAGGCCATGGGTAGAAGTACATGATGCAGCAGTTATGTTGGGCATCAAGCCTAGCATTAGCACCAGGACCGATGCCGGATGATCAGCGTGATGCTCAATGAGGAGTATTACTAGAGCACAATCCTTGCTAAGAGGGAGTGTTGATTTAAGGTAGATCAGATGTGCTCTAGCCACGAAAATTGGTAGAGAGGCTAAAGCACATGAGATCTCCAATACCCAGAAATGGTTTGGCATATTCTAAATAGTTTGGGAGATATTAAAATAATTAATATTTTTAATGGAGTCCCTAAGTCTAAACTTAGGGAAAATAAAATATTAATGTGAATTAATATAAAACTATGTTAGAAGGGTCCAAAATTCATGGATCAAGCCACAACTAATCTTAGTCGTTGATTAGGGACTTAATCTTGGTTGTTGAATTGTCAACGAGAAAAGTATAAGAGGAGGCTTGAGGGCCACTTGGAGAACACACCGAGTTGATCAATAATTTGATTTTCTGGGGCAGGGCTTGCTGAGGAAATCGAAGGAGTGACCAGATTTGCAGCTGAGGGGAAGTGAATTCAGTAGCAAAGAGGTAGAGATAGTACCAGGAGAATCAACGCAGAATTCGGGAGAGGGTTGACGCAGAGACAGCTAGAGGCCACACAGAAGCAACCAGAGGCCACGCAGAGGCAGCTAGGAGTTGTGCAAAGCCTAAGGAGGGCCAGCATGGGAGACACAAAGGCTTCAGAGGCTGACGCAGAGCCCCGAGAGGCTGATGCTGGGCCAGAAAGGCTGACGTTGGGCCAGAGAGGCTGACGCAAACCCTAGAGGTTGATGGTGGAAGATTTTGTGGGGTAGATTAGGGTTGATATCTGTATCCGACTCAAAAGGTACTACTACCGAGGGAATTCTCTATTTGGTGAGCCATTTCTAGCACCCAGATTGTATTCTGAAACTTCTTAATAATAAAACCCTCAGATAGCTACACCAGTTTTCCCGCATTGGGTTTTTCCGGGGACATTATTCCAAAAGTAACGGTGTCACTTGTGTGCTTGTTTTCCTTCTGTTGATGATATGTATGTGTTGAGATTGTACTTGTATTTTTTTCAATATTTACATGGTAAATAACTTGTTAATTAACAGAACAAGTAGGAAGAAATAAATCAGAAAGTACAGGAAGGATTTCTAATAGTTAGACATAGAAATTCCAACAACGAGGACCACGACCCTCAAGTCGACTTGGAAATTAATGGATACATGGTAAACCAAGTTGTAGTTGAATTTGAATCTCAAGTACACATCTTACTTAGAGAAAAATGGATTAAGTTAAGTAGTTCGACATTACACAGAACATCAAATTATCTAAAGCTAGAAAACCAATGCTCCCTGGATCCTATTGGGACACTAAAGAATATCCAAATAAGCATAATGGGTATCCCGACCCTTATCGAATTCAAAGTAATTGACTTTATTGAGGGTATGCCACCATATATAGCTTTGGTTGGGCCACCATGGGGTTAGAAAATGAATTCCACTATCTCTTTCGAAAGGGATAGGATCAAGCTAAAAGGTAACAACAAAAAAATCATTGTCGCGTTGGATCCAAGAGAGATAAAACCCTAGATCGAACTATGGGATGAATTAGAGACCAGGCAATTATACCAAGTCATC
The DNA here is from genome assembly GCA_031772625.1 of Pinus tabuliformis. Taxonomy (NCBI): domain Eukaryota; kingdom Viridiplantae; phylum Streptophyta; class Pinopsida; order Pinales; family Pinaceae; genus Pinus; species Pinus tabuliformis. The sequence continues at coordinate 2,038,809,504 of CM062818.1, forward strand.
AATGAAGATATGGATAATGTGAAACCTAACAGTAAAGGATAGATATTAATAGGTTCACCGCTATCCATTGGAAAAAAAATAACACTAAATTATATCAAATTGGAAAACTATGAATCAATGGCCAAAGAATGTTGATCGGTAGAATTAGATCCAACTACAAGAAGTTGATCATGCTTTTCAGTTAAGTTGGTACCAATTCTATATGAAAAAAGCTTAAATAAACCCTGAATTTGGACACTTCAAACTTAAAAGTTAGGCTAGGCACTCCTTTACATATTTGTGAACAATTTTCTTCAACAATTCGTCTTCATGAAGTATCTATGTTTCTTGGGGAACAAGGTCAAATGTAGAGCCTTGTCCAAACTTTAACTGGACAAGCAACCCATTGGTGGTACACTCATGTGCCTTGATGATCCAGGTGGCTCCAGACACGCTTAGAATTCAGTAGTGGCTATGAAGAAGCTCAAAAATCAAAGTTTACAGATTCAAGTGAAACCGGGACCAGATCATAGTGCTCGTTGTCTTAATTCCAACGACGTGAATGACACTCAAATCCGAGTTTGTATGCTCAAGATATTCAAAGTCAAAATTCTGGTCAAACTAGGCCAAGTAGCAGTCACTAACGAGGCAACAATTTGGAATTTCCTTGCGCAAAATCTGACTGCCAGAATGGGCGAATTTGTCACCTCATTAATTTTCCCAGTGACTCTTAAAATCTGGATGGAAAAAAATGGCCAGTTTGTCTTAAACATCCAAAAAAATATTAAAAAACGGGGGCGATGGGCTACCACCCCTGCCAACGGTTATGTATATATATATATATATATATATATATATATATATATTACAAAATGGGTGGGTGTGCCACCACTGGTAGACCCGCCCGACCCACCAACAATATAACATAAACATAGTGTGGAGTCAGCAGGGGTTGAACTCGCCCAGCCCGGTGGGTTGGCTTGCCACTCGGGCAGCTCCAAATGGCATTGTTCCAAACGAGCTCTGCCCAAAAACCATATTGCACCATACCAAAAAACCATAATGCGCCAACATTACCACATTCAACCAACCACCAATGTAATGATGCCAACGAATGCCAACGGTTACCAAAACAGCTGACGGCTAATAAAACACAACACGCCAAAATTGTTATGTATTGTTGGTCGCGAGCGGGATTTACCCCTGTGCCTCGCGCACCCAAGTGGACCACCACACGAATAGGCCAACGACCTTTCATTACTATGTTCCCCAAATTATTATATATAAATCAACCTTAATCATTCACCTAAGAGAGAGAGCGCCGAACGAAGGAGATGTAGCAAAACCGTGCATGCGAGGGCAGAACCAAGAGCCAGGAAAAATTTTTGAGGGAGAATATTCCTTGGAATATTCTAGCAAAATATTCCATGGAATATTCCATAGAATATTCCTTGGAATATTCCACATATTATTCCTTGGAATATTCCACATAATATTCCCTGATGTAGTGAGGAATCTAAAAGATTCCCTGGAGGGTGATTTTTCACAGTGATAGAAACATGTCAGCTTTATACTCAAAAGAACCAAAATTTCGTAGGGAACGTGATGGTGTGATTTGTTTCCCCATTTGAGCAGCAGAAATTCAGTTGTCCAATAGCAAGTAATCTTTGCAAAATCTTTTGGAATCTAACAAATTCCCTTGGACGTTGATTTTTGACAGAGGCGCAATGATGCCTACTTTATAGTCATTTTTCACGGAATTTCGTAGGGAGCGCAGTGGTGTGCTCAGAATCTTCATCCCAGCAATGGATTTTTCATCCATCTTTAGGAAGGAATATTTGGTAAAATCTTCAAGATTCCCAAGGGTCTAGTATTTGACGGTGTCAGGAAGGTTTCAAGTTTATAGCTGTTTGACATGATTTCGCGCCATGAATTCCATGGTGTAATACATTTCGTTTGTTGAGCCTTTCATTTTCCAGCATTCCCCAAAAGTGGAGGTATATGATGCAGTGATGCCATGTCTTTCTTCTGATTTGCTGAGATGATGCTTTTTTCATGAGATCCTTATTACCATTATGTTAAAGGATGATTGTATGCCATGACATGTGATAATTTATTAGCTTGTCATAATAAAGGCGGGCCCATTTGAGTGAGAGTTCCTACAAGGAGAACGTCTCGTGAAGATACATGCCACTATGATTGAGGGAATTTATCCTTGTAATGACAAAGAATGTACTATGTACTCATCATCATTTGGCAGCATTTAATTAAGTGACCTCCCCACTCTTGACACAGGACCCGGAGATGTAACTCATACTGGGTGAACTCCATTATCAATGTGTTTGTGTGCTTTGATTTGATGGTTGTCATTATGTTTCTTCTTCTTTAAATTATGCACATGTGGTTTTTCATGCTCTTTCACATGCAAATCTTCTAACATCATAGAAGTAAAATATCTTGGTTAATTCTGATAGCTCAAGAGATCTGGATCACTTGACTACGAACATTGACTATTGGAACAACATACTTCATTAAATGATTTGGCGGAAATCAACTATCTCTAGTAACCATCATACCATTATTCAAGCCACGATATGGCCCTACGAAGCACATTGAATATTGTGAGAAAGAGTGGAAAAGACTCAGTTATAAAGATTAATGTGATTGGTCCCATGTGTTGCCATCCACATTGGGTGACTTTCCAAACAAAAGGTGCAAAATTGAAGAAGCACGTTGTGAAATCTTCCAATAGAAAGACTTGAAGAACAACTTTATAAAGGACTTTGAATTCACACTACTCAAGGAGGAAGAAAAAATAAGAGAAGTAGTATAAAACATTTACAACTTAGTCAAGAAACCTGATCCAGTCAAAATTGCACAAAAAGGAAAGACAAAGGTCGAACCCACTTCAACTTCAAGTTCTAATAAAATATCTTTCCATGACTGAGTATTTGCATGACTGAATATGGAAAATATAATAGTGCTATGGTAGAGTTTCAATGGAATAAAAACCATCATGAAACACAAAAAAAAAAAGTAAAAACAATATTTAGAATAAACAAATAAGTAAGAAGATAAACAAGAAAATCTAGATTTTTCACCTACATACCACAACATCAGAATGGGAGATAGAAAATTGGACAAAGAAAGGGAGCTATAATGGATGGATGCAGAACTAAAAATCAAATAAGTTAACATTACTAATGGTGACCATCCAAAAATGGTTTGACTTGGAAAGTATTGGTCTAACAAGCAGACCATGGAATTTATTGATTTACTTAGAGCATCATGAATGTCTTCACTACAAACTACAAAGACCTCAAGGGACTAGTAAAAGAGATGGGCAAAATGAAATTTGACCTCATCAAAAGATCCAAGGTTATAAAGAAATGACCTTTAAGTTGGATAGAAAAATATAATCCCATGGTTCAAAAAGAGATAAAAGGAATGTTTGTAGCAAGAATCATTTATCCAATAGAAAAAGCAAGCTGGGCAAGCTCCATGGTCGTGTAAACCAAAAGAAATGACCCAAAGAAGCTAAGAATTGGTGTCAACTTCATAGGGTTAAATAAAGAAACTGTAAATGATCATTCCCAACTCCATTCATAAGTGAAATCATAAATGAGGTTGCAGGACATGAATGTTACTCTATTACAAACGAATTCTCTGGCTATAGTCAAGTTCCAATAAAAATCAAGAACCGGGAAAAAGCAATTTCCATGTCTGAATTTGGTTCCTTTGCATATAGAGTTGTGTCATTTGGACTAAAAAGGTGTCCCAACATTATTATCAAGCATTGTAGTTAAGGCCTCAGGAATGTATCTATGAAACAATGGCAACCTATTTCAATGACTGGACTGTGTACCTTTATTGAAGGGCCATATAAAGTGGCTTATATTAATGCTCAAACATTGTCGACAAATCCATTTATCTCTCAAGCTCAAGGAGTGTCTATTTGCCACTCCAATTGGAATACTACTTGAACATGTAGTATGTAAGGAGAGAATTAATGTCGACATGACTAAGATAAAAGTCATCCTCAATTTAAATCCTCCAGAAAACCAAAAGAAACAAAATATATTTATACCACACTAGGTACTATAGAAAATTCACTAATAATTACTCTGACACCACCTATCCAATATATTAGTTAAAAATGGATGTTAAATACATACGGACTAAACAGTGCAATGAAGCGTTTGAATTACTAAAAAGAAAATTGGTGGAAACTCTAGTAATCTTAAAGTTTCAAGACTAGGAAAAAATATTTCATGTCCACGTTGATGCATTGAATGTAGTAGTTGTGACAGTACTAGGCCAACTAGATGATGATACATTTATCATCCCAATATTTATGCCAACTAAAAATTAAATAACGTAGTGTGAAACTACTTAATAATGGAAAGAGAAGCACTTGTTATGGTATCGCTCTACAAGAATTCAAACATTATCTACTAGCTAATCCATTCACATTTTTTACTAACCACCAAGCCTAAAAATATCTAGTACACAAGCTTGTTCGACCAATTTTTTTTTTTAATTGGGTATCTTTTCGCAAATATCCAGATCTACAATTTTTTTCTTCAAATTTTGCACCAGAAGTTACAGATCTGATTTGCAAACTTGCCACCCCAAAAAATTCCTACAAAAATAATAATAATAAATTCTCTGCTTTGCCCAAAAAAGTGCTTTGATACCACTTGTAATGTATATGTCCTAAAATATATGAAATGATACCAATATACCCAATAACTTTAAATAATATCAAGAGAAATACAAACACAAAATATAGAAATGCTTCTTTATTGATATCAAAACCCTTAAGGTAGGGTAACACCATACAATCACTCCTTATGGAAGGAGAACACTCCACAAGCCATATGCTTGTCCATACAATATTCCTTGACACCTCTCAATTGGGAGCCTCTAGCCTCTATATACAGTTCATACATACAATACCATGGGTCATTACCATGGTTCTCTCAATACCATACATCTAATACCATGGGCTTATCACATTATTGCTAACTACTTGTGGTCCCTTACATGATGCAGGTTAACCACTTTATTTATTAACTATGGCCCATCCCATTATTACATTATTCCCTTGGGTACCTCCCTCTATACCCCATACTATCCCCCCTAGGTATACTACAAGCTTGTTCATCACGGCATAATTTTTTGATGGCTTCTACTATTCCAAGTGTCCAATTTTGACATCATCCTTGGACTTGAAAAGAAAAATGTTGGCCTTGATTACTTAAGCCAACTGGAAATAGGGAAAGAACTAGCTGGTATCAATGAAAATCTACCTGATGCACACATGTTAAGAGTTGAAGCCATTCTACCTAAGTCAGAAGAGATAGTTGAAATATTATATCAAGGCAAAGCACCTGAGGAACTTCCCTAAAAGAAAAAAGAAAAGACTAGCAATGACGGTTACCCCATTCACACTAATTATGAATGGTTATTTAAATTTGGGACCCAATGACATTTTGAGAAGGTGTGCCCTAGAACATGAACAAGAAAGCATAATCGACGAGGCACATAAAGTCCTAGTGGGTGATGATTATTGTATAAACAAAACAACAAGGAAGATTCTTTAGGAAGGATTATGATCGCCAACTCTGTTTAAGAATTGTTGAGAACACATTAAGCAATTTGATAGTTTCCAAATAATGGGTGGGCCATTATGGAAGGACGAAATTCCCTTAAAGTCAATTAATCCAAACCTTCCTTTTGAAATTTGAGCTATTGATTTTATCGGTTGATTCCTTGCACAAGCAAAACAAACAAATGCTAAGTATATTATTAGTGCAACTATTTAACTGAGTGGGTTGAAGGAAAGTCTGTTAAGTCATCTACCAAAGAAATTATTGCAAAATTAATTTTTGAAACATCATCACCAAAATTGGATGTCCCTTAACAATTATTAGTGATAGGCGAACCCACTTTGTAAACACAACAATTCAAATTCTATTATAGAAATTCATAGTTGAACATAGAAAGACAACATCATATTATACACAGACAAAAAATGTTGTCGAATCCTTTAATAAGAGTTGTAGAGAGGACCTACAAAAATTGTAACAGCCCTCATGAAAATTCCATGTGATAAAAGTTAGTAAAGGGAAAATAAGACCACAGTTAAGGGACACTTGTTCCAAGCTGAATGTTGAGCAAAGATATCCTAGTGGGAATCACTGGATGTGTTGATGGCTAAAGGAAACTGGCAAAGGAAAAGACATTAAAAAGGCAAAAGGCATTTTGGCACATTTATTTATGAAAATAAGAGAAAATAGGAGAAAAGGAAGGTGAAAGGTCACAGGTTGCATGTGAGGAGGAAAATGAAGGAAAATAATGGAAAGTGAAGAAAATAGAGGCCTCAGTGATAAAAAGGCTTCTAAGGATCATTTTGTAAGCTTTGGTCAATATTAATCTTTTTCTCGGGTTCAGCTTTGGAGAAAGGAAGGGAAAAGCAAGCAAAGGAAGTACAAGGAAAATAAATGAAATCAAAGATCACACAAGGAAGAGCAGGATCAAGTAGCTTTAGCAAGAATACTTGCAACTAACATATTGCATGTGTGATTTCCTAGCTAGTTTTGACATGCATAGCTATGCATGTTGGTACATGGTTTTCTTGCTATCAGTGGCATGGTTTGTTAGGTTATGACAGTGGTTTTTAGCCTAACCTTACCTTTTTCTAGATAGCCATGGTGTGATGGGATTGTTTTCTCAGTCTTGAGCTTTAGAATTGCATAATGGTTTTAGAATTTTGGGCGGAGGTGGTCTTAGGAAAATCCCAAAGGCCTAGGAATCCCTTGACCACTTTTGGCGGGATACACGATACACCTTGAGGGTGGAGTCTTGGTTTAGGGCATAATGATCCGGTGTGGATTGCGGTAAAGCCTAAGAGACTGGTGTCTCGATTTACATCCTAGTGATCCGGTTTGGATGGAAATAAAGCTTGAGAGACAAGGAGACGAAAAATTACTCAAGGATAGTGACGGAGTCCAGAGGCATTCCTGGCTCGGTTTGGTTTTGTGATTTTGGTGCCAATTTTGGTGAGATCACGGTTTAGTGAGGGTGGAGGTGGTTTAACCTCTAGATTCCCTTGGTTGTTTTTGGATTGGTTTATCCATGAGATACCACATTCATGCTTGGAATATGGCATGGGGGTGACTGACTGAATGAAAGATTTGGTTCATCCATGTCTACGATCGCATGGTACGTGGAAGTCCCAAACCTGATTGGATTTGATTATGTTTAATAAAAGCTAAGTTCTCTTGCTTTTGTACTTGTTAATATGTGGATTTAATGGTTGTTATCTCATTGTTATTTTCATGGTTTAATGCTCATTATAAGCATGGTTATATGACTGGTTATTGTCATGGTTATTTCATGTATTTACTTGTAACTGAAAGGATAATGGATGCAAGACCTAATTCATGTCAAAACAGTTGAGGGAAGAGTGTGGTGATCCTTCTTGTCAAGTCTCATATGATTTATCAGTCATTTATGCTCTTTCTTATACTCATTTCCTGTAGATTTCATTGATGTCAAGTGTTTGAAAAAATGTCACTCCCGGTCGAGGATGGTCATGCCTAGTCCTAAAGTTAGTTTTTGATTTGTAATACTTGTTATGATGTAAATCATGGATTCTAGAAATGTCATTGAATTCTGGCCAATGACCTGGGCTCTGGGCCTGAAAAAGTGGCTCAAATCCTGGGGACGCTGGCATACCATGTTGTGGGAGCATCCAAATTCTTCAGGACACTGGCATGCCCATATCATGGGAGCCTCCGAGGGTTAATTGGTATAAAAACTTAGTGGGACTCAGGGGCTGGTTACCTGAGAGGTTGGGACGGTTAATGATAATCTTGTTGCTAATGTGGAAGGTTTGTATGGTGTGTTTCCGTCGGTTCCACTTACTTAATGTGACTTAGGAGGTCGAATCATATCATAATAACTTCTTGTCACATGTTTACCCCGGTTAGCCAGTTACTTGGGTGGATGTGGGAGGAGGGCATTGCAAAGTGGTATCAGAGCATGGTTCAACTCTCGGACTAAGTGGGTGGTGTGTTGGTCATGCATTCATGTCGGTTGCATATGTGTTTCTTATGCTTGTAGTCCATGTGCTTGTTGAATTTTCATGGTGTTGATCATGGTGGTAGTGATGTCGCCATGTGAAGGTTGATGGTGTTGTCGTTATGAGTGTATGGTTGTATATGCATTTGTTATGCATGTCGGTGTCTATATGTTGTTATGCATGCATTTTCATGGTTATAGTTATGCATGTATAGTAGGTAAAACGTACATTGTGAGGTCATTGTATGCATTTTAGGTCATCATGATGCTATTGGTATGTTATGAGGCTAATATGTTGGCTGAGATAGAGCAGGAGATGCAAATCATCATAATGAGGTTGGGGCATTAGACCTTGGGGTAAGAGCAGATCGTCATACATGTATTCTATATTTGGCATTCATGTATGTTAGTTAATGGATTGTTATATACATTAGGATTATATACATGTTTTTCATTTATTGTTATTATGGTTACATGTATGATAAATGCTAGTTGATTAGTGTAGTCATATGCACGTGTCGGATAGTCCTGAATGATAGTAACTTGTTGTTATATGCATTGTTGTTGTTCTTCTATGTTAGTTAACTTGATGATTATGTTATATGTTGTTGATGAGTATGTTATAGGTTAACTTGTTGTTGTTATATGCTAGTAACTTGATGATTAGGTTTATTACATTAAGATCTTGATGTTATATATATCCTGCTAAATTGGATTGGCCTATGCAAATGGTTAGGGTTATGACATTCAAGTATGAGTCGACATATTTGTGATATTGTGTTGAACTAATCTAGATTGTCTTTGCATATGTGATCGTTATGCATGAATGATAATTATTTATGAGTTTATGATGTGAACATGTTAGCTAGTTATTATTATGGATATCATGACCTTATTTATGATTGAGTTGATATGTTGTGAAGTTATATCATGCTAATATAGCATTGATTGTGCAGACAAGATAACCTCCCCTAAGATACATTAAGGTATGAGTTTCCTTATGGCATATATTTGGTGCTTGACTGCTTGATTATGTCGTATGTTGGGTGTTTGAGTGTTCGGTGTCTATTATCTCGTCTAGTTAATTTATCTTGTTGAATATTTGATTTAATGCATGATATGAGTATTTGTCTGTAAGATTGCATCAAGAAATGTTCTTGTTTCAAGACAGTTTTACTCACACATATGTGTTGAGATAACTGACATGTACTTGAGGGTAATAGGTGACAGTTGTAGCATTATGTCTAATGACTGTAAGTTGACTATGGATTATGACATAATTGTTAGTCTTGGTAAAGGTTGGCTGCAAATTGATAGATATGATTTTCTTGGTATTTGGAACATGTGGTTGACATGTATGATCAGTTGTAGCGTAACATGCTTGCCATTAGTACGACAAGGTAAGGCAACTAGTATGTTGTTATGTTTGCTTATGCACTGACAGTTATGTGTTTATGGCGGTATGATGCAGGGTATTGCATGGAAAAAGAGATTGTCATGAAATCTTGAAGAAGGCTCGAGTTGAGATTTCCTTGGGTACCATGGGGATTGAGTCATGGTGTCTAATGTTAGTCTTTTGATTTTGGTCTTTTGTGATTTGTTGAACTTGATTTACAATTTTGTTTATGTCATGTGAAAGGCCTTGCCACATTGTTTTAATTTGTTGGGTCCATCGGTGTAAATGGACGATCGTAGGATAGTCATTAGAAAAGTAATCATGAAAGGTAAAGTAAATAGATTTGAGGCGTCAGATGACTTATCTACATTGGGAACTGTTGCTCTCGATGTTATACATGTGTTACACATGTTTTTGTTCTATATTTTTGAGGTTGAGGGAGTAAACACATAGGACAACATCAAAACCGCTTTGGAAGCTGGGATCTAGGCCCTGCCAGCTTCAGAGAGGGATATCTCTGTAAAATTTATATTTGTTTTAGTGTAAGTTTTAGGCTAGTTATGATTGTACTTGTTTTTTATGATTTGATTGGTTTGGCTGATTTAAGTGCTATAATTCCATTAGGTTATGGAGTCTATAAATTAAATTGGATTTTGCATCAATTTTTAGAGGAGTTCTCACAGGGCAAGCTAGGTTGCACTATTTGGATCTTTTCATAAATTAAATGGATTGTGAAATAGCATAAGTGTAAGGTTCAGTGTAAATTAAGGAGCAATTAAGAATTCCTTTATTTGACCTTAGTGGAAAACATTAAAATTATTAACAGCCATAACATGGTGCTCTAAATAACAAATCCTATTCGTCACAGTTTATGTTAAATAATTCAGATATTTAGAATAACAGAGAAAGAAAACAATGTTTAAACAAATAAATAGAAGATGCACATCACCATTTGGTACACCACATGAATCCTGTGAAAGGTCCTTGTATTATTGATGCTCCAATACTTGGAAAAATACAATGTGCACAGGAAATTACATTCAGAAATCAACCACTTAATACTTCAAACATTGAAGTACATATACTAATAATTACAAAATCCTTAACAAAATCGCTGCCAAATCGATAGTGTATTATTAGCCTAATTACAAACAATATGATCTAATCCGGGCAAAAGAATAGGCCACGTAGACAGCTAAAAAGAAAGGTGGCCTTGTTTTAATGGTTTCAGTTGTTGAGTCAACCTGAAACCGTGTTGCGTCTCTGAACTGACTGTCATGCTGGCCGTTGTGCTAGAAAATGTTTTACTGCTTCCAAATTACCCTTCACTCCAATAAATTGACTAGGTCTTCCCATCTCTTTTCATCTGGTATGGTCAATTTTGTTACACTACAGTAAATTTCATCTACCTCTGTGTATTTGGAAAAAGTCGGCTTCACAATAAAAATGTGTTTTACCTCATTATGTATATAGAAATAATTTGACATGGTTTCCAAAAATGCCCTTTTTTCATATTGTCATTTATTCCACTAACCTTGATACTGCTTCAAGCCATTTATTTCATTTTAAGGACATAGTCTTCCTGAGTGATTAATTTGTCATCTATTACATAAATATTGGGTAGTCCTTTCTGGATCCATGATTCAATTTTGTCAGTAAACTTGTTTACTTGCAGCTCCAAGGTTTCACATCTTTCTTCCAGCTAATTAATAAGGTTTCTCTTTGTCAATACTTTCTTGACTTCCAAAATAGTGGCAGTTATATCACTGATCCCTACTTCTTCAAGCTCATACTTGGATAGAGAATTTAGGAACCTGATAATGTTGGATGCTTCTATGGGCATCTCTCCAAGCTTCTCTCTTCCTTGCACAATAGTTTTTGTAGCCTTTTCTATCAGTTATTTATGCTCAAAGATGGTTTTGATAGAAGACTAAATCTCATTCATAGAGTCTAGTATATTCATCCAAATGGTTTCCTTGGCTTGGGCCATGATCTAACCAATTGAAGTGCCCCTTTCCACCTTCTGCAACTTCTCCAATCATCTTTGTGATTTCTGCATTTCAGTAACCCAAGCAGCTTGAGCTTTGGCCTTTTGTACTTCTAAAGCTTTGAGTTGCCCATGCAAAGTCACAATCTCCTTTGACTAGAGTGACATGTTCTGAAGTGTCTTTGCTACCTATTCAGCACTTGCAACCTGAGTAGAAGAGGTAGTTGCAGTAGCTGTTCCTGTTACTGGAAGCTGAGAAATGGGTATAGCATCTAGGGAGACAATGTCCATCCTCTGGCTCTCTTCTTTCTCCTTTATCATTTTCTCCATCTCTACCTCCATTTGTCTAATCTGTATATTCTGCTATATGATCAACTTCATCATGGTTGTATTTTGTGCTTCACATTTCAATGTCCTTAGTCAATGGATCCTTTGTGGCTGGCAGCTTAAGCTACTTTCTCAAGTTTGCATTGTCCAAATTCTTTTTTTAATAATCTCCTCAGTAGCATTGACATCTTTGGGATCATATATGTTATAGACATTTTTGTGCCTTACAGCATTGAGCATGAAATGTCCATAATCTAAGGGATCCAAAGTCCCTAAACATGTTGTTCCTACCCCTAGAGGAACAAGGCTAACAAACCACAGCAATTCACAGAAGTTCTCCACCAGAAACTGCTCAAAAACAAGTCAATTCAGGATCATTTCAGTGGCAACACTAGCTGTTTGCGCTGAATGTCAAAGCCAACACTGGCTACTTGCGTTGAATGTCAAAGGGAACACTGGCTACCTGCGCTGAACGAGAATGGACATGTGGCAGACTCATTTCTCAAGGTGTCAAAACCCAGGAAGCTTCCAAAATGACATTTGCCTCAGGGAATTCGACTGGTGATGAGTAAGAGGTTCCAAATCTCCAAGTGGAAGCAAGAACCTCCAAGTGGACTCAAGAACTCACAGAGGGAGAGGACACTAGTCAGATCTCAAGCTGACTCATCCTCTCTCCAAACATCTATATATGGATCTCTCCTCCATGAGATCTAGAGGCTGGAATTTTGTTATTGCAAAGAATTGTTGTTGGTTTGAGATTGGAATCATTGGGTGCTTAATGCTTTGAAGGGGGTGAAGATAGGAATTCCATTTGCTGGGAAGGAGATGCTGGATTGGAGCCCTCTGGGTTGTATCTCTTCTTGAACCTTGTTATTCGTCAATAAAGCTATCTTGGTTTCTCCTATATGCTGATGTATTTTTGATGTATGATTGCATTAGTGTATTTGGTTTATTTCTAATCCTAAACTAGTTATGAATGTGAATATCTGTCTTTGTGTAGTGTTCTTCTCTTGTCGCAAGTAGCTGTTCTCTTGTGATCTTGCAGGAACCCGGTGGAGCTAGACAAGCAAGAAGGCAAGTAGCTATTCTCTTGTGATCTTGCATGAACCTGTTGAAGCTGGGCGAGTGAGAAGGCAAGTAGCTGTGAACTCCCAAAGAGAAGAGAGACCGGATCGAGGGACAAACGGAAGACACCGGTAAGTCCATTTATCTCTCTTCTTTCACATTTCATAAAGGAAGAAACCAGAATAGCTGTATCTGTTTGTTGCTAAGGCACTGTCACACCTTAGGTGGATAGGATCGTCCTGCATAGGCATTTTTCCCCACAACAAATTGGCGACTCCGCTGGGGAGATCTGTTTAGTCATTTTATTTTTGTTTCTATCATTGTTTGTTTCATAGACTCGACAGCAACAATCGAACTGCATCTGCTTTTCCCGGATGCAAAGTAGACAGTTGCTGCTTTGATCCAATCACTGGACTTGTCTATGATCTGAACAATGGACTCACAAATGATTTGATGATCCTTTGTGATAGATCTTAGTACCCCCTCAAAGCATCCCTTTGATTACACCTTGCTTGTTGCTTTTATTTGGCCTGAAACAGTGAATTAAATAGCAATCTGTGACCCAGAACCTGTGGGAAACGAGAGTTTCTCCTTCAGCGCAGACCCAGTGAAGGGATTCTGCATTTCAACGCAGGTCCCGTGAAGGCTACCTACGCTGAATGTCAAAACCCCTGTGTTGAGGTTGCGCTGAACCAGTTTGCTCTTGTGCAGCTGGGGTTCTCTGCTCTGTTTTGCCTTGTTTTGATCTCTGATTTTTGCAGCCTGTAACCAGCATAGGTACCAGTCTGATAACTCCTTTTCTCTGCTTAGATTCCGCCTCCTTTTGTACAAAAATACTGTGAGTGTTTTTATGTGTTTGTGGCGTCATTTACAGTTTTCCTTTGCATGAGTGAAATAGTCATCCTGTAGCCCTTGATTCAGATCTGTTGATTGTGATCTTAGAAGAGAGTTCATTGGTTGTTTGCAGATTGATTATACATTTACTCTTGCTTGTTGGTTTGAGTTTGTCTCTTTTAAGTGTCGAAACAAGTATTCAGTTCGAAAATCGTTAAGTGTTGTAATCTCTTCTACCCTCTTTGATTTCGAAAAAGTAAACTTGTTTGTATTTGTCATTTAAAAGCAAATTCAAAGTTGTACAAAAAGCTTTCTTTGTAGGCATCAATACTAAGAAAGCGGAAAACAAACACCTGCATTGTGCATTTGCATTTTGATAAGTTTGCATGTTGGATTTAGGAAAAGTGCATTAGAGTGTGCTGATTTCTCTTTGAGAAAAGATGGTGTCTTTCTTTTCCCTTAGTAGCTAGGATTTTCAAAGTTGAAAAGATATAAAGCTTGCTTATCATCTTTAGACTGCATTTAGGAATTGTATCATACATCTCGTGGTGAACCTTGAAAGGCAAACTTCTAAAAAGATCAACCTAAAACAAATTGAATGAACTTAACAACGCTTTGCAACATAACGCACAACATAGAGGTCTAGGCTAGAGACGTGTTCCGGCGTCGTTAAGCCTGGTGACTGTCGATCTCGTGGATGGTGGGTGATTCCTCCTGAGGGACGATAGCGCCAGTACGGATTGTGCTCCCACGTACCGTCGCGTATATATTGGGAGACCCCTATAGGCATAAAACCTTTATCCTTAGGAAGCCGTGTCGGCCGCCCTACTGATCGCAATGCACTGAACACAGCATTCAGGAAGATCGACCGCCCGTACCCTAAAAAGTATTCTGCGGTTTTGCGAAAAGTTTGGCACACCCTCTGCCTAGAACTCCAGAGCAGTTCCTTTTGGCCTTTTTCAGACTCTATAACGGAAAAAGTCCATCCGAGCATTTGTCACTTCGGGCTCGTTAAAACATCGAAGGAGACTAGAGTCATCTTTAGCTTTTTCTCGACTCTTTAAAACTGAAAAAGCAAGTTGTGTCTAAAGCGTCGTTAAAATTTATTTTAAACGGAACAATCACCCCTATTCCTGCGTTGATCTTTAGGTTGAAAAAATGGAGCACACCAACCAAGGAATTCCCCTTGGTGGAAATCCTAGTCCCTTCTCCTCTTGGGGAGATGTTGGTGCGCCCCACATGGCCACATTGTCGCTTCCAGGACTGAAAATTGGCCTGCCAGTCTGGCTCTTTTCAACCAATGTCGTTCAGAACACCACCATTCCTGAACAGTCGAGTCAACAGTTAGACCAGACCAGAGTTTCCAACCAGCCTTCTACCTCATCTAACTCTTCCTCTCCTCCTTCCTCTTCGCTTGACGGAACTGGTAAAACAAAAAACCAAGTTCCTAAGGAGAAGAAGGAAAAGAAGAAGAAAGAAAAGAAGAAGAAGGAACCAAAGGCGACTGGGGGCAAACAAGTGTCGTCTGACAAAAATCCACACACAGCACTGACCAGGCCTAAATCGCCATGTGTCATATGCAAGGGAGACCATTTCCACAGAGATTGTCCCTGCATCCCTCGGATACTAAGGGACTGGTCTCCCCATTTGCACAATTCGGTAGCATCAACCTCTGATAGCCATGTTGACTGCTCACCGTCGACTAGTGAAAGTGAAGTCCCAGGACAAAGAGGGAAAGCTAGATTTCCCTGTAAACTGTGTGAAGGCGACCATGCCATCCACCGTTGTCCCTTCTTAGATGAGGCTAAAAGAGTTTTGGAAGATCGCCCGGTTTTACCAGTGCAACTTCCTCCTGGATATCAAAAACTCCTGCCAAGTCCTTCACTAGTCGAAAACCCGGCTGGCCCGCCCAGGTGGTCAGCCGAAGCACCTATCATTGAAGATGAACCGTCTGGATCCATGCCTGACGAAAGTCAAAAGGTTGAGACGGCAGTTGACCCGGTTTTGCCTTCAGAGGCTCAATCTTCGAATGATACCATCACAGAGGAGAATAAAGACGACACCGTCCAAATTCTCTTCATCAACACAGACTCCGACGAACAAGGGGGCAATTTGCCCATTCCTTTATCGCAGGAAGGAACGTCGTCAGAGTCATATCCGGCCGTCTATTCGGTCCCACCACCAAGCAACCTAGTTGTCTCGTTCGACTGGAACCAACTAGGCAGACCCCGGATGCCAGCAGGCATACCATTCAGAATTATCGTTCAAATATACAGAATGGTAATGGCTGGCACTATCATTGATGAGGGGGAATCTGTGAGTATCCTTTCCTCTATTGCTTGGAAAGCGCTTGGTTCGCCAGCGCTTTTGCCTGAAATGAGAAATCTATCAGGCTTTGATAAAGGAACCAGTCGACCTTTAGGGATCCTCCCCAATGTGCCCATCACATTGAAAGGGAAGACCGTTCAAATGAACGTGATGGTCGTTCAAGGACCCTTGGATTATAACCTACTCCTTGGACGAGACTATATATATTGCATGGGAGCTATTGTCTCCTCACTCTTTAGAGTAATGTGTTTTCCGCATGAAGGAAGAGTGGTCAAGCTCGTGGACCAACTTTCATTTCCCGGATCACGCATCGCAAATAGTCACATACCATCCCTAAATGGTCTATTCACGCAAGAAGTGTCTCAACCCACGGTCCGTCCTCCTGATGAGCGCGAGTAATCCGGGAGGATATGACTGGATCCCAGGGGGCATGCGTCCTGGTCTGCTTCGGCAGGAAAACTTTGGGTATAGGGTAGGTTTCCGCGAGAGAATATGACTAGTCCGTACCCCATCCGTGGTTGGAAGAGGGGTTGTTCTGGAATAAGATTCTCTTGTCAAAGTTATGTGAGAGGGCGGGTCTCGTCACTCACCTTTGTCTATTTCGGTAGACATTGCTGAGGAAGTGTTTTGTTTGAAAGATTAACAAGACAATCTTTGGGTAACCTGAAAGAGGTAAGCCTCTCTCTTTAAAACAATTGTTTTAAAGGAAAAGAAGTAGAGGTAACCTTGAAATCGTACTTTATACCTGGGGGCATGCAAACCTTTTGGAGTGCAAGCAAGGGGCGGCTATTTATTTTTTAAATTTTTAGGTCCTTCCCTTTAAACCTGTAGGTCTAACGCTTTAAACTCGTAGGATTAGTCGTTTCCGAACTTGCATAACGAAAGGATACGGGGCATAGCTTTGGTAAGGCGCAAGCTCCATAAAAAATGGAATCTTACATGAGACACTCTTATCATATGACTGGGTTATCGAGCAGTTTTAGCATACAGTTCATGCTCGTTAAAAAATAAACGCAAGATCCGAGCAGTTTTAGCACATAGTTCATGCTCGTTAAAAAATAAACATAAGATCGAGCAAATGTTCCCACCCGCGTTTAAGCTCGTTAAAAAATGAACTATCTCGGTAAATAACCACTGTGAATGTAATATCATCATCCATTAAAGACTTGGTCGTGTTTTCACCGTCACCTCCACTTTTCCATTGGCCGATCGTTCACCTCCATATGTTTGTTTACCCATTTTGAGGAACAGCTGCGAAGAGTGATTTCACCTAGCCATCCTTGTGACACTGCCGTGATTGGAAAATTCCAACCTGTACCTGGAATCAGCTGCTAACCCTGTTTATCACTCGTTCCTCAAAAGACGAGTCTTCTTTAAGCTCTTTTCAACTGACTCGTAAAATATGAAAAGATTGCCGAGTTTTGGCCTTCCAGCTCGTTAAAGCGACCGGAAGAGCTATCCCTCCTCTAGATTTTAATCTTTTTGGACCTGAGGGATTATTGCACAAAAAGATCGAGCGCTTGTTTTATTCGGCTCGTTAAAACTATCGAAAACTCATCCCTTCTGTATTGTTTTATACTTTTTCGGACTTAAGGGATTAGATGACGAAAAAGGACTTTTGGAGTTAACTTTATGTACCTTTTTAGACTCTCTAAAAATGAAAAGGACCGAGTTATCTTTGTCGTTAGACTCGTTAAAATCATTAAATAGTGACAAACTTGTCTTTAGACGAGAATGAGTTTCACTATCACTAGGCTCGTTAAAACATAGCGATGGGCTTGCCCGAAGGGCAGGTTATAGAACAAGCATATGTTATCCTCCTCAAGCTTGACAAAAATAAAGAGGTACTAGTCAGCAATGACTGGGGAAAAATTGGGAGAAACTAAAGAAAACTTTGATGGTAGCAAGTCGCTCTTGAACATGACACTTTTCCTCCGTACCACAATCGGGTTGGGTTGTTTCATTCACCGGTCACATCACCATGGTCTCGCCATACCATCCATATTTGGGGTAATGCTACCGATCCATCGCATCAGTGTCGCCATATGTTCAAGAGAAGTCGTTCTGAAAAGTCAACCGTGTCCCATCCACTGCCATACATTATCCTTCATCCTTTCATGACCGCCACCCTGAATCATATGTCACAGATCGTTTTCACCTCCATTAAAATCATTAGCTCCGTTCCGTGTCACTGATGTGGGATTCATTAAGGCCCTCCTTTGACGGATCGCTTCTTGTCGACATCAGCTCATTATCCAAGAAGTTGATCTAGGAACAACCCCTTCAGTACTTTGAAGCTTGCATGCCTTAATGGCAGGTTTCTCACTTCCGGCGACAGGTATACATCAATGACCTTCGACCGAAAGATTTTGCGTGGTGTTCGACGCCAAGTCCTTTATTCACACCACGTGAATTGTACTGCAGTACCTTGAGGGTCATTATCATTATCGGTGATTCCTCTCGCGCTTGTTAACGGTTTACCTCATTGACCGGTAATCAAGCGATGTCTTTCCATGTTCGACTTCAGAACAATTCTCACATGGATCGACTTGTACTTAGAGTGAAGATCGAACGAGTTTGAAGACCCCGGATCTAGTTTCATCCATCCGGGCTGCGATATATATTCAGGAAAGATAAAGACATTGACATGTACATCATTGCAGCAGATAATCATCCTACTCAAAGGATGATAATTTCATCAAAATTATCAGTCTACCATCAGACGATTGTCTGTTTTATGTACAGAAAAATGAATTTATAAATTTGAGCATGGGAATGCCCGCCTCAGCTAGATCATGAAAGCAGTATGCAAAATAATGTATTGTATTGTATTGTATTACAGGTCTCCTCCCAGCATTGGATGAACTTCGGATCCCCTGATAAAGCATTTCACCCGATAAACAGCCTCATACTTTAGGGGGCAACTGTTATAGACATTTTTGTGCCTTACAGCATTGAGCATGAAATGTCCATAATCTAAGGGATCCAAAGTCCCTAAACATGTTGTTCCTACCCCTAGAGGAACAAGGCTAACAAACCACAGCAATTCATAGAAGTTCTCCACCAGAAACTGCTCAAAAACAAGTCAATTCAGGATCATTTCAGTGGCAACACTAGCTGTTTGCGCTGAATGTCAAAGCCAACACTGGCTACCTACGTTGAATGTCAAAGGGAACACTGGCTACCTGCGCTGAACGAGAATGGACATGTGGCAGGATCATTTCTCAAGGTGTCAAAACCCAGGAAGCTTCCAAAATGACACTTGCCTCAGGGAATTCGACTGGTGATGAGTAAGAGGTTCCAAATCTCCAAGTGGAAGCAAGAACCTCCAAGTGGACTCAAGAACTGACAGAGGGAGAGGACACTAGTCAGATCTCAAGCTGACTCATCCTCTCTCCAAACATCTATATATGGATCTCTCCTCCATGAGATCTAGAGGCTGGAATTTTGTTATTGCAAAGAATTGTTGTTGGTTTGAGATTGGAATCATTGGGTGCTTAATGCTTTGAAGGGGGTGAAGATAGGAACTCCATTTGCTGGGAAGGAGATGCTGGATTGGAGCCCTCTGGGTTGTATCTCTTCCTGAACCTTGTTATTCGTCAATAAAGCTATCTTGGTTTCTCCTATATGCTGATGTTTTTTTGATGTATGATTGCATTAGTGTATTTGGTTTATTTCTAATCCTAAACTAGTTATGAATGTGAATATTTGTCTTTGTGTAGTGTTCTTCTCTTGTCGCAAGTAGTTGTTCTCTTGTGATCTTGCAGGAACCCGGTGGAGCTAGACAAGCAAGAAGGCAAGTAGTTGTTCTCTTGTGATCTTGCATGAACCTGTTGAAGCTGGGCGAGTGAGAAGGCAAGTAGCTGTGAACTCCCAAAGAGAAGAGAGACCGGATCGAGGGACAAACGGAAGACACCGGTAAGTCCATTTATCTCTCTTCTTTCACATTTCATAAAGGAAGAAACCAGAATAGCTGTATCTATTTGTTGCTAAGGCACTATCACACCTTAGGTGGATAGGATCGTCCTGCATAGGCATTTTTCCCCACAACAATATCCTATCTTAACCACCAAGTCTTCCAAAGACTTGATCCTATTATCCTTGGCTAAGGTCCTTGGCTAAGGAACACACCTTCTTCATTTTCAACTGTGACTGAACATTGGCAAATGAAACCTGCAATTTAGATAGTGACATAGCAGTGTTAGTCAAAGTGGAGGATATCATTTCACTAGTTTTCTTGTGCATCTCCATTTGATCAATGGGATGTATGTCTTTAGTGCTGAACTCAAAAGTAGTTCTCTTGTAGTCTGCTACTAATTTTGGTTGTGGAATTTGGGCCTCAAGAAAGGCCATCTACATTTTTCCATGCTCTGTGTCAAAGTCTAACAACAACCTAGTCTGTGAGATGGAGGTATGCTTCCAGAATTGATTATAGGTACTATTTTGTAAAATCTCATTTCTAAGCTTAATCTCCCTGTACCTATCGAAAACTGTCTTCTCCTATTCTGTTTGGATATTCTGTGACTCTAGCTCAGTTTCCTTGTGACCCTGTGAAGATGAGGGTCCAGTAGGAAATGTTGTAATTTTGCTAGTTGCAGGTGGTGAATCTGTGATTATGATGGTAGCTTGTTCCTCCGTCTCTTTTTCCAACTCTACTCTAGGAGTCAACTTTGTCCTCTTCTTGTAGTTGATCCTGAATTCTTTAGCTTCACTCCTAGTTGTCGTTGAAGATCCTTCCTCCCTTTGTCTTTTGCTTGATTTTTCTTGAGGAGTTGGGGTCTGCAAACTGGAAGTGGAGAAGAGTTGTTCTTCGGCTTCCTGTAAAGTGTTTTTTGTCCATTCTAGTTGATTGGCATACTGCTCTATTTTAGGTCTAGAAGCATGAATGTAAGGAGTGCTTTTATTCTCCACTCTAAGCTTTGAAATAATGCCACAAGGGTCATAAGACCATGTAAAGCTCAAAGTGAACTTCATTTCTTTAAGCATCATGTCTACTTCTTCACCTGTTGTCCTGGTGTTACACGGAAATGGGCCCACCTGTCTTTATTTTGAACTGTGATTTCTTCTTAGCCACTACAAAGTGGATGTCATCCGAATTGAGCATTCATCTAATATACTCCAGGGAACAAATCCTCATGGGGAGGTATTTGGGGAGTTTGTATGGTGACAATTCACAACCATACAGCCTGATCTCTATGTAATTTTGGTATAAATACCAATCCCCAGTTTTTGCTTGATCTGTCAAGTGCAAAATTCTCTAGATTTCTTCACTGATCCTGGGCTAAATTGCAATGTTAAGAATGTTAATGGATGGATGAACAAAATCTTCAATGAACTATTTATAAGGAAAATCATGTTGTTCTTTCATGACCAAGGATTTATAAAAGATCGTTGGTTGCTGGTTTCTTGCATCATCAAGTTTTTGCAATGCAAAATTGAATTTTCTGCCTGATAGTAGAGGAACATATAAATCAAAATGGAGGTGTAATTGAACACATGTTCTATGGGAAACTTTATGAATTGTTCATGAATATTGTCAGCCAATAATTGAATGAAATCGAACACCAAGGAAGGCTTGCTGTTTGTGGAAAATATGGAGAGGAATCCTAAAATGGGCTCATCTACCCACTGATTAGAATAATAACCTAAAATATAGGAAATGATGGATATAATTTGTTTGGCCTGATCAGGGAAGATGGAGGAAGGATATGGAAGATTCTTTTTAGGCAATTGGGCATTCTCAGGCAAGAAGATCTTAAAGATTCTGGCTCTGGTGGCGAAATCCAACTTCTAATAAAGCTGGGTGAGGGCTTCTAAGGAGAAAGGAGTATTATTTTCCACAATGGGAGCCAGCATCATTTGGTCAATGGATTGGGCAGTAATTGTGAAGAGAATGTCACCTGTAGGGGCAATGATAGCTCTTTCAGCAGGGACATAACATGCCTGACACCTTCTAGTAAACTCAAGGGCTTGGAATGTTAAGGGGAAAATGTAATGGGGAAGATTGGACTCCCAGAGCCCAATTTCATTGGTTTTATCTGCATTTTTATCTTCTAACCAGCAATATAATTCAAGAAAATCACAGTCACATTGGGTTTCATTTATCCTGTAATCCCTATCAGCCAGAGGGATATGATCTAAGTCTACTCAAAGGGGAATCAAAGGATTCACAGGTTTGTCTTGGGTTTTAATCTTTGGAGGCATGACTATAACAATGTGAAAAACACAAGGAATTGGGTGGAAAAAACAAGAAGAAATTAATCAGAGGGGCTGACCGAGAAACAATTTGGATAAGGAACTGTGAGGTGAAAGAAAAGGAACTGTCAGTTTTTTGTCGTGGTCTGGTCACGGAATGGCTCTGAGAGTGAGTGATGTGAAAAGTTGTCAGTTTATAGAGAAACAGGAGTGAAAAGGGAGGAGAGCGATAGGCTCAAAAGCTTTTAGACGTTGCAACGAACGTCCCATTGAAAATGGCGCGGGAATGTTAGGCTAAGAAAGTTTGATGGAAAGCATCAAGGTTGGTTACACTTCCTACAGGTAAACTCCTAAAGCATTTCTTGACATCACCTCCTAAACTCTGAGAAAACAATCTCATTTTTACATTAGCTTCATCTACTTCTTGAAGGTTAAACACATCATTCATCCTATCCACATGTTGTTGAGCAGTCTGAGAACCAGTATTATCAAAGGTAAGGATTTTGGACTGGTAATTTGCACGCATAGCATTTAGCTAGCTTGGTAACACCAAAGGTGCATACCTACCTTCCATAGTTGGTCTATTAGATTGACTAGAAAATGGACCTATGATAGGTGTAGTAGTGATAACTATGGGGATAGTAGGAATAACAGTCTGAGATATTACAAGAGAAGAAGTAGGGACTATGGAATGGGTAGGAATAGGGGGTTGTAGATGAACATACTAAGAAGATTTGATGGATACAGAAGCTGTTGCAACTGTTAGAGCATAAAATTCAACAAATTGTTGAATAAAAGCTTCTTCAATAGCTTGGTTCAAAATCGAAACTAGATCCTCTAATTTATCAAATTGTTGTGGTGATTCAACATCAAGTTCTGTCTCAAAAGGCTGGGTTTGGGATATATATGGTTGCAGTAGGGTTTTTCAATGATAGTCTGATATACAAAAGTTTCAGATTTAGATTTAAAAAAACTATGCTGGAAAGGCAAATCAAAGTCTATATCTTGAATATAGTTTCAAATTTTTCTAGAAGAGAGTTAGACCTTGACAAAGGACTATTCTTAGGAAGAGAATTGAATCTAGACAAAGGCCTATTACTACCTTGACTCTCTATGAAGCTTTTATTTCTCACCAATTTCTCTGGATTATCAACAAATTCAGCGGGGTTGGGATCATGGTGAGCTCTAGTGAAGATTCTTTTAGGCTCCAGGTCTATTAAAAATTCATCACAGAACTAATAAAATCAAAATTAAAAAAACACTCAAATATATACAAGATAACAACATCATATCATGTATTTCGTAATGATTTATAAGCTTTAATTTATAGAAATATTGATTAATACCAAGGAATAATGATTTTTAAATTTAAAAAGTATTTGTTCCCCAGTATGGTCGCCACTATGTTGTTGTTCTGTATTTTTGTGGTTGAGGGAGTAAACACATAGGACATCATCAAAACTGCTTTGGAAGCTAAGATCTAACCCTGTGATCTTCAGAGAGGGATCTCTCTGTAAAATTTAGCTTTGTTTTAGTGTAAGTTTTAGGCTAGTTATGATTTTACTTGTTTGTTTTCATTTAATTGGTTTGGTTGATTTAAGTGTTATAATTCCATTGGGCTATTGAGTCTATAAATTAAACTGGATTTTGCATCAAAATTTAGAGGAGTTCTCACAGGTCAAGCTAGGTTGGACTATTTGGATCTTTTCAGAAATTAAATGGATTGTGAAATGGAAGAAGTGTAAGGTTCGGTAGAAATCAAGGACAAATTAAGAATTCCTTGAATTGACCTCAATGGAAAACATTAAAATTATTAACATCCAGAATAGGGTGCTCTACATAACAAATCCTATTTGTCACAATTTCTGTTAAATAATTGAGATATTTCGAATAACAGAGAAAGAAAAACAATGTTTAAACAAATAAACAGAAAAGGCACATCACCATTTGGTACACCACATGAATCCTCTGAAAGGTTCTTGTATTATCGATGCTCTAGTACTTGGAAAAATACAATATGTAGAGGAAATTACATTCAGAAACCAACCACTTAATACTTCAAACAGTGAAGTATATATACTGATAATTAATAAAATCCTTTACAAAATCGTTATCAAACCGATAGTGTATTATTATCCTAATTACAAACAATATGATCTAATCTGGGCAAAAGAATAGGCCACGTAGGCAGCGGAAAAGAAAGGTGGCCCTGCTTTGATGGTTTCGGTTGCTAAGTCAACCCGAAACTGTGTTACGTCGTTGAACTAACTGTCGTGTTGGTTGTTGATCTGGCAAATGTTTTACTGCTTCCGAATTACCGTTCAATCCAGTAGATCGACCAGTTCTTCCCATCTTTTTTCATATGGTATGGTCAATTTTGTTACCCTACAAGAAATTTCATCTACCTCTGTGTATTTGGAAAAATCAACTTCACACTAAAAATGTGTTTTAGCTCATTCTATATATAGAAATCATTTGACATGGTTTTCAAAAATTCCCTTGATGTCATACTGCCCTTTATTCCATTGACCTTGATACTTCTTCTGGCCATCTCTTTCATTTTCAGGACAGTCTTCCTTAGTGATTAATTTGTCATTTATTACATAAATGTTGGGCAGTCCTTTCTAGATCCATGTTTCAATTCTATTAGTAAAATTGTTTACTTGCAGCTCCAAGGTTTCACATCTTTCTTCCAGTTGATCAATAAGGTTTCTCTTTGTCAAGACTTTCTTGACTTCCAAAATAGTGGCAGTTCTATCACTGATCCCTACTTCTTCAAGCTCATACTTGAATTTAGAATTGAGGAACCTGATAATGTTGGATGCTTCTGTGGGCATCTCTCCAAGCTTCTCTCTTCCCTGCACAATAGTTTATGTAGCCTTTTCTATCAGTTCTTTCTACTCAAATATGATTTGGATAGAAGGCCAAATCTCATTCATAGAGTCTCGTATATTCATCCAAATTGTTTCCTTGGCTTGGGCCAAGGTCTAACTAATTGAAGTGTCCCTTTCCACCTTCTGCACCTTCTCCAATAATCTCTATGATATATGCATTTCAGTAACCCCATCAGCTTCAGCTTTGGCCTTTTGTACTTCTAAAGCTTTGAGTTGGCCCTACAAAGTCTCGATATCCTTTGACTCGAGTGACATGTTCTGCAGTGTCTTTGTTACCTGTTCAGCACTTGCATTATGAGTAGAAGAGGTAGCTACACTAGTTATTCCTGTTGCTGGAAGCTAAGAAATGGGCATAGCATCCAGGGAGACAATGGCCATCCTCTGGCTCTCTTCTTTCCCATTTATCATTTTCTCCCTCTCTGCCTCTATTTGTCTAATCTGTATATTATGCTCTATGATCAACTTCATCATGTCTGCCTTCTGTGCTTCACTTTCTTCAATGTCCTTGGCCAATGGATCCTCTGTGGCTGGCAACTTAAGCTACTTTCTCAAGGCTGAAATGTCCAGATTCTTCTTTTTAATAATCTCCTCAGCAGCATTGACATCTTTGGGATCATATCCTATCTTAACCACCAAGTCTTCTAAAGATTTGATCGTATTATCCTTGGCTAAGGAGGACACCTTCTCCATTTTCAAATGTGACTGAACATTGGAAAATGAAACCTACAATTTAGATAGTGACATAGCAGTGTTAGTCAGAGTGGAGGATATCATTTCACCAGTTTGCTTGTGCATCTCAATTTGATCAATGGGATGTATGTCTTTAGTGTTGAACTCAAAAGAAGTGCTCTTATAGTCTGATGTTGATTTTGGCTGTGGAATTTGGGCCTCGAGAAAGACCATCTGCATTTTTCCATGCTTTGTGTCAAAGACTGACAACAACATACTCTGTGAGCTAGAGGTCTGCTTCCAGAATTGATTATAGTTACTATTTTTTTAAATCTCATTTCTAAGCTTAATCTCCCTGTACCTATCAAAAATTGCCTTCTCCTTTTCTGTTTGTATATTCTGTGACTCTAGCTCAGTTTCCTTGTGACCCTGTGAAGATGAGGGTCTAGTAGGAAATGTTGTAATTTTGCTAGTTGCAGGTGGTGAATCTGTTATTATGATGGCAACTTTCTCCTCAATCTCTTTGTCCAACTCTACTCTAGGAGTCAACTTTGTCCTCTTCCTGTACCTGATCCTGAATTCTTTGGCTTCACTCCCAATTGTTGATGAAGATCTTCCCTCCCTCTGTCTTTTGCTTGATTTTTCTTGAGGAGTGGGGGTCTGCAAACTGGAAGTGGGAAAGAGTTATTCTTCGGTTTCCTGTAAAGTTTTTTTCTGTCCATTCTAGTTGATTGGCATACTGCTCTATTTCAGGTTTGGAAGTATGAATGTAAGGAGTGCTTTTATTCTCCACTCTGAGCTTTGAAATAATGCCACGAGGGTCATAAGACCATGTAAAGTTCAGAGTGAACTTCATTTGTTTAAGCATCATGCCTGCTTCTTCACTTGTTATCCTGGTGTTACACACAAATGGGCCCACATATGTATTTATTCTGAACTGTGATTTCTTCTTGGCCACTACAAAATGGATGTCATCCGAATTGAATATCTGTCTAATATAGTTTGGGAAAAAATCCTCATGGGGAGGTATTTGGGGAATTTGTATGGTTCCAATTCACAACCATACACCCTAATCTCTGTGTAATTTTGGTATAAATACCAATCCCCAGTTTTTGCTTGATCTGTCAAGTGCAAAATTCTCTTGATTTCTTCACTGATCCTGGGCTAAATTGCATTGTTAAGGATGTTCATGGATGGATGAACAAAATATTCAATGAACTATTTATAAGGAAACTCATGTTGTTCTTTCATGACCAAGAATGTCCAAAAGATCACTAGTTGTTGGCTTCCTACATCATCAAGTTTCTGCAATGCAAGATTGAATTTGTCTGCCTGATAGTAGAGGAACATATAAATCAAAATGGAGGTGTAATTGAACACCTATTCTGTGGGAAAATTTATGAATTGTTCATGAATATTGTCAGCCAAGAATTGACTGAAATCGAACACCAAGGAAGGCTTGTTGTTTGTGGAAAATATGGAGAGGAATCCTAAAATGGTCTCATCTACCCATTAATCAGAATAATAACCTAAAATATAGGAAATGATGGATATAATTTGTTTGGTCTGATCAAGGAAGATGGAGGAAAGATATGGAGGATTCCTTTTAGGCAATTGGGCATTCTCAGGCAAGAAGATCTCAAAGGTTTTGGATCTGGTGGCGAAATCTAGCTTCTGATAAAGTTAGGTGAGGGCTTCTAAGGAGAAACGAGTATTGTTTTCCACAGTGGGAGCCAACATCATTTGTTCAATGGATTGGGCAATAATTTTGAAGAGAATGTCACCTGTAGGGGCGATTATAGCTCTTTGAGTAGGTACATAACATGCTTGACACCTTATGGTAAACTCAGGGGCTTGGAATTACAAGGGGAAAAAGTAATGGGGAAAATTGGACTCCCAGAGACCAATTTCATCAGTTTTATCTGAATGTTTATCTTCTAACCAACGATATAATTCAAGAAAATCACAGTCACACTGGGTTTCATTTATCATGTAATCCCTGTTCGGCCGGAGGGATATGATCTATGTCTACTGAAGGGGGAATCAAAGGATTAAAAGGTTTGTCTTAGGAATTAGAAATTTAATGCAAAACGGTCATTTGTCGGGAAAGCATTTAACTGGCTAACGGTTATGTGACGTGGCGGGAGGAGAGTGGCAGAAGAGTCATGGTGGGGCATGGTAAAGTGGGCGAGGGGACTAGGGTTTCGGAGGTGGTAGGAAGCGGTAAGCGGGAATGGTCGGGGGGGTGGTGTGTGAAATCATGAGAGGGTGACACGTAGGGGATGGGGCCTGGTGGTAAAAACAGCTTTTTGGACCGCCCCTCGCGGTAAAGGTTGGACGGAGAGAGGGGGGGCCGAAGGCGGGTGTGGGATGTGGATGAGGAGCGAGAGCAGATCTCGATGCTTCAACAGCATCGTCCTTTAACCGAAAACAACAAAGGAGCTTTATCGCCATGAGCTGTTCACTTTTGCTTTTTTGAACTTAGGATAAAAGAAAATATGAAATATATGTGGAAATACTTTATCCTATGGCGGATATTTGGCCCTTTAGCCTATGATGAAAACTTTGGATAAAAATGATATAGGCAAATATTTACAAATCATCTAATCTACCTACCCTTAGCTAAACTAACATTTTTTATTCTTCGAAGGCTGCACTTAGACTAGCAAACCCACATTATTTTCTTTTATACAAAATGAAAAACTATCTAACCTATCACTTATTTTTTCTATTGATCCATATTAAACAATTAAATCAATGTCATTTTCTACCTAACTACTGATTTACCCAGATTAAACTGTTGGGTAAGTATTTATTCTCTAACCTAATTTACAGAAATTTAAACAAGTTTAACCATGATTAGACTGTATGATTAAACCAAAAACTAGTGATTGTGGCATTTGAACAAGCTGCACACAACCTTTATTTTGACAATAATGAAGGAAACTAACTATTAGTAGTGGCATTTAGACTTGCAACACTTTCAGTATTATTCCTTTTTTGTTTTTATCTTTTTCTTTCTTTTGGTGGGGTTCAATCTTTTATTTCTTTTCCAATATTTTTTGTTTTTTTCTCTTTTTCTTATTTATACCCTCTTTTCATTTTTTATTCTATTTTTTCTTTTATTTGGAAATCATTGGCAGATTGACAAGTATTTACAATATATGATTCCTGAGATATAATACTCAAATACCTTAAGATCCTATATATTATAGGACCCTAACAGTGGCTCCAGCTGGAGATGGCACCCTCCTTGTGAGATTCCAAGAACTTTTGATCAATAGCCTTGAGTGTTCTATTTTAGCAATATCTACCTCTGATTCTTTTTTTGTTGCAGTACTTATGGTAACATATCAATGGTAGCTTAGGGACTTCTCTGCGGGCTTCAACTTCTGTTAATAGGTCACCCAATCAAAATAATAAAGACAATGATAATTACAATGATTAATGCTAGAAAAATCTCTATTTCTCAAGAAAATAGTGTTTAATCATCCTGCCATTGATAGGTCCACCAGGCATTTCTACCCCATCTAAATTTCAAAGAAAGAATGCATTATGTGCTCTGAAAGCATAAATGACATAAGGCCCCATCCATAGATTGTCAAATTTTCCATGCTTTCCTTTGTCTTCTCTTCTGGAATCCCACTTTAAGACTTTATCACCCAAGTTGAAATCATCTGCTTTGATTCTTCTATCGAAAACCTTCTTGATATTTTCCTGGATGACCTAAGCCTTATTATAGACTCCTTCCCTAGATTGTTGCAACTGAATTGTCTGATCAATTCTCCTTTGGATATCATTTGGCTCAACCTGTAATTCCTGAATTATCTTCATGACTCGAAATCCCAAAGAGGATGGAAAAACAACATCCATTCCATAAACCAATTGGTATGGTGACATGCCAATTGATTTATTTGTCATGAGCCTATCATCCCAAAGTGCATTTATCAACTTGTTTTGCCATGACCTTTTGTTCTCTGCTAACAGCTTCTTAATCATGTTCACCAAACATTTATTTGAATATTCAGCCAACCCATTACCCTGTGGGTAATAAGCAGTTGAATGTCCCAAAGTGATATGGTATTTATTGCATAAATCAATCATTTTCTTAGATCTAAAGGCTGCAGCATTGTCTGTAATGAGCTTGTTTGGACAGCTAAATCTAGACAGAATATTGGTTTCTAAGAATTTGATGATAGCAACATATGTGGCTAATCTGGAGGGTGTGGCCTCAATCCATTTGGTGAAGTAGTCAGTAACAGTGAGGATCCATTTATGTTGGGCAGAGGATGGTGAATAGATCTCTCCAATGAAATCCAACCCCCATTTTTGGGAAGGAATTTCAACAGATATGGGTTTCAAAGGTAAAGGCAAAAGCTTCATTTTCCCTTCAAATATTTGGCATTTATGACAAAAGGTTTCCTTTTTATGAACATCTCGGAAAAGTGTAGGCCAGTAAAAACCAGCTCTAAGGATATTATTAGCAATGGTTTTCCAGTACAGAAGGCCACCACAGTCACCTTCATGGAATTCTTGCAATGTTATTTTTGCATCATCTTTCAACAAACACTTTAGTAGAATACGACCACCATCTTTCCAATATAAAACACTATCTATGATGCAATATTTAACAACTTTTAGCTTCATAAATTTGACCTTTGTCTTAGTCAAACCAAGAGGAGCATTTAAATTGAATAAAACACAAATAAGGTTTGCATACCAGGGTGAGGTCATGAAAGCCTCGTCTAAGTGTGGAGTCGCATGTTCCTCTTGATCATCTAATGGAGCAACAAAGTTAATATCCAAAGCACTAAAGTTAGATTTAGCCATCAATTTGGCTAATCCTTGTCCTTTGATAAGCTTGGTTGGCTTGATATCCATGTCATACTCAAGAATGATGGCAATCCATTTGCCTCTTTTGCCATCTGGTCCATCTTGTGTTAAAATATCCTTAACTACAACATTTGGTACATGAGAAATTATGTGAGAATGAAGGATATATACTCTGAAATATTTAATTATTTTTATCAGTGTGAAAGCTTGTTTTTCCATTATATTTTACTTGAGTGCATCATCCCTTAAAGCCTTGCTAAAGCAAGAAATGGGTTGTTCATATCCATCATCATTTTTCTGCAAAAGGATAGTTGCAACAATATGTTCAGAAGCAAATGAAAAAATTATAAAATCTTTAGTAAAATCTGGACTGATAAGGACTGGTGCTTTTGTCAATGCTTGTTTATCTTGGTCAAATGATTCCCTAGCTTCTACGTTCCATCTTATTTTTGAATCTTGTTTTAGCATGCTTGTTATATTTCTGAGAAGTTCTACAAGGTAAGGGATAAATCTTCTTAGGAAGTTTATTCTACCAATAAATGATTGAAGTTCCTTAATGTTTCTTGGGTGATTGATTTCCAGAATAGCTTCAATCCTTTTGGGATCAATTTTAATACCTTCAAGGCCAAACATTGTTTTCTTAGGACTTGATGAAATCCCAAACCTTCTACATTTCTCAAATACTCTTCTCAGATGCAACATATGTTCTTTATCAGTTTTAGAATACAATGTGATGTCATCTAGATAGATTACTATAAATCTGCCAATTTCATCAGCAAAAGCAATATCCCTTGCTCTTTGAAATGTGGCTCCAGCATTCATTAACCCAAAGGGCATCTTCACATACATGAAGGTACCCCATGGAGTAGTAAATGTTGTTTTATCTTGATCATCTGGGTGAACTAAAACCTAATTATAACCCGAGAAACCATCTAATGAATAAATCGGTAGAAGAGCCAACTACCTTCTGCGGAACATGATCCATTTTTGGTAAAGGGTAATTTTCTTTCAAGGAGACCTTATTAAGGTTTCCAAAATCTATGCACAATCTGATTTAACCTGTTTTCTTCCTAGTTGGCATAATATTGGAATCCCATTTAGAGTACCTAAGAGGAACTATGATTTTAGAGTCATACATTCTTTTAATTTCCTTTTTAATTAAAGGCATCAAGACTAGATTTATTCTTTGAAGATTTTGTTTAAATGGTTTCTGATTTTCTTTAATTGGAATTTTGTATTGCATAATCTCTATATCATATGTTTTAAGGTCTTCATAGTTCTAGGCAAAAACATCTCTAAATTCCTTGAATAAAGCAATGTATTTTTGCTTTTCAACAGCAGGGAGTGATTTAGATAGTTTTATGATTTTGGGGTCTTTTTCAGTACCTATGTTACAATCTTCTATTGTTGCTCATGTGGGCTCAATCTTAGGTTTTTTAGCCACATCATTGAAATCAAATAACTCTTCTAATGGGACTAGACCTCTAGGAAAAACATTATCTTTTAGATGGAGTGTTTCCAACTATTCTTTTTCTGGATCTATTTCGAGCAATTCTAATTTATTCACAATTTTATCTCTGGGTGTATTTACATCTAAATTTTCTAACTGCCTTTCTAGACTAGAATGTATAATTATCTAATCCTCCACTTCATATTCCAAATCAATATTATCATATTGAAATTCATCTTTAGATTGCATAAAACTTTCAATTTTCTTATCACTTCCAAACACTTGCCAATACCTCATGTTATCTGGAACAACTGGTCGGTGTTTCACCTCCAATACATATTCTTGATTAGGATAAGGCCTTTTACAGGAGCTGACTGAAAAAACCAGATTATTTGGAATGATATTTTGTTTTCTAGGAATTGCACAAAGGTCATATTTAAGAAAACTCTGTAGAAAATTAAGCACAACATTTATGTATGCTCCCATTCTAGGTTGTTTAGCTCAATAATCTCCTTTAATATGTTTGATAATTAATTCAACATCCCCTTGAATGGAGATTCTCTTGGCACCTAACTTTTTTAGCAACCACGATCCTGAAATAAGGGCTTCATACTCTTTATGTTATTGGTACATTGGAAATTAATCTTGGATGAGTGACCCTCATCATGATTGTTTCCTGTGTTTACCACCCATATTCCTGCTGCAGAACCATCTTTGCTACAAGAGCCATCAAAGCTCAAGTTCCAAAGAGGTTCAGGAGGAGTATAAGGTTCTGTTATTTGTGTTTAGGTTGGGTTTGTTTTAGAAATTTTAGTTTCAGCATTGATCACCTGAGTGTTGATATCTCCATCATTATAAAGAATGAAGGAATATAAATATGAGTGGACAGAGTAAAGTGGATAGTTGTGAGGGTTGTCTTTACTACTCACCATTAATTTCATCAAAGATTCCCTATATAGTCTTCTTCGTTGCCCAAAGACTGGTATGGTAGCAAAGGTCATATCCACCTGTAGGGTACCTTGTAATTTTGCTCCCCATGAGCATGACAACAACATGCCATACTCAGGGGGAATGTCTGCAACCACTATATCCATTACTAGACTTTTAGCAGGGATTTGAGCTAAAGTAACACATAGGTCTTTGATAAGACCCAAGCATCTTACTTTGCTAGAATCAAACGAATACAAGTCTTTATAAGGTCTATTAATGTCAGGTCCTAATTTATCCATAACATATTTAGGCATTAAATTGTGAGAGGCACCTGAATCTAGCATAACATTATGGAGAATCTTGTCATGAATATTCAGGCTAACATAGAATGGAGGAACTCCTCCTTCCTGTGGTTTTCCCTCAACTTCCGGTCCAAATAAGAGTTCAGGTTGGTCATCATTCAGATTTACAGAATCTGTGTTTTCCCCTATGTTTAGAGCTTTCATCACTTGGGGTATGTACATTTTTTTGTTCATTAACTCTGTGAGGGGAATAGAAAATTTCACTTTATCTAATTCATTCTCAATGTTGAATG
The DNA here is from genome assembly GCA_031772625.1 of Pinus tabuliformis. Taxonomy (NCBI): domain Eukaryota; kingdom Viridiplantae; phylum Streptophyta; class Pinopsida; order Pinales; family Pinaceae; genus Pinus; species Pinus tabuliformis. Next base: position 2,038,843,074 of record CM062818.1, read on the forward strand.
ATGTTTGAATCTTAATCAAATTGGGAAGTTCAGATTGATCTATAATTTCTTTAGACATTGGCTCTTTTCGTTGGCTAGTGGTTGGGATATTTGTTTGAGTAGTTTTAGGAACATTGTCAACTATCTTCTTGATAGGAATTTCTACTTTCTTCTTACCAGAATTGTCCACAATTTTCTTAGGAACACTATTTGTGGTTTTCCTAGGTTCAAGTTCAGAGGATTTTTTAGTAGGATTATCTGAGTTTTTGGTGTTGAGAGTGTCTGTATTATTTTTTCTCCTAAGGTTATACTGCCTATGGACTTCCATTATGGCATTTTCAAACCCTTGTTTATATTCATCTGATTCTTCAGAGTCTAGCTCAGTTTGAGCTAGGAGAAAAAGTTCTTGCTCCTCTTGAGTGAGGAAAATTGTTTCATCATTGTTTATCCCCATCATATTTATTTGATTATCATCCAAATATTCAAACAATATTCCCCTCCTCATCTGTGTAGTTTTCCCGAAAAGGAGGCTGAACATGCTAGTCTAGACCCTTTTGTTCTCTTTGTTTAAATTGGGGAACATTCCTTCTAAAGTTTTGGTTTTTATTTTGAGGAGCATTTTGGTTTTCTCTCACTTGATTTTGGTCATTTAGATTTACTCTTTGCATCATCTAATTCACTACTTTCACTACGTTGTCAATTTTATGATTAGAGGTAGAAGTAGAAGGCTCTTCTTTTGGGGTAACCCTACGTTCAAATTTTAATTTGGCCTTCTTGGCTAAGATGTTAGCTTCAACTTTGATAGCATTTGCTTGCATTTCTTCCAAAGTTGTCGGGTCTCTCTCTCTAAGTTGACATTCCATGTCTACATCGAAACCATCTGGAAAATCAATTAAAGCTAGGCCAAGGGAGGGCTTGATGTCTTATGGAATGGCATTGTAAAAAGTATTAAACTGTTCACAGTATTCTTCCACACTTTCATTTGGTTTTCTTTTTAGTATTTTATATTCATTTAGGAGTTGAAGTGGATTTTTCTTGATCTCACATCTAGCTAAGAAAGTTCGATGGAAATCATCAAGGTCGGCTATACTTCTTGCAGGTAAACTCCTAAACCATTTCTTGACATCACCTCCTAAACTCTAAGCAAACAATCTCATTTTTACATCAGCTTCATCTACTTCTTGAAGGTCAAACACATCATTCATCCTATCCACATGTTTTTGAGCAGTGTGAGAACCAGTATTATCAAAAGTGGGGATTTTGGACTGGTAATCTCCAAGCATAGTATTTAGCTTCCCTGGTAACACCAAAGGTGCATTCCTACCTGCCATAGTTGGTATGTTAGATTGACTTGAAAATGGACCTATGATAGGTGTAGTTGTGATAACTACGGGGATAGTAGGAATAACAGTTTGAGAAATTACAGGAGAAGAAGTAGAGACTATGGAATGGGTAGGACTAGGGGGTTGTAGATGAATAGACTGGGAAGATTTGGTGGATACAAAAGTTGTTCCAACTGTTAGAGTATAAAATTCAACAAATTATTGAATAAAAGCTTCTTCAATAGCTTGGTTCAAAACCAAAACTAGATCCTGTAATTTATCAAATTGTTGTAGTGATTCAAGATCAGGATTTGTCTCAAAATTCTGGGTTTTGGATATATATGGTTGCAGTAGGGTTATTTCAATGACAGTCTCATCTACAAAAGTTTTAGATTCATATTTAAACAAACTATGTTGGAAAGGAAAATCAAAGTCTATATCTTGAATAGTTTCAAATTTCTCTTGAAGAGAGTTAGACCTTGAAAAAGGACTATTCTTAGGAAGAGAATTGAATCTAGAGAAAGGACTATTACTACCTTGACTCTCTGTGAAGCTTTTCTTTCTCACCAATTTCTCTAGATTATCAAAAAGTTCAGCAGGGTTGGGATAAGGGTGAGCTCTAGTGAAGATTCTTTTAGGAGCCAGGTCTATTAAAAATTCATCACACAACTAATAAAATAAAAATTAAAAACACACTCAAATATATACAAGATAACAACCTCAGATCATGTATTCCATAATGATGTATAACGTTTAATTTATACAAATACTTATTAACGCAAGGGAATAGTGATTTTTCAATTTAAAAAGTATTCATTCCCCAGTATGGTTGTCACTATGTTGTCGTTCTATATTTTTGAGGTTGAGGGAGTAAATACATAGGCCAGCATCAAAACCGCTTTGGAAGCTAGGATCTAGCACTGCCAGCTTTAGAGAGGGATCTCTCTGTAAAATTTAGCTTTGTTTTAGTTAAGTTTTAGGTTAATTATGATTGTACTTGTTTGTTTTGATTTGATTGGTTTGGTTGATTTAAGTGTTATAATTCCATTGGGCTATGGAGTCTATAAATTAAACTGAATTTTGCATCAATTTTTAGAGTTCTCACAGGGCAAGCTAGGTTGCACTATTTGGATCTTTTCATAAATTAAATGGATTGTGAAATAGAGGTTAGGTAGAAATCAAGGAGCAATTAAGAATTCCTTGATTTCACCTCAGTGGAAAACATTAAAATTATTAACAGCCATAATAGGGTGCTCTAAATAACAAATCCCATTCGTCACAGTTTCTGTTAGATAATTCAGATATTTAGAATAATAGAGAATGAAAAAAAAATGTTTAAACAAATAAATAGAAGAGGCACATCACCATTTGGTACACCACATGAATCATGTGAAAGGTCCTTGTATTATTGATGCTCCAGTACTTGGAAAAATACAATACACAGAGGAAATTACATTCAGAAATCAACCACTTAATACTTCAAACAATGAAGTATATATACTGATAATTACAAAAATCCTTTACAAAATTGTTGTCAAATCGGCATTGTATTATTAGCCTAATTACAAACAGCTGAAAAGAAAGGTGGCCCTCTTTTGATGGTTTCGGTTGCTGAGTCAACTCGAAACTGTGTTGCGTCGCTGAACTGACTGTCCTACTGGCTATTATACAGGCAAATGTTTTACTGCTTCTGAATTACCCTTCAATCCAGTAAATCGACTAGTTCTTCCCATCTATTTTCATCTGGTATGGTTAATTTTGTTCTACCTCTGTGTCTTTAGCAAAAGTCGGCTTCACAGTAAAAATGTTTTTTACCTCATTTTTTATATATAAATCATTTGACATGGTTTCCAAAAATTCCCTTGGTGTCATACTTCCCTTCATTCCACTAACCTTGATACTACTTTTGGCCATTTCTTTCATTTTCATAACATAGTCTTCCCGAGTGATTAATTTGTCATTTATTACATAAATGTAGGGCAGTCCTTTCTGGATCCATGTTTCAATTTTGTTAGTAAACATGTTTACTTGCAGCTCCAAGGTTTCACAACTTTCTTCCAGCTGATCAATAAGGTTTCTCTTTGTCAATACTTTCTTGACTTCCAAAATAATGGCAGTTCTATCACTGATCCCTACTTCTTCAAGCTCATACTTGGACTTAGAATTGAGGAACCTAATAATGTTGGATGCTTCTATGGGCATCTCTCCAAACTTCTCTCTTCCCTGCACAATAGTTTATGTATCCTTTTCTATCAGTTCTTTCTACTCAAAGTTGATTTGGTTAGAAGGCCAAATCTCATTCATAGAGTCTAGTATATTCATCCAAATGGTTTCCTTGACTTGGGCCAAGGTCTGACCAATTGAAGTGTCCCTTTCCACCTTGTGCAACTTCTCCTATAATCTCTGTGATTTCTACATTTCAGTAACCCGAGCAGCTTCAGCTTTGGCCTTTTTGTACTTCTAAATTTTTGAGTTGGCCCTACAAAGTCTCAATCTCCTTTGACTGGAGTGACGTGTTATATAGTGTCTTTATTACCTGTTCATCACTTGCAGTCTAAGTAGAAGAGGTAGCTGCAGTTGTTATTCCTGTTTCTGGAAGCTGAGAAATGGGTATAATATCCACAGGGACAATGGCCATCCTTTGGCCCTCTTCTTTCTCCTTTATCTTTTTCTCCATCTCTGCCTCCATTTGTCTAATTTGTATATTTTGTTCTATGATCACCTTCATCATGTCTTCCTTCTGTGATTTACTTTCTTCAATGTCCTTGGCCAATGGATCCTCTGTGGCTGGAAGCTTAAGCTTCTTTCTCAAGGCTGCAATGTCCAGATTCTTCTTTTTAATAATCTCCTCATCAGCATTGACATCTTTGGGATCATAACTTATCTTAACCATAGACTTGATCCTATTATCCTTGGCTAAGGAGGACACCTTCTCCATTTTCAACTGTGACTGACATTGGCAAATGAAACCTGCAATTTAGATAGTGGCATAACATTGTTAGTCAAAGTGGAAGATATAATTTCACCAGTTTGCTTGTGCATCTCCATTTGATCAATGGGATGTATGTCTTTAGTGATGAACTCAAAAGTAGTGCTCTTGTAGTTTGTTGTTGATTTTGGTTGTGGAATTTGGGCCTCAAGAAAGGCCATCTGCATTTTTCCATGCTCTATGTCAAAGACTAACAACAACCTACTCTGTGAGTTGGAGGTCTTCTTCCAGAATTGATTATAGGTACTATTTTTTTAAATTTCGTTTCTAAGCTTAATCTCCCTATACCTATCAAAAATTGTCTTCTCCTTTTCTGTTCGGATATTCTGTGACTCTAGCTCAGTTTCCTTGTGACCCTGTGAAGATGAAGGTCCAGTAGGAGATGTTGTAATTTTTCTAGTTGCAGGTGGTGAATCTGTGATTATGATGGCAACTTTCTCCTCAGTCTCTTTGTCAAACTCTACTCTAGGAGTCAACTTTGTCCTCTTCCTGTAGCTGATCCTGAATTCTTTGGCTTCACTCCGAGTTGTTGATGAAGATCCTTCCTGTTGGGCTAATTTATTAACACAAATTAACACAAGTATTCATTATCAATCCGGGTTTGTAAAACTTGGAGGCAAGTCCACAGTATATGGATATCAGATGTAGCCAAGCTTAGAAGATAAAATTTGAAGAGTTAAGGAAGTACATATTACAAATATAAACCTATTTTAACAATTTCTAATTCACTTATGTAATATGTGAGGGATGAGGCTCCTAACTTAGGAGAACCAGGTTGTCCTTCCCTGCAATACTACTTTCATGAAGAGAAATCTAAAAGAACTAATTAACAATGGTTTATGATGCAGAAGATGTAAAAGAAGAGGCTCCTAACTAAGGAGGACCAGATTGTCCTTCTTCACAATTCTACTCTATCATAATCACCATTGCTTCAAACCAGAAATGCATAAATAACTTCAAATAAGAAAAGGAGAATGAAATTCAGTTTTAGTTCAAGATCAAATAGAAGGGGAATTTAACTTAAATTCTTGTGTGTCCCTTCATATGTAGATTAGAATTAAACCAATATCCATTCAACAATCATCACACATTAATTCAAATAAGCAAATCTGAAACAAAACAAATCTAAAGCAACTAGTTCATGAAAATTAAACTAGTTTAACAATGAAGTGTACTTAGCTTGGAGTGGGGGCCCTCCACCCTTGCCTTGCACACTTGAGGCTGCTATCAAATGCTGAAAATTCAAGCACTCATCCACACTAATGAACATCAAAATGAAAGTAGAACAAGTTCTTCTAATTAATCTCCAATATTCAAATGTCTCAGTATAAAGTTATATAAAAATTACATCATAAGCCTTCAAAGTCTTGGCTTAAATAGAAGTTTATGAAACAAACTAATCTAAAGTCTCTCTAACAATCATATCTATTCATATCCATCTATCTAAGTCGAATTCATTCAATCCATCCCAAGAAATATGGACAATCCCATGAAATCACAAAATTGCGCTATTTCCTAGGGATTTTTTGGGTGTGTTAGTGTCGGTCTTGAAAGCCCTCCATCAGCGATCAAAGCTCTTTGCATTTGCATTCATAGGTGTCTCATCAATGTCAAATTTTGCATCCCGTTAGGCATGCCATAACCTGATGGAGGAGCTGGTCTATTTATACCCCCCTTGGCTTTGCTGGATCAGGTTATATCAGTCATTAAGCTTTTTCAAGATTGTCTTGTTTTGTCTTGAGGTCAAAGTCCTAGGTCTAGGGTTTTGGTCATTTATCTCTGCAAGGTCGTGTCTTTGAAAATCCATGAGTACTCAGCAAGCCAGAGGGAGGATTGTAAACATGTTTCTTCGATATTTTTATCTTGTACAGTGAATTTTCACCTTGGATTTAAAAACTCTGTTTTTAAAGCCAAGGTCATTTTCCGAGTTTTTGTAAATAAGTGATGAAATTTCAAAAGTCTTTAGTGGACAAAGTGCAACCCTGGTCCCCTTGCCAAGGTCCCTCAGATGATCTACCTGCAAAAAGAATCAAGTCAAAGCACTCAATGAGTCAAATTCAGGATAAAGGAAACCAAAAGTCAGTGTTATAAAAGTGTCAAAGATAAACTTTAGAAAGTGGGTTTATGAATGAAATTTTTTTAAATGAAACTTATAAAAGCCCAAATTCCCTCCTTTCACTCTCATTGTGCATCCTAACGCTTGCAAGAGAGGTTTGAGAGAGTGATTGAGAGAAAGGAGCAAAGGCAGAGCGATTTCGGGCAGCAGAGAGGTGCGCGACCCGTTGGGTGCGCGCGACCCGTCAGAGGGTCTCCCACAGTTCAGAAAAACAACGGGCGCGACCCGTCAGAGGGGCGCGACCCGTTGGGCGTGGTGCGTGACCCGTTGAACTGTCTTGCTGCAAACTTCAAACGAATTCCCTCAAACGCCCTCCAAGCTATCAAATTGTTCGAGGTAGGTGCTCTAAACATGGAATGGTTGCTGGTTATGAATGGTGGATGTCATGAACATGTTAAAATGATCAAAATTTTGCAAGTGAAACTCCTTTATATGGCTACAATGTTAATGAGCAAACTGTGCTAGGGTTTGTGTTGTTTCAAGCTATTTTTCCCTTTGGTTTGTTTCCCTCCTTTCCCTTTCACTCACACTTATATGTTCATCTCTTTTCCCATATTATTTTACAAATGAAATGCAAATATTTCCCCATCCCTAATCACTAAAATGAAAACCCTATCCCTCTCCCAAAGCATCAAAAAACAAAATTCAAACCCTAATTTCCCTCCACCATATCCATGTGTAAATAAAACAAAAAATGTTGGTAAATATGTCAGCATGTTTTGTGCATAGTTTCCCTATTTCCCCTATTAATACATGTATGCATATTCCCATGTTCACTTTCATACATGTTTTTTCCCATATGCAATGATCTTTGCAAATGATTTCCCAATTATAAATATGTATTCCTATATGCATAATGATTTGCAACATTTCCCTTAAAAATTCCCTGTCATATTTATATATTCCCATTCCTTGTTAAAAGATCCCTCCCCTAACATTTCCCTCATGTCTTTTTCCCCTTGAAACAGCATAGAGTTCAGCACTTTTTGTAGGCAGAGACAGCAGTTCAGTTTGTCCACTTTGCTCCTAAACCATGTCAGAAACCGAAACTTATGAGCAAAGTGATGACCATTCATCATCTACAGAGGTTGAGGTACAGAGGAGGCCTCGTAGGGGTGGTAAGGGTGGACATCATAAGCGAGAGGAGCCCACCTCTTTGGCAGAATTACAGGCTTGTGCTATGGCAGTCACTTGTTTTCAGTACATGTCTTGTTATCAGTTTTGTGAGAGGATCTCCCGGATTCAACATCACAGAGAGTTGGCCCGCCTCTTTGTTTTACATTTGCATGATGGACATGTCAATCTAGCAGGGGTAGATTTTACATTGACACCCAAGGTGATCTCACATGCTACAGGGATACCGAATGTTGGTGAGGTGTGGCCTAAGCGCAAGTTGCTAGATACTGTTCACTTTGAGCCTTATGTCCGGCCATCATTCTTAAGACATTTAGCGGGTGTTTTTCCATTCAGATTTCTCCGGAGCGAGTATGCTCCCATCATGAGGCTTATTATGCACTATTTTACCTGTGAGGGCAGATTTTCACAGGTGTACTCATATCACATTCGCCTCTTCATGCACTTCACCTGAGTGAGGATGATGAACATCCCGGTTTTCTTCTTTCAGAACATTCAGAAGATGGTGCCCATGTTGCAGAGGAAGACCCCGGCCCAGCAGTACAGGAGCTTATGTCATTATGGTTTGATTCAGCTCATAGTCTTGCATCAGTTGACTCAGCAGGGCATCTCATGGGAGGAGTTCATTTCCCGTGAGTTTTTCACAGCACCACCCCAGCCACATCCAGAGGTCATTCAGGAGGAGGGAGGACCATCTCAGCAGCCTGATATTCCAGTCACTCGACATGTTAGTTCTTCACCTCAGCTCACTTATCAGAAAGGCCAGAGGGCCTTATTTGCAGCAGCCAGGCGAGTACTATCTCCACATCAGGTGGAAGGGGTCTCGCCTTCATCATCAGCACAGCGAGTGTTATCTCCACATCAGGAGGAACGGGCCTCGCTTTCTTCACCAGCACAGGTACCACAGAGGGGCAAACAGCCCATGATTCATGAGGGTCCATCAGGAGTTCCAGACACTGAGATGATTGATCTTGAGGCCAGTTCTCCTAACCGAGAGGCAAAGGAGATTATTCAGCATCTCAGGGCTGAAAATGATGTTTTGCAGAAGAGACTTGAGGGTGCCCAATGGACTATCACTTACCTAGAGCAACGGAACAAACAGTTGGAGGAGGAGAAAGTACTTGATGAGTTATGGAGGATTCGTAGTGACCGAGTCTTGAACCAGAGAAGACCCGGTGATCCATTGCCTGCAGACCGAGAGTCAATGCTCATCCAAGTGAATGCACACTTAGAGAGGCTGTTGGGTAAGGCCAAACAAGAGAAAAAACTGCTGAGGAATATGAAAAATCATTATTGGGCAAGGATGCATGTATGCAAAGCCAAAATGAAAGTGTTTCAAAGGAGGTTGACCGAGGCTCAAAAACGGAGAAAGAAGCCAAATCCCCTTCGTATCTTGGCTGAGGCTTCACTCAAGGATCATGGCACTCATTAGCCTAGCCACAGCTCAAATCCCAAAAAATTCTGAAAATTTTGGGTAATTTTGGCAATTTTTGGAAATTTACAGGTTTTGGCTCCTCAACAGGTCTCACCCCCGGTGAGACCCTTTGTCATGGTAGCTCCTTTTTGCAAAAACTCAGAATTTCTAGATTTTTTATGCAAAGTTACATATGCCTATGGATGGAATTGAGTTTTTATGGAGTTTTGGGCCTCCAGAAGGTCAAAATACATGTAAAATTTGACTTTCTGCCCCTTTTTGAGTTGCAAAAACTAGTCTTGGGAGAATTAAGTTTTGACAGGGCAAATGACCTCAAAATTCAAAAATTCCAGTTGGGTTGGAAAGTAGACTCACAGACCTTTCCAACGAGCTATCCTGCACCCAATTCTGACACCTGCAAGTGCCTCAAACAGAGCTCCAACTGTGCGCGACCCGTCAGGCAGATGTGCGCGACCCGTCAGGCAAACTTTGCCAGATTTCACTGTAACAGCTCGGAAAAGCACAGTTTGACTTGGTTTGACTTTTTGAGGTTAATGATGGTCCTCTTTGATGTAATTGTGACACTTTTTAGACACTTTTACCCTTTTGTAACTCTTCTAGAAGATTTATTCATGTAAAGGGTAAAAATTGAATGTATGAACTGGTTTCCAAGTTTATAGAGGCAAGTTGTTTTGACTGCCTATTTTGTAGTGCTTAGTTTAGAGGTGGTTGAAACAACTCCTAGGATAGTGAGCTCGACCCATGGAGGCAGGGAAAGAGGTTAGATCATCTATATTATGTACTTTCTTGCTCATTTTCATGGTTGGACTCTTGAGGGAGAAGCTATCATTGTATATTTTCATTGTATCTCTGCAATTTTTGGCTAAGGAAGACCAGGGTTTTGCAGTCCTCTTTGGGATTCTTGTGGACTCATGTATTGATGGTGTGTTTCTCAATGTTCTTGTAAGCTTGTTATGTGATTCATTTCCTTTCTTTTACTTCTGCACATTAAACAAATGAAGTGTTAAAGTAAGAATTCATGCTTGCCATGCTCTGCTTTTAAGTTTGTTTGATTTCAATGTTTTCTTCTGTCTAAAGAGAATTCAAAGTGATTGTTTGCTCTCTTTAGCTCCTCATCTTTCATTCCTGACCATTCACTTCAGTTAAAGGCATCAACGCTATCTCCTACCTCGCCCCAAGGAACCCCCTGCAGAAACTGTGTCCAATCCCCGCACCCAAAATTGCAATTCCTCAATTTGCCACCAAAAACCCAAAAAACCCCAAATCAACCTTTTTAATCAGTTTACTAGCCTAATATCAGCGTTACCTTGTTGGTCATCTCCCTAATTGAAGATTTTACGAGATAGACCGGAGAGAGCCTTCTCCTGCCTCGTAGGGCTAGCTACGAGGTTGAATGGTTTGATGTAGCTTTGAGGTTTGCCTTTCTCAGCCTGAGGTGAAATTTCAAGCGCTAACAGGGTGACTAGTCGTGTTTGACCAGCCTTGACCGAGCCTAATAAAGCTTGTTTTGACTAAACCAATTGGAATTAGTTCTGTCCTAGTTCCCAAGATTTCCATTCATGTATCTAGCTCGAGCCCAAGTGTTCTGCAAATATATCATCCACATAGCCATTACGGGAATTTCTGATTCTGTCCAAAAATACTCTTAAAAACCAATTTTTGCAAAAATATCTAAAAATTGAAAAACATAATTTATTTGCTTGAATATGCATAGTAAGGTCAAAATAAGTTGTATGTGGATGGTATATGGTGTAAATTGATGGAAATTAGGTGGATTTTAATAAGCAAAATTTGATAAAAAAACGAGGGCCAACACTTCCTCCATCTGTCTTTTGCTTGATTTTTCTTGAGGAGTGGGGATCTGCAAACTGGAAGTGGAAGAGAGTTGTTCTTTGGCTTCCTGTAAAGTGTTTTCTGTCCATTCTAGTTGATTGGCATATTTCTCTATTTCAGGGCTGGAAGTATGAATGTAAGGAGTGATTTTATTCTCCACTATGAGCTTTAAAATAATGCCACAAGGGTCATAAGACCATGTAAAGCTGAGAGTGAACTTCATTTCTTAAAGCATCATGTCTACTTCTTTACCTGTTGTCCTAATGTTACACACAAATGGGCGCTCCTGTGTCTTTATTATGAACTGTGATTTCTTCTTGGGCACTACAAAATGGATATCATCCGAATTGAGCATCTTTCTAATATACTCCAGGGAAAAAATCCTCATGGGGAGGTATTTGGGGAGTTTCTATGGTGCCAATTCACAACCATACACCCTGATCTCTATGTAATTTTGGTATAAATAACAATCCCCAGTTTTTGCTTGATCTGTCAAGTGCAAAATTCTCTTGATTTCTTCACTGATCCTGGGTTGAATTGCATTGTTAAGGATGTTCATGGATGGATGAACAAAATATTCAATGAACTATTTATAAGGAAACTCCTGTTGTTCTTTCATGGCTAAGGATTTCCAAAAGATCACTGACTCTTGGTTTCCTGCATCATCAAATTTCTGCAATGCAAAATTGAATTTGTCTACCTGATAGTAGAGGAACATATAAATCAAAATGGAAGTGTAATTGAACACCTGTTCTGTGGGAAACTTTATGAATTGTTCATGAATACTGTGAGCCAAGAATTGACTGAAATCGAACACCAAGAAAGGCTTTCTGTCTGTGGAAAATATGGAGAGGAATCCTAAAATGGCCTCATCTACCCACTGATCAAAATAATAACCTAAAATATAGGAAATGATGGATATAATTTGTTTGGCGTGATCAGGGAAGATGGGGGAAGGATATGGAGGATTCTTTTTAGCCAATTGGGCATTCTCAGGCAAGAAGATCTCAAATATTCTGGCTCTGGTGGCGAAATCCAGCTTCTAATAAAGCTGGGTGAGGGCTTCTAAGGAGAAAGGAGTATTGTTTTCCACAGTGGGAGCCAGTATGATTTGGTCAATGGATTGGGCAGTAATTATGAAGAGAATGTCACCTATATGGGCGATGATAGCTCTTTGAGCAGGGACATAACATGCCTGAAACCTTCTGGTAAACTCAAGGGCTTGGAATGTTAAGGGGAAAATGTAATGGGGAAGATTAGACTCCCAGAGCCCAATTTCATCAGTTTTATCTGCATGTTTATCTTCTAACCAACAATATAATTCAAGAAAATCACATTCACATTGGGTTTCATTTATCCTGCAATCCCTGTCGGCTAGAGGGATATGATCTAAGTCTACTGAAGGGGAAATCAAAGGATTAACAGGTTTGTCTTGGGTTTTAGTATTCGGAGGCATGACTATAGCAATGTGAAAAACACGAGGAATTGAGCGCAAAAAACAAGAAGAAAATAATCAGAGGGGCTTATCGAGCAACAGTTTGGATAAGGAACTATGAGGTGAAAGAAAAGGAACTGTCAATTTTCAGTCATGGTTTGGTCGCGGAATGGCTCTGAGAGTGATCATTGTGCAAAGCTATCAGTTTACAGAGAAACATGAGTGATAAGGGAGGAGAGCGATTGGCTCAAAATTTTTAAACGCTTCAGTGAATGTCCCCTTGAAAATGGTGCGAGACCGTTATTCCTAAACGGTTACTCGAGAATTAGAAATTTAATGCAAAACGGTCGTTTTCCAGGAAAACATTTCATTGGCTAAAGGTTATGTGACGTGGCGGAAGATTCGTGGTGGGGCATGGTAAAGCGAGCGAGGGTTCGACGGTTTCAGAGGGGGTAGGAAGCGGTAAGCGGAAATGGATGGGGAGGGTGTTAAATCATGAGAGCTGATAAAGGAGGGGCTACTATCATCCTTAACAAGGAGGATTATCGGCATAAGATGTTGGATCATCTCTGTAATAGTGGAAACTACAAGAAGCTCTCCAAGAATCACCTGAAAAAGATATCAAGCGCAGTGGCTCTTGCCATCAAGTCTAGTAACTCTATGGCTTCCATTAGCCATAAGTTAATTGAGAGTAGCCCCATTACTCCAAGGATCTATGGGCTTCCAAAGATTCACAAAGAAGGGGCCCCCCTAAGGCCCATTGTCAATACCATTGGTGGTCCTACTTACCTTTTGGCAAAATTCCTTGCCTCAAAACTTAAACCCTTAGTTGGCCTCACACAGTCTTTTGTCAAAGACTCTTCATCTTTCATCAAAGAGCTTAAGGGCATAAAGCTTGACCTTGAGCCTTGAGGACATGCTTGTTAGTTTTGATGTTGTATCCCTTTACACGTGCATTCTTATAAAAGAGGCCATCGATGTCATCAACCGCCTCACAGACCCTGATACCGCTCGTTTAGTAGAGATCTGTCTCACTTCAACTTTCTTTAGCTTTGAAGGTGAGTTCTTTGAGCAGACCTGTGCCATGGGCTCCCCCTGTCCCTGGTTGATTTTGAATCCAAGGCTTTGGCTTCTGCTCGACTCCTGATCCGGATTTAAACAGGAACGCAACAAATTACAGAGATAACCATATACACAAAGATGCAGCAGAAATAATACTTCATTTCATTAATAGAAAACACTGAAATATGCTTACAAACAGTAATGGAAATAAACCAGCTAGGGCGATGGTAGCTTATCTCTGAGAAGAGATTTGGTGGCTACATGCCTCTAAACTGTTCTGAACTGTGTTACAATGAGGCTCGAAAGCCTATTTATTGTTGAGAAACAATGGAAAACCCTTAACATTCCAAAACCTAACCCTAGAAGATGAAACGCCAAATTCTGGGCCCCGTTTGGGTAAATTGGTACATCAATTTCCCGGGGTCGTAACTTTGGCATACGATCTCCGTTTGACGCGTACAATAGCTCGTTAGAAAGATCTATCTCAGTACTACCACTTTGGGAGGCAACTTGCCCCAGATTTTCCAAAAAACGTCTTTTAGGGCCTCAAAACGGCTCCGGAAGTTCAGGACCCGAATAACTGCTAAAACTAGTAAACTGTGCTACAATTTAGGAAACTGAAAAAGATAAAAGGGACAGTTGTGGGGTCCAAATGGGATAGGTGGGTGGCCACCAACATCCACCTAGATCATTCCTCCCCCCTTAGGAAGCAATGGTCCCCATTGCGTTGACTTCCTCCCTAAGATGAGGAAGCTTCTGCTGAGCTGGGTCTCTGATGAGCTGTTCTGCAATCTCTGATGTGTTTAGAAATGGTGGCAAGCATGGTCGACGATGGTCCACATTGAACACTCGGCGCAAGCCAAGGAATGGAGGAATGTTGTGCTTCAAAGCATTGTTGCCCGTAGCCTTGGTACTAGTGTAAGGACCATGTTGGAGTCGCCTGAGTTTATGATGGGTTCTGGTAAGGCGTTCTCTCTGCAGATGTAACCAAACTTTGTCGCCCACCTGAAACTTGTGTGGTACCCCTGTGGGTGAGGAGAAGTTGTTCATGATTGTATCCCTTTGCTGCTGCTGCTGCATGGAGGAACCCTTCGCGGGGGTCATGGATATGATGGCAATCTTTCCCTTACTTTGGGAGTGAACCAGACAGATGAATTTCTTGGTCTGGGAGATGAGCTTGCTGCCTTTCTTAGCGGTGATCAAAGATGTGGCGGTAGGTGGGGTTACCTCTGGTATCCTGTATAATGAATTATTCAAAGAAATAATGACAGCACGAGGTCTGGACTCATACACAGCATGTCGCCTCCACAAGTATGGTTAGCCTAATAATACATCACAAACATCCAGAGGTGTAACATCACACAATACCTCGTCTGTGAAGGGTTTGATGCTGTAGGGAAGGCGGCACTGCTGGCGAACTTTCAGATCTCGTCCTTCGTGAAGCCACCCGATACTGTACGGCTGCGGGTGCAGTGTAGTCAGTAGGCCCAACCGCTTCACGACCTCTACTGAAATGAGGTTCTTTGGGCTGCCATTGTCGACAATAAATTGCAGCAACGAACCCTTCACCCACATCTGTGAGTGGAAAAGACGCTTGCCCTCTTCTGGATCTGCAGGTTCATTCTTCTGGATCTTCGCAGTGGCAACAGTGGCGCTGGGATCTACATCAATGATCTGCTTCCCTTTTCCATTCCCCTTGTCAGGTTCTGGCTCAGGGTCAGAACATGCATCTGATTCGGAAGCCTTCAACTCGGCCACCAGCGACTGCTTGGTCCGACACTCACTTGTGTTATGAGTGGGACTCTTGTGGAACTCACACCACTTTCCTATGTCCTTCTTCGGCTTCGTGGTGTTGTTCTTTTCTTGCGGCTTCGACGGGTTGTCTTGGGTCACCCCGCCTTGGCTTTGTCCTTTGGGCTTCGGATTTGCAGATCCAAAGTCTCGCTTCTTCTGTTTGAACTTTTGCTCGATTTTGACAGCATATCGGTATGCTGTGCCGAGTTGAGGAGATGCTCAAGAACCCAATCTCTTCCTGGATGTATCTGTGTAGGCAGCCACGGTATATGAGTACCAGATGCAGCTCAGAATCTTTGATACCCAACTGTGTGCGAAGGGTATGAAAAATGTTTGTGAAATTAGGCACATCTTGGTCTCGTCCCTGCCGCAGTGTGGTCCATTCGATGTATTTGTCCTCATAGCTTCCGACAGGGTAGTACTGCTCCTTGATGGCATCCCAGAAGTCATTCCAAGTGGGTGCGGCTAAAAATAGTGAGCCTGTACTTTCATTCTTCTGCTCGCAGTAGGTTTCCCACCAATCCTTGACGTGGGGGGCTGCTTTGAGAAGAGCGAAAACAATCTTTTCCCGACTCGAAAATTCATGAACAGAAAAATAACCCTCTAGCAGATTTAACCATTTATCTACGGCATCTGCGTCTATCTGACCCTCGAATATGGGGATTTCAAAATTAACTTGTACCTTAAAGGGTGTGGCGTTTCCAGAGTAGCTGCTAGAAGCCGATGCATCACTTTTGGGTAACCGCTGAAGGATCTGGGCAAAGTTGTCCATCATCGCATTCCGTTGTCGCTCGAGGGCTTCTTCGAGCAAGATTTTTATAGGATCTCCTGCTCCCTCGTCTTTCTTCTCATCCACCATGGGAGGCCATCAGGATTTGCGAGGCTGGTCTTGCAAAGGTTCGACCAGATCAAGCCCTAACTCCTTATATCCCGACCTCGTTGGGGACATGCAAAGAAAAAACAGATTTTCCAAAAAACGTTGTTCAGTGCCTCAAAACGGCTCCGGAAGTTCAGGACCCGAAAAACTGCTAAAAATAGTAAACTGTGCTACAATTTAGGAAACTAAAAAAGCTGAAAGAGACAGTTGTGGGGGTCCAAATGGGATAGGTGGGTGGCCACCAACATCCACCTGGATCAACTCCTTCCCAAACTTTGGAAGAGATTTGTGGATGACACGAATGTCAGTCGGCCCCATGGCCAAGAAGAGTTGGATCTTTTCTTTAATCATCTCAACAATCAGTCCTCCTCCATAAATTTCACTATGGAGTAGGAAGTTGATGGGCAACTACCTTTCCTCGATGTTCTCATTTCTAGGAATGATGACGGTTCAGTCTCCCACCAAGTGTTTCGAAAAAAAAAAAAACTCATACTGAGCAGTATCTTCATGCTAGTTCCCATCATTTCCCCGCCCAAAAGTTAGGTGTTCTGAACATGCTAGCTACCCGGGCTCTTAGGATTTCTGATGAAAAGAGCCTCGATAAAGAGAAGGCTCATCTCCTTAATGTTTTTGCCAATAATGGTTATAGTAGGCACCTCGGTGAGAAAGCTTTCCTCAAAGCCAGCAAGAATTCATTGGACAAGAAAGACCCTAAAGAGCAAGTCTCAGGGGTTCATATCCCTTTCATCCAAGGGACGACTTATAAGATTGCTAGAATTCTCAGGAAGCATAATGTTCCCTCTACCTTTAGACCCCTTAACACCATTCGTAACTCCCTTAGATCAGTAAAATACCCAATTGAACCTAAGGACATGAAAGGTTTCTATGTCATTACTTGCTCCTGTGGGACGCCATATGTTGGTGAGACTGGTCGCTCTATTAACCAAAGGATTAATGAACACTTAGCCGACATAAAACATAGGAGAACCCGGTCTTCCGCCCTGGCTGAACATGCGGAGAAGACGAAGCACCATACATGTATTGAAGAAGCCCATGTCATCGCCAAGGTGGCGCATTTCCATCACCGTAAATTTAGGGAAGCTATAGAAATCGAAAGAAGACCGAGAAACCTCAATAGGGATGATGGGTGGAAGATTAGTAGTTGTTGGATCCCTACCCTCTCCTCCTAGCCACCTCCCCGTTTTTCCCTCCCTCTCCCCCCATCCTCGGCTCGGTTTCCTTGTTTTTTCCCCCTCCTTCCATTGCCTTCTTTGATCGTTGTCATTTTTCCCTTCTCGTCTCTCTATTCTCCTTCACTCCGTCCAGATATATATATATATATATATATATATAGACATTAATATTTTTATAATTGGTTTTGTTTTATTTATAGATAGGCAGATTAATAGGTTTAGGTCATGAGAGTTGTTGTTGTTGTTTTTTTTTTTTAGAAATTAATTTGCATAATAACTAATTAACTACTTATATATTTAATTCGGTAAATGATTTAAGGTTTTGTTTTCATAATATACATGTATTTAGTTCTCCATATTAGTATATATATATATATATATATATATATATATATATACATCCTTTTTTAGATCAATCATTTGTGTTTTTAGATAGGCTATTAATAGGAAAGGGTCTTGTGAGTTAATTTTTTTTTTATTTTTTTTTTTACATAAGAACTCATTGATTATTTACTCATTAAATTAGGAAGTTATATTTTTACATATCTTTCCTTACTATAATATTGATGTATATTTTTATTTCATAATTATTTCACAATATACAAAATCATTTAACTAGTATTCCTATTAGCAATAACCAAAAAAACTAACTTCCTTAATGATTTACTAACCATTTATGTATTTTTATTATAATTGAGCAACTAATTTTATTAATTTTCAAAAAATAAATAAATAAAATAAAATTCAAATGCTAGTAATTTATATAACAATAATTTTGATAATAATCATAACTTTAATAACTTTTCCTCTCCCTCGGTCCAGTCAATTTGACCTGTCAAATTTAACCGTTTCTTTGTCAAAATAGTTGTTTCCTAGTCAAATATAGCCGTTGGAATATCTGCTCTCCCTATTTAAACTGTAGCCATGATCTGGTTCTTCAACTTGTCCTGATGATGAACCACACTCGTTGGTTCGAAACGCGTCGACAAAAATACTATAATGTGATCTCCGCCGAAAAATCTTCTCATTAAACTTATGGATCACATAAGCTTAAATTCAACTATATGTGTTCTGTTTGATCTTGCTCAAATCAATTAAGCTTCCGCAAGTTTGATTGTAGAAGTAGATTAAGTATTTTGCTTTACTATGTTGCATTATCAGGTTAATCTACAATCAGAATTTCTACATGGTGTACATGTGGTATTGTGTGCATGCCGTACATGTTGTTCTGCGGGCATGCGGTACTATGTATGTGGATTGTGTAGTCGTGGTATTGTGACATATGTATTCATTGTGTTGTACTTTTTGTACGTATTTATGTTGTATTGTACATCGGGTGTAGGTGTATGTATTGTGTTGCCGAAGGTAGGAGTATGTATTGTGCGCATGTTGGATATGCATGTGGTTTTCACACTCCAAGGAGGATATTATGAGCAGACATCTGGGGTGGCAATGGGATCACCCCTCTCGTCAATTGTGGCCAACTTATACATGGAGTACTTTGAAAAGAAGGCCCTTGAATCATACCCTTTGAGGCCAGCTTGGTGGAAACGATTCGTTGATGATATCAACCTAAAATGGACCCACGGTAGGGAAGAGCTTGATAAGTTTTTCGTGCACCTGAACTCTATCTCTCCCAAAATAAAATTTACTATGGAGCTAGAGGAAAACAATAGTATCCCATTCTTAGATGTTCTTATCATTAGAAAAATGGACGACTCTTTAGGACATAAAGTTTTTAGGAAATCCACTCACACAGAAAGCTACCTCCACGCTGATTCCTACCATCATCCGTCCCAAAAGTTCGGTGTGCTTAACACTCTTGCCATTAGGG
This sequence comes from Pinus tabuliformis, assembly GCA_031772625.1. Classification (NCBI taxonomy): domain Eukaryota; kingdom Viridiplantae; phylum Streptophyta; class Pinopsida; order Pinales; family Pinaceae; genus Pinus; species Pinus tabuliformis. Next base: position 2,038,862,077 of record CM062818.1, read on the forward strand.
CCTTTCGAATTTCTAACTCTGAACATCTTAGGGAAGAGAAGGAACATTTATCTTCAGTATTTAAGAGTATAGGCTACAAAGAAAAAGAAATTAAGAAAGCCATAGAGAGAGCAGAAAGGAGGGTGTTATCTCAGATACCTAAGGCCCAAGACCTAACCCAGTGTGGTAGAGTTTTCCTACCATATATTCAAGGGGTGACAGATAAGATTGCCAAAATCCTAAGAAGGAAAGACATAGTCACACAGTTCTTAGCACCTGGAACAATTAAGCAGGGTATGAAGTCTGTCAAGGATGATATTGATAGACATTAACTCAAGGGGGTTTATAAAATTGATTATTCTTGTGGCAAAAGTTACATTGGTGAAACAAGTCGTCCTTTACAGAAAATACTGAAAGAACATGGAGTTGATATTAAGAACGGAAGATCTCGTACTTTGGCCCTTGCGAAGCATTCCTCAAAAACAAAACATCAAGTTTGTTTGGAAAGCACCTCAATTATCGCAAGGGAAGAGCAATATCAAAGAAGGAAGATCAGGGAGGCCCTTGAGATTATAAAACATCCACAAAATCTCAATAGGGACAATGGTATTGAGATCAGTAGAAGTTGGCTTCCCTTAATTAGAGGGTTAGAACCACCAAAACATCCCAGGTAATCAGGTAGTTGTTTTTCCTCTCCTGTCCTTATAAATATCTAATCTTATAACTATATAATTATATTATTAATACACAAGAATAAAATTAAAATAGATATTATTATTAGGTTTTTATAATAATTATTATCATTCAAATATAAAGAATATTTATTAATAATATATAATAATAATAATAATAATTAATTTATAATAATAATAAATTATTTATAATAATAATCAGTTTTTAACTATTAATAATATCTATTTTATATTATTATATTATTATGTAATAATATATATAATAAAAACTATCTAATCTTATATTTAAAAATTAGAATGAAATTATTATTCTTAATAATAATTATTATTGGATATTTATAATAATAATTATCATAAAAATAAAGAATATAAAGATTATTAATAAAGAATTTTATAATAATAACAATGATTATTAATTATTAATTAATTATAATAAGAATTACTTTTAGAATTGAAAACATGATAATTAAAAAATTTAAACTATATTCAATTAATTAACTATTCTTATTATCAATTATTAAACAATTAAAATTATTAATAATAATTTATTTACGATAATAATAATAATTACTATTATTATTTATTATTTAGAATAAAAATTAACTTTTTTATTAGAATTAATGAACTAATTAATCATATCAGCTAATATAAAATTTATTATATAAATTTAAATAAAAATAATAATTTAAATATATTAAAAGGAAAATTTTATAAAATCTTTTCAATTAATTAATTATTACAATATTCAACTAATATGAAATCTGTTAAAAATAATAAGAAACAATTTATTTAAAAAAATATGACAAAAACTTTTATTATTAATAATTATTATTATAAATAAAAATAAAAATTATCAGTCGACCTTCAATCAAAATTATTTCTTTAACTATTTATCCTATCACATAGCTCTTCTTCTATCATCATTCAGATTGGTCCTGATGATGGATCCCTGTTGGGATTTGAAATGTTGACAAATATGGTTTCTACTGTGGATACTTCGACACTAAGCTCAAAAGAAATGAACCACAGATGCCTAAAATCCAGTATGTATTGTGTTGTGTTGTACATTGGGTGTAGGCATATGTGTGGTATGTCAGGTGTAGGTGAATGCATTGCATGGTGTTGTATGTCATGTGTGGTTGTATGTATGTGATGCACACTATGTGTATGTGCACATGGTTGAGGAGAAGGCACTGGGTGTTTTCCTGGTGTGGAAACCAATCCAAAGTGCGTACAGAATAAGGACAAAGGTAGAAGCTAAGGATTAAGCAAAAGATAAGTATCAATATTTTATTTCAGTTTTATTATGCATGCAATTTATGATTATGGTCTATAATGATTACATGTGATCTATGATTCCGGTTTATGATGGTTACATGCGATTTATGATTTTGATCTATGAGGGTTGTGAATTGACCTAACCTGATGTGATGTGTTTATACATGATGATTTGATCAAAGATGCTAGTTTGACTTGTTGTGACAGGAAGTAAACAGGATTGCAAGTATACCTTATTGACGGGCCACCAATGAGGTATGATTTGAAGTTATTTAAATTTATTTTAAATCTAATGGAAGTTATGTGCATGGTACAGGAAGCACGGAAATTCTCGGTTGGGTGGTTGAGACTGACTGCAAGATTAACAACAATAGTAAAAGGAATTGGAACAAGCAACAGTATGTTGGTAAAGCACTTCAGGAGCAAGGCCATTGTGAGACACTGGTACCTGATAGTGTCCATTGATTGCCATGAGCATGCTATGACCTATATGATGGTTTTGAGGCAAGGATATGCCTTGGTTTTTGTATCTTCCGATGCGAGGAAGCCTTTCCAAGGGATGGATCGCCCGAGATAGGGGATGTCAGCGAACTTGGAAGGTGAGTGAATGCACGTAAGGGATGAACGGATTGCCCAAGCGATTGTGTAGCAGAGAAGGGAAGGTCGGGGATGGATTTGTTTTGGTCATTAGCATTACCATATGGAATCAGATGCACATTGGGAGTGCGCCCTAGAATAATGAGCCAATAAATGTTCATTGAGAGGACAAGTGTCGCAGGATTATAGCGTTGGACATTGGGTGCAGCTTTGACTGTGGCAGTGGATTCTGGACTTCATGGGAAGGAGGTGAATCCTGGTACTATTTTCGAGGGTGGAAGTGTGAGCCTCTAGATTCCCTTGTTGATTGATAAGAGCATCATATCCTTTTATTTGTTGGTTTAGCAAATGTGCATATGTGTATATGTGGTTATTGTAAACACAATAATGAGCTATGTTATAAAGCTCCAATAAGCAATATGGTTGTTATCTTGTCATGTTGTCATGATGATTTTCTTTTGAGCAGGCCATTCATTGTAAATATTGCACAGAGCTAAGTTATAAAGAACCATGGGCAATATGTTTTTTTTTAGTTGTTTTGTTGAGGTCTTGGTGTGGTTTAACATTGAGGATGGTGTTCCCCAAGGGGGAGGGTTCTGTAATAGTCCTGGTGAAAATTCCATGTGATAAAAGCAAATAAAGGAAAAATAAGGCCATTGTTAAGGGACAGTTATTCCAAGCTGAATGTTGAGCAAACATATCCTAGTGGACATCACTAGATGTGTTTATGGCCAAATTAAATTGGCAAAGGCATTAAAAAGGCAAAAGATATTTTGGCACATTTATTTATGAAAATAAGGGAAAATAGGAGAAAAGGAAGGTGAAAGGTCGCAGGTTTCATGTGAAGAGGAAAATGAAGGAAAATAATGGAAAATGACGAAAATAGAGGCCTCGCTAATAAAAAGGCTTATGAGGATCAGTTTGTAAGATTTGGTCAGTAGTAAGGTTGTTCTCATGTACAACTTTAGAGCAAGGAAGGGAAAAGCAAGCAAAGGAAGGACAAGGAAAAAAAAGATCAAGCAAGGAAGAGTAGGATCAAGCAGCTTCAGCAGAAATACTTGCAAGTAATATATTGCATGTGCGATTTCCTGGTTGGTTTTGACATGCATGGCTTTGCATGTTGGTATATGGTTCTCTTACTGTTGATGGCATGGTTTGACATGTCATGACAGTGGTTTTCAGCCTAGCCTTTCCTTTTTCCAAATAGCCATGGTGTGATGGGATTTTTTTCTCAGTTTTGAGCTTTGGAATTTCTGGATGGTTTCGAAATCTGGGGCGGAGGTGGTCTCAGGAAAATCCCAAAGGCATAGGAATCCCTTGACCAGTTTTAGCGGGATACACAGTCAATCCGGAGGGTGGAGTCTCAGTTTAGGGCCTAGTGATCTAGTGTGGATTGCGATAAAGCCTGAGAGACGAGTGTCTCAGTTTAGGACCCAGTGATCCGGTGTGGATTGTGGTAAAGCCTAAGAGACAAGGAGACGGAAAATTCCTCAAGGATAGTGATGGAGTCCGGAGGCATTCCTAGCTCAATTTGTTTTTTTATCTCGGTGCCAATTTTGTTGAGATCATGGTTTGGTGAGGGTGGAGGTGGTTTAACATTTGGATTCCCTTGGTTGTTTTTGGATTGGTTTATCCTTGAGATCTCACATTCATGCTTGGAATATGGCATAGGGGTGACTGGCTGAAAGAAATATTTGGTTCAGTCATGTCTACAGTATGGTGGTACATGGAAGTCCCGAACCTGGTTCGATTTGCCTATGTTTAATAAAAGCTAAGTTCTCTTGCTTTTGTACTTGTTAATATGTGGCTTTAATGTTTGTTATGTCATTGTTATTTTCATCGTTTAATGTTGGTTATAAGCATGGTTATATGATGGTTTATTGTCGTGGTTATTTCATGTATTTACTTGTAACTGAAAGGATAATGGATGCAAGACCTAATTGATGTCAAAAAAATTAAGGGAAGAGGGTGGTGATCCTTCTTGTCAAGTCTCATATGATTTATCAGTCATTTATACTCTATCTTGTATTCATCTCCTGTAGATTGCATTGATGCCAAGTGTTTGGAAAAATGTCAGTCCCGAGCGGGGATGGTCAGGCCTAGTCCTGGAGTTAGTTTTGATTTGTAATACTTGTTATTATGTAAATCATTAATTCTAGAAGTGTCATTGAATTCTGGGCAGTGACCTAGGCTTTGGGCCTAAAAAAGTGTCTCAAATCTCTGGGACGCTGACACGTGACTGAGCAAAATAGTCCCTGGATGTTGGCATACCATGTTATGGGAGCATCTAGAGCCTTCTGGACATTGGCATGCCCATATCATGGGAGACTTTGGGGGTTAATTGTTCTAGAAACTCAGTGGAACTCAAGGGCTGGTTACCTGAGAGGTTGGGATGGTTCATGAGAATATTGTTGCTGATGTGGAAGGTTTGTATGGTGTGTTCCCATCGGTTCCACTTCCTTAAGGTGACTTAGGAGGTTGAATCATATCATAGTAACTTCTCGTCACATGTTTACCCCGGTTGGCTCGTTACTTGGGTAGATGTGGGAGGAGGGCGTTACAAAAATATGTGGAGTTGATTAAAATGATTCGGGTGATAAAGTACCAATCATTCTTTGGGCATGTAAAACATTATATAAAAATTCAATTGGCAAAACATTATTTAAATTAGTCTACAGACAAGAAGTTGTGGTCCCTATGCGCTTCACAACAAATAAAAACAAAAGTTTGAACTATTCTTAAATATGGCAATGATGAAGAAATAAATGATTGTATCCACCATCTATGCAAAATAGAATAAAATTTAGTTCACATACTTTATTAATAGGAGGCATAGAAAAACCAACAAAGAGCATGGCATGTAGGAATAATAGATCCAAAAACTTGAAGCTATGAGATCTCACACTCTTATATGCTAGTCAAGTCAAATGGAAGCCCAACAAATTTAAATTAGCCTAGTTGGACCCTTGTTCAATGAAGATGTTCAGCCATTGGGGGCGGTACAACTCAAAACGCTAAGAGGGCACCTATTGGAGTTGGCTGTCAACAAAGGCCACCTTAAAGTGTATAATCCATTATTCTATTGACACAACTACTAGTGAAAGCCTCTCAAAGCACCAACAACTATGGATAAGTTTGAAAAATACATAGTGGCAATCTTATCAACTATTCCTCTATACTAATAATTATTTTTTACATTCAAGAAATTTAACAAAATAAGTAATACACTTGTTGCTTTCAAAACAAGACACAATAACTAGTAGGTTGCAACAAAAATAGTAAAAAACTTGAAGTCTCAGTGTAATACTCTAGACTGTTATGATAGAAGCAAATCAAGTCAATCGTAATCATTAAACCAATAAATCAATGGGGGGGTGGAAAGGTGTTATGATGTGGACGACTCGGCCATCTATAATTATGACACCACACAATGCGTCACATGGTCCTCACTCATTTTCATTCAATTTTGGTCATTTCCCCACACTCTCAAATCCAAATTCGTTTTGTGTTCGGAGATTTATCATTAAAAAAAATAGTTCTTTGATTGTTAAATTGTAGCAAGAAAAGGATTCATTTGACTTGTGCCTTAGTCAAATTGATTAATTTGAATTTCCACATCAACAATATGACTTGAGTTGCAGTTAGCAGGGCTGACATGGCCAAGTCACTTAGTTAAGCCATTCAACTCAAGTTTGTGGGCAAGAAGTATAGTTGTGCATGAGTTGATTGTTAAGATCTAGCGATCTGGTGGAGTTATAGTTAGCGAAACTTAGTTATCTAATCTCTAGTCATTGATAGAGTCAATATGAGTTAAGTTGAGTAGTTGTAACTATTGCTAACTCATTGATCTCTCAATTAACTAGTCAATTTACAAAAAATAGCCCTAGTCATGCATGCAATTCGAATTGCCTAGTTGAGTGGAGGGAAAAGGCATAATTGTATTTATTGTTGCAGACTAGTGAGTGTACGTGGTTTTGCATGTAGCAGGCGAGCTAATTTCCTTAGGAATTGCGCAAGGAAAAAGGAGGAGGCAGGAGGCCTATTTTGGCTAAGTATTGGCTAGAGCAGACTCAATAGGAGATCAGTATTGCAGTGCAGGTTGTGCTTCAAGGATTCAAGTTGTCATTGTAATAGATCATTCTTCTCATCTAATATAATACAAATAGAGGAGTGGATTTTCCCAGTTTGGTTCCACAGTAAAAATATTGTGTTCATTGTGATTGAATGATTGAATGTGTTTCTATTATATGTTTTCCTTTTCACAGATTGAGTAGAATAAATTCATGTATATGTGTCTCATTTCATTAACAGCTGCAAATTTCAAGTTATTTCCACATGGAACCAAAGCTATTGAAAACTACAAGAAATTTCGACATAACAGAGTTTTTTGGTGCAAATTTTCTTTAGAGCAAGAACAATGTCTTTCAATGGATTGAGGCTTGAGTATGTGTTATCAACCCAACTCACAAAATAGAAGAAGAGATAGATCAACGACTTCAAAATAAGCCTCTTCGAGGGGGAAACCTCCTTTACATTACACAATTGAACAATTCTTGGATTATTCAAATGACAAAACCAACTTTCTATATATAGGAGTCTAAGGAGTCACAATATAATTAGAGCCAACGTAACAATAATAATGTAAGGGCACAAAAATCACAATATGGGGAATACATGGGAACAACAATAAAAATAAGGGGGCTACATTAATAACAATGAAGGAATAAACTAGTGTTATAGGGACCTAACATTCCCCTCTCCTTCAAAAAAGTGTTTTCCTCAACGCTTGAGTAGTTATGGATGCTTTTGTATAAAATTATCATCCTCCCATGTGGAACCTTCCTCAGGTAAGTTCTTCCACTTGATAAGATACTCAGAAATTGATTGATTTTGTCACTGTCTAGTTCTTGTTTCTATAACTGCTTCAGGTTCCAATATGATTTTTCCTTCCTTGTCAAGTTTTGGCAATATTGTTTGAACTGGGAACTTGTCACCTATAACCTTCTTTAAGCATAAAACATGGAAAACTAGGTGCACTCGGGAAGATGTAGGAAGCTCCAATTTGTATGCCATAGTACCAATATTTTGCAACACCTTGTAAGGACCATAATACTTTGGTGATAATTTATTATCCTTCTTAGCTTGCTTGAGGGACATTTGTTTGTATGGTTGTAGCCGTAAAAATACCCAATCACCTACATCAAAACTTCTTTCACTACAATGCTGATCTTCCTATTGTTTCATTATATACTGCGCCAAAGTGAGGTTATCCTTTAAGAGTTGGAGAACTTGTTGTTGATGCTCAATGTGATCCTCCACTGCTTGAACCTTAGAATTTTCTCGTAAAAATGATGTGATGGATAGTGGATGATATCCATAAAGTGCCATAAATGGGGTCATTTTTGTTGCAATATGGAAGGAAGTGTTATGCCACCATTCAGCCAGAGGTAACCACTTGACCCATTATGTACGTTTATCAGATACAAAGCAATGAAGATTTCCTTCCAAACATTTATTCACTATCTCATTTTGCCCATCTGATTGAGGATGATAAGATGAGCTATGAGCTAATTGAGTACCTAGACAAGAAAATAATTTCGTCCAAAAATTTCCAGTGAAAATAGGATCTTTGTCACTTACAATAATATTTGGGTTTCCATGTAGCTTTTGAATTGTTTCCATAAATGCAGTAGCAACTGTACTGGCTTTAAATGGATGACATAATTAACAAAAGAGTGTATACTTGGTAAGTTTATCAACTACCACCATGATGATAATCTTTCCTTTGGACTTGGGTAAATCGGTGATCAAATCCATTGAAACCTCCTCCCAACGTTGACTTGGAATGGATAAAGGTTGTAACAGACCCAGGGTCTTAATTGTCTCAACTTTATTTTGTTGGCAAACCAAAAATTCCACCACAAACTTTTGAATATCAGATTTAAGGTCATCCCAAAAAAATTCCTTCTTGACCCTATGGTAAGTTTTTAAAAATATTGAGTGTCCTCCTAAGGGAGAGGTGTGAAATTCTCGAATAATATTTTGTTCGAGTTGGGAATTATTGCAAAGGTACAAGCGATATTTGTACCATAATGAATCATTATTCCAGCTGAGTGTATGAGATGTACTAGGATCTTGCAGCAACTTTTGAATGAGTTCCCACACTTCTTTGTCATTCTTCCATTCATCCCTTGCTTCGGTTATGCAATCTGGTTGAATAATAGAAATGGCACAAAGCAATGCTTCCACATCCTCATCCTTTCTTGAGAGTGCATCTGCAACAATATTTTGCTTCCCTTTTTTGTAGATGATTTTAAAGTCATAACCCAACATCTTTGTGACCCATCTTTGCTGCTCTTCTGAAGATAATGTTTGTTCTAAAAGTATTTAAGACTATCATGATCTATTTTTACCTTGAACTGCCTTCCCATTAGGTAAGGTCACCATTTCTTAAGTGCATGTAGTATTGCCAACACTTCCTTCTCATGAATAGCTTTGTGTAAATACTTTCCTTTGATTAGATGACTTTCAAAAGCAATGGGTCTTCCTTCTTGCATTAAAACAACACCAATTCCATTTCATGAGGCATCATATTCCACAATAAAGGTTTTTGTGAAGTCTGGCGTAGCGAAGATAGGTCCTTGGCACATTGCCTATTTAAGATGCTCAAAGGCCTCTTTTACTTTTGGAGTCCAAGAAAATGCATCTTTCTTCAGTAATGTTGTTAGAGGTGTTGCCATTCTCCCATAATTCTTAACAAATTTGCGATAATACCCTGTCAACCCGAGAAATCCTCACAGATGATTCATGGATGTGGGTATTTCCATTCCTTAATGGATTTAATTTTGTTAGGGTCTACCTTAACACCCTCATGAGATACAATATGACCCAGATATTCCACCTCCTATGCTCCAAAGAAACTGTTAAAGTCACATGGAATGTAAACAACAAAGGTGGATGATAAACATTGCATGCATTATTATTGACATGATATACATTTATAGTACATTTGTGTGACCCTTGGATTCATATTCCAAGTGGTCTCTTGGACTCCCTTTAGTAGTTCATCTTCAACACCAACCCTTAGAGGATTAGGTGTCCAACATTCCCCCCTTAATCCGAAGGGTTATTTATGAGTCCAAGAAGAGAGTTATAATACAAAATGTGAAAAAACATGTATGTCAGCACTACGCTGGATGTGCTCTCTGAAATGTTGGTATAAAGGGGGTGGTTTAAGGATGACCACCAACACTGGAACGCTTAGTGCAGTTCCCGTAAGTCTTCCAAATCTAGCATGAAGCTAAGGTCTTCTACTAGAGGAAGTGATCCTGATGTTTTGAAGAGGGAAATCTTCAACCATGAAAGGGATATCTCACCCCGCATAAAAGGGAGAACCTAAACCTGAAAAGGGAGGTCTCAACCTGTGATGGTTTAAAGATGACCAACAACTCTAGAATGCTTAATGCAATTCCTGGAACTCTTCCAAAACTGGCAAGAAGCTGAAGTCTTCTGCTAGAGAAAGTGTCTCCAATTCTTTGAAGAGGCATCACCAACTGAAGGCATGCTCAAGGGCATCTTTGTCTCTGGCTACAACTCTGAATCTGGTATGGTAGGTTGTGGCTCAGGCTTGTTTGATGTGGCTTTGAAGCTTGTAGATGACCATCATTTCCCCCACTATTAGATACAAGGTGAGATGATGGAGAAAACTCAACCGCAAGACTGTTCAATACTCTAGAACAAGTTCTAACATATGACTGAAATATCTTCTTGGATGTTGATGCCCATTGCGAAGAAGCGATCCATCCAAGATGAATCTTTGTTCTTGTAGGAGGATTTTTTTTGAAGCATCTGTTTGAAGAATGACTGGTTTTATGATAGTGCTTACATGGGTGAAGATCAAAACAGTGATCTTTTATATGGCCAACTCGATCACAAAGTTGGCATTTCACAATCTGTTGTTGTTGCTATGGAAGAGGAGTAGAGTCTGGAACAGCTGAAGGTGAACTGTCATGAAGGAATCCAACACTCTGAAACTGAATGGGATTTGAGTAATTTGGGATATGAAAGGACAAGTCCTTGTCATATCCAAGACAAATTTTGTGCTTGTTGTGGACAAGCTTTTCCCAAGGTCTGATGACCGACTTGGGAAGTGCAGACTAAATTTATGCATCTGCATGTACAACTGTTGCTTCATTGGGTACTAAATTTGAATGAACTTCAACAATATTGACTTGCTGCTGATGGGAGTTTATCTCAATGTTCTGAACATAATGATGCTTACAATGTTGTATCTTTATCTCAAGCTGCAAAAACTCAATATTCTCCTATGCATTTTGGAGACTAATTTTAATATTGGAAAGAGAGATTTTGTTGATCTTAACCATCTCATCAACAGTGGAATGTATTAAATTATTCAGTAGTTTCAATACATCATCCATTCGATCCATTTCAAACCAATATAATCAGAGAAATGATGTTATCTTCAACCACAAATTGACCTATAAAATGATAAATAGCTGCAACTATTATATGAGTAACAGGATACCAATATCACCAAGTCACTGTAGCAGACAACCTGGTACTAATTTCAATGCAGCAAATGACTCACTGCTTCAATGCACTTACTTCTCAAACTACTCACACTGTGCAAAAGAAGAGCCAATCTTCTACTTTCTTTGCAAATGAAATTTGTCTGATAGTTCTAGAGCCTACTTACAAAACATCTTTTCATTCAAGATTCACAAATGCAATCATCTTTATAACTAAGTATGCACAGATCTGACACACACCAAAGCCGGCATTGATAATCTAAGTAATACCATCTGCAATAGACCAAGTTTTGGCACCCAATCTCGTTAGCTCATCAAAGCTATCTCCGGTTGAAAGAGTAGTTATGTCCAACATGTACTCATAGCATAAGAATTCGTCAACGCACAAAGCTTTCGTGGGAGTATACACGGTCTTCAAAACTCCATACATAACTCAATGCATATGCCATATATATTCAACACGCTATATTTAGACAATGCACATGCTTCTACGAATTTGAATTGAGACCAATGTGATACAACTCATATATAAACATGCTCACTGTCATGCACAATTTTCATCCAGGAAACATGTAATCTTTCCAAGAATCTACTTGATAGATATTGTTCAATTGGAAATATTAGTGAAGAGAATTGGCAATTAGTTGCTACCGTAGTATTGTTTCTAGCAGCCAAGTATGAGGAAGTTTGGCCTCCAATGGCAACTAGATTTAGAGAGCGTAGATTCACACTTTCAGAAATAATGCTAACAGAACAAGAAATTCTGAAGGCACAATTTGAGTTTGGGAGAATTGGAAACGAGATACTCCCCAACATTTATCATTGCAGCTGCTGAGAAGAAACTTTCGGCGGTTGTCCCGACAATCACAGGATTCTGAAGGCGAGCTCAGTTACAGAATCTGAAAATCGCCCTCATTCTGCAATGCATAATCTTCAGAGCCATCTCTATTTTTATCACTCCTGCCCTTGTAACTCCCTTTCTGCCTATTTGCATATTCTTCCTATGTTCTGCCCATATTGCAGAACTGACACCTCTAACTGTACTGTGGTGCGATGAGTGCATATTTGGTGATATCGCATAGGTTAACAGCAACGTTGGCTCCCCGCATCTCCAGAGGTATAACATGCTATTCATTTAAAACGCTTCCACTGCCATTGTGGTTCTGAGTCTCACTGTTTTTCAACGTTGTTTTCAATTTTTTCATTATCGATGGTAGATAGCGTGCTATGGTCTCCAATTACCTACGATATTGGTCTTGGCCTGCACTTCTATTAATGCTACTCCAATTATTTCGAAAACTGCCCTCTCCGCGCCATCCTTTTTCCTTGCTTTCGCTATTCTCCGGGCATTCAAGACTGGATTGTTTCTTGGTTATTATCTGTCTGTTGCCTCATACACAACGTTCACATTTCTCACTGCTTGTTTGCAGCGCTCCCATACGCATTTCTCATTTCAAACCAATATCGCAATAAACTGCGTCGGATGCCCAATATTGGTCCTGCGAGAGGTTCGAGGAGGAAAACGCACTCAGGCATCTCCATGTGGTTGTTGTTGGTGTTTTTTTCGAGTATTGTGCCATAATATGCTCCCTCTTTCCCACTGGGCTAGCTACTATAGACCGCAGTGAGACTGGTACCCACGACCACTGATAGGCACTGGAAAGAGGTGAATGCATCGATTTGTCTAGACTAAAACTTCAGACATGCCAGAGTCGCAGGGTGGAGTATAAGCTCTATGCATTTTGGTTTTATGGGGTTTTGAACAGAACCTCTAAGCTACTTCTTCTTTGTTTTTGAATAGAGCAGATGGAGTCATTTAAAGCCATGCTGGAAGATGAATTTTTACCAGAACTGCATTTTTACTAGAACTACATTTTTATCAGAATTGTATTTTTACCAGTAATGCATTTTTTACCAGAATTGCACTTTTTTTCTTCAGAATATTGCTATTACAGTGAATTTTTTTCCTTTAACACCAGAAGTGAAAATATTTTATATATTGGCAGCAGAAGTATATTTTTTACAGTTCACAGTCTTTTTAAAATGCATTCATTGATATCTATTATGGGAGTGGTTCTCACCGGCAAGGAGAACTATCCAGAATGGTCACATAAAATCAAACACACTATCATTTTTAATGAGCTGTGGAAAGGAGTGTGTGTTGGAGACGGAGAAAAAGAACCAGAACAACCTACCTCAAACAAGGAATTTGCCATTTGGGAAAATAAGAACAGCAAGGCTTATGCCTTGATTGCGGCATCAGTAAATGAAGAGGTGAGTCACCATATTTCGCCATTTTCAAATGCTTTCGAAGCCTTACAAAAACTGAAAGAACTCTATGACTCACACTCTGCACTTGAAGTTTTTCAACTCATGATTAAATTGTTCAGCCTTGAATTACAAAATGATGATCCTCTTGCTCTTGCATCAGAAGTAAAATCTATTATGCATGATATCAAAGTCACTAATGTTGAACTCGACATTCCTCTGCTTTTGTCAAGGCACTTTATCCCACTTACTCAAATTATCTTGAGTCATTGCAAGCAAATGGAAACCTCAAAGAAATTACCTTTGACTCCCTTGTGACAACAATTGCTGAAAGAGAGAAAGCTTTTGGGAAGAGAGTTCGAGGCTTTGGAGGGATGATTGTTATAATGCATGAAGAATATAAATGATTCTTGCCAAAATAATCAGGTGGCAAGCACATCTGACAGAAAAAGGAGCGTTTCTAAGCGGAGAAAGAGAGGAGTAACTCATAGTGAAGGGAATGTTAGGTAGCCATTGAGGCAGAGTTGCGCTTTTGCAATGGTAGTGACCATTTATTTGACCTGTAAACCCTCACAAAAATAGGCTTAGACAGATATACGTTGGGTGCATAGTCAGGGAAAGATGGAATAAAAATGGTAGAGGAGTAGTTCTGGGAAATCCAACGGTCAAGCAATATGTTATAACGTATACTCTACCATACGTTATGAGAGCTTCTTCTGTAGCAACCACTGGAGGAGCATAATACAAGCGAAAATGGCGGGATCAAGGTGAAGGTATAAGAAATCGAGACCCAAAGTGCAGGTCGGTCTTCCAAGGGTTAAGTCGTGTGTTTTCAAGCCCGCCTTTAGTGTTCCTCCAAAGCTCAGAGAACTGACAAGTGGAAAGTGGGACAAGATTGGCACTGTTATTCGAAACTATCGTTTGTTCAGGGTGGCCTCTAATCCAAATTTGATTGGGGCAGTAAGCCATTGTGAGAACATTGTCGAGGTTGAAAGCTTGTTGAATCTGACCAATGAAGACAATGGTGAAATTAAGGCTCCTGAGTTTTAATCAGAGTGGCGCAGAGAATTCAGCTTGAGTTTAGCTAAGATGACATTCAAAAGTGCAGCACTAATAGCATAAAATTGATGGATATAATGTCATAGTCAAGCAGCAATAAAATAGGCAAGGTAGCAAGATGACCAAAAATGCAGAAGAATTGATAGGTAAAGAAAGACCACAAAAACCAGTGGCTCAAATTTAAGCAGGGTAGGAATACGCCTGCAGCTCTGATACCATGTTAAAGTCACATGGAATGTAAACAACAAAGGTGGATGATAAACATTGAATGCATTATTATTGACATGATATACATTTATAGTACATTTGTGCGACCTTGTATTCATATTCCAAGTGGTCTCTTGGACTCCCTTTGGCAGTTCATCTTCCACACCAACCCTTAAAGGATTAGGTGTCCAACAGAAACATTTGGAGGTTTTTGCATATAATTATTTCTCCTCCAATAGCTTGAGCACCCTGTAAACATGTTGAACATGATCCTTCCAAGACTTGTTGTAGATTAGTATATCAACAAAAAATACTAACACAAATTTTCTAAGGAAGGGTTTGAAAATGGAATTCATCAAACCTCGAAATGTAGAAGGTGCATTGGTAACGCCAAAAGGCATGACAAAAAATCCATAATGACCCTCATGAGTTCTAAATGATGTTTTTAGAACATCTTCAGTCTTCATTCTTATTTGATGATATCCTTAACGAAGATTTAACTTAGTGAAGTAAATTGCTCCATGTAATTCATCTAATAATTCATCAATGACATGAATGGGAAATTTATCTTTAATAGTGAGCTTATTGAGATCCCTATAATTTGGTCACATGCGTCATGATCCGTCCTTATTGTGCACCAATACTACTGGAGTAAAGAAAGAAATTTGACTAGGTTGAATTATAACATCCTCTAGCATTTTTGCAACAGTACGTTCAATTTCACTCTTTTTGGCGTAGGGATATCTGTAAGGCTTGATGTTTGGATGAATAATTCCTAGAATCAAACGAATAGCATGATCATGATCACAAATAGGTGGGAGGCCTCTGGGAGTCTCAAATACCTTGGAATGATTGTCCAAAACTTTTTGGAGGTCTGGAGAAATATATGATATCGATGTTTGAGCCTCTAGTGAACATAATTGTGTATTTACGCCTTGTTGTTCTTTCTTTAGAAGCTTTCCCATGCCATTAGATCTGATTATCTTTCTTGGTTTCCCTTCAATGACCCTTAATTCAACTTCCTTTCCTTCCCAAAAAAATTCAAGAAAAGTTCTTGAAAATTAAAAGCTATCATACTCAAAGATTGTAACCAATGGACTCCTAGTACAAAATGAGCACCACCCATTAGAATGGAAAGCATTGGACTATTCAATACATAATCTCCCATGGATAGCTTGATATTATGGCACTTTCTTGAGAAATTCATGGTTCCTCCATTTGCAACCATCACTTGACACTCCGGTGATGTATATAACAAGCAATTTAATTCCTTGGCTATGTTACAATGAATAAAATTATGGGTACTACCCGAATCAATCAACACTATTACCTTTTTCTTCTTGATATGTCCTTCTATATAGAGAGTTTGAGGAGTGGTAATTCATGCCAATGTATTTAGAGATATGGTCGGATTCATTTCTTCTTTCTCTGGGGTTCGTTCCTGGTGTATATCCTCTTCTTTTGGCATTTCTTGTTCCTTTTCTTCCTCCTCTTCACAATCGATGTAAAATAATTTCTTCTCAGCACACTTATGACCTTTAGTGTATTTGTTATCACAATTGTAACAAAGCCCTTTTACTCTTTTTTCTTCCAATTGTTGTAGTGTCAACCTTGTAGGTTGTGGAAGTCCAGTAGCAACCACACTTCCATCTTTATAGTAGGGAGTGGTAGGCTTCCTTGTTGCCATAATTTTGCTTTCAAATTTTCTTGCCAACCTAAATGCCTTCTCCAACATGTTATCAAAGCGTAATTTCTTAAGGCTGTGAAATAAACCCAGAGGTAACCACAGAACCACTTTTAAGCTTAGAAGCTAGTCCTTCTAAACTCATAGAGGGATCTCCCTATTGGATTTAGATTTGTTGTTGTGGGATTTTAGGCAAGTTATTAGGTTGAAAGTTTGGTTTTTTGAAATGTTTGGTTGAAACTACAAGGAAAGCCCATTGGGAAATGGAGTCAAAGTCTTAGGGTGATCAGAAACAAAAATATCATAACATATTTGAAACAAGGCAAGGTAGGGAGGGGATTGGATCTTTAAAACTTTGTGAAGTGAAAGGGAGGAAAAGATTCAGATTCAATTAAACATAGAGCATTTTAAAATGAATTCTATGTTTAATCTCAGTTTGAAAACATATATATTGTTTATAAGCCAGACAAAGTGTAATTAAACAAGTTCAACCCTTCATCTTCTTTTAAACAATACAGATAAGAAAGACATATAAAAAACAAAGTACAAGAGAAAAACATCACCAATTTTCCTGACAAATGAATCCTGCAACAATCTTTTGTATTAATGAAATGATCATGTTTAGCTCAGTGAATAACTGTACATCAAAGTATGCTTTCTTGATACAAGTCCCAACAGTTGTACTTCGAATTATGAAGTATTTATACAAAACTTAAGAAAATATCTTGAATTGAAATATCAATATTTTTTACAAAATATATTAAAAACAGTTTACAAAAATAGCATAGAAATGTAGGCAACTAAAACTATTGTAGTCCTCTGGCACTATCTTCGAGGATTGTTGGTGATGACTTGGCCTAAAAAGGTGCTACTTTGTTGTGGAAGGTGAAATTTTGTTTTACCGAAGTAATGGGCACAATTTGTCCCATCTGCCTTCATTTGGAGTGGAGAATTTAACTATCTTCCTATAGGTTTCATCCACCTCAGTGTGCTTTTGAAAAGTAGGTTTGACAATGAATCAATTTTTTATTTCATGTTTGATAAGCAAGTAAAATTCCAAAGCTTCCACGAAGGCTTTTCTTGTGATGCTTCCTTTAATTGTGGCAAACTTTGACTTATCCCTAGCTAAGGTATACAATTTCTTCCCATAATCATCTAACCTGATCAACTTCTCTCCAATTCCTATCAAACCTGGCAGCGCCTTTAGATTTAGCACATTGAATTTCCTATAGAACTTCTGAATGATGGACTCTAAGTTGCGGCACTTGTTTTCCAACTGAAGCATAAGGTTTCTTTTTGTAAGGACCCTCCTCACTTCCAAAATTGTCTTTGTCTTGTCTTCAACCTCAAACTCCTCATATTCTTCTTTAGTCTTCGAATTCAAAATCATGATTAAAGCAGTGGCTTCACCTACCTTTTTCCCTAAATATTCTTTAACTTCTTCAATGACCTATTTAGATCTCTGTACTAACTCGTCCTGCTCAAAAATGATCTCAATAGAGGGACATATTCCAGTCATGGCCTCATTTGTTTCTATCCAAATACTATATTTTTCCTGTGCCAGTTTTTGTTCCATTACAGACTCATTCTCCAACTATTCAATTTTTTGGGTTAATTTATGAGTCTTTTGCAGCTCTACTAGGTATGCACTATCAATTTTTAACTTCTGCTCCTCGAAATTAATTATCTGAGTTTTCAGCTTCTCAATTTCCTATCCTCTTATTGATAGGCCATCCATTACTTTGATTAGTTCTTATGAAGAATCTGTAGTTTGTGCCTCAACTGTGATGGTTGTTGCAGTGTATGCCCCTACTGCTGATGTAGATGCAATAGGAACTATGTTGACTTTTCTCTTTCCTTTAACAATTTTTCCATCTCAACCTCCATTTCTTTGATCTATCCACTTTGTTCAATAATAATTCTGAACATGTCTTCCTTTTCCTTCTCTAACTATCCAACTCCCTTAGTTTGTGGGTGTTCTGTGGAGGGAAGCTCGAGATGCTTCTCGAGTGATGCAATGTCAACATTCTTCCTTCTAATAACTTCTTATGCAACTTTCACATTGTTGGGATCATATCCCAATTTAATTACTAGATCTTCTAAAGACTTGATTTTAGTGTCTTTATCTAGAGAAGAAATCTCCTCTAATTTGAGTTGTGACAGAATGTTGTTGATTCAAGCTTGCAGCCTAGAAGCTTCCATTGCTGAATTTGTCAAGGTCGAGTACAACATCTCACATGTTTGCTTATGCAGGTCTATTTTATCAGTATTCAAGGAAAATATTGATTTCTTGTAATCTTCTAGAGTTTTTGGGAAAGGGACCTCAGCCTACAGGAAGGTTCTCTGCGTCTTCCCTTTCTCTGTGTGAAAGGAAGAGAGTAACATATGTTGTGAGGATGCTTTCTAATTCCAAAACTATGTATAAGTTGTAGCTTTTAGCATCTCATTATTCTTTTTAATTTCTCTATACTTGGCAAATATACTTTGTTCAACTTGGTCATGAACCAAATCCCCTGACTAAGAGGTATCTAGTGGCTCTTGGGAGGCCGAAGAGGATGGAGATCCTAAAAAAATATCTTCATTCCTGGTAGAAGTATGGGGGCCTGTCAAAATAATAGTGGACTGTACATTTTCCTCTTGAAAGGATTCTTCTGTTTGACTAGTATTTTGTCTCTTCTTGTAAATTTTGAACTCCTTTCCCTGGATTTCTGTGACTGAAGGGGAAAGGTCTTCCCTTGGACTCTTGTCCTGCTTCTTCTGTGGTGAAGGATTTTGTGTTGTAGTTGTTGATAGAACCTACTCTTCTGCCTCCTACAAAGTGTTTTCCAGCCATTGATCCTCGTTCATATATTTTTCAATTTCTAACCTCAGAGTATGAATGTAAGGAGTAGTCTTATGTTCTACTCTTAGCTTTTAAATCACTCCCAAGAGGTCATATGAATAGGTGAAGCCGAGTTTTAAGTTCATTTGCTTTAGGAGGATGTATACTTCTTTAGTTGTTCATCTGGTATTGCAGATGAAAGGGCTCACCTGTGTTTTAATCTTAAATTGGGATTTCTTCTTCGCAGCCACAAAATTCATCTCGTCCATGTTAATCAGTTGTCTGGTGTACTCTAATGAGAAAATTCTCATTGGGACAAACTTTGGCAACCTGTAAGGTGGAAATTCACACCCATCGACCCTAATTTCTGTGTAATTCCGATATAAGTACGAGTCACCTGTTTTGGTCTGCTCACTCAAATGAAGAAATTGTTTGATTTCATGTCCTATCCTTGGCTCAGTGTTATTATTTAATAGGCAAGATATTGTATATAAGAATTTATCAACATACTCAGTGAAGGTAAATTCATTGGAATGCTTCCTTACCAAGGAAGTCTAATGAATTACTGATTGAGCATTCCCTTGCTCATCCAATTTCTGTAAGGGAAACTGAAACATGTATGCCTGATGGTATAAAAATAAATAGACTAGGACTGAAGCATACTTGAAGGTTCCCTCTGTAGAAAATTTCAGGAACTGCTCATGAATTGCATCTGCTAGAAACTCACTGTAGTTGAAGATGATGGAGGGTTTCTCACCTGTTGAAAAGACTGACAAAAAACCTATGATGGCCTCATCAACCACTGATCGGATTAATAGTCGAGTAAGCATGAAACAATGGAGATAATCTATTTGTTCATCTCAAGGAACATGGCGAATGAATAGGGAGATTTTTCCTAGGTAATTGAGCATCTTCAGGCATAAATGTTTAAAAAATCTTTGCTCAGTGAGTGAAGGTGAGGTTCTTGTAGAATTCCATGAGGGAATCTACTATAAAAGGTTTCATAGGTGTAGGATTTTGAATTTAGAGCATTTGGGAGATGGATTCAGAGGTGATTGTGAAAAGGATGTCATTATTTTGGGCCATAATTTCCCTCTAACTAGGAATATATCGGAATTGGCACCATGAAATGAACTTAAGGAAGTGGTAGGTATAAGGGAAAATGAATTGGGGTAGGGATGAGTCCCACAGGCCCAATAAATCACTGAGGTCAATGAATTTATGTTTTAACCAGTTGTGGAGTTCATAGAGGTCAAACTCATGACTGGTTTCAAGGATTTTATACTCTTTGTCTACTAGGGTTGATAATCCAAATCAATGACATGGGGTAGAAGGGGGTTCTCTTTTGTAACTTTAGTTTTTCCTTTAGGAGCCATACTGGACAGAAATGAAGAGGAAAATTTGGAATTACCTAGAAAGGTTGTACGAAGACTAGTGTCTGAGATACAAAGGTAATTTACTTCTTGACTAGTCACAGTGGCAGTCTGGTTCCCTGACTGGGCGCTATAACGGTTTCTGGCTTGCTGACTGTGTACTGGAGCAGGCTTTGATCACTATTATCTTGGAACAACAAAAGGAAGGGTGAAAGAAAGGGCTTTGGCTTATTTTATAAGAAAAAATATCTTACCATTGTGATTAAGCCATTAACAGAGCAGGTTTGTTATCGTGGGAACAATTACATAACAGTTGTTATGTGGGTGCCATATGGCAGGTGTGAGTTGACATGGAGAGGGAAGGATGTGACAACGGGGGGGAAAGGAATGGAGTGGGGAGCGCCATGTGAAGAATCGCATAGGAGTGGAGTGGGGACAATAGGTGCCACTTGGTGGGAAGGGAGTAGAGCGGCAGTGCGGGAGTCAACGGTCATAGCAGTAGGGGATAGGAAAGTGGATTTCGGGGGGTGGGGTCCGAAATGCGACAGGGGGAAACACATTGCAAAGGAGGTGAGTGGGGAAACTTCTTTTTGGACACTAATGTCTCGGGACAACAAAAGGAAGGGTGAAAGAAAGGGCTTTGGCTTATTTTATAAGAAAAAATAACTTACCGTTGTGATTAATCCATTAACGAAGCAGGTTTGTTATCGTGGGAACAATTACATAAAAGTTGTTACGTGGGTGTCATATGGCGGGTGTGAGTTGACGTCGAGCGGGAAGAATGTGACAATGGGGGGAGAAGGAATGGAGTGGGGAGCACCATCTGGAAGAATCGTATAGGAGTGGAGTGGGGACAATAGGCGCCACTTGGCGGGAAGGGAGTGGAGCAGGAGTCAACGATCATAGCAGGAGGGGATAGGAAAGTGGATTTCAGGGGGAGGGGGGTCCGAAATGCGGCAGGGGACGACAGGTTGCAAAGGCGGTGAGCAAGGAGACTACTTTTCGGACACCCCCCACCCCCCCTTGGTTAACCATCGGAGGGGCGAGGGGGGAGGGGGGTTCGAACTTATCACCTGTCATTGATCTGGGCAGGTGAGGTCTTAGCCGTTTATTTCTAAGCGAGCTTTATTACAAGCAACAAAACATGTTGTGTCACACAAAAACTTTATTTAACTATTATAATCACGGTCTATACAATGTGATGAACTAATTAACTTAATTAAAACGAATTTGAGTGCGATTAGACTATGCGCTCAAATAATTAATTTGTTTGTAACTAAATTAACTTTAATTAACTCTAATTTTGGCCACGATTACACTGTGTGGTCAAATGTTTATACTTAGCTTAACTAACATTATTTATCCAAGTCATCAACTTTATAGAGAAGCGGGCAAAGCAATGAATGAGATGTGTGGATTATTGTGACGACGGATCTCACGATTGAAGGTATCGAGCTCTGCAACTAGATCTAGGGTTGGCGTTAGGGTTTTGGCATTGGGCACCATGGCAGGACGCGCAGGGGGGAGTGCTGATCCCTCCTACAGTCAAGCAGTTATGGATAGAAGCAAGGACGGGGGAAAAGTAGCGTTTCAAGAAACCTCTGGAGAAGGCAACAGAGGCAAGAAACATGGAAATGCTGGGAAGAAACAAACCTCGTGAATAGGAAGGGGAGCAATAGGAAGCAAGTAAGGAGTAGGAAAAAGGGGGTAGCAGTCGAAAACCTACTTCCATAAGGACAACTGGGGTCTGCAATCCAAGTCGAACATCATTCATTGGGTCATCCTAAGCGACCCAGCGCTATAAGTGCATAGGGATCATATGACAGAATATACATTCATATGCAAACTCATGGGGATATTTTCGATGGAGAGGCATTGCACACATGGATAAGGAGCCACTGGAAGCCGAAGGGGGAAATACACCTTCATCTGGGATCTAAGGGCTTCTTCACAGTAGTATTCACAAGCCTAGAGGATAAAGAGAGAGTGTTTGAAGGAGGACCATATTTCTATGTTGTGACAAGCCTCTACATGCGGCCATGGATGATGAACTTTGTCCCGAAACATGAGACATTCACATCGGTACCAGTATGGATCAAACTATACTCCCTTCCTCTGGATTATTGGCTACCGAAATCTCTGAAAACAATGGGCAACAAACTGGGGCATTTTCTAAACATCTAAGATGCGACTCTGAAAGGAAAATATACCTCCTTCGCTTGGATATGTGTGGAAATGGACTTATCTAGAGCACTTCTAGATGCAATAATTTTAGAAGTATGTGATGAAGAATGGGTGCAGGCGGTGGACTATGAGCACATCCCATTTAGGTGTCGCAAATGCCATGGGCATCTATATAGAGACTACCCAACAAACAACATGGAGAGAAATGTGAAAACCACTGTGGATAAAAATCTCGAGGGTTTTACCAAGGTTGGGCGCAAAGGAAAATGTGGAAAGCGGCCGCAAAAGAAGACCAATGAGGGAAGACAACCGAGCCACAACAGCTTTAAGATCCTAGAAGAAGAAGAAGGAAACAAAAAATCAAACCAGGAAATGGCGAACATTATTACTGAGAAGGAAAGGGATGACAGCATGGAAGATATCATAGATAACAACCAGCAAAGGAGAATCTGTCAAGAAGTATGGAGATAAATAGGGACCATGAGATGACTCCAAGTGAGGCGGGAACAAAGGACCATGAACTGCAGGAGATTCTAGATAGGGAAAATCTAGATCTAGATTAATTTCTGGAACAAGGGACGACCAAAGGAGTGGACTCCCTGCTAAAAGAGGAATATGATAGGGTTCAGCAGCTCTTCCTATGGAGATCACAATCGAAGGGATTTGGATTCAAAAGAAATCATGAAAGCCAGGAGCATAGAGGGGTCAAGATGATGGAGGAGACACAGGCACAATCTCCAAAGAACCCAGGCAGGAAAAGAGGAAGAAAAAGACAGAATGAGTTGCTGAACGAATGTGGGAAACTATTGATTAACTTAGGTAAGATGAAAGATCTCACCAATTATTCCTTTACAAACCTTTCTTAATGAAGCTTACAACCTGGAATATTAGAGGCATAGGAAATAGAAGGAAACAAAGAAATCTCAATAATAGAATAAAAGAAGAAAAACCAGATATGGTTTTTATTCAGGAGACAAAATGTTCAATGGATAAGATTAGAGAAATTCATAATAAATGGCTAATCAAGTATGAGTATCTAGAGGTTAAAGCAAAAAACTCAACGGGGGGGATTCTCACGCTGTGGGATCCCCAGAAATTTGGAATCCTGGATGCTGAGGCATCTAGGAACTATCTTTCTTTGGTATGTCAACCTTTAGGTGATAAGGAGATATACATGATCACAAATGTCTATGGACCTCAAAAGAAAGAAGACAAACTCAAGATTCTCACCTCCCTTGAAGAACTAAGAGCAAGACACCCTAATATGCCCTGGATCGTTGCAGGAGATTTCAATATGATAAGATCTCTTACAGAGAAAAGGTGGTATCAGACAGCTAGGCAGAGATTCCATGGCCTTCCAGAACTTCATAATGAACATGGGGTTAGTGGACACTGAAAAAATAAATGGAACCTTCACCTGGAACAACAAGAGGGGAGGGGCTTCACAAGTCGCCTCTAAACTAGATAGATTTATTATTTCAGAGGACCTCTTTCTCTCAGGCCCTACCATGACAGCTTCTATTCTTCCCTTTGGAGGTTCAAACCATTGGCCTGTACAGCTAGAAGCCACTTTTATGGGTACACCAAGAAACAAACCTTTCAGGTTTGAAAATGCCTGGCTCTCTCACCCTAAATTCACCAGTAATATTGACAAATGGTGGAGAGAGGATCTGAACATTCAAGGCATGAATGTTCCTGCTCCAACAGAAACTTAAACATATAAAATCCAGGCTTAAAGAATGGAACAAAAAAGGAATTTGGCAATATCTTCAAAGCCAGAAGAGAAGCTCAGCAGAAACTCCAGGAGATCAATCAGATCAACATCACAGTGGGCTTTACCGAGGAGCGGAGAAAGCTAGCTAATTCTTTGCAGGAAGAATGGGAACATAGGTGCTTGCAAGAGGAGATTTTCTAGAGACAGAAATCAAGGATATAGTGGATTAGAGAGGGAGAAAGAAACACAAAGTTCTTTCATAAATCCACCATGGATCACAGGGCACACAACAGAATCACAAAGCTCAAATATTCTCAAGGGAGAGAACTCGTCTCTCACAAAGACATGGAATCTGTCCTTGTACAACATTTCCTCAGTATAGCAGAGGAGCCTCTGGAGGATAGATCCAGGTTCATCAACCATTTCACTCAGTATATCCCTCAGCTAGTTACCAGAGAGGACAACCACAATCTTAACAGGCCAGTGTCGGAAGAGGAGGTCAGTGAAGTGATCAATGAAATGAAAAATGGAAAAGCTCCAAGACTAGATGGGTTCAATGTAGACTTCTTCAAAGCCTGCTGGAAAACAGTCAAACAGGATATCCTTGAGGTGGTGGAAGACTCAAGAAGATCCAAAAAGGTTCTGAAGGCTTTTAACGCTTCCTTCATAGCTTTGATCCCAAAATAGGAAAAAGCCATGAATCTGGATGGTTTCAGACCCATAGATTTATGCAATGTGGTGTATAAAATTATTTCCAAGGTGATCACCAATAGACTCAAGCCCCTTTTACCAACTCTCATCTCAGAGGAGCAAACGGGCTATGTGGAAGGAAGACAAATACTCAATAACATCATCCAAGCACATGAGGTGGTACACTCTCTCAAAAGCAACAAACAAGCTGGTATGATCATTCAGCTAGACCTAGTGAAAGCTTACGACAAGCTAGGTTGGTCTTATATAAGGGCAATTCTAAGAGCCTATGGCTTTGACCAAAACTGGATAAGATGGGTTATGGCACTAGTTACCATAACCAGTTCTTCCATCCTACTTAATGGCGCTCCTTCAAGGCTCTTCACACCCTCCAGAGGTCTCAGACAAGGGGATCCGCTCTCACCCTTCCTCTTTGTTCTCATGATGGAAGGGCTAGGCAGAGCGATTAAAATGGAAAATGTTGAAGGAAGAATCCAGGGTATCAAACTCACCTTGGATGGAGCGGCAAACACTCATCAACAATTTGTGGATGACACAATGCTGCAGGGCATACCCACAGTTAGGGAAGCCAGAACGATCAAACATATTTTGAATGACTTTGCTATGGCAGCTGGCACAGAGGTAAGCCTCAACAAATCAAAAGTTTTTTCTTTAACACTCACATTGCTATTCAGAGAAACATCACCATAATTCTTTGGTTTCAAAGGGACCAGCTACCTTCCAAGTATCTGGGCATACCTCTCACAGATAAACCTCTAAGCAAGGAAGTGTGGGAGCGAATAATAAATAAACTTCAGGACAAGATCAGAAAATGGACATGCAGGTGTTTAAATTTGGCAGGGCGCCTTGTGCTCACATAGGCTATCCCGCAGGCAATTCCCATGTTCATGTTCTTAGCTCTTCCTACTCCTAAAGGAGTTAAGCAACAGATCAGGAGCATACAAAGGGGTCTTCTATGGGGCAGAGGAGAAGAGAAAAAGAAATGGGATTTAGTAGCCTGGGACAAGATCTGCAAACCTAAGAGCCATGGTGGCTTGGGGCTTCATGATCCTGAAACCCTCAACAGAGTTTCGGGAGCTAAACTCTGGTGGAGGTGGATCAAGGAATCGGCAACTCCCTGGGCTAAGCTTTGGAAACAAAAATATGCCAATAATTGGTAGGAGAAGGATCACATTAGAATTTCAGGGCATATTAAGGGCTCCCACATTTGGAAACTTGCCTGGGAAAATAAAGGCATTGTTCAGCAACATAGTTTCTGGGAGATTCGAGCTGGGAACCTAGCACAATTTTGGGAGGATAACTGGCAACAGGAACCCAACTTGTACAAGGAGGAATTAGTAGCTCTCAAAAATGACACATACAACAAAGGTCTACTTATGGTAAATGATTTCTGGGACCATGTAAGGAACAATGGAAAATGGAGAATCTGGAAGGATCTAGGCCACAGTGAAGAGAGCCCTCTAAAGGCCTAGGCAAACTCTCTTGCTCAGGATCTAGAGCATAGGAGGATTCTGGTATCCTCCTTGCCTGATCAACTAAGATGGGGAAAGAACACCGAAGGAAAATTTAACCTCAAAGAAGCTAAACATGTAGTAACAGGATTTAACTACCTAAACCCTGATCAAGTTTGGAAGAATCTTTGGCAAAGCCCCCACTGGATGAAAATAAAGTTATTTATTTGGCTAGTTCATCAAAGGAAAATTTTAACTTGGGAGAACCTCCTGAAAAAAGGCTTCACTGGACCATCCAAATGTTACCTTTGTGGCTCACAAGAGGAGACGATGGATCACCTTCTCAACCTCTGCCCTTTCACCTCTACTATGTGGGAATGGGTGGCCTCAATATTTAGGCACACTAATAGGGATAGACTCAGCATCTCCAACACTTTGAAGAATTGGAGGAAAAACTTCTCAGGGAATGAAATCATTAATAAAGCCTGGACTCTGGTTCCAAGCTTTGTCATCTGGGATGTTTGGAAAGAACGCAATAATCGGATCTTCAAGAACAAAGCAAGCAAGCCCCAACATATAATTGACCAAATTTTAAGGCAGCTCAAAGACACAGTCAGCAGCTTGTTGAGGAAACTTTCTAAGGACCCTCCTCTACCCCAAGATGCGTGTATTCTACTACATTTGGGTCTCCAGTCTATAGGCCCACAGGGCATAATCAAAGGTGTGCACCAAACAAATGCAGATATAAATATTTGGAAGCCTCCTCCACATGGCTTCTTAAAGGTCAATATAGACAGAGCATCTAAGGGCAACCTAGGGTTAGCTGGTTTTGGGGGTGTTATAAGAGATGAACAGGGTCAAATAAAGGAGATCTTTCATGGCCACTTGGGAAAGGCCACTAATAACATGGCAGAACTCATGGCCTTAGAGAAATGCTTGGAAATCTTGGTGGATTCAAATTCACACAATGTCATCATTGAAGCAGATTCGAAATTGATTATTAGAGTGGCCAAGAAAATATGCAATGGTACATCACCGGATAAAGTGTCGAAACACTGGAGGCTATCGCAAGTCTTTCACCGTATCTACACCCACCTGCAAACCTTAAAAACTGTAAGCTTTGTCCATGTGAAAAGAAAAGCTAACATGTTAGCTGATCGTTTGGCGAATGAAGGAGTGATTAATAAGGAAAGGGACACTTGGCATGTTTGGGAGTTGTTACCCCCAGGCAAACTGTTAGAGGATTATCTCTTTCAGGCTGCCAAAGATAAGGATCGATGGATTGATGGGATGGATCAAAGAGGCTCAGGAGACATGCGGGAGGATAAGGAAGCCTAAACTGTTTGCTTGTTGTTTGGTAGTAGTCCGCAAATTGTATTGGTATTAGTATTCCATTGGATTTGAGCGGTTGGTTGAGATCAGCGAATGAAAACCAAGGATGCAATGGCGTGAGGACCGATTTTGGAAAGTGTGTGTTTCAGTGTTGAATTGCGCGCCTGTGTGTGACTGTATAGATATTCTGTGTGCGCATTTCATATAAAGCGTTTGAATGTTCCAGTGTTGCAGGTTTGATCGACCATCGATCACTGTAAGGATCGATGGCGATCCTTTGATTAACGAAATATTGTTATTTATGAGTGTCTGTGTGTTAAACAGAGTATGGCAAAGAAATTGGGGTTTAAGAGTAAATCCATCGATAAGCAGAAGATCAACGACGTAGGCAGAAAGGAACGAGAACCGTCCAATGGGATAGATCGATGGTCTTCGCATGGCGGAAGAGCGCAAAAGTTAATTCGCGAGGGAAGTGGTTTCTCGAACCATAAGTGGTATTTCGGGCGAGGTCTAAGTGGTACAGGTATTCCGAGGAAGGCCTCCGATTCCACTCATCAAGCGACACGTAGCAGCAAGGAGGAGAGAGGAAACCACTTTTCGGGTGGTTAATCCTTGTGCTACTTGTCCACCCGAAATCATCGTGGACCGTTGGATCCACAAAGTGTAGATCAACGGTGGAGGATCCGTCGTGCAAGTTGTTTGATCGGCGATCAGAGGAAGGAGAAGGAGTTGGAATTGCGATACGCCGATTTGCGATTAAGCGATACGCCGATAGCCGTTGGATCGATGAAAGAGATGGAGGTAGAGATCAGGCCGATCGAAGATCGGTGTTTGGAGAGCACAGTGGGAAGGCGATGGACCGGAAGTGTGGACCCGCCGATATTTATGGTTGTGGGTGTAAAATGTTTGAAGTCCGACCTTAAGTGTTGCAGGTCAAGTTTCTGTGTATTTCCTGTGTAATCCATATATTCCGATAGAGTGAATGGTTCCGAGTTTTAAAGGTTTAAAGCCAATAACGCTTCTGATAGGTTTTGTGGGCCATAACCCACAAGCCTCAGGATCGATTTTTGGTAAACAAAAGGGATTTTGGTTCACCCTGTAACATATGTAATGTACTAGTTCGGTTAATAGAAGGCTCCATTCTTACTTGACCAAAAAAAACATTATTTATCCAAGTCTAATCGCGCTTAAATGTTGTGATTAAACCAATTAATCCTACCTATCTAGCTCTAATGTGGCATTTTAATTAGTTGCACATTGTTTAAACTTTTTAAAGGTACTTCTCATGCATTAATTTTTATTTTTTGAAATGTAGTGGCATTTAAATTTGCTCATTTATTGGGGTATTTTCAATTGTTCTCATATATTTTTTATTTCTTTCATCTTTCACACACACACACATATCTTTTTTTTTTCTTTTTGTGTCCCCTTTATTTTATTTTCTTTTTCGTTTCTTTTCTATTTATTCTTTTTTTCTTTTTCTTGGAAATAATTAGCAGGATGAAATATTATTTACAATATGTCATATAAAAACCAACAGATAATCATCAATTGATCCTATAAATTATAGGACCCTAACAGTGGCTCCAATGGGGATGGCATCCTCCTTATGAGGTGTCAAGAACGTTGTAGATCAGTAGCCTTCATCCATTGGGCAAGTTGTCCTTATTTTGTACTTGAACTTATTTAACTATTGATATTATTAAATATGGGTAACAAATCACCAAAAGCTTAGGGCTTTCTCTCCAGGCTTCAATTCCTGATAGTAGCGACCCTCACTCTTGCAGTAGAATAGTAAAATGATATTTACAATTATTCTAAATGAAAATTGATCTATCCTTGAGGAAAGTAGTGTTTGAGTAGTCTGTCATTGATAGGTCCACCTGGAAGTCCTTCTCGTGTCAATACTTTTAACAAAAATGCACTATTACCTCTGAAAGTCTCAATTTTGTATGGCCCTTTCCATAAATTGTTGAAATTACCATGCTTACATTTGTCTTAATTCCTTGAATCCCATTTTAATACCAGGTCATATATTTGGAAGTCATCTTCCTTTGTCCTTCTATCACAGATCTTCTTAACTTTATCCTGAATGAGTCGAATTTTGTTTGTAGACCTCCTCTATGGATTGTTGCAACTGTATGGTCTAATTGATCCTTCTCTGTAAATCATTTGTTTCCACTTGTGATTCCTACAATAACTTTAGCACAGGGATTCCTAGGGAAGTAGGAAAGATTGTGTCTACTCCATATAATAATTGGAATGGAGACATCCCAATAGATTTCTTTGTGTTAATTCTATCAGCCCACTGGACATTAATCAACTTCTTATGCCGGGATTTTTTATTTTCCTGCAATACATTTTTGACGATGTTGCTTAGACTCCTGTAAGAATATTTAGCTAACCCATTCCCTTGTGGATAGTAGAAAATTGAATGTCCTAACTTTATGTTATATTTATGGAAAAAATCAATCATTCTCTTTGACTTGAAAGCAACAACATTTTCAATGATGATCTTATTGGACATTCAAATCTGGCAAGAATATTACCTTCTAAAAATTGAATTATCACAGTGTCTGTAGCTTGTCTGGTTGGAATAGCCTCAATCCACTTGGTAAAGTAGTCAATGGCTGTCAAAATCCATCTATGTTGAGCTGAAGATCTCAGATGGATTTCCCCAATAAAATCCAGACCCCGCTGTTGAAAAGGAACTTCAACTAAAATGGGTTTCAAGGTTTCAAAGGTAAATTCAACAACTACCTCTTGCCTTCAAAAATTTGGCACTGATGGCATGTGGTAACTTTCTTATGAACATCTGTAAACAAGGTAGGCTAGCAAAAGCCAGCCCTCAGGATTTTGTTGCCTGTGGTCTTCCAGTATAAGTGTCATCCACATTCTCCTTGGTGAAATTCTTCCATGACCCTGTCAGCTTCATCCTTCAACAAACAATTTAGCATAATACCTCCAACATCTTTCCAATATACAATATGATATAAGATGCAAAATTCATAGCTTTTAACTTGAGAAAGCTAGCTTTTGTCTTTCTTAAACCAAGAGGAACCTGTAAATTTTGTAATATAAAGATAATATCTGCATACCAAGGAGAGGTAGCAAAGGCTTCTGATACCTGTGGAGTCGCCAGTTCTTCCTGTTTATCAAGTGCAGTTATAAAATTAATATCTAGTGCATGGAAATTGGACTCAACCATTAGCTTTGCCAATCCCTAACCTTTGATGAGATTGGTAGGCCTTATCTCAATGTCATATTCTAGGATGACTACAATCAATTTGCCTCTTCTCCCATCTAGGTCAGTTTGTGTAAGGATATCTTTTACCACAGCACTTGGAACAAATGCAATGATATGGGAATGTAGGATGTACACTCTAAAGTCTTTCAATGCCTTCACCAAAGAAAAGGCTTGTTTCTCCATGATGTTATACTTTAATGAGGCATCCCTTAAAGCTCTGCTGAAGAAAGCTATAGGTTGTTCATGTCCTTCATTGTTTTTCTATAATAAGACAACTGCAATAGTATGTTCATATGCAAAAGAAAAAATCATAAAATCCTTTGTAAAGTCAAGGCTAATTAAAACAGGAGCAGTGGTTAAAGTTAACTTTACTTCACTAAAATATTTCTTGGCTTCAGTATTCCATTTTATTTCAATATCTTTCTTTAGCATGTTTGTAATGGCTCTTAAGATCTCGGCTAGATTTGGAATAAATCTCCCGAGGAAATTTATCCTACCTATGAAGGATTGAATTTATTTCTTGTTTCTGGGAGGGTCAATTTTCAGTATGGCTTCGACTCTATTAGGATCTATTCTAATGCCTTTTTTCGAAATAATATGACCTAGAAGTTTTCCCTCCTCTAATCCAAAAATAGTTTTCTTATGGGTCAAGGAGATACCATATTTTCTGCATTTTGCAAAAAAAAATCTCAAGTGTAATAGGTGTTCTTCATCTATTTTTGAAAAGACAATAATAGCATCTAAGTAAATTAAAATGAACATATCTATATCATCAACAAATGCGATTCCCATTGCTCTTTGGAAAGTGGCCCCAACATTCATAAGGCCAAAGGGCATTTTTACATACATAAAAGTTCCCCAAGGTGTAGCAAAAGTTGTTTTGTGTTGATCATTAGGATGAACCAGAATCTGGTTATATCCTGAGAAACCATCCAACAAAGAGATTCTACTTGAACTAACTACTTTTTGCAAGATGTGATCCATTTTAGGTAGAGGGTAGTTGTCCTTGAGAGAGACTTTGTTTAGATTCCTAAAATCTACACAGAGCCTTATTTCTCCTGTTTTCTTTTTGGTAGGTACTAAATTAGAGACCCATTTTGAAAATCTTATTTCTCCTGTTTTTTTTTTTTTTTTTTTTTTTTTTTTTTTTTTTATATCAAAGATAATAAGACTCGATTCACTCTCTTCAATTTCTATTTGAAGGGTTTTTTATATTCCCTGACGGGAATGTTATGTTGTATGATAGTAGTATCATATGGTTTTAAATCTTCATAGCTCCATGCAAACACATCAAAAAATTCTTTAAAGAGTTCAATGCATTTTTGTTTTTATTTAGGAGCTAAGCATTTGGACAGTTTTACAAATTTATGACTCTCTTCAGTTCCTTATTACAATCCTCTACCTCGGATCCTACTGGTTCTATTTTTGGCTTCTTGGCTACATCGTTGAAATTAAAAAGCTCTTCCAATGGCACCAATCCTCTTGGCAGCACATTGTCTTTTAGTTGTAGAACCTCAAGTTCTTATGGATTGTCATCAGTTTCATTTAACACTATTTTCTTTTTATTCTCATCTACATCATTATTTGTGTCAATATGTACACACTCAAATTCATCTTTCAACTGTAAAAAAAATTCTACTTGCTTATGATGAACCACAGAGGATGGTTCGAAACGTCGATGCATAAAATAACAATATGCGATGGATCCGGAAGATATAACAACATATAAAAAACTTGCCAATATCTTACATTATCTGGAACAATTGGCCTGTGTTTTACTTCCACCTCATATTTTCTATTTGGATAGAATGGCTTTTTACAAGTACTAGCTGAAGTGGCTAAAGCATTTGCTAAAATATTCTGGCCTCTAGGAATAAGAGACAATTGATATTCAGGAAAACATTGAAGAAAATCTAAAACTGCATTTCTATAGGCTCTTAATCTAGGGTCTTTAGCTGAGTACTCACCTTTAATCTGGTTAATGATGAGTTCTAAATCGCCGCGCACAAAAATTCTTTTTTTCCCCTTAGCTTGTAAGAGTGTCCTTTAGCTATCCCTATTGGTGAGTTTAAAATCCAAACACCTACCCCTGCTCCTTCCTTGCTTAAAGCCCCATCAAATTCCATGTTCCATAGGGCTTCACTCTCTTTCTCTAGTTTTGCAGGTTCTAATTTCATTTCTCTGTATTTCTTAGTTCGACTTCTAAATGTGAAACTTCCTCCTCTATAGATTCATCACTGTACAAAATAAAGGATTCTAAATTTGAATGCACAGAGTACAGGGGGTAATTGTTTGGTTTTTCTTGGCTACTAACCATGTACTTCATTAGTGTCTCCCTGTATAATCTTCTCTGCTGACCAAAAACAAGAATGGTAGCATAGGTCATATCCATTTGCAAAGTACCCTGTAACTTGGCTCCCCATGATCGTGATAGTAACATTCCATACTTAGGAGGTATGTCTGCTACTACAATGTCCATGACTAGACTCTTTGTTGGTATTTGGACCAGTGTGACACATAAGTCTTTAATGAGGCCTAAGCATCTCACCTTGTTGGAGTCAAAAGAATATAAGTCTTTGTAAGGTCTTGTGATGTCTAATCCTAGCTTCTCCATGATGGCTCTAGGCATAAGGTTGTGTGAGGCACCAGAGTCAAGCATTGCATTGTGCAGGATTTTGTCATGAATGTTTAAACTGATATATAAAGGTGGCACACTACCCTCCTGAGACTTCCCTTCAACTTCAAGTCCAAACAACAACTCAGGTTGGTCATCTGTTAAGTTGATTGTGTTTGTCCCTTCCCCTATCTTTAGAGCCTTCATGACTTGAGGTCTATATGCATTTTTATTGATTAATTCTGTGAGAGGAATAGAAATTTTCACTTTGGCCAATTCATTTTCAATGTTGAAATTTGTCTGAGGTTTATCTATCTCTTTGATATTTAGATCATATTTCTTAGAAGTCTCCTTTTGAGAATCACCTTTTGACTTACTAGTAGAAGGGGTGTCATTCTAAATTTTCTTGGAAGGATTTTCAGTAGCCTTTTTACTTCTCAAATTGTATTGTCTGTGCACCTCCATGATAGCATTTTGGTATCCTTGTTTATAATCATTTGACTCTAAAGGGAGGAATTCTAGTTGGGAAAGCAAGAACAAGTCTTGCTCCTCTTTAGTTAAGAAAATGTGGTCAATTTCACTTTCCTCAAATAAGTTTATTTGATTTTCTTCATGATCCTCTGGTAGCTCAGATTCTTCATCTGCATAATTCTCTTGGAAAGGAGGTCTAATTTGTTGCTGATCAGTTTGGCCTCTCTATTCTCTCTATTTGATTTGAGGTGGGTTTCTCCTAAAACCAGGATTTCTAATTGGAGGGCCATCTTGATTTTCTCTTGGAGGAGCCCTATCAGTTAAACTTATCCTTTCCATCATTTTCTCCATTGTTTTAACTAATGTATTGAAATTAGCATTTGATGAGGAAGAAGAAGGTTCTTCCTTAATAGTAACTTTCCTCTCAGCTTTTAGTCTAGCTCTCTTTCCCAACAGATTAGCTTCTACACTGACTACATTTCTCTGCATTTCCTCAAGGGTAGCAGGGTTTCTCTCTCTAAGTTGGTAAGACATGTCTGGATCAAATCCATCTGGGAATTTGATCAGAGCTAGTCTTGGTGGGGGTTGTATAGCAGTTGGGATAGAATTGTAAATGTTATTAAATCTAGTGCAATAGTCCTGGACTGTTTCACCAGGGGCTCTTTTGATACTCTCATACTCAGCTAATATTTGAAGAGGGTTTTTCTTTACTTCCCATCTTCCAAGGAAAGTTTGGTGAAATTGTGTGAGATCTGGGATAGAGGCAGCTGGCAATGCTTTAAACCATTTCTTAACTTACTCTGTGATACTTTGGGCAAATAGTCTCAACTTCATTGTCATCAATTTCTTGCAAGTCTAAATAATCATTCATTTTGTCTATATGCTTTTGAGAAGTGATTGGCCATGTGCCATCAAATTGAGGTACTCTACTCTAGTAATCTTATGACATGGCATTGAATTTTCCAGGTAAGTCCAGACGAGCATAACGACCTACCATGATAGGTAAATGGGAGGAAGATGTAACTACAATAGATGTGGAAGGTATTAAAAGGGGTAGGATGGTGGTTGGTTGTGTTGGTATAGTGGTGGTAGGGATAGTAGATGAAATGGGTACACTGGTGATAGGGGGAATTACTGGAGGTGTAATGGTAACAGGGGAGATTTCTCGAGGGATGGTAGTATTAGGTGGAATTACTGGTGGGGTAGTAAAACTAGATGGAATTATTGGTGGGGTAGTAAAACTAGATGGAATTACTGGTGGGGTAGTAAAACTAGATGGAATTACTGGTGGGGTTGCTGATGAAGCAATAGAAGAATAAGGTGAAAATCTAGATGATTCAAGAGATTTTTGCACAACGTGATCTAATTCAGATACCAGTACTTCAAGCTTATTAAATTGTTTGAAGATATCTTCATTAGAGTCTGGATTAACAGTTTGAGGCTTAGGAATGTAAGGTTTTAAAATGTTTTCATCAAAAAGAGTTTCAGGTACAAAGCTGTCAGATTTAGTACGGAAAATACTATGTTCAAAAGTCAAGTCAAACTCAAGATCCTCTACAGTTTCTAAACTTTCAGGAAGAGAATTAAGTCTAGGTAGTGGATTATTACTTGCTTGGCTCTCAGTTAAACTCTTCTTTCTGAGAATTTTTCAGGATTATCTACAATTTTTTGTGGTTTAGGATCTGGATTAGCTCTAGTATATATCTTCTTAGGAGCTAGATCTACAGTAGTATATTTACAAATATAAAGTATGTACAACTTATAAGTGGAAAACAACCTTAATTAGATCTATTTCTAAGCCAAAAACCTAGAAATAGCTTTAAGCTCTGAAATAAATAAAAAATAAATAAATAAAATATAAATAATATATATATATATATATATAATATATATATATATATATATATATATATATAAATAAAAATAAAAATAAATAATATATATATATATATATAATTAAATTAAAAATTAAAAAATAAATAAATAAATAAAAATTTGACTAGGGAAAATTGAATTCAAATCAGATTTGTTTGAAGTCCCTAGTGGATTCGCCAAGATGTTATCACTCTGTAATTTCTTAAGGTTGTGAAAGAAACCTAGAGGTAACCACATAACCACTTTTAAGCTTAAAAGCTAGCCCTTCTAAACTCAGAGAGGGATCTCTCTATTGGATTTATATTTGTTGTTGTGGGATTTTAGGCTAGTTATTAGGTTTAGAGTTTGGTTTTTTTAAATGTTTAGTTGAAACTGCAAGGAAAGGCCATTTGGCAATGGAGTCAAAGTCTTAGGGTGATCAGATACAGAAATATCAAAACAGATTTGAAACAGGGGAAGGTAGGCAGGCTATTGGACCTTTGAAGCTTTGTGGAGTGAAAGGGACGAAAATATTCAGATTCAATTAAACATAGAGCGT
The DNA here is from genome assembly GCA_031772625.1 of Pinus tabuliformis. NCBI lineage: Eukaryota > Viridiplantae > Streptophyta > Pinopsida > Pinales > Pinaceae > Pinus > Pinus tabuliformis. The sequence continues at coordinate 2,038,898,721 of CM062818.1, forward strand.
TTTAACATGAATTTTATATTTAATCTCAGTTTGAAAACATATATATAGCTTATAAGCCATGACAGAGTGTAATTAAACAAGTTCAATCCTTCATCTCCTTTTAAACAATACGAATAAGAAAGACATATAAAAAACAGAGATATAACAAGTTTACAAGAGAAAAAACATCACCAATTTTCCTCACACATGAATCCTGAAACAATCTTTTGTATTAATGAAATGATCACTTTTAGCTCAATGAACATCTTGACATCAAAGTATGCTTTCTTGATACGAGTCCCAGCATTTGTACTTCAAATTATGAAGTATTTATACAAAACTTACAAAATATCTTGATTTCAAATATCAATATTTTTTACAAAATATCTTTAAAATAATTTACAAAAATAGCACAGAAATGTAAGCAACTAAAACTGTTGTAGTCCTCTCGCACTATCTTCGAGGATTTGTTGGTGATGACTTGACCTAAAAAGGTTTTGCTTTGCTGTGGAAGGTGAAAAATTGTTTTACCCAAGTAATTGGCACAATTTGTCCCATCTGCCTTCATATAGAGTGGAGAATTTAACTAGCTTCATGTAGCTTTCATCCACCTCGGTCTACTTTTGAAAAGTAGGTTTGACAATGAATAAATGCTTTATCTCATGTTTGATAAGAAAGTCGAAATCTAAAGCTTCCATGAAGGCTTTTCCTGTGATGCTTCCTTTGATGGTGGAAAACTTTGACTTATCCCTGGCTATAGTATACAACTTCTTCTGATAATCATCTAACCTAATCAAATTCTCTCCAATTCCTATCAAACTTGGCAGCCCCTTTAGATTTAGCACATTGAATTTCCTATGGAACTTCTAAATGTTGGACTCTAAGTTGTGGCACTTGTTTTCCAGCTGAAACATAAGGTTCCTTTTTGTAAGGACTATCCTCACTTTAGAAATTGTTTATGTCCTGTCTTCAATCTCAAACTCCTAAAATTCTTCTTTGGTATTCGAATTCAAAATCCCGATTAAAGCAATGGCTTCACATGGTTTTTTTCCTAAATCTTCTTTAACTTCTTCAATGACCTCTTTAGATCTTTGTACTAACTCCTCCTGCTAAAAAATGATCTCAATAGAGGGCCATATTTCAATCATGGTCTCATTTATTTCTATCCAAATACTCTCTTTTGCCTATGCCATGTTGGAAATACTGAGAGGGTGGTGAATCAGTATTTTCTTCCAATTGTTATTATTACCAGTTAGATTCTTCACAATTTAATCAGAGAAACATATAAGAATAATTTTATTGAGTATAAAAGAATAAATACTATGTATGATAATCATTCCCAAGCACCAACTTGGTTTTGATGAGGCTTCGACCCTATCTTCACCAAGGCTCCAACCTTGAGTTTAGGGGCACCTACCCCAAGGACACCAATCCTGTTTGTCTTTTCTTCTTTTAATTGAAAATTCAAAATGTACTTACTTGACTGACATAAATGAGATCACCTTACTCTATTTGTTGATTTCAATCTTCAAGATCAGCTTCACTTGTCCTCTTACTTTACTTCACTTAATCCATCACTGCTTGTGCCACTGTTGGCTACTTACTAAGGTGGAGGAATCTTCATTTCACTTACTCCATTAATGTGCTATCTAGCAATGGCATTATTCCATTGTCTATGTCCATTGTTCATTGTTTATGTCCACTGTCCAGCTAAGGCACTATTCCACTGTCCACTGTCTAGAAAGGAACCCGAGATATAGCAATCCGAGTTAGAAACCAAGTCCTTTTATCACAGAAGTAAGCTGATGGTCCACAGTCCAAAGTTCTGTCTCTTAATCTGACCCACAGAGTTTTTACCACAGTCAAGAATCCACAATTATGTTTGAAGGTTTATCATCAAACTACTGCATAGAAGTGTCCAGGTTAAGCCACAGCCAAAGATCAGAGGTAAACAAGAGCCACAATCACCGTAATCTTCAGGTATCTGAGTCTGAGCACTGTTTAGTGAATTAAAAGCCACATAGTAAGGGATCTGCACCACTGTTTAGTAAATTAAAAAACTACAGTCCGATGCCTCCTCAATCCGAGCTTTTGTTCAGGTGTAGGACCTTGTTTATTTCAATTCTTTTGAGGTTTGAGGTGCAGAAGAATAGCCCAGTCCGAAATTTATATTTCTGTGCTCTTTTTAACCCTTAATAATTAGTGTTCACGAGATGTGAACCTCCTTCACCTGTTCTGTGATTGTGTGTCCAAGTTCTGCGTCAAAAATGAGGTCAAGCATCCTATATTTATAGTGATTTTCGTTTTCCAAATGAAGGGACACGTCCCCTATAGGTAGGCTGACATGAAGGACAAGGTAAGGTCGGCTCTAGGACAAATTTATAACTTTAACTTGTAAAATTCATATCTCCCAAACCGTTTGGAGTTTTGGGCTGAGTAATAGCTCGTTGGAAAGGAAAAATTATGCACTTTAAGATGGTGAAGGTCTCATATTGAGAGGCTGCCTCTAAGATAGTGAAAATCATTTTTAATGTGACTGGTCATCAATTAATGCAGAATTGGAGGTAGGACATAATGGCTTCATGGAGAATAAGGCCATTTGAAAATGTAAAGCTTCATGGTGACATTTACTAGGAGAGCTCAACAATATATATATTTCATCAATGACAATTATTGACCAACAATCTCCCCCTTTGTCATTGATGGAAATATTTCTCCATTCTCTCCCCCTTTGACATCAATGGCAAATGGGGTGCCCAAGTACTCCCCCTATCAAACTGTTTCCTTTGTCATGTTGCTCCCCCTGACATGTCGCTCCTACTCTTGTGAAGATGATTATTTAATGTGATGCAAGAGCAATAACCCCCATCTTTTGGCAAAGATGTTCAAATGCTTCTCGTGGAAGAGGCTTTGTGAAGATATCTGCAATTTGTTCCTTTGTATTGATATACTCTAACTTGATGTTTTTTTCAGCCACCTGTTCACAGAGAAAATGATACTTGATTGGTATATGTTTGGTCTTTGAGTGCATCACTGTATTTTTGCTAAGACTGATAGCACTTGTGTTATCACAATAGATGGTGATTGGTTGATTGGTATCTAAGTTGACATCCTTCAGAGCTTCCTTCATCCATAATATTTGAGTACAACAATTTGCAGCAACTATATACTCGGCTTCAGCTGTAGATAATGATATGGATGTTTGTTTTTTGCTGAGCCAAGATACTAGACAATCTCCCAGGAAGAATGCATTTCCACTAGTACTTTTTCGATCATCGACACTTCCGGCCCAATCAGCATCAATGTATGCAATCACAGTAAGAGTTGAGCTCTTAGGGTACTAAAGTTCAAAATTAGGAGTTCCTTTCAAGTATCTGAGAATTCTTTTTACAGTAAACAAATGGGATTGTTTAGGAGCTGATTGAAATCTTCCCACCATTCCTATTGCTTGCATAATGTCAGGTCTCGTAGAAGTTAAGTATAGGAGGGCTCCAATTATTGACCTGTAATGAGTTGCATCTACCGGCAGAAAGTCATCATCTTTGCTTAATTTGCAATCTGTGGTCATAAGTGTGCTCATGGGTGCACAATCTTCCATTCCACATTTTTTAAGCATGTCTTTAAGATATTTTGCTTGAGATGTGAACATCCTTGTTGTGGTTTGAGATACTTGTAGTCCAAGGAAGTAATATAATTCTCGTATCATTGACATTTCGAACACTTTTGACATATTTTGAGCAAACTTATGGCTCATCTCATGATTATTTCTAGCAAAAATCATATCATCAGCATAGACAAGAGTGATTAGTAACTTATCCGTATCCATCTTCATGTAGAGATTACTTCCTGCCACCCCATTCTTGAAGCCTTGTTGTTGTAGATAATGCTCCAATCTTGCGTACCAAGCTCTAGGAGCTTGTTTCAACCCATATAATGCCTTTTTCAACTTACAAACAAAGTATTTTCCTTCTGCTAGATTAAAACCTTCTGGCTGCTCTATGTAGACTTCTTCCTTGAGTTCCCCATTCAGAAATGTTGATTTTACGTCCATTTGATAGATTTTGAATCCTTTTGAGCAAGAAAATGCCAAGAACATCCTTATAGCTTCCATGCGAGCTACTGGTGCAAAGGTTTCCTCAAAGTCGATTCCTTCAATTTGTGAATAACCTTTATAGACAAGCCTTGCCTTATTTCTGATGATTTGTCCATCTTCATTCATTTTATTTTTGAACACCCACTTGGTTCCAATTATATTTTTATCCTTTGGTCGAGGTACCAGCTCCCATGTCTCATTCTTCTCGATTTGAGACATTTCTTCTTCCATGGCTTTTACCCAATGAGGATCCTTACTTGCTTGAGTAAATGTTTCTGGTTCTATCATAGATAGGAGAGCAACATCATTTTTACTTGGTGTACTTGTCATCCTTCTTTGGTTTTGCATCCCCTTATCTACATTGCCAATAATATGCTCTTCTGGGTGATGTTTTTGGAGGAACTTCACCTTTGAAGGGGTTTGAGATGGTTCTTTTTCCTTTTGTTTTTCTTGAACTTTTTCCTCTTTTTCAGGTTCTTCTTCGTTTTCTTCAATGAGAGGGTCAACTTAATGATCTTCAATTTCTTTTTTTGGAAGGTCTTCATCAATCTTCACATCAATGCTTTCCACTATTTTCCTTAGTAGATTATTGTAGCACTTGTAGGCTTTTCTCCCTGTAGAATATCCAAGGAATATTCCTTCATCAACCCGAGAATCAAATTTTATTGGTGAGTCATCATTGATTTTTATGAAGCACTTGCTTCCAAAAATATTGAAGTATTTTACTGAAGCAGGTCTTCCTTTCCATAATTCGTAAGGAGTCTTTTGATTATTTGGTCTTAGTTGAGTTTGATTCAAGGTATAAACAGCTATCCCAACTGCTTCTCTCCAAAATTTTGGCTGCAAGTCAACTGCTAGTAACATTGTTCTTGCCATTTCTTGAACAGTTCAATTTCTTCTTTGAACTACCGCATTTTTCATAGGTGTTCTAGCAGTAGAGAGTTCTCTTTCGATTCCATGTACTTTACAGAATTCATCAAATTATTTTGATGTGAATTCTCCCCCTCTATCTGTTCTAAGACATTTAATCTTAGAATCCTTTTCATTTTCTACAAGAGCTTTAAGATTCTTAAAACACTCAAATGCTTTAGATTTATATTTTATGAAATATACCCACATCATTCTAGTATAGTCATCAACAAATAAAGCAAAGTACCTTTCTCCTTGGAGCGCCGGAGTTCTAGTTGGTCCACATAAATCAACATGAATGATCTCCAAAGGTTTTGATGTAAATAACTCCTTGGTCTTGTGGCTGGTTCTAGTTTGCTTTCCATGTTGACATGGACCACATACACCTTGATTTGGCTTGAATAACTTTGGGATGTCTCGCACTGCATTGATATTGCTAATATTGATCAAATTATTGAAACTTGTATGTCCCAGTCGCTTGTGCCACAACCAACTTTCATCTGTTTGACTTAGATAACATTTATCTTCTTGAATTTTGTTCAGAATGTATACGTTATCTGATGTTCTAACTCCTTTTGCCACAAGTTCTCCTGAGGAAGAGTTCCTTATTTCACAATCTTTAGTGCTAAAGACAACATTATGTCCTTGATCACAGATTTGGCTAACACTCAAGAGAATGTGTTTGAGCCCGTCTACCAACAAAGCATTTTGAGCCTTTCCTTTTCCATTAATAAGGGTAATAGTTCCTTTTCCAGTGATTTTGGCATATCCACTTCCAAAGGATACATTTCCTCCTTTTTTGTTCAATGATACAAACTTCCTTTTGTCACCTGTCAGATGTCTGGAGCACCCACTACCCACAAACCAATGATTTTCATCACTGTGAGCACATAGGGCTAGGCCACATTTATCTGTATTGGGATTATCATTTTTTTCCTCTCTTCTTTTGAGGGGGCAATTTTGTTCATTATGTCCATTATCATTACATAATGGGCAAATTGGATCAAATTTGGCCAAGGGATCAAAAGAGTTGTAGGTCTTGATTTGTCCTTGTCCTTTGAGACCATATGGTTTGTTTGTTTGATTCTTCAATTTTGGTGTTTCATTCTTGTGAGCCATGCAATGTTTAGCTTGATGACCAATTTTTTTACAATAATAACAATGCCCAAAAAATATAGTTTTGTACCTGATGTAATAGCCATGATTTGAATCAACATTCTTCCTTGGAGTTACTCTCTCTTCATTCTTTGGATTTGAGATGGGCCTTTGATGAAATTATTTTTCTTCTTTTGGGTTGCTGGAAAGTATGTCGGCATAGCTTTTTCACATTATCCTTAGTACTAGGTGATTCTCCTTTAAAGCCTATCCCATATTTTTCATATTGAGGTTTTTGGCATTTAGGATAATGTCAAGTGTTTGAGAGTTTTCCCAACTCTTTTTGACTTGCTCCAATTCCTTCCTCGGAGATACTATTTTAGCTTCATGATTTTCACATATTTCTTCTTTCCTTTTAGCTTATTTTTCAAGAGATCTTCACTTCTTTTTGCTTCCTCCTTTTCTACCTTGAGAGAAATGATTTTATTTCGTAATTTATCATTTTCTTCAATGGCGCTCATTAGCAATTCATTTACATTTCCTTCTAGTCTTGAATCACCATCATCTGTGAATGCCATGAATAATACTTCTTGTCTTCCAACATAGTCACTTTCTTCATCTGATTCATCATTACCTCCTTTGCGATGAGGGAAATGATTAGTTGATTTTCTTTTGATGACTACAAATTCATCTTCATCAGACTCTTCTTGCTTAGAGAAGAAATTCTTCTTATTGAACCCTTTCTTTTTGTATACCATCCTTTTAGAATCCTCCTCATCATCACTATCATGCTTAAGAGGACATTTTGCAGCATAATGACCTATTCTTCCACATTTGAAACAAATAAGAGGGTACTTACCTTTTAGCTTGGATCCTTTCTTTAGTCTTCGTACAAATTGCGCCAATTCAGATTCAACATCGGAGTCATCACTGCTGGTATTCCATCCTTTCCCCTTTTTTGACTTTGAGGCCTTGAATGCTGCATCTTTGGAACTTGGGATTCCTTTTCTCAACTCATAGGCAATGAGGCTCCCATGAATTTCATCCATCTTGAGAGTATCTAGGTCCTTCATTTCTTCTATAGCACTTACTTTGGAGTCAAATCTATCACGAAGAGATCTTAAGTTCTTTTGAACAACAATGCTTTCTTCAATCTTTTCTCCCAATCGTTTAAGAGAGTTGACCACTTCAGCTACTCGGAGAAAGTATGATGCAATATCTTCTTCGTCATCCATTTTCAGACTTTAGAATTTCCTTCCATGAGTTTGAAGCTTTTCCTTCTTAACTTTGGAGTCCCCATCGTATAAGCTAACCAACTTATCCCATACTTCTTTGGCCGAGTCACAATTCATGACTTTTGTAAATTCAGAATCAGTGGTTCCACTAGTGATGGAATTTAAGGATTTTGCATTTGCAATATAAGCTTTCCTTTCATCTTGATCAGTTGGAAGAGTGGAAGGAGCAGTGTACCCATTCAAAACTGAATGCCAAACTTCAGGTCCAAGGGACATTAAGTAGTAGGACATTCTTTTTTTTCCAAAAACCAAAATTTGTGCCATCGAACAAAGGAAGCCTTCCTGACACTTCTTGATTTTTCATTGTGACTAAGAATCCTTCTTCCAACTGTTAGGCTGATTATGAAGACGCTGGCTCTGATACCAGTTGTTAAAAATACTGAGAGGGGGGTGAATCAGTATTTTCTTTCAATTGTTATTATTACCAGTTAGATTCTTCACAGTTTAATCAGAGGAACATATAAGAATAATTTTATTGAGTATAAAAGAATAAATACAATGTATGATAATTATTCCCAAGCACCAACTTGGTTTTGATGAGGCTCTAACCTCTAGGGCTTCGACCCTATTTTCACCTAGGCTCCAACCTTGAGTTTAGGGGCACCAATCCTGTTGTCTTTTCTTCTTTTAATTGAAAATTCAAAATGTACTTACTTGACTGACATAAATAAGATCACCTTACTCTGTTTATTGATTTCCATCTTCAAGATCAGCTTCACTTGTCCTCTTACTTTACTTCACTTAATCCATCATTGTTTATGCCACCGTTGGCTGCTTACTGAGGTGGAGGAATCTTCATTTCACTTACTCCATTAATGTGATATCCAGCAATAGCACTATTCCATTGTCTATGTCCACTGTTCACTGTTTCTGTCCACTGTCCACTGTTTAGAAAGGAACCCTAGATATAGCAATCCGAGTTAGAAACCAAGTCCTTTTATCACATAAGCAAGCTGATGGTCCACAGTCTGAAGTTTTGTCTCTTAATCTGACCCACAAAGTTTTTACCACATTCAAGAATCCACAATTATGTTTGGAGGTTTATCATCAAACTACTACATAGAAGTGTCCATGTTAAGCCACAGTCACCGAGCCAGAGATCAGAGGTAAACATGAGCCACAATCACTGTAATCTTCAAGTATCTGAGTCTGAGCACTTTTTAGTGAATTAAAAGCCACACAGTAAGGGATCCGCACCATTATTTACTAAATTAAAAAACTATAGTCTGATGCTTCCTCAATTCGAGCTTTTGTTCAAGTGTAGGACCTTGTTTATTTCAATTATTTTGAGGTCCGAGGTGCAGAATAATAGCCCAGTCCAAAATTTATATTTTTGTGCTCTTTTTAACCCTTAATAATTAGTGTTCACGAGATGTGAACCTCCTTCACCTGTTTTGTGATTGTGTGTCCAAGTTCTGCATCAAAAATGAGGTCAAGTGTCCTATATTTATAGTGATTTTCGTTTTCCAAATGAAGGGACACATCCCCTATAGGTAGGCCGACATGAAGGACAAGGTAAGGTCGGCTCTAGGACAGATTTATAACTTTAACTTGTATAATTCATGTCTCCCAAACTGTTTGGAGTTTCAGGCTGAGTAATAGCTCGTTGGAAAGGAAAAATTATGCACTTTAAGATGGTGAATGTCTCATATTGAGAGGCTTCCTCTAAGATAGTGAAAAACATTTTTAATGTGACTGGTCATCAATTAATGCAAAATTGGAGGTAGGACAGAATGGATTAATGGAGAATAAGGCCATTTGAAAATGTAAAGCTTCATGGTGACATTTACTACGAGAGCTCAACAATATATATATATTTCATCAGTGACAATTATTGACCAACATGCTAGTATTTGTTCCAATGTAGACTAATTCTCTAATTGTTCAATTTTTCGGGTTAATTTATGAGTCTTTTGCAACTCTGCAAGGTACGCACTATCAATTTTCAACTTCTGCTCCTGGAGATTATTTAGCTGAGTTTTGAGCTTCTCAATTTCCTGTCCTCTGATTGATAGGTCATCCATTGCTTTGATTAATTCTTCTGAAGAATCTGTAGATTGTGCCTAAAATGTGATGGTTGCTAAAGTGGATTCCCATGTTGCTAATGTAGATGCAATAGGAACCGTTGTGAGTGGAATGGCTACTAACTGTGTTGACTATTCTCTTTCCTTTAACAATTTGTCCATCTCAACCTCCATTTCTTTGATTTGTCCATTTTGTTCAATAATAATTCTGAACATAACTTCCTTTTCCTTCTCTAACTGTCCAACTTCTTTAGTCTATGGGTATTCTATGGAGGGAAGCTTGAGCTGCTTCTTGATTGCTGCAATGTCAATATTCTTCCTTCTAATAACTTCTTCAGCAACTTTCACATTATTGGGATCATATCCTAGTTTAACTACTAGATCTTCTAAAGTATTGATTTTTGTGTCTTTAGCTAGAGAAGAAACCTTCTCTAATTTGAGTTGTGACTGAATATTGTGGACTGAAGCTTGCAACCTAGAAGCTACCATTGCTAAAGTTGTCAAGGTCGAGTACAAAATATCCCCTATTTTCTTATGAGGTCTATTTGATCAATTGGATGAATTTGATCAGTATTGAAGGAAAATATTGATTTCTTATAATCTTCTAGAGTTTTTGGGAAAGGGACCTCAGTCTGTAGGAAGGCGATCTGCATTTTCCCTTTCTTTGTGTGAAAAGAAAAGAGTAGCCTATGTTGTGATGATGTTGTCTGCTTCCAAAACTGTGTATAAGTTGAAGCTCTTAGCAACTCATTATTCCTTTTAATTTCTCTATACTTAGCAAATATATTTGGTTCAGCTTGGTCATGAACCAATTCCCTTGATTGATAGGTATCTAATGGCTCTTGGGAGACCGAAGAGGATGGAGATCCTCCAAAAATATCTTCATTCCTGGTAGAAGTATGGGGGTCTGTCAAAATAATAGTGGACTGTACATTTTCCTCTTGAAAGGTTTCTTCTATTTGACTGGTGTTTTGTCTCTTCTTGTAAATTTTGAACCCCTTTCCCTATATTTCTGTGACTGAAGGGGAAATGTCTTCCCTTGGCCTCTTGTCCTGCTTCTCCTGTGGTGTAGGAGTCCTTGTTGTAGTTGTTGATAAAACCTCCTCTTCTACCCTTGCAAAGTGTTTTCCAGCCATTGATCCTCGTTCATATATTTTTCAATTTCTGGCCTCGGAGTATGAATGTAGGAAGTAGTCTTATGTTCTACTCTTAGCTTTTAAATCACTCCCAAGGGGTCATGTGAATAGGTGAAGCCGAGAATTAAGTTCATTTGCTTTAGGAGGATGTATGCTTCTTTAATTGTTCATCTGGTATTGCAGATGAAAGGGCTCACCTGTGTTTTAATCTTAAACTGGGATTTATTCTTTGCTGCCACAAAATGCAGCTCGTCCATGTTAATCAGTTGTCTGGTGTACTCTAATGAGAAAATTCTCATTGGGACAAACTTTGGAAACCTGTAAGGTGGAAATTCACACCCATCAACCCTGATTTCTGTGTAATTCCGGTATAAGTATGAGTCACCTGTTTTGGTCTGCTCACTCAAATGAAGAAATTGTTTGATTTCAGCTCCTATCCTTGGCTCAATATTACTATTTAATAGGCAAGATATTGTATATAAGAATTTATCAACATACTCATAGAAGGTAAATTCATTGGAACACTTCCTTACCAAGGAAGTCCAATGAATTACTGATTGAGCATTCCCTTTCTCATCCAATTTTTTTAAGGGAAAGTGAAACCTGTCTGCCTGATCGTATAAATATAATTAAACTAGGATTGAAGCATACTTGAAGGTTCCCTCTGTAGAAAATTTCAGGAACTGCTCGTGAATTATATCTGCTAGAAATTCACTGTAGTTGAAGATGATGGAGGGTTTGTCACATGTTGAAAAGATTAACAAAAAACCTATGATGGCCTCATCAACCCACTCATCAGAATGATAACCCAATAAACATGAAACAATGGAGATAATATATTTGATCATCTCAACAAACATGGAGGATGAATAGGGAGGATTTTTCCTAGGTAATTGAGCATCCTCATGGAGAAATGATTCAAAAATATTTGCCATATGAGGGAAGGTGAGGTTCTTGTAGAATTCCACGAGGGAATCCTACTGTAAAAGGTTTCAGAGGTGATGAGTTTTGAATTAGGAGCATTTGGGAGATGGATTCAAAGGTGATTGTGAAAAGGAGATCATTATTTTGGGCCACAATTGCCATCTGACTGGGAATACATTGGAATTGGCACCATGAAACAAACTCAGGGAAGTGGTAGGTGTAAGGGAAAATGAATTGGGGTAGGGAGGAGTCCCACAGGCCCAATTCATCACTGAGGTCAATGAATTTATGTTTTAACCAGTTGTGGAGTTCATAGAGGTCGAACTCACAACTGGTTTCAAGGATTTTATACTCTTGGTCTACTAGGGGTTGATGGTCCAAATCATTGAGAGAGGGTAGAAGGGGGTTCTCTTCTGTAACTTTACCTGTTCCTTTAGGAGCCATACTGGACATAAATGAACAGGAAAGTTTGGAATTGCCTGGAAAGGCTAGATGAAGATTGGTGTCTGAGGTACAGAGGTAATTCGCTTGTTGACTGGTCACAGTGTTGGTCTAGTTCCCTGACTGGGCGCTGTAACTGTTTCTGGCCTGCTGACTATGTACTGGAGGAGACTTTTATCACTAACGTCTCATAATAGCAAAAGGAAGGGCAAATGAACAGACTTTAGCTTATTTTATAAGCAAAGATAGCTTACCATTGTGATTAAGTCGTTAACGAAGCGGGTCTCTTATCGCAAGAATGGATGCTACAGGGGTGCCATATGGCGGGTATGATTTGACGTGGAGCGGGAAGGATGTGACAACCGGGGGTGGGAAATAATGAAGTAGGGAGCACCATGTGGCAGAATCATATAGGAGTGGAGTGGGGACCATAGGCGCCACTTGGTGGGAAGGGAGTGGAGCGGGAGCACGGGAGTCAACGGTCATAGCAGGCAGGGATAGGAAAGTGGATTTCGGAGTGGGGACCATAAGTGCCACTTGGCGGGAAGGGAGTGGAGCGGGAGCGCGGGATTCAACGGTCATAGCAGGTGGGGATAGGAAAATGGATTTCGAAGTGGGCGGGGGGTGGGGGTGGTGGCTGTGGTAAATGGTTGTAGGTAGTGCGGAGTTCGAAATGCGGCAGGGGCAACACATTGCAAAGGCAGTCAGCAGGGAAACTACTTTACGGACCCCCGTACCCCCCCCCCCCCCCCCCCCCCCACCCCCCCCTTGGTTAACCGTCAGAGGGGCCGCGGGGGGGGGGGGGGTTCCGAACTTATCACCTGCCGTTCACATGGGCAGGTAAGTTCTCGACCGTTTATTTTTTAGCGAGCTTTATTACAAGTGACAAAACATGTCCTGTCATACAAAAACTTTATTTAACTATTATAATCACGGTCTATACAATGCGATTAACTAATTAACTTAATTAAAACGAATTTGAGCACGATTAGACTATGCGCTCAAATAATTAACTTATTTGTAACTAAATTAACTCTAATTTTAGCCACGATTACACTATGTGGGTCAAATGTTTAAACTTTAACTTAACTAACTTTATTTATTCAAGCCTATTCACACTTAAATGGTGTGATTAAACCAATTAATCCTACCTATCTAGCTCCAATGTGTCATTTTAATTAGCTGCACATTGTTTAAACTTTCTAAAGGTACTTCTCATGCATTATTTTTTGTTTTTTGAAATGCAGTGGCATTTAAATTTGCTCACTTATTGGGGTATTTTCATTTTTTCTCATATATTTTTTATTTCTTTCATTTTTCACACACACACACACATATATTTTCTTTTTGTGTCCCTTTTCTTTTATTTTCTATTTTCTATTTTTCTTTTTTCTTAGAAATAATTAGCAGGATGAAATATTATTTATAATATGTCATATAAAAACCAACAAATAGTCATCAATTGATCCTATAAATTATAGGACCCTAACACAATGAATTAGGTTCCCAAAGGCGAACCTCATGTTGGATGTTATCCCTTAGAGTCCCTATGAAGACATCAATCCTATGCTGCTCTGGAATATCATTTATCCTTGTATTCAATTTTTGAAAGTCCTCAATGTGCTCCACTATTGAACCCTTTTGTTTGAGATTTATCAATTGGGTAAAGAAGGTGTTTCTCTTTGTATCCTCATAATGTGCCATCATTTCCTGCGTAAAAATAGACCGAGTGACAATTTGTTTATGAGAGCAAAGCCATCGATACCATACAAACTGATTGGGTTCTAAATATAAAGTTGCAATGCGTACCTTTTGTGCGTTTTGCACATTATGGAGATCAAAATATTACTCCATTTGTAGTATCCATGTTATGGGATCTTTGCCATCAAATTTCCTCATATCGATCTTTGGAATATGGTGGGTCTTCAATCCAACCTTAGAGTCTATGGAATCATGATTAACATTTATTTTATTCTCATCATGAGTTACATATACTACCTTTTCGCCATTAGGAAGTATTTCTTGTAGCAACTTTGCCAAACCTCCCTTCAAACCTTCCATGTATTTCTTCAAATCTTCAATGTTGCCTTTTGCTTCATTGATGCCATTCTTCAAACCATCCATATTAGATTCCATGCCATTCTTCAAACCATCCATCTTAGCTTCTGTTACTTTTTGTGAGAGTGAAATTTGTTGCACTTGGTCTCGTAATTTTGATATATCATGTTGCATTTCTTCCTCTTCTTCATGAGTCATAGTAGAGATTTCGGGTTGCTTACTAGGTGTTTCCATTTTCTTTCTTCAGGGAATCAATTAATGATGAGTATGCTTCACTATTCCCTTTGAATCACTGTAAACTATTTTTTCAAACAAAATTTATGCAATTTAAAAAAAAAAACTACACACTTTTTTTTGCTTTGTAGGAGCTCGATATTGAATCTGATGTATCTCTGAAATTTCATATCTCCAAGGTTTGAAATTGTGTCCTATGGTATCCCTTTGAGTCCTCTTTCCAATTCCACAAGTCTGGTCGAGATTTGATTCTCTAAGAAAGAGTTATGCCCAATCTCCCAATATCACCTGATTATAGACTGGTTCAGTAGAGCGAACTTGTACGAAGTGCCACGTATCATTGTTTTGACCTTAGGCTATAAAAACGATATCCAACAAACTAAAGTTCATCCTCTTTTTGTCACTTCTTACGAAATTTTTATCTAATGCTCAGAGAGAAAGTTATGACAATTTTCCCAAGGTCACCTATTTGAGATGGAATTCGAGAGCCTACAAAAACCTAACTTCCTCGGATCTTATCTTCGAAAATATAGTGAGACAAGATCTGAAATTTGTACACACGATTCATTAAAATTTCAGCTCAAATGGGTTTTAATTTCAGCTTCTGAAGCTTTGTAGAAAAAATTTTATAGGGAAAATGCCACGATGACCTGTTTGAAGCATCGAAACCCTAGAATCCAAAGCTCTGATACCAAATGTTATGCAACTAGCTCACATAAGCCTCTTCGAGGGGGAAACATCATTTACATTACACAAATGAACAATTCTTGGATCATTCAAATGACAAAACCTCCTTTCTATATATAGGAGTCTAAGTGGTCACAATATAATTAGAGTTGACATAACAATAATAATGTAAGGGCACAACAATAACAATAGTGGGCTTCTATGGGGCACAACAATAACAATATGGGGACGACATGGGCACAACAATAACAATAAGGGGGCTACACTAATAACAGTGAGGGAATACACTAGTGTTATAGGGACCTAATAGTATGCATTGGAGGGAACTTAAAATATCATAGCTTGGAAAGACAAAATGGAAGTTTTGTTGGATGACAATGGAGTATTGGAGTACACACAAATTGATATTCCAAAACCAAAAACGTTTGATGCATAACAACTAGCTTAGTGGAAGAAAGACACAACAAAATCCAGGAGGATTATCTTGGAGGGAGTCAGAGACCATGTGGTTTTGACTTTGCATGGAAAGCATACTACTTATGTAATGTGGAAAACACATAGAGTTATTCGAAAGTAGCAGTGATGCCAGAAAATTAGCATTGAAGGATAAGCTCAAGAACATTCAAACACAAAAAAATGAAACCATTGTTTAGTACCCATCCAGATTCACTCAAGTCATAGATGAACTTGGAGGAGTTGGAGAGATTGTGCCACCATCTGAACTAGTGAGCTTAACACTCCTTAGTCTTTTGAAGTCCTGACACAACTATCATGATTAATTTAATGGAAGAGATAAGCTCCCAAATTGGGAGAGAATTTGGTCTGACTTGGTGCAAGAGGAGATTAGAAGAAACATTAGAGATGGAGTCTCATCCAGAATTGATGAGGAAGAAGACTTTTCTCCAGTTGGAAAAGGAAATAATGCCAAAGCCAAGGTAAAATCCAACTAGAACCATGGCAAGAATAAATACCTTAGTAAAATTAAATTATTTCACTGTCATGAGTATGGACACTATGCAACCAAGCGCCCACATAAGAAATCTAGTAAGGAGCCTGCAACAACAACATGAGGAGATGCTCTCACATCACAATTTGCGTTGGATTTCACCCTCATTGTTTGCATGGCAAACACAATAAGAGGGAGTGAGTGGTACCTAGACTCTGGTGCTTCATTTCATATGACAAGAAATAATGATTTCTTCAACAACTTAGAGGAGAAGGACCTACAATTACACATAGAGCTTGGAGATGATGGAAGGTATAATACCAAAGAGATTACCATCGTCGCCTTTAAGAGGGAGTCAGGCTCCCATCTTCACCTAAAGGATGTAATGTGTGTGCCTTATCTTCTAATTTTTGTAGTTGTACTTGAAGATGGAGGATATGATGTGGTGTTCAATAGAGGGAAGGCATATCTGAAGCATGTTGCTACTAGACAATTAAAACAAATTGTTGTTCGAGTTAGAAAACTCTACAAGCTAGAGGTAGATTTTTCCATGTATGCAACTATACCTCGAGGAGTGAGGTGGGGCAATGTAGAGCCTTTGTCCCAGAGTTGCAAAGATTTTGGTAGGGTCCATAGGAGAGCAATGACAGTTGTAGTATACTCTTCTCATGGATCATTCCCCTTGTTACAGGGGCCCGCAATATTCAGTAGCAAAAGGATCAATTTTAGTTGATGCAGTCAGATCTTGGGAGATAATTGCAACACAAAGACATAATTGATTCAGTATTTTAGATGCTTCTCAGTTGTAGTTGTTGCAATAGAAACAACCATAGTGAGAGTGAGTGTTAGTTGTGTTACAATACATTCCTACAAAGGAGTAGGATGCATACACCTTGACAAAGGCTTTGTCAAGAGGCAAGTTCGAGGTCCATAGGAGAAATATTGGGGTCGTCCATAACCCTTTTCTTGCTAAGAGGGAGTGTTAAATTGTAGCAAGAAAATGTTTCATTTGACTTATGCCTTAGTCAAATGGAGAAATTCAAATTTCCACATTAGCAGGATTACTTGAGTTGCAGTTAGCAGGAGTGACATGGCCAAGTCACTTAGTTAAGTCAATTAATTTGAGTTTGTGGGCAAGAATTAGAGTTGTGCATGAGTTGATTGCTAACATCTAGCAATATAATGGAGTTATATTTAGTGAAACTCAATTATCTGACCTTTAGTCATGAATAGAGTCAGTATGGGTTCAATTGAGTAGTTGTAATCGTTGTTAACTCATTGATATCTCAGTTAGCTATTCAATTTACTAAAAATAGCCCTAACCATGCATGCAATTCGAATTGCCTAGTTGAGTGGAGGGAAAAGGCATAATTGTATTTATTTTTGTATACTAGTGAGTGTATAGGGTTTTGCGTGTAGCAAGTGAGCTATTTTCCTTAGGAATTGTGCAAGGAAATAGGAGCTTCCTATTCTTTAGGAGCGAGAATTGCGCAAGGAAATAGGAGGAAGAAGGAGGCCTATTTTGGCTAAGTATTGGCCATAGAAAACTCAACAGGAGATCAGTATTGTAGTGCAAGTTGTGCTTCATGGATTGAAGTTGTCATTGTAATAGATCATTGTTCTCATCTGATATAATACAAACAAAGGAGGGGTTTTTCCTAGTTGGGTTCCCCAGTTAAAATAATGTGCTCATTGTGATTGAATGATTGTGTGTGTTTCTATTGTATGTTTTCCTTTTCGCAGATTGAGTATAAGAAATTTGTGTCTATTGATTTCAGTGTGATTTCATTAGCAACTGCAAATTTTGAGTTATTTCTACATTGATATTTGAATTACGAACTTCATTTATACATCAGACATCATCATATTACACATCAATACATTCAAGGGAGGCGAACTGACCCGAGAGGCATTCTTGTCTGTATGACAATCTCTAGCCTTAATTCATTCATTCTTCTTTCACTCTTGGCTCATAACCTCCCATATATCCTCATGTTGCTTTTGCAATCCATTGCATCATTTATATTTAGTCCATCCACAACCACCTATCCTTTTTCTCCCAATGTCATCAAATAGGAGGAGTGTCAAAGATCGTGAAGGGCAGGTGAATTCTGCAAGTTCCTTTGGTAAATCTCAAATAATACTCTTGCATAATAAACTAGACAACATGTCGGAAAAAATGGACTATATCTTGAATATTTTGGTGGACCAGCAAGGAAAACTACAAGGGATAAGGGGATATATAATCAAGATACACATGCACCTCGATGTAGTACACAAAGCACAATTAAGGGGCTCAACATCACTACTCGTCAATAAATTCAACCTCAATCAACCAATGCTACTAGGTCACATTACAATCAACGACTAATCCAATGTAATACTCAATTTTGCTTCATTTTTGCTCTTGGTCAGTGTTCTTTACCACTTATATCAATGGAATGGAATGAAGAGGTCCAGAGGCAAAATTATAAATAGTTTTTCAACAACATAAGAGACTACTTTTCGTTTTTTTTTTGTAAATTTCTATATTTAAACTATTCTAATTCTACAAAGATTTTTTTTGTACAATGTAAACATTCCACATCTCTTCTTCTCCAAGACAAAGAAGGAACTAAGGATGGGGGAGATGTTAATTCAGAATAGTCGACCAAACTTTTTATAATGTGCAAGATGGTCGACTGACCAATCAAGTTAGGATTTTATGTTGAGTTGACTGTGTAAATAGTTAAGGTAGTTAGTTAGCTATATTTGCTTAGAGTTTGGTATAAATACAAGATAGACTGACATTGGATGTAGTAATGCTTGTGGATTAATATAAAGAAGTGTTTTGGCTGACTACCACTACTCTTGTTCTTTCTTTGCTCTATCTCATGTGTTGCATGCCTCTCACTTAATATCTGCTTGGTGCATGAATTTGCTGCTAACAATGTGTGTAATTCCCTAGATTATAACAAGCCTCGTTGAGAAGGAAGGGAAACCAACATACAAGGGTTTTACACCAATTGGAGGTTGAACTTGTAATGCTTTCATGACTTGTTTTGTTTCTATTTTTTTTAAAAGTCACATACGTTCATTATTAGTTTTATTTTTCCCATGGTGCTAGTTTTTAATTGGTTGTCACCTCTTTATTGCTTGTCACATGAGAAGGATTAATCTATTTTACTCGTGTGTCGAGTCTCTATTTTAATTCTTGAGTTGGTTACTAACAATGAAGAAGTCATTCATTTGACTAGTATTTCCAAAGTATTGTTATTTTTATTATTTGATTTTTCCTTTAATAATAACTCCTAGTTGATGCCTAAACACACTCACGAACATATTTTGTGAAATGATGGAGGAGTTATTGTTAAGGTGACACATTTGAAATGTCAAACTAAACTTCTAATTATTTATTAGATGTCCATGCCCATAAGAAGCTTTTGTAAACATAGAGGCATCAATTAGACTGTTCATATGGACAACAATGTTTGTAGAAATACTTCTAGTGCTTTCTTTTGCATTTTGTAAACTTTAGAGTCACCATTGTATGAAAAATGACATTGGCAATATGGTAGTAGAATAAACTTCTTTGATACCACTTGTGATGTACCTTGTGGTAGTAATGTGAACATCCATAAATAAAGGAACATACCCATTTAACTAAAAAGACGAAAAAAACTGGAAAGATGCTTGAAAA
Organism: Pinus tabuliformis; assembly: GCA_031772625.1. Lineage (NCBI taxonomy): Eukaryota > Viridiplantae > Streptophyta > Pinopsida > Pinales > Pinaceae > Pinus > Pinus tabuliformis. The sequence goes on from CM062818.1 coordinate 2,038,918,221, forward strand.
GTCATAATTAACAAGCATCCACTATATATGAAGAGTCGGGGCACTATTTAGAGGCATGTTGTTGGGCCCAGCTTAGTGATTGTGTCTACCACATTGAAATGGACCCTAGTTATAGGAATGCACCTATTTGAAGGGTAAAACCACCACTTTTTTGGGGGATCAAACCCTTGTGGGGTTTTAGAGAGTTGTATAGTTGTGTAATAAGCTTCACTCCAATTACTGGAATTTGATGATACACAAAGATAGGGTTTTGATCAATTAAAACTTTGATCAAATTTTTAACAATTTAGGTTGATTCAATATTTAGGAAAAATCCATAAGGGCATTGTTCCACCTTGCCCAAAACTTGAACCATAGTGGAACTTTCTGCTGAATTATTTTTGTAGTTGGAAAGAGGTCATTTGGCAACAATATTAGCTTACTTTGGGGTTGTAACACTGCTCCACTTTCATCAAACCTGATTCACTTCTCACAACTTAGAAAAAACAAAATAATAATGAACACTGATGATGATGATGATCATTATCATCCACTAATACCAACTTTTTTAATTAAACCTTGAGAAAAATGATAAGAAATTAATTGTTTTGCTTTCACATTTTTATTTATTTATGTTGGGAAAGAATGGAGATGAACGTTCATAAATATCTATAGTTTTGTTGAGTTTGCATGTTGGGAAGATTCATAGTGTTATAAATATTTTAAGATTGAGATGTAACGTGGATACATAAAAGACAATATAAGAGAATGATTTTCAACCTTTAGCTTCTTAGTATCACAAAAATGACAAATTCTTGCATCCCACAATATTTTATGAATTGTCCAATGCCATGTTCGAGTACAAAGCTTGTGAGACTTATTTTTTAACAAAGTTGATTTTCTTTTTTGAGCTAGCTTCAACTTAAATATACTTTTAATCTAGTTTAGGGTTAATAACCTCTTTATAGTATCTTAAATTTCTCTTATCCTCTATTTGTTCATCACACCATAATTTATCCTAAATTTAAATGCGATGATATTTTAATATATCAATATTCACTAAAGTGACACCCTCCTCTATTCCCCAATAATTTAACCAAAACTTAACATTTTTATTCCAACATATTCTTAGTCACAAAATACTTTAATTATAGTCGAAAAAATCCCAAAAACCTCTTATTTTTCATGTTAATTATTTTTTACTTATAACTCAAATACCTAATCATAACTATACAAAACTAACTTACATACCCAAATTAAAATAAAACATATTAATTTAAATTTAAATTTAAATTTAAATTACAAAATTTAAATAATTAAAAACCTGATATTATACATTTAGAAAAATAAGAGCATTCCTAAATGATATCAATGTCATAGATTAAATTCTGTCATCTGATTTAAAATGACGGAACAAAAATATAAATAATGAAAAACATTATATTATACATTTAACAAAAATATGACTCATCCTAGATCATGTCAATCTAATTAGGCCGATAGGCCTTCCTTTGAAAGGGACTTTTCGTCGTCCCTTTCTCTCTCATGCTGACACATGGACGGTCCTCCCTTCGTCGTCCTTTTCGACACCTGGCATGTACATTTAACAGGCATTCAGCATCTTACCCACTGCACGAAGGTGGCAGAAATATCCGTAACAAATTCCTGTAATTCCTGAACAAATCGTTACAAATTACTCCCTTCAGAGCCATGTATTTGCCATGTTCGGAGATACCATATTAGATGTTCCAAGTTTGGTGGAACTGGTGCTACTTTCGCATTGTCTCCCCTGCCTTTTAGCAAATGCAGCCAGAAATTTGATATTGCCATGATTGTCATTGCTGGCGCCGCTGCTGCTGCAGGTGTGATCTGAAGGAAATCGGTGCCTCAGACACGTTTTTACCCCGCAAGATTTGCACACATTTGAATTCGCAAAAGTTAGAGTTTCTTTGCAGCGTTTAACAGGGCAACAGGGCGGCTTCTTGATCTTCTTTTCGGGATTACAGTTTCCTGATTCGGCGTGTTTGCGGAGGGTTAGTGATGGATCCTCGTTGAATACTTGGAATACAGAAGAGGAACAAGCAGGACAGATGTGAACCACGCGGTCACGCATTTTAGCGTTTGGGCACTCGTGATCTCTGTATGATTTGTGCTCCGCGCAAAAGAATTTGTCACAGGCGTCGCAGCGGAAAGGCAGGAAATCGAGCTGATTGCATGATTCTTGGTTGCAGTGCTTCCCAAGATCCGGAAACAAAGGCGTACCCTCCATAATTCTATTATTCTCTTACCCTTTGCTCTCAGACAGAAATAACCCTTTCCCTTTTTGTGTGGAATAGGTTAGCATCTGTGGGGTTATGTCGAGTTATTCATAGCTTGCCCCTCGGTGTCGTTATCTGGTATTCTCCTCTTCTTTTGCGAGGTGTGAGTGTATTCTTTCCTTTTGAAATGGTTCTCAACAGCAAGGAAATATATGAAGCTTTACCGATTCTGGTGAGCTCGTCTGTTACTGGTCTAATTTGGGGTTTATTCCCTAAATCTAAGGTTATTACTTTCATTGATATGTAAATGATTTATGTTCAACCCTCATTCATCGGTTCCCCTTTATGAATTAGAGAGATTTTGTTGTATCATGGTTGTGGAACAAACCCTTGAACTCGGGTTTCTCCATGGGTTTTGTTGTAAGGTTTACTCTTCTTTTATGCCAACAATGATTTCAATTCCGAACTTTAAATTCCTGGTTAAATAGTATTATTTGTGTCGGTTTGGATAATTAAAAGTTGTGTGTTTTTAAGAATTTATGGTGTCAGTTAGTAACTGTTAGAATTTCGATACTAATTTTTTCTTATAAATTATTTTCGTTGTGTATGAAAAGTTACAGTTAATGCAATGTTTCTATATGGATTGTTCTCATATTCGGCTTACAAGTTACATTGTTACCACGATTTCAACCTTGGTTAGCAGGATTATTACCTATTAATCTATGTAACTTGTTTATGTCCATGGAAGAATCAAGTATCATCAGTAGTTAACAACATAAACCTATCATCATTTTTTTACTTGTTTTTTTGTTTCTGAATCTTTTGGATACACTGCTTGTATTTAGAATTTCAATGTTCAGTACTTGCCAATTTGAACCCCTTTAAATCTGGTCTGCCTTAACTAAATAGGATCTGGCTATATGGATGTACTTAGTTACAACCTGATATGCCCTCCAGTTTTTGAATGCGGCTGTTAAAGTAAGTTTTTTGTGTAATATAAGGAGATATTTTTAGTCAGTTTGGGTTTTCTTTTGATTTCAAATGGTCATGTTGTCTGGTTTTAAGTTGCTCTGATTTGAAGAACACGTCAGATGCCGTTTTTTAATTTAAGGACAGATGAACACTGGCCATCAGCTGTTTGAAGGCTGCTTCTTGTCAGTGCTCTGATTTGTCTTAGGTAATGTTGTCTTAATTTCCAGTATTTTTAAGATCTAAATGCAATTTTTTTAATGAGAAATTGAATTAAAAGCAATTAAATTTAGAGCTTCGATATATCCATGAAAGGCTGCAATACTAAGGGTCTGTGCACTTATTTGAACAGTAGTGTGTTTTCATTCCCATTTTCTTCATTTTCTGGAAGCATATGATGTTATTTAGAAGCCCTATGAAGCATGTTAAATTGGTTCAAAGTTGATCTGATGAATCAATGGTCGGCTAAATCTTAAGTCTAAAAATGGCTTATATTCAGTATTCATTCACCTTTTATAGTTCTGGGATCTATTCAAATGTAAATTGGGAGAGACTCACACGACTGAGTGGTGTGGTGGAACTCTTGGTGGAACAAGATTTGTCTAGTGTGGTTTTGTGCTATTATTCAGGTTAATTCTGAAACAGATTAATACTTTGAAGGATGGGTCTGCAAGAAACTGAAGAATGTTGGACACTGACATACATGCCATTGACAATAAATACCTGAATTTTAGGGAGAATGCATGATTGCTTGCATATCAGCACTCTGAGAGTAAGAATAGGCTTCACATCTCCAAGGCTATTCAAAAACATGTAAGAAGAAAGCATTGAACCATCAAGTGCACTTGTAACTGGAAAAATGGATGAAAGTGGGTGTGGGCTATTACTCAAAACATCAACCAGATATGACAGTGGTCTATTACTCTAACATTTAATACAATCTGTGCTTTGCAATTGTTTGCAGAGACCTGACTTCAGAGCCAACAATCTGTGCTTTGCAATTGTTTGCAGAGACCTGACTTCAGAGCCAAAGTTCCTCGAGTCTGAACTAAGGGTTGGCCATAAAGATTGAATGATCATAATATAAATAATGAAATATGACAACAAATAGCAACAATGTGGTGGGCTAAGATCCATGTGCAACACAATTTCTTTGTGAAGCTCAGCTAAAACACATCTTCGCATGAAGCTTACAAAAAAGGATCATTACCCTGCACGGAAAGGGAGACTTGGCATGAGATTCGTGTACTTGAAAAATAGAAAATAAAAATAGAGAGAAGGATCGATGACCTATGCTTTATACATCTTCCCCTTTCCTCTTTCTCTCAACCTTCATGTCCTAATGATGGATCCTGTTCTGGACTCGAAACAACGACTTCAAATGGAAACTGTGGATTTCCAGACACGGTTTCTTCAAATTCTGACCACCACAGAAGCTTACAAATAAGGAACATCTAGAGAGATTAATTATGATTTGGCCCTGTTGTCAGCAGTCTCAGCAATACGTTTCAAGTGTGAACAGCTTTCCATTTAACAGATTAAACATAGTAATTCAAAGAGAATTGGCAGGCCTTGATCTAGATTCAAATGCAAATACAGTGAGAAAATAGATTGTCTCTGAATGGCTCTGTTTAATGGATTTGAAGTGGCAATTCAAAGAGAATTGCCAGGCCTCGATCTATATTCTAATCTAAATGTATTTTACTAGCAAATCAGATGTTTTTGGGTTTGGAAAGCAGAGCCCCGTTGCAATATCTTTAGTAGAAAAATACTGTCTTCAACTTGTTCTTGAACAAAAACCTCTTTGTTATTGTTTCTTTCAGATGCCCTAGATTTTATCTTCATCCATTTTCCTTTCTCCACCCAAAAGTCTGGTGGCCCTTCCTCTATGCTATTATTATATAACAAACTTATTAATTAAGCAAAAAACAGTATCTTTGATTTTTATACCCATTGAAAACCTGGATTAATTTGCAAAATCATTGTACTGCAAGACAGAAATTTCAAAGGGAAAAATGATTGCATGACTAACAGATCAGACAAAGATTTATGGAAGGCTTCATTTTGAATCAGATTATAAATAGATGTGTTGAAAAAATTTACTCAAGTCCAGGATTCCAACATTATCCGTAGCAATCGCATTGTGTGGTTAAAAGAAACTATTTTGTGTGTTTGCGAGTGCTTCATTATATTACTAAATAAATATATGACGCGTACAACGAATAGATATCATCTTACGATTCTTAACATATGGAGGAGGATTCTCACCATCTAAATGACATTGGCAGTGGCGACTATCTCTGTCACAATAATCTGAATGGCCCACAACCCCATACCACCATCCTGCCAAAGTAAAAAAAGCAACAATGGATGAAAGATTATTTCCAAAATATTCATCATGTATTTTCCAAGCATAAGAGGATATCAATTGAAGCATTAACAAAGTACTTATCTAGAGGGTTCACTTCGACTACTGATCAACATAAGAATAATTACAAGATATAATAAAACAGCCACTTGTGCACAAAATCCAGGACTTTAGTCCATAAAATGTATGAAAGCTACACGTACCATATGGGAATTCCTTGTTCCTTCTCCACTGTATCCCAACATGATCTCCAGGACATAGAACATTCAAACAAACAGATGGGTGAAGATCATGGGTAGGTGTGTCCACTGGAGGTGCTCGCAGCCTGTCCCACTGTACTCCTTCCTCAACAACAATTTTTCGATGACCATGTGGTGGATACCTGCAAAAGGAAACCCTTAAATTTTGATGCATTCATGCAAATACTCCCTGCTGGCAATATCCTGAGAAGTCAACTAGAACTAAGAATCAAGAACAAAATTTCAAAGTGAGTTCCATCCGTCTTAGGTTAGCGGAAAATTGGAGGGCTTGCTGCAATGTTGACCCAGGTTCAAACTTCAAAACCCAGCAAGCTTGCTCCTCTGGACCGTGATAAAGCATTCACCCACAGATACTTGTATGGTGTGATGTTAATAATTATTGCAGACAAGTTGGTTATACTACCAATTGCATTCCTTATTTCACAAGATTTCCCAAAATACTTTGAAAAATATAATACATGAATTTAAAATCGGTTTCAAAATTTTAATAACGTTAATGTTTTAGTTGTTGTGTCAACGTTGTAATTTACTTTTTACTTAAAAAAAAGTGTGTTGCCAATAATCTTAGTAAGTATGAACGCATTCTACACTTACTATATTGATATGAATGGTTTGGTTTTGGTTTTGTTCTTTTAATATCAAATGTACTGGTACAGGATGGTCAACGTGGTTATTGCCTTCGTCACTACTCAACTTTATATATGCCTGACTATCTATAGAACTCTCTTCCTTTTACTAATCCTATCGGCCTCTCTTTGTACCTTTTGGGACAATTGCTAGTATATTATAATTTCTAATCTATTAGTTTTTTAAAATTTCGATTGCGCTGTGGGCTTGTTCTTTAATCTATCCATTCTCAAAACCTACGCGAAATGAGGGAGGCAGACAAACATCCAGAAATCCTTTGCCAAAGAATAATTAGGGAGGCAGACAAACATCCAGAAATCCTTTGCCAAAGAATAATTAACATGTTACACGTGTACATGATTACTCTTCCATTCACACATATATCCGGGGGTGATAAGGATGGAGGTTTATTCATCATGAAAACAAAACTTGATTTATGTTTTTTTTCGACTAAGTGATGAATTTCATTTTGGTGTTTTCAAAAGACAAACTAAAACAAATAACCGTGTCTAGATTTATTAGTGTTAAATTATGAGAATTTATTAGAATGTTAAATCATGATATGTATTTGGAAAATTTATAGTAAGGGAAATGTATTTTTTTTTTGGGGTAATTGTAGAGATTTATATTAAATTTGTAAATTTGTGATGTTAAAATGTGATTAGTGGTTTTAGTAATTTGATATAATGTTGTAAAAATAATTTCAAATTATATAGATGTGACTTTGACATAAATGAGATAATAAAAGTAAGTAAAGACATTTATTTCATAATCAATTAATCATTATGTTAGCAAGATATATCAATTTGTTGTGGCTATCCTAATAGACATAAGGATCATGTTGTATTGGAGCCAATGTCACATGGTTCGAGTTCGACAATGATTAGGTTCAATTTGAGTTCGAACTTTTTGATGAGGTTTGCCTTTAGGTTTATATATATATATATATATATATATAGATATATATATATAGATATATATATATATTTATATTTATATATATGATAAAATTGTAATAAATCAACATCAGTAAGCATCCAAAATGTTATCACAGACATGGAAAACTGCAAGGATAAATTACAAACTTGAGTTGTGACTTGAAGTTATGATTTTTGATTTGTGGACTTGGTCAATGGCTATGAGGGTCGATGAGATTCGTCGGACCTCAATTTTTTTTTAAGGTTCGCCAAAATTCGAACCTCAAGGTTAAAGTTCAATGAACCTTGTGACATAGATTGGTGCGGTCCTGTACTCATGTGACATAGGGTCAATTACGTACACTACCACTATAACCATTAGATATACACACATGCCCCTAATGTGGTCACAGGTAAATTGGGGTTTGAACTAAGGACCTCACAATCTTTACATAATGTGCTTTGCCAAGTGATCTACACCCTGGAAGCTAAGCCTACCTTATATGTAATTGTAAACTAATTCTCCTAAATGATATGGAATAATAATTTTGTAGATAGAGGAGTATTTTATGTAGTGGAAGCAATTTCAAGATGTACATGTGTTGGGCATATCCAACTTATTATTAATAGGCTTTTGTGGGGATGTGAAAGGATTAATATGGGGCAACAAGTAGGAAAACACTTAGTAGGAGGCACCAATCGCTTGTTGGAATATTATTGGCACAAAGATCATGGTATATTGAACATATTTTAGTGGTATTTTAAAAAAGCATGATAAATGGTTAATATGAGTATTTAAGAAGCAAACACCTATTAGGAGGCGCTACTCCCTTGTGGGGATCTCGTTGGCATAAAAATCATGGTATATTGTAACTTGTATGGACATTTTTAGGAAGTAATGTAGAACGGGTACTATGGAGGACTATGAATGAAAGATATTTTATTTATGTGCAACAAATGAAGAGAGGGGAACATTGAGTAAGCAAACACACTGACCTTGCAACTAATCAACCATCATATATTAGAGGCACTATCCCTCGTGACTATCCCCATTGGTATAAGGATTATTGTACATTAGAGCTCACATGTTTTTTTTTAGATAGAAGCGGTTAAGTTTTATTATAGGGTGCCAATGCAGTGGCATTGTGCAATTACAGTACTGCTTTGGCTAAGAGCGCAGAGCGTAATTTTCCTCCTGAGACAGTAAACAATGTAGCAGAGATTGAATATACCCCACTGCAGAATTCTAAACTCCATGCTGTCATGATCGATTGGAGCGTTGGAGAAGGCATCGAAATAAGAAGCGCTGAGATTGTCGACAGGTCCACAGATGAACGCTGGAAGATGAGTGGAGCCGGTGGCGTGAGGTCCCTCCGGATCAGCGATCAGGTTCTTCATTAGGCTTTCCAGGATATCACAAAAGGAGCCCTTCTTTCTATTTCCTTTGGATTCGCTATGGATAGAGAACAGAGCGTTTTTGCTTCTGCCAAAAATGCAGAAGTTGATCACCCAGCCTTCCTTCATCCGGATGCTTACAGCAGAGAAAACTGGGACAAAACACAGGGCGTGAAGCTGGGAGAAAAGGTCAGACTGCTTCATTAGGGATTGAACCAAGATTTTTTTCAGATGATCATTAAAATTGTTGCGGTTCAGACAGCAGGGAGGATGGAAGGGCCTAGGGATCAAAGGAATACCCAACAAGAAAAAGGCCCAGAGAACACAGGACTTAAGGGATATTGCATAAGGAGTCGACATAGTTAACGAACAAAGATCTTTTACTCCGCAGAACGCCGAGATTGGCTTCAATATCTGCTTGGGTATTTAATTTCCTGGGAATATGATAGAAAGAGATCTTGTGGAATTTGGGCAAAACAAGTCTGATTTTCCTAAGGATGGCTGATAAATGGAGCTGAGAAGGATTCTTATTGGTGTTCAACGCCTGGATAATGATCCTAGAGTCCCGAAGACTGAAATGGATAGGAAGTTACCTTTGATAGCTTGAAATAGACCCTGCCACAGAGCAAGAGCCTCCGCTTTGTTGTTAGATTCCCTGCCCAGACCCCAAGCAAACTGGATCACATCAGAACCATCAGGACCCAAGAGAACCCCACCGCCTCCTGCAATACCAAGGTTGCCTTTGGAGGCCCTGTAAAAAAAAAGACAACGTTCATTCAGAGCCGACCTCCACTTAATGAACTCTTGCTCCTCCAGCCTAATTTCCCAGTTGGAGTGGACACTAGCAGAAAGGGTGGCACAGTCCTTATGGTTAGGGACCAGTCCATTCAACCAGAGATCCTCCTCTCTATTTAGAGCTTTTCCAGGCTTTTTGGCAGAGTTGGCTTCAAGAGTTTCTCCCAATAGGGCTTTGACTTTGGTGATGACTCTGGACGAATTGCGGCTTTCGTTTCTGAATAATCTGTTGTTCCTTTCCAACCACAACTTCCAACAAACGATCTTGGGGATCCACAACCAACAATTTTTGAGAAGGTGATTTTTGGAAAGACCAAACGGAGATAATTTGCTCCAGGTTTGGAAAAGATTTGGGATGTTCCTAGGGAGCTCGAATTTATCAGAATTTAGCATAAGGATCCCCTTCCAGACTTCTAGCGCAAAAGGGCAGGATAAGAACAAATGATCAACTGTTTCTTCCTCCGACATGCAAAGATTGCACCAGGATGGTCCTTCCATACCACACCTGCGGAGATTGTCATGAGTGAGTATACTATTGTGAGCTAACGTCTAGCAGAAGAAATCAATTTTGGGAAGAGAGGGGGAATCCCAAATAAATTTCCATTGAGCAGGATTTGGAGGAACATTCGGAGTGGCCATAATACTTTTGTAGCCTTCAAATGCTGAATACGAACCTGAGACAGATCCCCACCCTCGTTTGTCCTTTGCTGAAGCTTTTAAGGGAGCTTTCCCTTGAAGTTTATCCAAAAGAACTGAGGCTTCACCATCCAGCCACTGAGGGACCTCCCCCAGTTGCCAGCTGTCCCAGAGACTATCCTCCGTCCAAGTGGAGATGTCCCAGAGGGTGTTCAGATTGCGAGCCTGGAGCCAGTCTTTGATATTGGTAAGTTCTTCCATCTGACTCAAAGGTTGATCACCCAGAATAGGATCATCCCAGATTCTAATTTTTTGCCCATTACCTGGAATCCAATACAGCTTATGACTGAAATGTTCCAAAGCTTTGATGCAGAGTTTAAAAACAGGGGAACCTTTGGAGGTTCGAGGAAGCTGGTCCAAGCATCTAAGGCACTTCCCATGAAAATATTTTCTCCACAGGACTTTCTTGCTCCAACTTAATTTTCTAGAGACAATGTCCCAAAGCATCTTGGTTCCCAAAGCTAGATTTTGAGCGGCCAGATCGCGAATTTGTAGTCCTCCTTCCATAAATGGCTTTTTAATAGTATCCCATTTAACAAGATGCAGCCTTCTTTCGTTGTTTTTTCCTGCTTCCCACAGAAAACGCCTTAGAAGAGCTTCCATTTTGTTGATGAAGGTTTTTGGGGCAAGGAGGATGGAGTGCTGATATAACGGAAGACTTGAGAGGACAACTTTCATCAGAATGATCTTCCCCGCATTATTCAGCCATGAAGCTCCCCAGGCATGGATTCTGCTTTTAATCTTGTCCAGCAGGGGCATCCAATGGGCAACTTTAGGAGTGGTCTTGAAGATTGGTATCCCCAGGTATTTAAAGGAGTCCCAGGCCCAGGACCCTTCCATATCAAGAATCCTTGCAATATGTGATAATTCCTTAACCGAGTAGTTCCAGCTATAGATTGTGCTTTTTAGAAAGTTGATCTTGCTGCTTGAGACTTCTCTATAAATGTTCAACTCCTTCTTGAAGGATTTAGCGGAGTTTATGCTTGCCCCACCCAGCAATAACGTATCGTCAGCAAATTGGGCATGATTTATGTCTTTGACATGGTGAACCATGCGAAGGCCAGGAAGGATTTGAGTCTGTTGATTATGGTCCAGTTGAAAGCTGAGAACTGAGGCTTGAATGGCATAAAGAAGCGGGGACAATGGGCAACCTTGTCTTAGGCCCCTAGAGGCTTGGAAAAAATCTAAAGGTCGCCCATTTACCAAAGGCGCTATCCAAGGAGAGGCAATGCGGGCTTTTATCCAGTTAATGATGGCTGAAGAGAAGCACATTTTCTTCATAACCATAAACAGGAATTCATGCTTTACCCTGTCAAAAGCATTTGCCAAGTCAAGCTTAATCACCATACCTTTCTCCTTTCGGTGATAGCTTGAATGAACAGCTTCTTGCACCAACACTATGTTGTCAAGAATCTTTCTCCCTTTGATGAATCCTCCTTGGTTTTCAGGGATAATGGCCAGTAAAATTTTCTTGAGGCGATTGGCTATAATTTTTGTGATCAGATTGTAACTAGAGTTACACAACGAGATTGGCTTGAATCTGCTGAAATCAGCTGCACCTTTCTCTTTTGGAATCAAGGCCAGAAACGCTGAATTGATGCCGCCTCCAATCTTTGCACAAGATTGAGATTTCCTGACCATTCTTAGAAGGTCATTTTTTATTATGGCCCAATAGGAAAGATAGAATCTAACAGGAAACCCATCCGGACCAGGAGTTTTGTCCGGTTCCATACTGTCCAGTGCATTTTTAAGCTCATTCATGCTGATTAGAGCAGTCAGCATAGAATTGTCAGGATCTTGAACACATTGGGGGATCAAATTCATCGGATAGACATGGGGATCCATTGGTGGATCATCGGGGGCAGAGTAAAGATCTTTGAAGTGAGAGTGAGCTGCCCGCTTGATGTCTTCGAAATCCTTAACCACTGCATTTTGGTGATGAATTTCTTTAACAGTTTTGAATTGCTTGCGAGCTTCAGCTTGTTTGTGGAAGAAGCTAGTATTTTTGTCCCCAGCTTGTAACCAGAGAGCTCTGGATTTCTGCCTCCAGAGTTCTTCTTCTTCCCTACTTGCTTTGTGGAAATCTTTTTGCAGGTCAACTTCTCTCTGAAGAAGGTCTTGGGTAACAACAGAATTTTCCAAAGATAATTGATGGGCAGCAAGACTGTCCAGGGCCACCTTCCTTTTGGAGGAGGGAGTTTTCAGCGTTCTAGCCCACTCCTTAAGCCTTCTTTTGAGCCCCCTCAATTTTTCTTCCCACACGTAGAAAGGGGAACCTTGAACAGGTCTGTTCCAGGCATCTGAAACCATCTCTTGGAACTCCTCATGCTGAAGCCATAATGAACTGAATCTGAAGGGGATAGGGCCAAGATTTTCATCCGTGGAAAGCTCAAGGATAATGGGTTTGTGATCAGAGGTGCTGTTTGGCAGAATTTTGGACGAGGCCATTAGACCGCAAGTTAGGAAAGAGGATTGGACCAGAAATCTGTCCAATCGAGCTGCAATATGATTTGGGCCCACCCTTTTGTTAGACCAGGTGAACTTCCCAGATGTGGGCTTGATATCCTCCAACTCCCATCCCAACATGAGGTCTTCAACCCATTCTCTAGCTGGATCCCTGACCGGGGAGCCTCCCTTTTTCTCATTTACAGCAAGAGTGACATTCATATCACCAGCTATGATAATGTTTTCAGGATTGTGCAGCGAAAGATAGGACAAAATCGAGTCCCAACAGTATTTTTTCTCAGAAGGAAGAACAGGAGCATATATATTGAACATACTTACTTGTTGGCCGGAGTCTTTATGGAGGAGCTTCGTGAGAAGCCAATGGGAGGAGCTATCTTTTTGAATCAGGTCATAGATAGAGCTATCCCAGAAGGTAGCGATTCCACCGGAGGCGCCTCTTGCACTGACAGCACATCCAATACCTTTACGCCAGAAGGTTTTGCTAGCATGGAGGAGGGAAGTTTCCTCCAACTTTGTCTCCTGGATGAGGAGGATTTCAGGCGAATACATTCTCACTATATCTTTCAGGGCATCTTCTTTTAGCTTGCTGCCTAATCCTCTGCAATTCCAGGAGACGTACTTCATTATTTATTGGCTTGGGAGATTGTGGCTCCTTTTGGAGCCGAGCCATGCTTGCGCCCTGACCTAGTATTCATCATTCCCTTGAGAGTTTTTTGAGAGCCTTGGAGAACATCCAGATAGGTTTTCTCCTCTCTCTGTTTCTTCTTGGATTTTCGACCCCTGGCTGATTTGATAGGGGTGACTTGTGAGCTGTCTGATTCATAGGTTCTTCCTTCTGAGTCTTCATCAGATTCGGAGGCCAGGCTTATATGTTCTTCTTTATCTATATTTCCTTCATTGCCTCCTGAGGCTGGGGGGTGATTATTTCAGTACCAGTTTCTTTTACTTCCTTCATCAAGTCTTCAGGTTCTTCTTGAGCCCTGATGGTTTCTGCGTTCCCACCTGAGGAGGATCCAACTTTTGGGTCTTCATTGGCCTTTGGATTGGTCTGAGGCTTCCCCACTGTTCCAGAATTTTTCTTCTCTGTTGGTCTAGGGATAGCCTTGCCTCTTTTGATTTCTTTCCATCCTTCCTCGTCCTCCTTGGTCCCGGCCGGGGATTTGGGGCAATTCCGTTGGAAGTGTCCGTGTTCATGACACGTTCTGCATTTGAAAGGTAGTTGCTCGTAGTCCAGCTTTTGATAGTGATGCCATTCTCCCACTGTAAGTTTAATCGCTTCGGGGAGACCAGCCTCTAAGTCAACTTCCACACAGATTCTTGCACAGGTGTATTGGCCTTTATTGTCTGCTTTGTCGATGAATCTGCCCAGACCGTTCCCAATCCTTTGCAATGATTGATAGCTCCAGCAGTGGATCGGAAGGTTAGGGAGCCGAACCCAGATTGGTACTTCCTTAGGAACATCCACTGAGGGATCGAAGTCCGGGGTCCATTTATTGAGATACAGACCCTGATTTCCCATGAAATACGGTCCATTTCTGAAAACCAGATCTCAGTCTTCTTTGGTGGTGAACTCGAAAATGAAGAAACCTCTACCAACCGCATAACAGATCACACTGTTTTTCAGCTGAGGCCTCCAGTTGCGTTGAATCCAATCATCCGTGGTTTTTGTAGATGGCCAACGCCCCATAAATTGCCCGACCAGTCCTCTGTCAGCTAGGGCAAGGGCAATTTTGATCGGCTGATCTTCTTGCAGGGCTATCTCAGGAACTTCCTCAAGTTTTTTAATGAATTTTGGAACCTCAGGGGCAGGACGTTTCTTCCCTTTCTGTGATAATAAGCGACGGAAGGCTTCTTCAGACGAAAGCGGAGGGGTGGGAGAGGTTTCCCCACCCCCGGGTTCACCCATGGCTGCAGCAATGGAACGAAGCAAGGGAGAAACTCAATCCATTCCCACAACACCCCTGCAAATCCAAGAAACCAAATCCCAAGGCCAAAACGCAGCGCAGATGAACTCTTTTCGCCCAACCAGGGAGGCGCAGCGCAACAATGAAGAGATCGGATCACGGGAAGGGGGCAGCAAAGCCCACCCAGACGCCCAGAGGGCCGAGGCCGTCGTCACACACTCTGGAAACCTAGCAGAGCGTAACAGGCACCGCGCGATTAAAGAATTTCATTTATTATTATTATTATTATATATAATTGACATTAGAGCTCACATGTTACCAACTACTAATTATCTCAATTAGTGTGGGACATTAAGTTTTAAGATAGAAAGGTGTTTATGTTGTAGAAATAATATTTAAAGGCTCAAATGTCACACATACTGACTTGTAAGCATACTCACCCTACAACTTGATCACAACCCATCAACCTTTATATCAAGAGGAGATATAACTTCCTTGTTGCTACCCCCATTGAAATAAGGATCATGGTACAATTTAACTATGCCTCACCCGGAGAGGGCATTCTTAGTTGTAATTTTCTATTATTATGAATAGTATAAATTTCTAATTTTTTATTCACCCACCTCTCTCTTTATATTTATATTTATATCTCCTCTTTTTTTTTTTTTTTAATCTGTCATCTTTATAGGTTGTCAATGTCATTCATACTTTCCTATGATGTGGAATATTGACCTTTCCTAGAACCTAATAATGAGGTTTTAAATTTGGGTAATCTTTATAAACATTGTGTTATGTTTAACTTACCATCTAAATTTTAATAGAGTGCAAATTTTAATAAAGCTTAAAGAAAATTTTGGCATCTTCACAAGTAATACTTTGATTAATCATTAAACTAGAATGTGATGGATTGCACAATTTTAATAGAGCACGAAATTATAATAGAGCTTAAGGAATTTTTGGGTCATCTTCACAAGCAAAACTTTGATTAACCATTAAACCAAAATTTAATGGGCTATATAATTTTGGCAAGCCTTAAGAATAACCCTCTAATGAGCTTGGTTTATAATATATACCTACAAGTAAACATTGATAGGGTTCATAAGTTCAACAATTAGCTCAAAGTGCCCCATGACTACCATATCAAGTTCTTATGGGTTAGGTCCTTACTGTACATGTATAGCCCCTCATGGGAATAGGTCTTTACTCAACGAAACTCATAGTTATAATGAAAAAGGGAAGAACCAATGACCCAAACTAAATAATTGGCGAGAGCACCACAAAAAACGTGCAATAATGAAAAGGCTGTGATGTAAAAAAATTGGTGGTACAATTTCAAGTGCAACCTAATGGAGAAACAATTAAATGCAAAAATTCATATTAAATAAAATTCATGAAAATAGAACCTTAGATGAAAACAAAAAATTATAAAATTGAAACTTATCCATTATATCCATGATAAAAGAGTAGATATAAATTTATATTAAAATCATAAATTAAATCTATACTTTCAAATACCATAAAACTATCTTAAAAAAATTTAATGCCAAAAAAAATACCATAAAACTATCTTAAAAAAAATTTAATGCCAAAAAATAGACAACCTAAAATTAGTTAAAAATAAATAAATAAAAAAACATCCTTAACAATACAAATATAAATTCCAACTTAAAAATGTGAAAAAAAACATCCTTAACCATACAAATATAGATTCCAGCTCAAAAGTGTGCCAATATAGTAATAACTCTGGATTTGATTAAATATATAATCAAAAAACTATCTTAAAAAAAATTTAATGCCAAAAAAATAGACAACGCAAAATTAGTTAAAAATAAATAAATAAAAAAAAACATCCTTAACAATACAAATATAAATTCCAAACTTAAAAATGTGAAAAAAAAACATCCTTAACCATACAAATATAGATTCCAGCTCAAAAGTGTGCCAATATAGTAATAACTCTGGATTTGATTAAATATATAATCAAAATAAAATAATCGTTTCGTATCTCAGAAACAATTTAACATTCACATTCCAAAGCCAAGTTCAAAATTAGCATAAACTTTTACCATCAACAATACCTTTTCATAAACCTCCTTTCGTTAACAAAGTATCCCTACCTCCATGGAATAAAAGCTTATCCAAAGGTGTGAAACTGCTCTAGTGGCATGTATATCTGACGGATTATTACACTATATATTTCCAATCTTCAACAATTCGCTAGATTCTTTGGCTTTGACTTGAATATTATGTTCGAGGCGTACCCTGTAATATATATATACCCAATTTTTAACAATGCTTAGCTTCTTTGGCTTTGACTTACTTGAGAAGAATTGTAGTTCGGAAGAGCAGGTGGTGATCGTCTCACAAGGAAGTTCCACAATTCTTCGAAACGACAGTTACAGCCTTCTCTTCTAAACCATTTAAATATAAATATGGCTTACATAAACCCCCTATTTAATTTCATGCCAACAGTCTGGCCTCGGGGCACAGATGTCATTTCTCGCTACAATGGATTTCCGGAGATTTGAGTCTTACAGCATCCTATCAGGTCGGCTCTGGAGCGGATTCATCTTTTCGCAGGTAGGGAATTTATAGTAACCTAATTCCATTCATTTCGAGGGTTTTGCCGGGAATGCCAATGAGATATGGGTGAAAATGTGGCTTCTGGACTGTTTATGCCCGGAAGTAATGGTTATAATATATCCACGGGTTTGAGTTTCATGGTTTGTCAATTTGAAGGAAATTTATGTGTTTTTCTGCAAATTGGTTTATAGAACGCAATGTGGTTATAGTATGTCGGGGATAGTCATTATTGTGCTTTTTTCATGGTGAATTCTGCTGAAAAATATGGAATTTGAACAATGAAAGATTGCGTGTATTCACGTAAATTTGGTGTTTTGGGCAATGAAAGTTTAGTTATATCAAGCTGTCATGGATGTTATTTTAAGCTAAATTTTACATTGTTTTTTGTTTAAATCTAAATAAGGGAGATGTAGATTCTGTCCAAGATATTTCAACCTAGTGGCTATCTTATGCTATGTTTGCTTTTAAGGTCATCTGAAACATACCTGATTTATAGGACTTCTTCTTTTAGAATCAAAATCCAAAATGGATTTAATCAGAGATTTCACCAAGAATGTTGGGTTTTTAAGATCGTTTTAGTGTAGCTGAACAATTCAGTTATAAAATGTGCTTGTTCAGTTTTGATTTTCTCGGATAGAATATGTTTGAGAGGCTTACAAACACTGATGTATCGAAGATGAGTTTCAAGGGCAATTTCTCAGTTGCTGTCATGCCAAGATGAAATGATGAGGTGTTTCAGAAGCTAGTGTAGGATTGAGGTGAGCTTTAAGGGCAATTACTTGCAGACTGTTTGTTAAGTTCAAGTTCTGCTGTGCCGCGAGAAGCTGCTTGTGGATGTGTTTTCATTGTCACCTGTCCACGAAGTGATTTTGGTCTGTGCTTGAACTCGGCTTGCTCGTAATTAGGGACCCATTTTTGACATCTGAAGAGTGCCGGGTGATCCGCACCCATTGATCATGAAAACGCAGAAAGCTTTTGCCTCGAGAATTTGGGACTGAGCTTGAATTTTACGTTTTTTCCCATCCTTACGCAAATTCATCCGGGGTGACCGTGACAGGCTTATTCCTGAATAAAAAATGGATGCGGATAAAGAGGAACATGGGGATGTGCACCCGTTCATTAGAAATCCCTTTGCATCAACTTTACCGATCATTTCACAGAATGCAAAACAAAGGTCACGTATCTGATATTTTTCTAATTTTGTCTGAGAATCCATGGACAACAAGGGTAATGGCATGGTTCAAAAGGGGTTCTTATATGCTCCTATTAGAACTTGGGCCAATTCTCATTATTTTCTATTATTTCCCCCACTTTATCTATCTCCGTCATGATTTCTCCCCCACAGCCCCCCATTTTCCTATGCAAATGCGTAGTTATCTTAAGTCTTGTTTCATGAAATTTGCCCTCCCCTCTCTCAACCTTGGTGCATTTTCCAGTGCGTTCATACCCAATCTAAGGCTGACACAGGGCACTGATTGGTGGCATGCTGACATGTGGCATTGATCCAAGCCACTGACATAGTGATACATACCCAATCTAAGGCTGACACAGGGCACTGATTGGTGGCGTGCTGACATGTGGCACTGATCCAAGCCACTGACATAGTGATACATAGTAGGTAGATGATTGGACAGTGATTTGGCACGATGATTGGGCAATGAATAGGTGACCGTAATGACTAGGTTACCAAAAGGGTCCTTAGCTCTCTCTACGTCTGCATTCAAACATAAAAGAGGAGTGCGTTGCTTCATAAACAACTCATGTTGCCATTCCACAATGCATGTGGGATAAATAAGGCAAATTCCTAAATCAAAGGCGAAATTTGCAGAAAGGTGAACCAATGGTGTTGTAGTATCCTTCTTCTATAGATCATAGCTTGAGCTTGTGATGTCAGAAATGGGAAAATGAGACGTTTTTGGAAAGCTATGGAGATGGTGCTTTGCTTCATAAACGACTCATGTTGCCATTCCACAATGCATGTGGGATAAATAAGGCAAATTCCTAAATCAAAGGCGAAATTTGCATGAAGGTGAACCAATGGTGGTTGAGTATCCTTCTTCTATAGATCATAGCTTGAGCTTGTGATGTCAGAAATGGGAAAATGAGACGTTTTTGGAAAGCTATGGAGATGACAAACAACTTGAGTGGGGTTTGAAGAGTTGAATCTTGCAATATTTTTCTCGCAAAGTCAGAGAATAGGAATTTTGTGTGGCTGCCCTTTGTAATCTTAATCAGGAACCTTTACTTCTTGAGCCCATAAGTTGAGCTACGGACACAAATTGCACAAACAAAAAGCTCATTGGAAAGGTAAATGTCAATGTTTGTAGCATCGAACAGGAACTTCTGCACAGGTCCAGTGTCTGACATGTGGAAGTCATTCAAAAAGGACTTTTCTTACCTTTGCAATTCACATTATTAAACTCAATTATTAAAGTGAAGAGTCTTTTTAATTATTGAGTTAGGAAAGTCTAATAAAATGTAATTCAATTACATTAGTAATTTAGACAAATCTCAACCATTGATCCCAAGTGAGATGAGATTTAATCTCAGCGGTCAATCACTTTGGAGATTAGGGTTAGGAGATTTAACTCAATGTTATAAAAGAAACAGAAAGTGAAAGGAGAAGATACAGACAGAGTGATAAAGGATTTTCACTCACACAGAGTGTAGGATATTTTGCCCAGTATGAAACCCAGAGAGCAAGAGAAACAATGCAGCAGCAGGTGGAAGAATTAACCAGCAGCCAAGTGAGTGAAGGCCGTGTGATACAGCAGGGAGATAAGCTGCACAGCTTCGGCCCAGGAAGAGGGCCAGACAGGAGCTGTATGCAGCCGTACAGCTACAGGGGCATGAGGGTTTATCTTCAGCAAATTTGTGCAGGCTGTACAAGGCCCTACAGCGCACAGTAAAAGCCAGGTTTTTGCTGTAGTCATTTTCTCAGTGGGTGAGTTTTCCCAGTTTGGGAAGCACTTGTAAGCTTGGAGTAATTTAATGAAAAGCTGACATTTGAAGGGAAATAAATTCCATCACTATGTGTATTTTTGAAATTTGTTTTCTGTGCTTCCACTGTTTTTTTAATAATATATCTCCAGTTAAATTTACAGCAAGTGTATTTTATTCTATGAGCTGAAGAACAATCTAAATTGTGTTTTTAGTAAGCAAATCATAAGGAAGCAGTTTACCTAGATTGCTGGAATAAGAGATTTTAACAGTAAAGATATGAGAAACAACCTGGGAATGGTTTTCAGAACTGAGGTGTCAATGTTCGTGCCCAAAAAGTTTAAAAACAATATTGATTATTTCCAGCATGTGGCATTAAATTATCTTGGAATTTTTTTATTAAATGAAATTCATGAAGGTCCAGAGTTAACCCCAACTAAAAGCATGAATTACTAAGTGCACATCTGTCAAGGATTGCTTTAATCAAGCATTTGTTGGATGGAAAAATCATCATTGCATTGAAGAAAAGGCATGTGAGGAGTTGGAAGGGGCAAAAGCTTTAATTTTCAAAGCAACTACCAGGAAAGAAAAGAAAGGTTTATTTAACCAAGGATGAAGGACGAAGAAGGGTTCTGATCAAAGAGATTTGCCTGCATAGTTTTTAAGTAAAGCCTCATTTATTTTCATCCATTTATCATTTCTCATTTTGTTTGCATTGGTATTGTTACTAGTGCAACAGAGCCTTCACAAAAAGTTTAAAAACAATATTGATTATTTCCAGCATGTGGCATTAAATTATCTTGGAATTTTTTTATTAAATGAAATTCATGAAGGTCCAGAGTTAGCCCCAACTAAAAGCATGAATTACTAAGTGCACATCTGTCAAAGATTGCTTTAATCAAGCATTTGTTGGATGGAAAAATCATCATTGCATTGAAGAAAAGGCATGTGAGTAGTTGGAAGGGGCAAAAGCTTTAATTTTCAAAGCAACTACCAGGAAAGAAAAGAAAGGTTTATTTAACCAAGGATGAAGGACAAAGAAGGGTTCTGATCAAAGAGATTTGCCTGCATAGTTTTTAAGTAAAGCCTCATTTATTTTCATCCATTTATCATTTCTCATTTTGTTTGCATTGGTATTGTTACTAGTGCAACAGAGCCTTCACTAATTATTTCTCTACTTTCTTCTTTGAGGAACTCTTACTCATTACGAGGTCTAGGAGGCCCATCCTTGCTTATAAGTGCACATGTTTTTACTTCTTGTTTATTTATGTCATTGTGCTGAGAGGTGCTCTCCAGCCTAGTATGTAAGAGATGTTGTCCTGTACTGGTATGTTATGTAAACATTTTGACTCGGTAAAAAAAAAATAAAAAAAATAAAAAAAAGTTATAACCCTATGCTAAAATAAAAATTCTACATTATTATTTTTTATCAATTTTTGTTGGGTAGTTAAGGTAAATTTGAAATAAAATAAAAATTCTGTGTTATTATGTTTTTTAATTATTTTTTGTTGGGTAGTTAAGGTAAACTTGACTTGGTCAAATTATCAGAGGTTTTTGAGCTCCAAGTTTATGAGAACCCATGGTATTGCCCATGGTATTCATGTTGAATATAGCCTATTTAAAGGGGGGAATTAAACCAGCCTAGATCCATCTTAACTTTGGATCTACCAAGCGTCGAGAGGGATCAAATCTCTTGAGATGCAGATATCAGATCTTAAGATGCAGAAAGATTTGATCCCTCTCGGCGCTTGCTAGATCCAGAGTTAAGATGGATCTAGGCTGGTATAGGGTTCCAGAATCCATGGGCCATGGTGTTCCGATGTTTAAACAATTTACATCTAGGATTTATTTTTGAAAAGCTCCTTGGAGAATTGCCCATGCATCATATGATTTTTATGCTTCTATTTTGAGCAGATTTTAAGTGGAACCTTGAGTATATGTTCTTGTTTTGGACCCTTTTGAATAATAAAGCAACATTCTTTTAGAGTTCTCTTCTTGTATCTTGGAGTGGAAGCAAAAACATCTTTGGTTGATCGATTCATTTGTATACAAATCTTTATTTATACTTTTTTAAAAGGTTGGGCTTGTTTGCTTCTTTCTTAGGCAGTATTGTGCATGAATAGTAATCTGGTTAAATTAAGAGCCTTTGTTTTCTTGTTGGTGTTCCTTTGAAAGTTTACTATTTGGTATACTTCCATTTTCATACATCAAGAAGACAAATGTGACAAGAGGTTTTCATTGCAAGGATATTTGAAAGAGGAGCACTACCTCTATAAAAATGAAGGAGGTGTGGGACATTGGATAAACCAACGCTCCCTGTGTGTTTCACGACATGGACTAACCACCTGTCATGGATCCTTATCTTTGGCGATGCGATTGTTGACAAACATCTGCGGGTTTTGGTCTAACAACAATCATGATTCCCAACAAGTGGTATCAGAGCCAGTACCTTCACTCAAAGTCTAATAGCTTGAAGGTTGATCATTAGAACAGAAATGGCGAAGCCAAGGAAGAAAGTCTCCAATCCTCCTAAAGATGTGTCTCCCTCAACCACCGAAATTGAAGTCAATCAATTTGTGAAGGCTCCATTGTTCAATGGAATCTTTGATATATGGGAGGCAAGAATGAGGAATTTCTTAAAGACTCAAGGCATTGAGTTTTGGAAATTAGTGATTGTTGATAGCATGATGGATGGAGAATCCAAGGAACATAATACAAGAGCAACGAAAGAAATCTTGAATGGGCTACCTGATTCTATGAAGGCCAATTTTGAAAAATGTTCGTCAACAAATGGCATATGGGATAAACTTCATCATCTTCACTTAAAAGGAGTGTTGACAATGATCTCTACTCAAGAAAATGATGGAAAACAAGAAGGAAATCCAGGGCCCATCAAGGAAGCTGAAGATAAGAGTGATAACACCAAGGCTAAAGAAGACCTAGAAGATGAAGAGAATGAAGAAGATTTTGAAGATCTCCTCACTAAACTTATGGCTTCCATAAAACGAAAATGAGGAACTTAGGAAGAAAGCACAAGTTGGTGAGGAGGACAAGACAAGGATGGAAGTTGACCTTGTCAATTTTCAAGTAAAAGAAAGAGATGAGGAGCTCGCCAAGATTAAGGAAGAATTTCATCAAAGCAAGAGAAAGCATCATGAAGAAGTCATATCCATGACCAATCAAATGGATAAGGCAAATAAATGGGAAGATACCTTGTCAAGCCACCTTGAACAAAGGCACAAAAGCTTGAACAAACTTGAAGTAGAGATTGGTCAATATAAGGAAGAGGTCTCCTCCCTTAGATCACAACGAGAAGAAGCAAGGAAACAAGCACAGGGAGCTAAGAACGCAATGGAAGCATTGGTATTCATAGAAGGACGAGTTGATAAAATAGAAAAGGAAAGAAACACCATGACATGCCAACTAGAAAAGAAGGATGATGACATCATCAAGTTAAGAGCAGAAATCATCTCACTGAAGGACTAATCATGTGAGGCAACCATGTTAGGTCCCTATACTACTAGTGTAGCCCCTTATTGTTATTAGTGCAACCCTCTTATTGTATTCCCATGTTGTTATTATTGTGCCCCATAGAAGCCCACTATTGTTATTGTTGCGCCCCTACAATATTGTTGTTATGTAGGTTTTGATTATATTGGGACCACTTAGACTCCTATATATAGAAAGAAGGTATTGTCATTTGTATCATCTAAGAATTGTTCATTTGTGTAATGTCAAGGAGGTTGCCCCCTTGAATAGGTTGATTTTGAAGTCGTTGATCTATCTTTTCTATCTTTTTGTGCTCTGGTTCATAACATTTGGTATGAGAGCTTTGGATTCTAGGGTTTCACTGCTCCAAAACAAGTCATTGTGGCATTTTTGCTATAACTTTTTCTCTATGAAGTTTCAGATGCAAAAAAAACCCATTTGAGCCGAAATAGTTCTGAACCTCGGGTCTGAATTTCAGATCTTGTCTCGCTATATTTTCGGAGATATGATCTGAGGAAGTTAGGGTTTTTTTCAAGCTCCAGATTTCCATCACAAACAGGTCATCGTAGGCATTTTTGCTATAATTCTTTTTCTACGAAGGTTCAGACTTTGAAATTAAAACCCATTTGAGCCGAATCTTGATGAAGCTCGGGTCCGACTTTCAGATCTTGTCTCACTATATTTTCAGAGACATGATCCAAGGAAGTTAGGGTTTTTGCAGGCTCCTAAATTACATATCAAACAGGTGACCTTGGGGAAAATCGTCATAACTTTCATATAAGTATCAGATTGAAATTTCGTAAGAAGTTACAAAAAGAGGACAAACTTTAGTTTTTTGTGCATCGTTTTCAGGTGCGAAAGTTGAAACAGTGACACGTGGCACTTTGCACAAGTTCTCTCTACTGAAAAAGTGTACAATCTGGTCATCTTGGGAGATTGGGCATAACGCTTTCTTGGAGAATTCAATTTTGATCATACTGGTGGTGTTGGAAAGAGGACTCAGAGGGCTACTACAGTTCGCAATTTCAGACCTTGGAGATCCGAAATTTCATAGATACATCAGATTCAATATCGAGCTCCTACAAAGTGAAAAAAAAGGTGTGTACTTTTTTTTTTTTTTAAATTTTGTATAAGTTTGGTTTGAAAAATTAGTTTGAAGGAATTCAAAGTGCATAGTGAAGCACAATTATCATTAATTGATGCTCCGAAGAAAGAAAATGGAATCACCTAGTAAGCAACCTGAAAGTGCTAGCATGACTCATGAAGAAGAGAAAGAAATGCAACATGATATATCAAAATTACAAGATCAAGTGCAACAAATTTCACTCTCACAAAAAGTAACAGAAGCTAAGATGGATGGTTTAAAGAAAGACGTGGAAGATAAGATGGATGGTATGAAAACAACATTGAAGATTGAAAGAAAGACATGGAAGGTTGGAAGGAAGGTTTGACAAATTCACTACAAGAAAGGCTTCCTAATGGCGAAAAGGTAGTAGAGCAAACACATAATGAGAACAAAAGAAATGTTAATCATGATTCAGAGAATGACAACATTGAAGATTTGAAGAAAGACGTGGAAGGCTTTAAGGAAGGTTTGATAAAGTTGCTACAAGAAAGGCTTCCTAATGGCGAAAAGGTAGTAGAGAAAACTTATGATGAGAACAAAAGAAATGTTAATCATCATTTCATAGACTCTAATGTTGGAATAAAGACCCACCACGTTCCAAAGATCGATATGAGGAAGTTTGATGTCAAAGATCCCCTAACATGGATACTACAGATGGAGCAATATTTCGATCTCCGTAATGTGCAGAACACACAAAAGGTATGCATTGCAACTTTATATTTGGAACCCAATCAATTTTTATGGTATCGATGGCTTTGCTCTCGTAAACAAATTGTCACTTGAACAATTTTTACGGAAGAAATGATAGCACATTATGAGGATACAAAAAGCAACACTTTTTTTAGCCAATTGATAAATCCCAAACAAAAAGGTTCAATGGTGGAGCACATTGAGGACTTTCAAAAATTGAATATAAGGGTAAAAGATATTACAGAGGAGCATAAGATTGATGTGTTCATAAGGACATTAAATGATAACATCCAACATGAGGTTCGCATTTGGAACCTGATTCATTGGGGAAGGCATTCAGGTTGGCAAGAAAAATTGAAAGCAAAATTATGGCAACAAGGAAGCCTACCAATCACAACTATAAAGATGGAAGTGTTGTTGCCCCTAGCCTTCCACAACCTACAAGGTTGACACCACAACAATTGGAAGCAAAAAGAGCAAAAGGGCATTTGCCCTTTTTGCTTCCAATTACGATAGCAAATACACTAAAGGTCATAAGTGTGCTGAGAAGAAATTATTTTACATAGATTGTGAAGAGGAAGAAGAAAATGAACAAGAAACATCAAAAGAAGAGGATACACACTATGAACAAAGCCTAGAGAAAGAAGAAATGAATCCGACCATATCTTGTAATGCATTGGCCGGAATAACCACTCCTCAAACTATCAAGATAGGACATATCAAGAAGAAAGAGGTACTAGTGTTGATTGATTCAGGCAGTACCCATAATTTTATTCATTTTAAGATAGCGAAGGAATTGAATTGCTTCCTATATCCAGCACTAGAGTGTCAAGTGATGGTTGCAAATGGAAGAACCATAATTGCTTTGGAAAGTGCCATAATATCAAGCTATCCATGGGAGAATATGTGTTGAATAATCCAATGCTTTCCATTCCAATGGGTGGTGCTGATGTTGTACTAGGAGTCCAATGGCTACAATCTTTGGGTACGATAACTTTTAATTTTCAAGAACTTTTCTTGAATTTTTTTTATTTTTTATTTCATTTTTTATTTTATTTTTATTTATTCTTTAATTTTATTTAATTAATTAATTAATTAATTATTATTGTTATTTTTTTTTGTTTTACAGAAGGAAAGGAAGTTGAATTAAGGGGTATCACAGGGAAACCGGGAATGATAATCAACTCTAACAACATGACAAAGCTTCTAAAGAAAGAACAACGTGGTGTAATTGCACAATTATGTTCGCTAGAGACTCTCAAAGGCCTCCCACCTATTCGTGATCATGATCATGCTATTTATTTGATTCCAGGAAGTGTTCCTCCAAATATCAAGCCTGCTACAAGCGCCTTACTACCACTACCAATGCTGTTTTGGCCATAGACCGTTCTGCCACTATTCATACGCATTCTTGTCGAAGTGTCTATTTGCAATCATAGTATTAAAAACCAGAACCAATGACCAGACTAGTCCACCTATCAAACCGGAACCGATCAGATCTCAATGAACTGGTCTTTAAAAATACATGAAATAATTAGTTTTTAATGAAAAAAACTATTTTTAAGATTTAAAACCATGATTCCAAACCAATAGAGATAAAATATGCAAAGTTTTCTCATCTATATACTAGGTAAAGGTGAATATATCAAATTGGCACTGAGTGCAATACATATCAACAACATAATACATAATCAATGAGGCTCTAAATGGCCTTTAGAGTCCAAAAACAATGTTATAAGCTATGGGGTCACTGGCCTACTACAAGTTTACATATCAGTGATCAACATGATCACTCCTCATCACGATCAAACTCATCACCACCACTAGACAAGGGATAATGAACATGAACTACATAAATAATCTGGCTGAGTGTTTGAGGACTCCTAAAACTCCTCTGCAACCTTAGCAGTAGTGATAGTAGTAGTATCAAAAATAGACATCAAAACTACAAATCACTGATCCACATGATCACTCATGAAACTCGTCATTGATTCAACACTACTAAAAATGGGATCATTAGTAAGAGATACATAAACATCATCTCGCTCAAAGTTTTAAGACTTGGATTGCTCAACCTTATAATATGATAGAAATTGAAAAAGTTTAACATGCCTAACCAATGATTTTGGTTTGAGTGAAGGGTTCATCTCCTCAACCTTATAATGTGGTAGAAAAAGCTTAGCATGCCTAACCAATTATTTTCCTTTGAGTGAAGGGTACATTCTTGTTAAAGACATGGTAGAGGAGTTCAACAATCGATACCACCAACATTAACAAAGTTCAAAAATCAATGCCACCAACATCCAGGTTCTTAAAGGGCTTCATGCTTTTGATCAAACGCCAATCTCACACCCTCATGCATGATATAATCAAATGGAAACATTGCAAACTCCCAAACCATGAAATCCTGAAAACCATTAAGTGTGCTGAATTTTGAGTGTACTGTAAAATTCTAGTTTCTCCATATGAAATCCAATGAGGTCGAAACCACTCCCAAACATCCAGAGTCCATTTCATGGTAATGTTAAAAATTTAAGTAAAAGGATGAAATCCTTTTACTTTAAGAATTTAACATTACCATTGATTGTTAGCTGTTAGGGTTGAGATGTGTGAGGCAAATGAGAGGGGAGGCATGCTTTCCTTAGAGGGGTTGTTTTTTGAGGGAAACAACCCCAAATTTCCCTCAAAACGACATCAAAACTCACAAAACTGCATTCTGTGGGGTCTGTAGCTAGCCTAGCCAGTCGGACCAAAAACCTGGTGGGTTGGTTAGAAAACCGGGTTTTTCAACCGGTTTGATGGCCAGGGCTAATGAACTGGCGGGTTTGACTGATTTTCGATTCAGATTGGTCGGTTTTGAAAACTATGTTTGCAGTATAGTACTGCCAAACAACTGTTGATCAACACCCTTTCCAAGGATATATTGACACCCCTGCCAAGCATCATCTGTACCATCGACTTTTTGTATAACCGTTGTTCATACTAGTTTCACTGCAATTAGTTCACAATCGTTTGTAGATAAATTTGTCAGTCTGATTATACTTGTGCCTTACGAACACACAACAATCAAGGCCCTAACTATACAATGCCATCTGTATAGCCGCCACCCATCCTTCTAAAGTCATGACTCTCGAATAAAAGGTTTATGGTATGAATAAAATTGGTGCAAGTAAGAGTAATTAATAAAAGAGCATGTTTTCATTAAAAGTCAAACAAAAAAATAAAATAAAATAAATTAAAAAGTATACTTTTATAACTTTAAAGTCATATAAAGTTGTAAAAAAAAGTGAAAAAGCATTTGACGCTCCTTTTAAAAGAGAGGATTATTAAAGATTGATTACTATGATTTGAAAGATCAATAAAGCTTTGAAGGCTATTAAAAAAAAGAGGGGGGTCACTTTTAACCTTGAGCTTGTTGGAAAATCCATAGATATGGTAGTTAAATAATTTTCCTCTTAATGACGTTAACTTGTGATGTTTTCATTATTAGTATTAGATCTCTTAATTATCTTTTCTTATCATCAAGATTAATGTCAAGCAACAAATAGAAGAGAATACAAGATAAATGCATGCTGCTAGGGAAAAGCCCCCCTCGAGGGGAAAACCTAGTCACAAATTCTTCCTTTAGGAGATTCAAAAGATGAGACGATCAAGAGCCTTACAATCTTGACTCAAGACATCCTCTATCAAGTACTCCTTGAAATTGTGATAGCACTGAGACCTTAATTGTGGTGAATCCTTCACTCTATGGTAGTACCAAATCCTTTACTGTGTTGAATCACAAAAGGTCTTCACTGTAATGTCGAGCTTGTCTTCTACAATTCAACCAAGATGTATCCATCACTTATCCGAGCTCCTTCTAGCAATGATACTGAAATCATACTCTCTGAGATTGTATCGAACTTACTCACTGTAGTGATATTAAAACATCTTTTTTGAGCTCCTGAAGAGACATCGAAACCTCTTCTTTGTAGTCGGAACTCATGTAATTGCACCGAGAATCTTCTTGTGATATCACCGAAATATTGCCTCTGAAATTACCGAAAATACATCTCTGAAATCCTAATTCGAACTTTTTTGTGGTTAGACTAATGTGAATACCTTAGCTTGGTATATATAGTGGTTCCTCCATATAAATGAGCCGACATGTCCAAATGAATAGATGCGTCACTGATATAAGGCCGACATGAATTAACTTGAAGATAATTTATTTGACGTCGACTTGAAGAGGTTGATTTGAAGACTTTGATGACTTTCTTGAAGAGGATGACTTGATCGAGGAGTCTTTGACCCAACAATAAATGACTTTGACAATAACCTAAAGCCTACAATGGAGGCTTGACCTATACTTGACCAAAGCATGAAACCCATGCTTTAATAAGTCAATTCAATTTAATAATAAAATTCTTTTCACTTTCTTTTGACAAATATATTACATTTTGACTTCAAGTACAATTATGAAGATCGAACCTAGTTACTTTTTCCAACACTCCCTCTTAACTAGGGAGGTATTCATATTCACATATAATCAAAGAGGTACATGGAAGATCTCAAACCACATCATCTATGAAGAAGTTTAGGGAACACAATGCCATAAACTAGATTCCCGACGAGGGCAATCTATCCATTGGTCTCTCAACAATTTAGGCACCGCAATGCCACAGACTAGATTCCTGACTAGGGCAATCTATCCGGGTGGGACTAAGATGGACTCAAGCTTTCAACCTCTTTAGGTACCATCAGGCTTACTTGCTAACCATCAACCCAGGGATCTAGGTGCATATCCACGGTCAGAGCTCTATGACCCATGCCACCCTCCCTACTTTGGGACCTAGACATCAACACAAAGTGCCAACCAGATGTCCTCCCAGGCAATGCTTCACTCACAAAGCCTCTCCTTGATCCAGCAGATCAAGGACAACAAATCTCTCCTGATCAAACTGATCGGTAACCAACATGCTATCAAAACCTTCGAGAGATTTAAACACAACCCCAATCAATAATATACTTTCACATATTCATAAATAAACACAAACCTTCAGGGTTTTCTTGATGTTGCTTCTCAACACGGTAGGCCTATCAACCAAATCTTTCCTTTTCAACTTCACATACAACAACATATCCTTCAAACTTCATTCTCCAATCAAAACTATGCTCTCCCTCTCAAATAGGGAGATTTTCTCTATCGAGGCTCCCTCTTAGGCTTAGGGAGATCTCTTCTATTAGCTTCTTCTTTTCGTCATCGGAGAACCTTTTGTGGCTTCCATCCTTCTTATTAGAGTTATCATTACCATTCACATCATACTTATCAACTCAACTTTTCTTTTGATCATCTTTACCACCTAGAAGATTGTGTACCTGCACAATTTAGATAGCAAGTACAACCAAAACTATAGAAGCATGTTAGCGATATCAAAATCTTATAATAACGGAAGCATTTTGCAAACATAATCAACAAGAGACTATACTTCAATACTTCAACATCTTGCCTACGTTTAGTTACAAACCCTAAATCACATTCATAGCTCATCAGGATATCAAACTCATTATATCTAGGGTTTCAATATTCTTTCAATGACATTACACAATTTAATCATATAGCAAACCCTAGAAACAAATCAGATTAATACATCTAACAACTTTCAAATTTCATATGTTAGACTTTCTACTATGTAAACCCTAGATGTACAAAACATCATCATCCTAGAACATCAAACTTTGACTAAGGCATGTCTCCAAACCCTAGGACTCATGACCATTAACACAAATATCTAGTAATTCATAGGCATATCATAAGCACATCATATGTTAGACAATATTAATATGTTAAACATATAACGACCTAGAATAGGCTAGGGTTTCAACCAAATGAACACATACCTAGTGTTCATTCCTAGGACTCTAAATACATAACAATGGTTTTGCTTACAGACCCAACCAAACCCTAAAGATCTAGGGTTTCAAAATATAGCAAAGCAAACCCTACTATATCAATATTTCAAAGTTTCGGGATTTCAAGCAACATCTTTCAACCCTAACAAGTTAGGGTTTTCATGATCTTACTAAAACCTCAAACATGACATCATCAACAAAAACTTCAAATAACATTTCTTAATAACCCTAAGAAGTTTTAGGGTTTCAGACATTATTATTAGCATACCCTTAGGTTAAGGTTTTTCCAGAGAACCTGTCTAGGGTTCTATAATAATCAATTAAGAATATGAGGAGGGTAGATTTATCAAGTGATGAATCACCCAAAACAAGAATCATTGTGATTCAAGATAGCGAGACATAACGATGTTAGTAATATGATGCAATTTGCAAAAAAAGATGAAGATAATTTTATAAGATATATAGAAATACCTAGAGATGTTTCTTTACAAACCTTGTAGGTATTTCTTGATGTGTAAGCCATGATCTTCTATACCTGTAATGCATACTTTCAAGCAAAACATGTGATACCAAGAACATGACTTCATTTCTCAAGTTAGATCTCCTACGTAACCATGGAGGATGGAATCCTATGAAAAGTTATTCCTTCTTTCAATCAAGGACTTTTGCTTGGAATCCTAGATTACTTGTAGATCCTAGAGGGAAAGGATTAAGGTTCTAATATGTTATCTAGAGAGTACACTCTTTAGCCTAGACTAGATATCAACAAGGATTATATGAACCATTTAACATTAGATATATTGAAAATCTAAGAACTCATGAGCATACGTACCTTGTGTTTACATACCTCTTACTTGAATTCCTTGAGCTGGTACCTCGGAC
Organism: Pinus tabuliformis; assembly: GCA_031772625.1. NCBI lineage: Eukaryota > Viridiplantae > Streptophyta > Pinopsida > Pinales > Pinaceae > Pinus > Pinus tabuliformis. The sequence continues at coordinate 2,038,950,457 of CM062818.1, forward strand.
TTGAGTTCCTATAGAACAAACTTCGGATAGTCTCCAAATGAATGTTTTTAGTGCTCAAAATTTTTAGACTAGACTTGGATAAGCTTAGCAATTTGGACTTCAATCTGTTCTTTGTAGTATGTCAACCTTTTTCATACTTCGATTCTGAGATCCTAATGATACATTGAGGCAACTTCCTTACTTCGGTCATACTTTAGTTGGACTAGGTGCTTTATTTCTATGATGGCAGCGTAGACATGACTGGGTCCCTTATTACTGTGATGGCAATATAGAAAAGGTTTTATGACTACTTGAATATCTCGGTTTGAGTTATATAATAGTCTTTCGAACTCCCTCTCGAGATGAGATATCAAACTTGATTTCTGAGATATATAGAACTCTTTTCTATTCTGTAATTACACCAAACATTTTTCTGAAGTTGTACTGAACTTATATTACTGAAATTGCACCGAAAAGAGGTTATCGAGATGAAATAACTGAGGTCATGTGAGAGCACCGAATTGAGGTGATCTGAGCTTCATTTTTATACATATTAGTATTTTGACCATATATCATAGAGGTTGAGATTCCCTTTATGACTGTGACGGTACTTTATTACTGAATTCCTTCATTGTGACACTACTTTACTGTGATATATCACCGAGAGTCTTTAGTGTAGTGCGAGTTTTGAGGTTACTGAAATCATCTCTGTAATATATATATATATATATATATATATATATATATATATATATATATATATATAGTGAAGTAATACTTTATCAAACTGTGCCTTCACCGAAATATCAATACAGTCCCTTCACAAAATGTCAAACTATGCCTTTACCAAGATGTAGAGACTGTGCCATCAATGAAATGCAGAGACTTGAGGGATCTTGACAGAACTGAGAATGCTTCAAGGATGTATATGTGTTCTTCAAACTGCCTTTGACTTTGACCATAGTTTCGATACCATGTTGGAAAATCCATAGAGATGGCAGTTAAATGATTTTCCTTTTAATGACATTAACTTGTGATGTTCTCATTATTAGTATTAGATCTCTTAATTATCTTTTCTTATCATCAAGATTAATGTCAAGGAACAAATAGAAGAGAACACAAGATATAAGCACGCTGCCAGGGAAAAATCCCTCTCGAGAGGAAAACCCAGTCACAAATTCTTCCTTTAGTAGATTCAAAAGATGAGACGACCAAGACCCTTACACTCTAGACTCAAGACATCCTCCATCAAGTCATCCTTGAAACTGTGATAGCATCGAGACCTTGACTGTGGTGAGTCCTTCACTTTGTGGTAGCACCGAATCCTTTACTGTGATGAATCACAAAAGGTCTTCACTGTAATGACGAGCTTGTCTTCTACAATTCAACTGAAATGTATCCATCACTTATCCGATCTCCTTCCAACAATGATACCGAAATCACTCTCTGAGATTGTATCGAACTTATTGTAGTGATATTAAAACATCCTTTCTGAGCTCTTGTAGAGACACCGAGACCTCCTCTCTGTAGTTCGAACTCATGTAATTGCACCGAGAATCTTCTTATGATATCAACGAAATATAGCCTCTGAAATTACCGAAAATACATCTCTGAAATCCTACTTTGAACTGTTCTGTGGAGAGACTAATGCGAATACCTTAGCTTGGTATATATAGTGGTTCCTCCATATAAATGAGCCGACATGTCCAAATGAATAGATGCGTCACTGTTATAAGGCTGACATGAATTAACTTGAAGGTAATTTATTTGAGGCCGACATGAAGAGGCTGATTTGAAGACTTCGATGACTTGCTTGAAGAGGATGACTTGATGGAGGAGTCCTTGACACAACAATAAATGAAATTGACAATAACCTAAAGCCTACAATGGAGGCTTGACCTATAATTGACCCAAGCATGAAACACATGCTTTAATGAGTCAATTCATTTTAATAATAAAATTCTTTTCACTTTCTTTCAACAAATATATTACATTTTGACTTCAAGTAGAATTATGAAGACCGAACCTAGTTACGTTTTCTAACAAAGCTCATCTCGAAAAAGAAAAAATGGAGACCAGTATGACTTGATTTTTTTTGCCAACCTGCACTGAAAAATCAATTTTCCCAGCAATTTTGAACTTCCTGGTTTAGGCTTTGCGCAACCCCCAAAAAAATCGTTGTGCTGCTCCCTCTGAACAACAGATACTTCTCTCCGGTTTTGAGCTTTGTCGTCTGATCAATCATGCTCTGATACCATTTGAAAATTTCAACTATTGCAACGACTGGAAATTATTCTCCTAACTGAAAATTTAATTATGTAGTTTATTTGCTACGACAAACAATGAATAAAGTCACAACTACAATTTTCACCATAAAAATTCCGCGGAAAATAAAATACTAGAAACTGAGAAATTTTAGCACACACAAATTTTAACACTGTTATTTTGGACAATTGTCCCAGGAAAAAACCCAACTTGAGAAAACCGGTGCAGCAGATGATGGTTTTATCATTATTCTTCAACAACAAATCTGAGTATAATAAACTGGATGCTCTAATGGTAATCCAATTTGAGAGAAATACTGACAAAATTATTGTGAGGATTTTTCATTACCCCACAGCTGAATTCTGTCCCCGAAAAATTAAGAAATCAACAACTCTTTCTGTCTCTAGCTCTGGAACTGATTCACTGGCTCATCTGACCAAAATCCCGGTCTCCCAACTGCTCAATCACTAGCTCCTCCATCTAGATCGAACTATGCTTTTGCTATGCTCACGTAGTCCTTGCGCAAATCCTCTGGGAATTTCACACTCCCTCTCACTGCGTCTTCCGGAACTGAAATGCTTCCTCCAAAAATGCGGTTGACCTCCTCTGCCACCTGCTACTCACCCTCTAGCCTAATCTTCTCTGTTGGAATTCTGCTACTAAGAAAATCGAACTGCTTGGGCAACTGAGTGTTTTCATTGGTGTATTCATCTACCCATCCACCTCCCTCTTATAATCTCCAGTTGGGACTCCAACGGCCAAGATTAAAACAAAATCAATGACTGAGATCATTTTTGGATCGATCCGTGTGAGTTTCTAGATGATTCACACCCTGTCTCAATTAATTCTGATTAATTAACCCATTTTCCTAAGTTTAGACTTAGGAAATAATTAAAAGTAAGCTAATAATCTAATTGAGACACTTCTAGGTGGAATTTCCAAAAACTTTTTCTGGGTTATGAAGAACTCTTGTGTTTTAGCGTCTCCACAAAGTTTCGAGACTAGAACACCTCCGATGCTACAAAAACTAACATGAACTTTGTTCATAACATAAAGAGGAGCCAGAGCTGTCACTGGTTATTTGACTTGTATGTGGGGGTCCATTTGCCTATGCTTGTTGATGCATATTGGTTGCCTTTGATTTCCAACACTGCCCGTAATTTGTTCCCATGGCAGAAAGAGATATTTCTTTAAAAACCCCATAAAGTTCAAAGAATATTTGGCCTCTTTTTCTTTGACATCTAATATTGAAGATTAAAAACCTTTGATTTGACTTACATGTTGCCTGATGCCTTTTTCTATAACCCTTGATGCACCAAACTTTGCCACCTTCATTCTTGTGTTGCTTTGCCTTGTTCATTTCATATTTCATTGTTGTGTTACAATTTTGTGATGAATTCAAATTAGGAAACCTACATCTAGGTCCTCATTATTGCATGTACAAAATTGGGATCACGTTGATGCCATGTTAGGAATATAAGGAGAGTAGGACCTGCTATTTATTGAGTTCTGCCCACTGGGTTCAGTTGAATAGCCATACTTCCATCATGAGCCCTAATTTTGCTCCAGAGCTCCTCCCAGGATTGTAGTATTGTACAACCAGAGTCCCAGACTCCTTCAGCCTTGGGAACTCTCTAGATGATATCATCTGTCTTGCATTGGTTCTTTCACAATGGTAGATGGAGACAGAGATGCCTCTTCTCCCTCTTCCGTGTCTATTTTATTTTTGACTTTGATATTAAGTTAGGGCCTTGTGCTCCCTAGCTTTTTTTTTCTTAGTTTTTCTGACTAGTTTCTGCTTGTTTCTCTTTTATTATAATCTGTATCTTTCCTTTTCTGATAACAGATTTTAGCATCTAGGAGTGTTCTAGACTCTCATAGTCTATTGATCACTAATTGTAAACTCTACTCCTATTGACCATTTTCCTTAGTAATTTTTAGAAATTAATAAAATTATGTTATCCTATATCTTATCTCAATGCCTTTTCAAGCTGCAATAACCCTTCCATTCTTTGAAGGTAACATAGTCACCTGATTACCATGTTGTTGGAAATCTTCCCATGCACTTGAATAGCCCCAGGTTGTATGCCTCCTTTTTGTTCTTGTTTTATCCTGGTTAGGTTTGATTTGTTTGTCCTATTAGAATGGTTAAAAATTGCCTTCATTCAACCACTTACGTGTGTTCTGCCTTGAGATATTGTAAGTTCTCAATTTTATGTTTAAAAATTTATTTATGAACTTAAATATCATGGATTGGAAATGGAGGTCAAAGGGAGCCATTTTCCTACTATTTGATGCTGTAACTTTGCCCCTGCTTTGAAAAATGCATTGAACTAATGATTCTAGTTTATTTTGGAAATGTTCATGAACTTTTTTATCTTATCATGCATGATTGTCCTGACAGAATCTCATACAAATGTCATGAACTTTCTTACCTTATCATCCATGATTATCCTAGCAGAATCTCATACAAATGTCATAAATAATAGTTGCAGGTTTTTCAGTTACTTCTATCAATAATTTATAGGGCCCTTTAATGAGTTATTCTTGGGTTTCTCCATTCTTGATCTTTCTCACCTTATCATCTATAATGGTCCTAACCGAATTATGTATTTCTTGTTCCACTTTTTGAACTTCCATAGATTCAAAAGCTCATAAAGGGATAATTAGTGCTCTTACATATGAATCTGAATGGAGAAGGATGATGAAATGAAAGAGGGTGTATGTATCATAGTTTACTCAATTTAGATACCTGATTGTTCAATGTTCTCTTTGGAGTACTGCTGTTTGAGCTTGTTCAAGTGGAGCTGTCGTACTACCACCCTTTAATCAACCTTGTCTGTTGTCAAGAGGAGGAATGCCGCCTTAGTTTAGTGAAGCTTCTCCTCTTTTTTTCATTGCTGTCATTAATGATCTTAAACACGATATTGGTTTCTTGTGCATCAATTAATTCCTTTTTATGCATATTAAATTTGGCATCAATAATGTATACTATCACTATATCTGTTTTCAACTAGTTCTACTTTTTCACTTTATTGGTAATAATAATAAATTGAAGAGGTTTCACTTTTATCTTGGGAAAAGCATCCAGTTTTAAGTCATTTTGGAAAAGAGACACGCAATATTTTGAAGAAACTCATGTTGCTTTATTCGTGTGTTGTGCTTTTGCGAGCAGACATGGGAGAGAGTACTGCAAACATTGCATCATTGAAGTCTCGTATTGAGCAGCTTGAGCATGGTATGCTTTACTTTGCTTTTAATGAATGTCTGTTGGTAAAGTATAAAGCTTATATTGCAAAAACTAGCAGTACAGCAAAAATTCCTATAAGGTACTCCAACTTGGCTTTGTTTTTTATAAGGAACTGCCACTAAAACTTGCATGAAAATACTTAAAACCTTTACGATAAAAGTTAACTTCTCAAGCCTAGGTGGTGTCTATTCCATCTGTGGGCTGGTATAGATTAGTGAGATAACTCTTGACCAGGGTTGAACATATAGAATAAAAAGGATAACTAGTATCTCTTTGAGTCAACCTAATCAATCCATTCAACTATATCTTTTCATTGTTCATGCCTGCATTGTTTTAGTTCATTATAGACATCATTCATTAAAATGAAGGGAAAACGAAATGAAGAAGATTAGATTTATGAATGGTGCATGGATGTTTGTATGCACATGTGCACATATGTGTGTACATATGCATATGTGTCTTTTCAAGTATTCTAATCCTTTCTTTCTAATTTTTTATATCATAGCGCTTTGTTGGGAGTAGTATCATTTCTTTCACCGCTACATAATTGTTATAGTAAATGCCTCATAATTATCATTTTATTAGCGAGACTTTGTTATACGTCTGGGGTCTAAATATGACCATTACCTCTAACACCCTCCCATAATGGTCATTTTACATCCTTCTTCAAAATACCAAAAGATAAGACTTTGGACAGGCAAGATGTTTGCAGTACACAAGATAAGATCCTTAAAATAGTGACTAGAAGTGAACTGTATCTAACAGGTTTGATGAAGTACAGTTTGTCACCATCCTTTTCTCTGACCATTGACTCACTAGTAGGATGAGTGCCGATGTTGGATGAATAGTCAATCTTTCTACCATTGACATAGAATTTGGCTTGTACAGTTAACTGTCTTCTTGCACATCTTGGCAGTCCAGCATATCAAAATTTTGTGTTTGCTTCTCTATGGAAGCACTATTTCATTTTACCACTTCATCTTCACCCTACTTGAGGGTCTTTTTCTTATGAATAAAAATCTACAACGGAGAATGCATAATGCACTAGCTGTTTGCCTTCTCTTCTTTGCTGATTTAAGCTTGATTCAACAACAACAGCATCTAGGCTTCATTTCATGAGCTTTGTCTTACCTCACACCACTCTAGACTAGTGTTATCGAAACCATATTGGAACTGGTGGAACCGGCCGGTTCTACTGGTTTGGGGGTCTAACTGGTTCAGTTCGAGCTTTGGAACTGGAAATGGGCAGTATTGAACCATCCTTTTTTCATTGAACCAATGGGTTTTGTACTGAATCAGTTGATTTCGTACAATTTGACCAAAGATGTTCCACATGACTTTTTTTTTTTTTAATGAAAACAAGATTTTTTGAGTGGGGAAGCCTAATATTCAAGCCTATTGCCGTACTATTTTGTGACGGAACCGACCGGTTTTGTACGTTTTTTTTAATAAAGAAAACAAGAATTTATGAGTGGGGAAGCCTAACATTCAAACCTATGGCCCCACTATTTCTATGCAATTCATGGTATTGTTAAATTATTAAAATAAAAGTGACATTCTCCTTTATCTTTCATTACCATGAAATGACTCGGGATGTTTGAGAGTGGTTTCGACCTCATTGGATTTCATATGGAGAAAGTATAATTTTAGATCTTACTCAAAACCCAGCAGACTTATATTTTTTCAAGATTTCAGGACTGGGGGTATTGCAACGTTTCCATTGGATTTATCATGTACAAAGGTATGTAACTAGTATTTAATCAAGAGCACCAAGCCCTTTATGTACCTTGATGTTAGTGACATTCGTTGTTGAACTCCTCTATCACACCCTACTAAAAATGTACCCCACTCAAACAAAATCTTGACTCGATATGCTACGTTTTTTCTATCTTATTTACTTCTTAGAGGGTGATATTGATGACAAAAATCCCAATATAGGCAATGATTTCGATTATAGGTAGGTATTTGTTGTAGCATGATTTTTGAATGCTCGGTCTAGAGCATGTTTGTTGATGTATTTTTGGTTCAAAGATGGATTGCGCTCGATGTTATTTGGGTTATGTGCACCATAGTATTCAAATCTGGCCGGTTCGAACTGTTAACCGGTCAAACCGGTCGGTTCATTAGCCCGGGACACCGAACCGGTGGAAAAACCGGGTTGTCTAGTTTGCCCCACTGGTTTTTAGGTCTAACCGACCATAAAGTGCCTGCTTTATTGCCAGGCCGTCCGTAGACCAACCGAATGCTTCTTTCTCGGTTTTTGAGGTGGTTTTCAGGGAAACTAGGCGTTGTTTCCCTCCAAAAACAACCCCTCCAAGCCAATAGCAGGATGTCCCCCCCTCTCATTTGCCTCACACAGCTCATTTGGAGATTTTGTGAGTTTCATTGGGAGCTTGGAGAGAGTTGAGTTTTTGTTGGATTAGTCATCTTGGAGGCTTGGAGTTGGACTTGGAGCTAGTTTGGAGTTGTTAGTGGAGTTTGCATCTTCAAGAAGAGGCAAACAGAGCTAGTTTGCATTTCCAAGTAAGGATTTTCACTTGAAAAAATCCATATGTTGTCCATGTAACTAAATTTTTTGTGTGTTCTATTACTATCAAATTACAAGTTCAACTGTTAATTTTCAAGTCTTAAACTTTGTAGGCTAAATATGCCCCATTTTTTTCCAATTTTATCTAAAGTTTTCCATTTTACTTAGCTGCAATTTTTTTCTTTTAATTTGCAGATTTCTTTCATTTGCAAATTTCCGATATTTCTAGCCACCATGCCTCCAAAAGCCAGGACACTGCATGGACTTATTGTGATATGATTGATGGAAAATTGATCTGCAAATTTTGGAATAAATCTATTGGAGGGGGGGTGCGTATTCTTAGGTTGAAACAACACTTGCTTGGGATAAGAGGCAAAGTAAAGCCATGTCAAGCACCAAAGGATGTGATAGGAGATATTAGGGCAAAATACTTTGCCAAGTTTGAGAAGTTTGAGGAGAATAAGGCCTAGGGATGAGGCTATCCAAGAAGAAATTTCAAGAAGGAAATTTTACAAGCCAAGAGAGATAGTGGGTATGATGATTTTGAGATTCAAGACTCCTCTTCTATCCCTTCCACCAATGACCCCTTTCACTATGTTCCTCCTGCTCTTGGGTCTTATAATCAAGGCCAACAATCTAAAGGAAAAAAGAGGATGAACATCCAGAGTTATTTCTCAACTTCTACCACCACTACCTTTGCTAATCCCACTTCCTCCCAACCAAGTCTAACTCAACGTCAACCCACTTTGGATGACCATTGGAAAAAGCAATGCAAAGAATCTGCTTTTCAATACATTGCTAGATGGTGGTATGATGCAGATATCCCATTTAATGTTGCCTACTCACCTTATTACCAAGCTACGTGGGACTCTGTTATAGCTCTGCAGGAAAGGGCTTCAAAGGCCCTAGTGTATACATGACTTGAGGGGAACTCTTATGCAAAGAAATATTTGTTGCATCTATGAGTATTTGACTGAGTACAGAGAGTCATTTGACAAAACAGGTTGTTCCATCATGTCAGATGGATGGATCGATGGAAAGAACCACACTATCATTAATTTCCTTGTTTCTTGCCCACAAGGAACCATGTTTTTGAGATCAGTTGATGCATCTCATACGCTGAAGGATGCAAACCTTCTATTTGAGCTTTTGGAAGAGCTTATTCAGGTAGTGGGGGAGGAGAATGTTGTGCAGGTCATCATAGATAATGCCTCAAACTATATTCTTGCTGGAAAGATGCTAAAGTATAAATATTAGACCATATTTTGGACTCCATGCGCTGCACATTGCGTAGACATCATGCTTGAGGACATAGGCAAAGGTTATTGGGTAAAAAACACTGTAGAGCATGCCAAGTGCATCACAAAATACATCTACAACCACTCATGGGTATTGAGCCTAATGGGGGAAAACATTGGTGTCAAAGAGCTTGTTAGGCCTGCAATTACGAGATTTGCGACTCACTTCCTTACGTTGCAATGTCTTAATTCTCAATAAAAGAACTTGCAGAAAATGTTTGCTTTTGATGAATGGATTTCATCTCGGTGGGCTCATAGACAAGGTTGCAAAGACACCAAAAATATTTTTTTGACAATTCTTTTTGGAAAAAGTCTGTAGAGGTTGTGAAAATCGACGAGCCCTTTGTTAAGGTGTTACAGATGGTGGATGGGGAAAAATTGGCCATGGGATACATCTATAAGGCTATGGATTAGGCCAAGGAGCAAATACAAGGATAACTTAGCTAAATATGGGCCTATTTAGGAGATCATTGATAAAAGATGGAACAATCAACTCCATCGTCCTATACATGCAGTCGAGTACTTCATGAACCCAAAGTACTATTATAAAGCTTTGCTAGGAGATGTGCAAACTGGGGAGGTCAGAGATGGGTTGTACGATTGCTTGTAGCGCATGGTCCCTAACCTTTCCAACCAGTTGGAAATACATAAACAACTTACACTTTTTAGTATGGTAGCAGGTACCTTTGGCAAAAACTTGGCAAAGATGGCAAGAGATGTGGATGAACCAGGAAAGCAATTCCAATTTGTTTTTCTTTTAAAGTTCAATTGTTTGCAATTCAAACTGTAAATACTTGTAAATAAGTAATGAAATGAACTAACTAATGTCTTTTTCTTTGCAGCACATTGGTGGGAGTCATTTGGCGACCAATGTCCCCAATTGCAAAAATTTGCAGTTAGAGTCCTCAACCAAACTTGTAGTTCTTCAGGTTATGAGCGTAATTGGTCTGTTTTTGAGGGTATATACACGAAGGAGAGAAACCGTTTGGAATAAAAATGGTAAAATGATCTTGTCTTCGTGCAATAACACCTTCGATTAAGGCGCAACCAATTGATGAACATAAGACCTGATCTAGATCCCATTGTGTTGGACGATATTGATCCAACATCAGAATGGGTGGGGGAGACTCAACCAACTGAGTTTGATGCTGATTTTGATATTGACATGGAGTTAGGGGGGATTGATCCCAATGCAGATCTGGTAGTGCCATTGGAACCAAAACCAATAGCCAAATCAAGCAAAAGAAAACAACCAATGGACAACACTAGCCATGTCGCTCGACCAATTCGTGCTTCCATTAGGTCTAGTTTTATTGCTACTGGTGCTAATACTGAGTTTGTAGATGAGGCTGAGGCATCTTCAGACTCTAATCCAGATGATGTTTATGTAGCTGCTATTGATGATCCCGTGTCTAGTGGTGATGAGTTTGATTAGGATGAGGAGTAATCATGTTGATCACTGATATGTAGACTTGTAGTCTTGTAGTAGGCCAATGGCCGCATAGCTTGTAGCATTGTTTTTGGACTTTATAGGCCATTTAAAACCTCATTAATTATGTATTTTGTCACTGATATGTATTGCACTTGGTGTCATTTTGATATATTCACCTTTACATGGTATATAAATGAGCAAACTTTGCACATTTTCTCTCTATTGGTATGGAATCATGGTTTTAAATCTTAAAAATAGTTTTTTTTTTTTTTTTTTTCACTAAAAATTAATTATTTTATGTATTTTTTTAAAAACCAATTCATTGAGATCTGACTAGTCCCAGTTTGAAACCCGATTTATTAGGTGGACTGGTCTGGTCACTGGTTATGGTTTGAATTCTATAATTTGCATCGTTACATGCTATATAAATGAGAACTTTTGCTTAATAAGGACAAGAGGGATAGGTAAGAAGCCCATATCACTGAGGAAGTCAAAGAACCTGAGACAAAGAAGCTTAAGAAGGAAGAAGTGAAAGATCTTTACTATGATTGAGATGATCTTCTTCACTAAAAGGTACTTTCACTTGTAATTGATAGATATGAAACTGTGTAAATAAGATCGGATGCATCAGATTAGAAAATAACATCGTGATAGAAGCATTAGAAGTAAGAGCTCTTGACATTGGAAGCTAGAAAGAATGTCTGGAATAAATTCTATTGATTACAAAGAATAAGAGCTCTTGGAAACCTCATTGAAATCTCAAGTGATACTTATAGAAAGAAGTAGAGGTCATCATCGACTGGGATCATCATACAATAGTCAATAAGGAAACATCTGCTGGGTGAGGATATGAAAGATCCTCAAGTTTCTCTGATGGAATCCTTATCAGAGGATTCACCGATCTAGAAAGGAAGCAAATGTTTCATCAAGAATTCCAACTCGTGGGATTCAAGGGATGATGGTATGATGGCATAAAAATGAAGCAAGCCTAAATGATAAAGCTCTTTTGTTCAAATGAAGCTGGTACAGGAAGTTTGGATGACCCAAAATAAAGATGAGGTATGTATACTTACATAGGTTATTATGAAAGTCATGTCATATGGTTGCAGATAATATGGATCACTATTTCCATCTTGGGAAACATGATCAAAGAAAATGGGGATCTCCTCCTCTGAAAGTTGTAGAAAGGCATAGGTCATACTAGATGAAATCAACATGATATGTGTACAAGAAGTTTGGATGACCCAAAAGAATGATGAGGTGTGTATGCTTACATAGGTTATTATGAAAGTCATGTCATATGGTCGCAAATAATATGGATCACTATTTCCATCTTGGGAAACATGATCAAAGAAAATTGGGATCTCCTCCTCTGAAAGTTGTTGAAAGGCATAGGTCAAACTAGATGAAATCAACATAATATGTTCTCATATGAAGCATAAGGGAGCTGACTACGAGTAAGGAACTCTGATTGGAAGCTCCCGGGAATGAAGAATGTGAGGAAAAGGGGGGGGAAGAGATCATGAGATATGCAACAATGGTAGAAAGCATTAAACATTCGAGACCTTGAATATTTGACTAGGATATCTCCCGGAAAGATATAAAATCTTTGATGAAAGTCGGGAGACCCTTGACAATGGATATCTTTGGGAGATGTGTCAACATGTATGCAGGATGCTAATGCCTATAGGAAGATGTCATGATAAAAGACCATCACAAAGGTAATTTTTGGTTTAAGTGTTCATTTCTTCTTTTTGAACTAATATTTGGATGGGCTCATGCGGGACCACCAAAGAGAAAACTTGTGGATAACTTCCAAGAGGACCATATAGAAGGTTGTAAGATCCTTCCAAAAATTATGGCATGAAGAAATCAGCATAACATGAAGCAAAGCCAGATGAAAACTGATGGATCACTTTCTAATGAAAGGAATGAGGACATGGTTGACTCATGAATGAAAGTGATGGATGGTCTGTGCCCTATGAAGAAGTCCCAAAAAGATGAAGACTCCATGACAAGAGAAATTCTTCATGACATTGAAGAAAAGGGAGCTCTTCAAGCAGCTGGCTGTCCCATCATCCCCACTTAAGAAGCTGCTGTAGGTCCCTAATTAAGAGGGAGCCTGCAAAGTTTCGTACTTGGAAGAAACTTGAAAATTCCTAAGCCAAGAGGGAGCTTAGGTACAGTTCTTTTATAGGAATGAGTACATTTCTTTATTGGAATATGTCCTCCCTATTTGAGAGGTAGAGATAGACACATCATTCTGGTTTTCACCTGAGAAGACAAAATGGAGGATTGGGTAATCATTTGGCGTCCGATATTCTTTGAGGATGAGATAGGGCATCCAAGAGAAGAGTGCTTGTAGATGACCAACATTCTTTGAGGACTGGGAATCCAAGATAAGAATAGTCCTGATGGAACACACTCTGAGTACCTAGGTAGGATATGTTCCAGGAGAGACAATGATGAGTATGTCTATAAATCATTGGTCTCGCCAACATTGAGCTCAGATATTTTGGAGAGATAGAGCCGTTAGTCAAGGCCTTACAATGTGACAATGCTGGTTGATATGATGCTATACAAATGAGTTACCAATCCGAATTCTTCTTATGAGAAATTCTTCAGATTGAGAATGACCAAGTACCATTATGAATAGCAAAGGAAGGTTTTTTTTGGGGATAGCGAAGAAATGACTCTTCTGGGATCAGCGAAGGAAGGATTCTTCTAGGGTCTATCTTGGGTTATATACTCTCCCACAAGCGAAGGAAGAAGGAAAGAAGGCATCACAAAAGGACCGAAGAGAAGCAATAGAGGTCCCTTTCAAGGAGACTAGGGTTTCTTGATCCAAAATTGGATCCTAGAACACTCTCTAAGTTCTCATGAACTCTGTAAAATTCATGCCAAAGTTTCAAAGTCTTATAAAGATCAAGCTTATCAGAGATATCCTCGAAACATTTGCAATTTGTGATCAGCGCGGAGCAACGAGGACCCTCAGTTAAGCGCGTAGACCATCGGCCCATGGTAACGCGCGCTGCCACAAATTAGCAAAACCATGAGTCAATTCAAGAAACAGGGGTAGCTTCTGATATGCGCAGGGCAAACCCCTCAAAGAAGGAAAAGCCCCGAGCGCCCAGACCCGAAATAATTGTAAATTGCGGAAAAATATCGTTCTGATTCTGTCAAAAGCTGGGTCCCACAAAAACCGACAGAATATCGGAAGGGCTTTGAGCGATAAGCGGTTTCAACCGAGTCCTGCCCGATGCCACACAATGGGTGCCACGCATCCAGCGGAAGAGAGAGCAAACTGTTCACATCAGACGGGTAAACATCATGTTACTTACTCGCCCTATATGGACGATGACCGTAGGATTTGGGGCCCCCAGATCGACGACGAAGATGCGTTCCGAGGGATGACTAGACTTGACGAGGAAAACAAACAGAGTTGTATAGGATTTGAAGTTCGATATGGACGATGCGTTGGCAGAAGGATGTGTTTCGCGGGCATTCTTGGAGTTAACGGAATAAATGGTCGTTTTGAAAATGTCCAAGAGAACTGACACTCAGTTTGTTATGGAACAAGTGGCCACCTCCCTGTGAGGCGTTATACAATGATGACGACGCAGAACAGGAGAATTCGAACGGATAGAGGCAGGGGAACCGGAAAGCCGGGAAGCGGAAACGAACAGTGAGAAAGCAGACTGGCTTTAAAGCCACGAACTGACAGAGAAAGAGTAAGCAGTAAAGCAATAAGCGAGTTGAGAAAACTAAGAGCAGAGAACAGAGAGAAGTCGAGCTGACTTGTAAGAGCAAAGGGAGCGGCGAGACAGATACAGAGAGAGAGTTAGAGAGTGTGTACTCCAGAAAGGGCTTGAGAGGTTCAAGCGAGTTCTTCTGTATATCCCTGTCATGTATTGAGTCTCAGTTTGGACTCATACCATTGTGACCAATAGAGGTCGAGATTCAGTAAGGAGAGTCTGTGTACTCCAGAGACTTGGGGGATCCAACTTTAGTCTTGCTGATTTATATCTGTTGAGTGAGACTCAAATTGAGCTCACTGTTGTGAAAACTCTGCTTTGAAAACATAATAGAGAGGCCACCACCGAATTCTGGACCAGGAGACGTAGCCCAGGGGTATTGGGTGAACTCCTTATTAAACTTATTGTGTTTATATGTTTTCCTGTTGTGTTTTCTTAAACTGCTTCAGTGTCTGTATATTTCGCAATCTTATCGATCCGTTGCATAAAATAGCATAGACACATCCATGCACATGAGACTGTAATACCTTATTGTTTGTGTTATATCAATTTCGGATCAAGTGGTATCGGAGCTCTAGGTTGCTAAGGTTAGACAAGTTTGTGCTGAATTTTGTTGTTGAATACTAACTAGGACAAAGCTCAAATTAGGAGAAGGAGAATTGGTTGAAGCTAACCCAGAAATTGGAAGAGTCTATCGTAAAAGGAAAATGGCAGAAGAAAGTCTCTTGGAATTAGACTCCGAGTTCATGGATAGTTTTATGACCATGAGAGCCATGGTAGAGGAAATGTATAGAGAATTTAAGAAAGGTAGAGATGAAGATTCATCAAACTCCAAACAAGATAAAGGAGTAGAAGAATCTCTCCTCCATGACCATTCTAAAGGCAAAGCAAAAGAAGAAAAACTTCCCACACCTCCTAATAGTCCTGAAAATAAAAAGAAAACATCTTTGATTAAATTAGATGTTAAATTTGATTTGCCAATATATGATGGAGAGTTGAATGCAGAGAAGCTGGATAATTGGATTAGGCAGATTGATGTGTATTGCAGAGAGCAGAGCATTGATTCAAACAAAAGTAAGATTCAGCTGGCCAGCCTATGCCTTGGAAGCATTTCCTTGGTATGGTGGGAAGGCAGGACACAAGCTGACATGAAGAAGCATGGTAAAATTCTTTCTGTCTGGAGTGAATTTGTTTCTGCAATTAAAAAGCAATTCTATCCACTAGCTTATATTCAACAAGCCATGATGAGCTGACAAACTCTTCGCCAATTAAAAGGGCAAAGTGTACAAGGCTACACTCAAGAATTTAGAAAAAGAGCTTTGATTATAGGAATTTCTTTAGACTCACTTGAAACTCTGCTGAAGTATATAGGTGGTCTACAAAGCTATTTAAAGCACACCATTCTCATGTTTAATCCCATTAGCATAGATGAGGGATTTGTTTAGGCTACACATCTAGAAGCTAGAGGCAAGAATGTGAACCCAGAAGTTGGGGGATCATCAAAACCCACTGCAAGCAAAAACAAGGAAAAGAGAAAGCAGAAATGGAAAGAGAGGAAGACAAATGCTGTACAAAAGACCAAACCTTCATGCACTCACTACAAGAAGGATGGGCATGATGATGAACACTGCTGGATTCTGCGTCCGGAGCTGAGACCCAAGAAGTTCGATGGCAAAAAGAAGATTGCTGCAACTATTCAAAAAGATTTGGGGTCAGACTCAGGGGATGAAACAACAATCGCAGCCACAGGTATAAAAGGTAAAAATTCTGAAGCATCTACTAGTAATTCTGCACAATCTACTGATAATGAAGAAAACGAGAGGAAAAGACATGAGCTTTTTCATATTCGAGTTATTTCCAAGCATCAAAAGATTGATACTTTGTTTGATAGTGGCTCACAAATAAATTTAATTTCTGAAGCAATTGTAAAGAAGTTGGGATTACTAACCACACCTCACAAGAAACCATATCTGTTAGGTTGGTTATGTGATAAAGCAAAGCTACAAGTGACTAGACTATGTAAACTTAAGTTTTCTTTTGGGTCAGCATTTGTAGATGAGGTTGAGTTAGATATAGTTCCTTTGGATATATGTGGAATTGTTTTAGGAAGTCCTTACTTGTATGATAGGAAAGCCATTTTCTATAGAGCTAAGAACAAGTATCAACTCGTTAAGGATGGAATCGAATATATTGTAAGAGCTCATAAACTCAAGAATAATTATACTCTCATAAACTCAAGGCAGATGAAGAGAATTGTAAATTCATGCAAACAATTTTTACTGATGGTTGTAAAGGAAAAGAAACCTGATAAAACCAATATATTTGAGGGCTGTAATGCTAAACAGCAAGCTGATTTAGAAAAAGTTGTTTCAGAATATGATATACTATTTCAAGAACCTAAAAGTCTGCCACCCCAAAAGGAAATAGTACATGATATTAATTTGCAGCAAGATGCTCCATTGCCTAACATCGGAATGTACAGGTTGTCCGCTTTAGAGAATGCAGAAATCAAGAAGCAGGTACAGGAGCTGCTCGAGAAAGGGTTCATAAGACCTAGCACATCACCATGTGGGTCTCCAATTGTCTTGGTGAGAAAGAAAGATGGCTCATGGAGAATGTGCATTGATTACCGAGCACTGAATAAGATAACCATTCAAATTCTTTATCCCCTTCCTCGCATAGATGATCTACAAGATCAGTTGAAAGACGCTGTTTACTTTTCCAAGTTGGACTTGCATAGTGGCTACCATCAAGTCAAAGTTGCAGAGCAAGATGCATGGAAGACTGCTTTCAAAACAAAGCAGGGATTGTATGAGTGGTTAGTTATGCCTTTTGGCTTAACTAATGCTCCTGCTACTTTCATGAGAGCAATGAATGATGTACTCATGCCTTTTATTGATGATTTTTTCATTGTATATTTAGATGACATTTTTATATTTAGTAAAACATGGGAAGAACATTTGAAGCATGTCAAGCAGACTCTAGATGTTTTGAAAAGAGAAAATCTCTATGTTAAGCTCTCAAAATGTGAATTTGCCAAAACATCTTTGAATTATTTGGGTCAATGTTGCACGAAGCGGAGACGTTTTTTGGAAGCGGGGACGCAGAAGCATCATTTTCCAAAAATCTAGGAAGCGAAGCGTCTGCGATATATATATATATATATATATATATATATATATATATTTTATATTTTTTTGCATTTATACTCAAGAGTCAAAACAAACATCCCAAATACCAAATTAGTTGTAGAAGACATGAAAACATGCATATTTTTGCATAAGTCAAGATAGATATAACATCCATTGTACATTAATGATTAAATATTCAAGCATCAACCATTTAGATGCATCAACTATTTAGAATCTAGATTCTTCTCCTCTTGTCTAGCCTTTGCCTTTACTTTGATTGTCTAGGGATATTAGTCAACATTGCCCAATTTTGATCAAACTACCTAATTCAAGACTTAAATTATGGTAGAAAAAGCTTAACATGCTTGATCGATGATTTTGACTTGATTGAAAGGTATTTTTTGCTAAGGGCTTGTCGCGTGACAAAGGAGTTCAACAATTAACACCACCAACACTAGGGTACATATAGGGCGTGGTGCTCTTCATTAAATGCTAATCGCATACCTTCATACTTGATATAATTTAATGAAATGCCACAATCCCATTGATCCTGAATATCTGAAAATTGTTAAGTCTGCTGAATTTTGAATAGGGTATGAAATTCTATTTTCTCCATATGAAGTCCAATGAGGCTGGAACCACTCTCAAACATCCTGAGTCATTTCATGGTAATGTTAGAAATTTGAGTAAAATGATGAAAATGAAAAATAAAGGAGAATGTCACTTTTACTTTAAGAATTTAACATTACCATGAGGGAGTATCTGTTATATTTATATTTTTTTTGCCTTCATTTCTCACCCTAACCCAAGATGGACCCACCCCCCATAGTTTTGAAATTCGGCCGAGTTGATCTGTTTCAATGCCCAGAATTGTGACTCGGTGGAGGAAACGGTTCGGGAGGCCGAGTCATGGCTGACTCGGCCAACTCGGTCGTTTCCGTATTAACTTGGCCGAGTCATAACCTGCGGCCCGTAACCCCATCAAAACAACGATATGTCATTTTTTTAATGAAATTTTGAAGTGTTTGCTGATTGGTTTGGACTCCAAGGTGTTTTCTAAATTAGTTAAATGCTATTTGGGGTCCATTCCCCTCTCCTAGTATTGATATGCTATTCAAATTTCATGGTAATGCTAAATTCTTAAAGTAAAAGTGACATTCTCCTTAATCTTTATTTTCATCCTTTTACTTAAATTTTTAACATTACCATGAAATGACTCAGGATGTTTGAGAGTGGTTTCGGCCTCATTGGATTTCATATGGAGAAAGTAGAATTTTAGATTTCATTCAAAATCCAACAGACTTATCAGTTTTTCAGGATTTCAGAATTGGAGGATTGCAATGTTTCCATTGAATTTTGTCATGTATTAAGGTATGGAACTTGTATTTAATCAAGAGCACCAATCCCTCTATGTACCTTGATGTTAGTGACATTGGTTGTCGAACTCCTCTGGGATTCGCTCCCAAACCAGGAGCTTCTGAAAATGTCGCTCCCGCTCCCGTTTTCGCTCTTGCTCCCCACTTTCGCTCCCGCTCCCAAGTAACACTGAGCCAGATGATGTTGGCAACTCTAGCAGTAGCTAGTAGTACTGGTCACAGACTTTTGTTGTAGAGGCCATTTATAGCCTCCTTGGTTATGTGTTTTTGTTTTGATCTCTATATCATCATCGTGTATGTATTGGACAGTGCACTGGGTGCCATTTTGATATAATGGATATATTCATGAGCCTAATTTGATCATATGTTGTCTTCTATCTATATTCTAATGCTGTGTGTTTGGAAACATGAATGAAAATCTTTAAAATTATGTGTTTTTTATAAAAAATAAATATTTAATGTATTTTTTAGCACGATCGAGTCATTGAAATCGAGCCGGCCGAGTCAATACTGGGTCGGAGTCGGAGTCGACCCTCGGCCGAGTCGGAGTTTTAAAACATTGCCACCCCCAACAAGCAAACTCAACTAAAATTAAAAAAAAAGAAGATTTTCTAAACAGCGCGACGCTTTTCCGGAAGCGTACGGGAAGCGTATGTTTCGCCCTCCGAAGTGCCGTACGAAGCGCGCTTCCGAGGAAAGCTTCTGAAATTTCCAGGAAGCGTCCAAAATAGGCGGAAGCGCGCTTCCGGGTGCGCTTCTTGGACGCATCCGCACGGGATGTGCTTCGGGCCTTGGAACCCGGGGGGGGGGGGGACGCTTCCTGCAACATTGATTTGTGTCATATTGTAGGGGGTGGTGAATTGAACATAGATCCCTCTAAGGTTGTAGTCATTGTAAACTGGCCTAAACCCAAATCTGCTACGGAAGTTAGAAGCTTCCTGGGAGCAGAACAGTATTGGAGAAAGTTTATTGTTAACTTTTCCTTGATTGCAGCTCCCTTACATGCTTTAACAGGATTGAACAAGGTGTTTCAGTGGGGAGGCAAACAACAGAAAGCCTTCGACACCTTAAAAGAAAAGATTAGTACAACACCAATACTAGCACTGCCCGATCTTCAAAGACCATTTGAGATTGAAACCGATGCCAGTGACTATGCCATGGGAGAAGTGTTGATGCAACACGGTAAACACATATGTTATCATTCTGGGACATTTAATTCTGCAGTAGTTAATTATCCCACATATGATAAAGAATTGTATGCATTAGTATAGAGTGTGAAAAAGTGGAAACATTTTTTAATGGGCAAAGAGACAGTTATACATACTAATCATCAACCACTTTAATATTTACACTCACAAACTAAGTTGCAACAATCAAGACACTATAGGTGGATGGGTTTTCTACAACAGTTTCATCTTGTCATCAGATATACACAATAAAGTTGCAGATATGTTGTCTAGACCAATCATAAATACATCTACTATACTTAAGCATAATTCAGTATTGCATGAAAGCTACATTGAACAGTATGCTCAAGATATAGATTTTAAAGATGTATATGCAACTTTAAGTCATGGCAAACAAGTAGAAGAATTGGATTATCATGTTAAGGACCAACTCTTGTATCATTTTGGAAAGTTATGCATTCCACAAACTGAAAGAGTAAAGATAATTCGAGAAGCACACACTTCTCTAATATCAGGTCACTTTGGTGTAAGTAACATTGTTGCATAGCTGCAAAGATTTTGTTATTGGCCAAAAATGAATGAGACAATTTCTAGATATGTAAGAGGGTGTACTATGTGTGCTAAAAGCAAGCCCAACAATAGAAAACTAGGCTTGTACACTCCACTACTAGTTCCTTCTCATCCTTGGGAAAGTGTTTCCATGGACTTTGTTGGGGGACTGCCTAAATCTGGAAAAGGTCATGACTATTTATATGTTATTGTGGATAGGTTTAGCAAAATGTGTATTTTAATACCTTGTAACAAACAGATTATAGTTGAACAAACAACAAAGTTGTTCTTTCAACATGTATGGGTTCATTTTGGATTACCCACTTCCATTGTGTATCTGATCGAGATTCTTGATTTGTTGGGAAGTTTTGGTAGAGTCTATGGGAATTGATGGACACCAGACTGAAGAAGAGCACAACCTTCCATCCACAAACAGATGGCCAAACAGAGGTGGTCAACAGGACAGTGATCCAGTTGCTCAGAGGCTATTGCAACTGAACATTTATGTTATGTGCAGCATGCTTACAACTGTGCTAAACATTCTTCTACACAGAGATCTCCTTTTGAGACCTGTTTCGGTTTCACACCAAGGTCTCCCTTGGATTTTGTCTTTGGTAAAGACATAGCAGTTGATGGACACAGTGATGTGGACAAGGCAACCAAGTTCATTGAACAAAACCAAGAGATTCACCAGGCAGTACAGGAACAACTGGAAAAGAGCCAAGCCAAGTATAAGTTAAGGCATGATAAGCATTGGATTGAGCATAGCTTCCAAGTTGGTGATCAAGTCTGGCTGTATATTAGCAAAGACAAAATGCAAGGTGAAGGTAAGAAGCTGAAGCCAATAAGGTATGGACCTTTCAAGGTACTTGAGAAAATTGGTGAGAATGCTTTTCGCCTTGATTTGCCAGCGTACATGCACATCTATTCGGTAGTTAATGCAGAAAGCTTAAGACTATTTGAACTTTCATTGATTGAAAATCCTGAAGAGCAAAGTCAATTGCCTTCTATTGATGATCTGTTACCTGAATATCTCAATGAATTGTAGGAAGATACAGTTCTGGATAGGAAGGTGAGAACTACGCGCAGAGGTGATGTTGAGTACCTTAGGATTGAACTCAAAGGTTCAAAGCCAAGCAGTGCAAAATGGATAGAAATTGGGCAAGCGAGGAATCTATACCCTCACTTGATTGATGCTTAAAAACCAACTTTTGGTGGTCCAAAAGCTTTTTTAGTGGAAAGACCGTGATCCAAAATTGGATCTTAGAACACTCTCTAAGTTTTCATGAACTCTGTAAAATTCATGCCAAAGTTTCAAAGTCTTATAAATATCAAGTTTATTAGAGATATCCTCGAAACAGTTGCAATTTGTGATCAGCGCGGAGCAACGAGGACCCTCGGTCAAGCGCGCAGACCGTCGGTCCATGGTAATGCGCGCTGCCACAAATTAGCAAAACCAGGAGTCAATTCAAGAAACAAGGGTAGTTTCTGATATGTGCAGGGCAAAACCCTCAAAGAAGGAAAAGCCCCGAGCGCCCAGACCCGAAATAATTGTAAATTGCGGGAAAATATCGTTCTAATTCTGTCAGAAGCGGGGTCCCACAAAAACCGACAGAATATCGGAAGGGCTTTGAGCGGTAAGCATCCCGCCCGAGTCTCGCCCGATGCCACACAATGGGTGCCATGCGTTCGACGGAAGATAGAATATTGTTCACATCAGACGGGTAAACATCATGTTACTTACCCGCCCAATATGGACGATGACCGTAGGATCTGGGGCCCCCAGATCGACGGCGAAGATGCGTTCTGAGGGATGACCGGACCTGACGAGGAAAACAAACAGAGTTGTGTAGGATTTGAAGTCCGATATGGACGATGTGTTGGCAGAAGGACGTGTTTCACGAGCATCCTTGGAGTGAATGAAATAAATGATCGTTTTGAAAACGTCCAAGAGAACTGACACTCAGTGCGTTATGAAAGAGGTGGCCACCTCCCTGTGAGGCATTACACAATGATGATGACGCAGAACAGGAGAATTCAAACGGATAGAGGCAGGGGAACCAAAAAGCCGGGAAGCGGAAACGAACAGTCAGAAAGCAGACTGGCTTTAAAGCCACGAACTGACAGAGAAAGAGTAAGCAATAAAGCTGTGAGCGATTTGAGAAAACTAAGAGCAGAGAACAGAGAGAAGAAGTTGAGCTGACCTGTAAGAGACAGAGACAGAGAGAGAGTCAGAGAGCTTGTGTACTCCAGAAAGGGCTTGAGAGGTTCAAGTGAGCTCCTCTGTATATCCCTGTCATGTATTGAGTCTTAGTTTGGACTCATACCATTGTGACCAATAGAGGTCGAGATTCAGTAAGGAGAGTCTGTGTACTCCAGAGACTTGGGGGATACAAGTTCAGTCTTGCTGATTTATATCTGTTGACTGAGATTCAAATTAAGCTCATTGCTGTAAAAACTCTGCTTTGAAAACATAATAGAGAGGCCACCGCTGAAGGCTGGACCAGGAGACGTAGCCCAAGAGTATTGGGTGAACTCATTAAACTTATTGTGTTTATATCAGTGTTCCACGGGGACTCGCCCCTCCCCCCCCCCTTTAGTTTCCTCTAGTTTCCTCGCTCCCCGGTGCTCTGGGGACTTGGGGATGAGTCGGGGACGTTTCCCCACGCCCCCAAAAATGAGGAAACTCAGGGGGACGTGCCAGGGAGTCGTTTCCCTTTCCTGAGGGGGCGTTTCCGAAAAAGGGGACGTGAGGGGACGTGGGGGGGTGTGGCACATGTTTATGCAAAAAAAATGATTTTAATTAACTTAACCCTAAAACTAATATTTAATTAACAGTTAAACTAAGCATAGGGTTTTGGAATTTAGCTGTTTCATGTTATAAAAACAGCAGGGTGAACACATAACAACACACACAACCTTCGCGCGCTATGTGTGTTGTTATTACTAGATCTGATCACTCCCATGCATGGAACCTCGATGGCATCTGTTGGAACATTGCAGATTGCAGAATGGACCCTTGATATGGCTATCACATTGGTAATGTGATTTGGTTATTTGCAGGAATTCTGGAGTGCACATATTAGACAGAATTGAAGACAGATCTTGAGGATTTCTATCACTATGAATTGTCGGCCCTCTGATTAGACAAATTCCAAGTTTGATCCAAACAAATTCATTTATCTGTGGTTGCTGCTCAATATTACCCTACACATTCTGTGAGGAGATCATCCCTGAAGTGGTTACTCATCAATGCTTCTTTGCTTCTCTCAAAGCTCGGCTCTTCAAGATTCACTATGGATGATCAACATCAGAGGCTCCCTCTTGTGAAGAATTCAGTTTGTGACGATAAGAAATATTAGAAGGCAAAGAAGTTCAGCATCAAATTAACTTAACTTTTGTGTGGCAGTGCTTGCTTTCTAAAAGACACACCGATCACGTTGAAGTATTTTTGATTTCTCTAAGTAACCCTAACTGGTGTCTTACAAGTATCTGTATAATCAAGTTACCGTAATCCTTGAGGTCATTGTAATTTGAATTTAAACAAGAGTTTCAAAGTAAAGGAGCAGACACTGTAATACATATAGCCAAATTGTCAGATATGGAAGCTACAGGTTTAGATTGCAGATTTTTGGAGTTATGAATCATGATAGAAGTATGAGTAATGTTCTAGACACAAATGTGCATCAGTGGACAGAGGCATTAGCGTCTTGTTATGCCATCAGGAGTCTGCACAACAGTCACCCTTCAATAAGGATACAATTGACAATAGAATTCACATGAGCATAACACAACACTGTTGTTTTGTATATCCTTGTAATTGATACTATGTACAGATGGGCAAAACTCACCAATGATTATAGCAGTTTGGCCTAGAACTGAGCAGAGTTGCCTTGATAACATATTGTTGAAGTTGTAGAGGATAGAAGTGTTAAGATTCTGAGATTAAGATCTTTTATTGATAACAAAGATGCAGGAAGAATAGATCTACAGTGATCTTCTACAATGACATTGTTGAGGTTTGTTGTGTATTATCAGAATGCTGAAGATGTTAGTGTTGCTGTCTTTGTATTTTGTTATAATGTATGATCATTGATGTATGATTATAAATTAGAATTTTAAATTTATTATTTTATATGATATTAGAAATTTAGATAATGATATTCATATCAATGATCATGCTTTGCAGCTTTTCAATTCAAACCAAATTGTCATAGTGGACTCAATTAATAAATTATATTTTATATTTATAAGTTTTTAAGACCTTGACGCTCCCCCACGTTTCCTAAAAAATGGTGGGGAGCTTTTGCATAGGCTGCTCCCGCGCCCCCTCGCTCCCTCGCCCCCTCGCTCCCTCGCCCCCTCGTCCCGGAACCTTGGTGGAACATTGGTTTATATGGTTGCATGTTGTGTTTTCTTAAACTGCTTCAATGTTTGTGTATTTCGCAATCTTATCGATCCGTTGCATAAAATAACATAGACACATCCATGCACATGAGTCTGTAATACCTTATTGTTTGTCTTAGATCAATTTCAGAGCATTTCTGATCTAGGTTAAACCTAAGAGACTGAGATTCTCTGGGTGACCGAGATTCTCTAGAAGAGACCAGTGAAAGCCTAGAGACTGAGATTCTCTAGAAGAAGCCGAGAAGAAGCAGTGTGAAGGATAGAGACTGAGTTTCTCTAGAGCAAGCCGAGGAAAGCAGTTCGAGATCAAGAAGAAAGTCGAGAAAGGGAAGAGGCAGAGCACCAAGGTTAGTGACAAGGTTCTTGGGAGGATACTAGAGTCAAGGGTCTTTGTCATGGTGTTGGTATTCGTCAATTGAAGATCTATAAGAAGAATTTTGATTGGGTTTTCCTTTCAAGAAGTGAGAGGTTTTGGCCCTGGCTGACTAGCCTACACATTGTGCCACTTGTCTTCTGTTGTGCATATTGGGAATTGTCTTGATGAAAAGAACACAATAATAATATAAAGAAGAGAAGAATATAAGCTAAGAAGTAAAAAGTATATCACTGGCAATTATCAAGCAGAGAAATCTTTTGGAGAGATAGAGCTGCTAGTCAAGGCCTTGCAATGTGACAATGCTGGTTGATGTGATGCTATACAAATGAGTTACCAATTCGAATTCTTCTTATGAGAAATTATTTAGATTGAGAATGACCAAGTACCATTATGAATAGCGAAGGAAGGTTTTTTTGGGGATAGCGAAGAAAGGACTCTTTTGGGATCAACGAAGGAAGGATTTTTCTGGGGTCTATCTTGGCTTATATACTCTCCCACAAGCGAAGGAAGAAGGAATAAAGGCATTACAGAAGGACTGAAGAGAAACAATAGATGTCTCCTTAAGGAGACTAGGGTTTCTGATCTTGGGTAAACCTAAGAGACTGAGATTCTCTGGGTGACCAAGATAATAGAGACGGAGATTCTCTAGAAGAGACCAGTGAAAGCCTAGAGATTGAGATTCTCTAGAAGAAGCCGAGAAGAAGTAGTGTGAAGGATAGAGACTGAGTTTCTCTAGAGGAAGCCGAGGAAAGCAGTTCGAGATCAAGAAGAAAGTCGAGAAAGGAAGAAAGTCGAGAAAGGGAAGAGGTAGAACATCAAGGTTAGTGACAAGGTTCTTGGGAGGATACTAGAGTCAAGAGTCTTTGTCATGGTCTTGGTATTCGTCAATTGAAGATCTATAAGAAGAATTTTGATCGGGTTTTCCTCTCAAGAAGTGAGAGGTTTTGGCCCCGACTGACTAGCCTGTCACTTGTCTTCTATTGTGCATATTGGGAATTGTCTTGATGAAAATAACACAATAATAATATAAAGAAGAGAAGAATATAAGCTAAGAAGTAAAAAGTATATCACAGGTTATCAAGCAGAGAAATCTTTTAACTTCTTACGCCCTAGATTTCTCAACACAAAGGGAGATGAAGTCATAGGCTGCTATACTGGTTATCCATCTCAAATTCTCGTAGGGTGGGGGTATGTTAATCAGGGGAGTGCAAGATCACAACCCTGTAGGTTTCACATATAAAATGTGAGTTATAATTCATTAAATTTTTATTTTGTTTGATTCTATTTAAATAAATTTACTTTGTAGGTGTTACAGACGTTTCTCCCTGAAGCACTGCTTATCATGGGCCCTCGTTTCTTTGAATGTGCTTTATAAGTTGTACACCGCTGGATTTTATTTGTTTTACATGAATCTGGGTTTTTCATTAATTGACAAATGTCTCTTGCAGAACGTGGGGAGCTACAAAGAGATATTGAACAATTGTGCATGCAACAATCAGGATCTGGCTATATTGGTGTCATAACACGGATACAAGCCCAGAGGTTTGTAATTTGCAAACACATAGGCTTTGAATTCGGAATCTTAATTCTGTAGAACATCTTTTGTCATAAATATAGCACCTTATATAGAGCTTTGTAACTTTTCATTTGTTAACATAGAGATAGGAGTCAAGAAAGCTATTTTACATGTACATCAAATCAAATTAAAAGATCTGCCAGGATTGCTGGTTTGGAGCAGGAGATCGAAACATTGAAACAGAAACTAGCTGCTACTGTGCGAAACAATCACAATCTTCAAGAGGAGCTTTCAGAAGTTTATCGTATCAAAGCAAGATATTATCTCTTCCTTGTCCTAAATGCTACAATTAATATTTGTTTTGTAAAATTTGGTTTTTAGCTTGTGGCTTTATTTTACATCTTGAATTTAGATATGATGCTTTTAATTGATTACCTATCATGTTTTTCCATCTTTAATTTGCAGAGTCAGCTTGCCGATTTGCACAAATCAGAACTTGAGAAGGTAATAGGTTTGGTGTTTGATTGACATTTATGGAGGTTGGCTTGAACTGTGAACTTAGTAACTTGTTTTGTTTTGAATATTAGGTCTCAATTGCTATACTTATGGTCTTCCATGGCAGTTTCTTCCATGAGTATGGTCTTAAAAGTAAATATAGAAAGGGTTACAAGTCCCATTTGTGTTGATAAAATTCAACTGTCAAATTACGACATCAAATTTTCGTTCAATTTATGCTGTTGCTGTAACAAGTTAATACTATTTGGAAATTAAGGAATGCATCGTAGGAATATAGACTAGCTTTCGGTTTCTTTATTTTAGTACAAATATCACTCTTTGCTTAGACTGGCCAAAATTTTTCAATCTTGAGCAAATGTGCACACTGACTGTAGAAAACTTCACTTGATTGATATCACAGTGAGCCATGCCATGGAAACATTAACCATAGTTCCATGATAACTAACTATCACCTCAAGGTATTTGAAGTCATGCAGGAATTTTCAGATTGATGTGTATATACAAAAACTTGCCAGTAAGGATTTATGTTCTCTGAGATAGGATGTTTTTCTGTACAGATAAAAAAGTGTACTTCTTGAAAGGTTATGAAACAAAAATATTCTGATCTTTCTATATTTGGAATTGTTGTAATCTTTTGTAACTTGACAGTTCCAGCAGGAGTCCCAATTTTTGGAAATTATAAGTTTCGGAGAGACAGCCTGCACAAATGTATAAAAGGAAACATTCTTAGATTTGGCTGAGAAAGGGTTCTAGAATACTGGGATTTATGTTTTGATTTATTTTTTTCATTTGCAATCTTCTTAGTTATTTAGTCAAATTGCCATTTTATACATAAACCTAAATATATGGGTAGTACAAGGAAATTCCAGTTATCTGGCCATTATTAGTCCCTGATTCCATAAGTATCCCCTAGAGAAGACAAATATAAACATTTATGACCTCATACCATGCCCTGATGCATTTTCTTGATAATTTGAATCTGAGTTAGTACAATGTGTGAACATCTTTTCCATTAGCCAAAGTCTGATGTGAACCTTTCCCATGGCGCTAACTATCAGAGGCCTATTATGTATGTGGCTTCATATATACAATTCCATCTATCTCAGCCTTCAGTACACTCGCTGGCAACAAACTGTACTGTTATAACTCATTTTATGAAAGCCCAAGGAAAACCTCATGGTGAAACTCCCAGGCATTTTGCTGTATTTGCAGACAGTTCCCAGTTCAAACCTGTCGGTGCTGATTATGGTGTCTGAACTGGCAGGTACATTGAATGAGGAATGGTAGCCAGCCTGAGGAATTGACCCATAGACCTCCTGCGTCTTGCATGAAGCCCCAAGTTCTTAACCACTTGAGCATGTCTGCTATGCTATATGAAAGCTATATATGCAAAGCACACCATTGAGATTTACATGGGAAACTTTACCTCAGAGGTCTGCCCAACAACCTTACAGATCAAGTGTTTTGTCAAAGCAGAACCTGAACTTTCAATATTAGTTTGACTGTTAGAATTTCCTGGCTTAAACTCCCTTGTAATAAAATTCTTAGTGCACATTTTCATGATAGAACTTCTGCTATTCATAAGAAGTACTCATTTTACATTTCTGTTCTCAAATTGAACTGTTCATCTTGCAATATGGTAAGAAAGTATTTGAAATTCAATTTTAAGGTCATGGAAACTTATTTTTTTTGGTGTATTGGCAAGAATTACGAGGCGGAGCAACAAATTAAATTCTTCCAAAGTCAAGTAGCTGCTGCATTTTCTGAGAGGGACCGGGCCATAATGGAGGTTTCTTTCATAAAGCTTCTTTCGAGTGATTAGATGTAGCTAATATCTATATGAAGCTATGATGATAGGAGTGGGGTCCTTATTCTTTCTTGCTTTTGAGATTTATGGTGAAAAAATGCTCTGTAAGCAGGTTGAGAGGGCTTATCAAGAAGAAGAGTCTATGTCTGAGAAATTGAACGAGATTCAAAACAGGTACCATAAAGTATGTAGCCTTCAAGAATCCATTATCAGTTTTTATGTTCTGGTTTTTCCCTTTTTCATTTCCATCTGCAGCGTTAGAAATATTTATGTTGGAAATTATTATATTCTCTGGTGATCTGGCCATCTCTTGGTGTTGCTTGTTTTTTCTGTCTTCACCGTCATGGTGGTACTTTATTGCAGTTGGTTTTTTATTATAGATCCACCTCCATTCCATTATGGCTTTATGTCTTTTACTTTGTTTCTGCTTTGGGGTGGAGATACCCTAGACATTCCTTACTTTTCTATTGTTGATGCTATATTTTTGAGTTCCATTGACTTATTTTTCTCATTATTAGACATTAATATAATTTCTTTCTTTCTTAAATTCTGGGAAGATCCCATCCATTTTCAAATATGTAGTAAAGTCCATTCCTGGTCATAAAAGAATCCGATTGAAAATGGCAGATCACAAAAGGTATTTCCATTGAATCTCAATGGAAAAGGTATTTCCTGGTCATAAAAGAATCCGATTGAAAATGGCAGATCACAAAAGGTATTTCCATTGAATCTCCTCATTGAAAGCATCAGAAATTGACAAATGAAAAATGAAACAAAAAATCTGCGGTCTTGCACTGAATATGGCATCCCTTGGGACAAATGGAGCGCTAAAATCGATCTCCATAACTCATACACAACAATTCTTGAAGAAGGAACTAAGTTCGGCTAAGATACTCGTGAGCCTTTGATGCTAGTAGATATGTACTAATATATCCACAAACCATTGATGCCAAACTAATTAAGATGGACTTTGAAGAAGTCAACCATGGACCTACAAGCAGCGTTGTGAAAATCGTGATTATTTCCCTGAAACAATTAAATCGGCGATTTTTTCAATTTGGAAAAATTGTGATTTTTTCCCAAACAATCTTAATTTTTTTTTTTTAATATTAATTTTGCAGTTTTTTACTGATTTTATCCCGATTTTTTGCTTTTCCAGACCCTCGCCGATTTAATCCCGATCATGATTATTGGAACATTGCCTACAAGGACTTAACAATGAATCTTTGTAGGGCAATTCATTTAAGGACTTAACAGGTCTTTATGTTTCTAAGTATGGTGTTTTATTGTCATGTTCTGTGTGTTCAACATAGCAAGATTTTGCTGTTGCTTGCAGGGTACTGTTGGTATGTGCATGTTTTCTTTTTTAGGCTTCACTTTCTTTAAACTTTGTGTTTTATGTATGCAAGTTTTCTTCTTTCTTGCGTCAGAAAGTCATCGTGTGTATACTTTTGGTAGTGGTAGGTATGCTTTGTGACTGCATTCTATAATATTTGTTTGGTTATTTTGTTATTGTTGTTGTGTTGAGATCTTTCTTTAGGACTTCTATTTCTTTGTTTTCTTTTATTTTTTCTTCTTTCTCCATTTAAATTATATAAATTTTATAATATTCATATATTTCATAAACTTTGTATTTTGAGAAATGTAACATTAACTGGTCTTTTATTTCCCTCTTTGGCCCTCAAATTTTGATTCTCCTTGATGACCAACTTTGATTTTCCCTTCTCATTGTTCATGGGTACAAGTTTTGTATCACCCTACTGTGTTAAAAATTAAATATACATGAGAGACATATAAGGGGAAATATATCATTCATTATAAAGGAGTCATTGATACAATTCAGTTACATTCTTTTATTTGCGATTTTCGTAGTTGCTCTACCTAATCATCCCTAACTGTTGGAGAATGTAACTAGTTTCGGTCTTCATAATTTGTACCATTTTGTATTTATGTAAAAAGCAAAGAAAAAGGAAAAAGCAAAGAAAAAGGAAAAAGCAAATTATTATTATTTTCTAGATAAGCATGCTCTTCGTGCTTTTAGGTTTCTGAGTCAAAGAGTCAAAGTCCTATTTTGGACTGATTGTAAAAGAAAACGGAAAAGAAATTCTAAATGCAAGTTTTGGGACAAAAAACCCTCTAGATGCCAAGTCGGTTCCACCCTAATGTACATGTCTGTTCACACCCCCTCTGATCTATATAAATAGAGGGTAGATGGAGCTCATTTGGAGACACACTTGAATGCTTTTGATCTATTGTAGAGAAGATAAAAGAGATGAGGAAGGCCAAAATCTGAAAGCAAGGATTTCTTCTTGGAGCTAGGGTTTGTGGATGATTTGCCTTAATATATCTCTTATTGCTGGTCTATTGCTGATGAATTTGTTGGAAGAAAAAGGAAGTTTTGGCTTGGCATCTAGAGGCGAAATTTCTTTGGTTATGGGTCTTGGATATCTCATTTGATCTGATTCTATAACAAGAGATTTTCTGGGTTTTCCCCTTGGAGGGGTTTTGCCTTTGCTTGGAGCTCATATCTTGTGTTCTATTGTCTTCTGTGATTTCCCTGTTTATTGGTAATTGCTTGATGAAGAAAGAAAACATAATGATGAGAATACAATTAGATTCACAAGTAATTATCATGTAATGGGAATCTAATTTAAAATTGTAAAAGCTCCCGATTTCCAACATGGTATCAGAGCAAAGGCGGTTTAAAGGAGAACGCTGAAGATCACTATCTGTTGGCACACTTAGTAAAAACTCTGTGGAAACCCTACTTCAATCCTGTGAAGTCTGCATTCGATGTCTCGTTGTAAATTTCTATGGGATGGATCACAATATTTATTGATCAATATTGCCTTGTGGCTCTTTTCTATGGTAACAAATATACGACAAAAGCTCAAATCTCTACTGGTTCGATTATATTTGCGATGGTTCCATGGCTCGATTAAATGTCTAGTTGCATCATCACATCGTGATTTTGACTAACATACACTACAAACAACTAGCATATCTTTCTTGTATATGGATCACATAAGTGTGCAACAATTCGTTAACTAGGTCCGCATTTGTCTAACCACTGATGCTTGCGTTCATTTGAGATGGCTCAAAGTAATTCACATTTAATGATTTATGAAAGATTCGACTGTAACCCTAGAAATGCATAATTGATTGCAAAGTATTCTTATGATGAAATCGACTTATAAAGTTATATCATATTTGGGGAATGTAATGTCCCCAAATTTTGTATTACCTAGTAAGGTGGTTAGGAGGGTTTTCCAGAGCTTGTGTTAGCCTGGTCATATGATCTGGAATTTATCCAGGACAAAGAATTAAAGGTATTACAGACTCATGTGCATGGATGTGCCTATGTTACTTATGCAACGGATCAATAAGATTGCTAGAATACATAGACACTGAGGCAATAAGAGAAAACATAACAGTCAAACATGTAAACAAAACAAGTTTAATAAGGAGTTCACCCAAAGCTCCTGGGCTACGTCTCCTGGTTCAACCTTTCAGTGGTGGTCTATCAATGTTGCATTAATCGTTATTGGGATAATATCGACGCGAGGAAAAAATCGTAATTATCGGGAA
Source organism: Pinus tabuliformis (assembly GCA_031772625.1). Classification (NCBI taxonomy): domain Eukaryota; kingdom Viridiplantae; phylum Streptophyta; class Pinopsida; order Pinales; family Pinaceae; genus Pinus; species Pinus tabuliformis. The sequence continues at coordinate 2,038,983,416 of CM062818.1, forward strand.
AAAATCGTTTGGTACAAAAATATTCAATTTTTTTTCAATTTTTTTAATATCTAAACCATCTACAACATAAAATAAATACATTGACACATAAATATGATAAAAGAACTAATATATAAGATGTTTAATATCATTTCTAGTGCTAAAATCACACATAACATTGAATCATGTCCTGAATAGTAAGTCTTGACTTCCGAGTCCCAACTCAGCATCAAAATATCAACAAAAAATATAATAATGTATCTCATCATGTCATGATGTCATATAAAATAAAATGAAGAAAATAACTAAAGTCTAATCCTATTGATTTCCTTTGCCCCTCTTGCGAGAAAATGCCACAGCTTTCCCTTTCCCTCTAGATGTAGATGCCGGTGCTGGTGGAGTTCGCAGTGGAGTCTGCTATGCTCTAGAAGCTGAAGAACTAGAAGTAGGAGCTATAGGAGGTAGACCACATCCTCTACTGGTGGCAGGGGTAGCCTGGGTAGGTGGTGTCCCCTGGAAACATTACAATCTCCCAATCCTGAAATCCTGAAAAACTGATAAGTCTGCTGCATTTTGAATGAAATCTAAAATTCTACTTTCTCCATATGAAATCCAATGAGGCCGGAACCACTCTCAAACATCTTGAGTCATTTCATGGTAATGTTAACAATTTAAGTAAAAGGATGAAAATGAAGATTAAGGAGAATGTCACTTTTACTTTAAGAATTTAACATTACCATGAATAGCATATCAATACTAGGGCCTAGACTTGATCATTAAGCTGCCCCACTCAAAAATTATTTGTTTCTTTAAAAAAAATTTGCATTTGGAACATTTATCATCCCTTATAAAACCTCGCTGCCCCGACTGTGCAAATGATTTCATAAAAAAACCAAAAAAACATATTAAAACCTCGCTGCTAGAGACCCCCACGATAATTTCAATTGTTATCGCGATAAATTCGAATTTATCGCGATAATTTCATAAAAATAGTGCAAAAAAAATTACCCACGATAAATTCGTATAAAAATCGCAATAAAATCGTTTTATCGAAAAAATCGCGATAAAACGATAAAATTGCGATTTTATCGCGATTTTCACAACACTGCTCTCTATTATGTTTTCAAGCAGAGTTTTTACAACAGTGAGCTCAATTCGAGACTCACTAAGCAGAATGAAGTCAGTAGGAATGGAGTGCACAGACTTTCCTTACTAAAACTCGACCTCTGAGGGTCACAGTAGTATGACAGGCCTATGCCGAGGAGTTTGCTTGAACCTCTCAAGCCTTCAATGGAGTACACTGACTCTCTGCCTCTCTCTGGCTCTGTTTGGCTCGATGCTGCCTTTAGGTTAGCTTGGCTTCTACTTCTGTTCTCTGCTATTAACTTCCTGCGTCTAGCTAACTCTTGTCTGCCTTTCTGTGTGTGTTTCTGCTTCTGTCAGGTCATGGCTTTAAAGCCAGTCTATCCTTTTGACTGTTCGTTACCGCTTCCCGACCTTCTGGTTTCCTTACCTCTGTCCGTTCGAATTCCTTTGCTCTGCGTCATCATCACTGGGTAACGCCTCGTAGGGAGGTGGCCACCTGTTTCCCAACGAACTGGGTATTAGATTCCATGAATCATTTTTGAATGGCCGTTAAATTCCGTTTGCTTCAAGATCACCCGCGAATCATGAATCATTTTCCAACTCATCATCCATGTCGGACTTCAAATCCCCTGTCATCTCGCTTTTTGACTTGTCAAATCCGGTCAGTCATTGGGATGCATCTCTGCCATTGATCTGGGCCTCCCAGATTCTACGGTCGTCCTTCATATCGGGCTGACAAGTCGCATGATGTTTGCCCGTCCGATGTGGGCGGTTTTCTCTCTCATCTGCTGGACGTGTGTCGCTCAATGTGTGGCATCGGGCGGGGCTCAGTCAAAACTGCTTACCGCCTCAAGGCCTTTCGATATCCTGTCGTTTTGTGGAATCTCGCGCTACGAAACCGAATGCGTTACTTTTCCAAATTTTATAGCGATTTCGGGTCCGGGCGCTTCGGGGCTTTCCTTCATTGAGGGGGACGCCCTGCGATACGCGATTAGCGCTAATTGCATATCAGAAACCACCTCCGTTTCTTGATTTGGCCTCCGGTTTTGCCAGTTTGCGCCAGTGTGCGTTACCATGGGCCAATGGTCTGCGCGCTCAACTGAGGGTCCTTGTTGCTCCGCTCTGGCCACAACTACAACTGTTACGAGGATTCCTTCTAATAGCTTTGATTTTTTTCTAGGACTTGAATCTTTTAGCATAATCTAAAACAGTCATGAAAACTTAGAGAGTGTTTTAGGATCTAATTTGGATCATCATAGGAGCAGGATTACTCCATTGGCGGGCCCCAAAGGGTTTTAGAGGAGTTTTATGGGTCCGATTGGGATCGCTTACATTATTTCATCATCAGGATCAATTCTACATGGTTTGCTCTTGCTTCTGTTGTATTTCGATGATTGCCGTAAAATGACGTTATTAACAAGCATATTTTAATTAATTACGTTTAACGTGTTGTTTTGTGCTGATTACTTGGAGAAACACCTTAGCCTAATAACTCGTTGGAATTGGGGCGAAAAGATCTACATGGCAGGATGATAAAAAGGGGCTTTGGGTGACTAGTGTGACCATAGAGGCGAATTAAGCATTTTTCGGCATTAAAAGTGACTTTAATTAGTTTATAAAAATCACTTTAATAAATAAATGAAGGAAAAATGCTTTTAAATATCTAATTGGAGGGAATAGGTAATTGAGTTATAAAAGGGGAAATGAGGGGTCTCTCATTATTCATTTGTGTATTTTGAGTTTTGAAGAGGAGCTCTTGGAGAGATTTCTCAAGGAAAAGTTTAGGGTTTTGGAACCCTAGCCGCCATAGCAGACGTTAGTGTTGAAACTAGACACCCTTGTTGGATTTGAGAGTGAAATCACACAGATTTCATCACTGAGCTTCAATGGAGAACGAGATTTACAAAGACTGTTGAGGTACCTAGGTGTTATCAGTTGATTTTATGAACTTATTAGGTATTTTCCATTTCATTCTTTCAGGTTGAAGAAAACCCATCAGACGCGTTGAACTCTTAGTCATGGAAAAATCGATTTGCTGAAGAAATGAGTAATAAAGGAGCTGGGACGTATTTCATATAGTGGTTTGTACAAGGGACTGCATCTATTAGTCTTTCACTGGCCGATTTCAATAGGAAGGTCAACCCAAATCTCTGCATACGAATCTGGATGAGTTCCTCTAATTTTCTGAGTCGAATCCCTTGACAAGAAGAGGGTTTCTCATTGTACTCTCCCCTGGACAAGTTCTGGAATTACTGAAGTCAAACTACTGTGAATTGAAGCTATAATCTCTGCCAAACCAGTGCTGAATGTGGGTATGTGGAGGAAATGAATTTGTGGGCAGTAAAAGGGTGTGTGTATTATTGTTGGTCATATTTCCCAGCTTGAAGTCACTACCCTTTCGATCTGCTTGCAGGAGTTATTTCTGAGCTTGCACGCAGCCCATTTTCTTGCCTGTGTCTTTACGTTTCCAGAGGCCGAGTTCCTTGTCTTGTTGGATGTTTTCCTTGCTGCTTCAGGGAATCATATTATCAATACTTCTGGGGCTGAGTTTCCTTTCCTACGCTGGATGAGTCAATAATTTGCAGTGGCTTAAACTCAAGCTTAGTAGAAGGCCGAGTCACCTTTATTCACTGACTATAAGTGAGGCCAAGTTCTGGGTCAAATCCCTGGCTGAGTATACACAAGAAACGGGTCAAGGTATTCCTATAGCTAATTCTGACCACAAGGAACCTCTTGCTGAAGATTACTGTGTATTTACTTGTCTAGGACAGCGCATAAATATATCAGATCTTCTTGCTGGAGCGTTTACCAGGTTCCATACCAAGTTCTTGTACACCATTTGTTTCCATGACTGTGTGTTCATAAATTCATTGCTGTTATGATTCTGGGTTGTTCCCATCAATGAAAAGTGTTTAATCTCGTCTTATGGAGTATAACAGTGTGTATTTCTTGTTGAATGATTTGTGAATGATATATGGCTACCTAAGTACATTCATTTATTTCCATGTCAACTCATTTGGGTTTAAATTGAAGAAAAGTGCACCTACAGCCAATAGTAAACAAACAGTTTGAAGGAATACCTCACTGAAAACTCAATCAAATCTCAAAAATTACAGTGATAATTTGGGGCCATTTTTAAGAGGGAATGTTACAGAGAATGATAGAATCATCCTGTATAGTGACATTATTACATAAGTAGCATTGCTTGACATTGAACAGTGGCACAATGATCTTCAAGATTGCATTCTGTTCTTTCTTTGTGACACTATGAACTGAATATAGATAATTGATGAGTCAGATCCATGATATACTGTATCAACTTTTTGTGATATCTTTACAAAATGCTGGAGCATGATAATCCGCCTCTCTGCTTGCAAGAGTTCGGATTGCAACTGTGGCTCGGATATACCATGATAGCCACATTGTGTATTATAAAGATCGAAGGTGGTTTGGTCTTGATATACTCGTGATCTCATGAATCGGATTTTGATCTCTGGATCTCGCATATTTGGCTAGAGTCATCATACCTAGCTACTACTCGACAAGGAAATATTGGGTAGCAACGTTGAGGGAACCTTGACAGAAATGACGAAGAAGGCTTGTGGTCAGACATCGGCTTGATAATTACTCACATACTCTATGAATATAGACATAGGTTCTATCATAGCGAATATTGATTATGGAAAAGATTAAGATGTGATGGAGTGATATAAGATGACCTAAAGTCTGGAATATTACTGTCATAGCTTTTAGTGAAAAAATAGAAACTATGTAAGCTGTGAGACCAGTAAAGCTAATCCTTGTGCCACGGAAATAAGAAGCAGTTTTGACTAATGTGGCACCTGTATTGAAGATTCACACTTGTTGAAGAAAGTGTTGTCACGTAAAAGGGGACCGATTGTCTGCAAAGAAGAAGGCATGACTTATGTACATCTTGTTTTATGAGAAGATTATAATAAAGGGTCTGATTAGTTGTTAGGTTTTTTGCAAGCATACTTTGTATGATAGAATTCTAGGGTTCGTAATTTTGGTATTTAGGGTTTGTAAATCCTAGATGGGATTTGGATTAGAAAACCGCAGAAGAGATGAAAATCCGTAACTCTGATTTTTGGTTATTCCCTCTATAGAAACCCTTGCAACCAAAATAAAATCATTTAGAGTTTGTAGATAATCTAGGGTATATGGTAAGCACTAGCAAGGGTGGAATTGGATTTGACCTCAAAACCTTAGGGATGATGAAGAAGCAATTTTAGGGTTTAAGAACCATAGGAGTGCACCCTCTGAGATACCATAGAAACCCTAGATTGATAAAATTGACATCATGCTCTTGTTTTTGTATATTTTGCTTGGTTGTACTTGTCGGTGAATATTGTAGGTACATAATGAAGGAAGCAAGATGGAAAGGATGGCTAAGCAAAAATGCCTTCTTGAAAATGATGAACATGATAAAGAGTGGGTATTGTATGGACCCTGGTGGAATTGATGCTAACAAGTTCATTGATGATTAAATGAGTTAGAATGCATCATTGCATTTTCTAAAAGAGTCTTTGTTGTTATGAAGCATGGCATCATAGATAAAAGCACATTGTTGATTTGGGGTAGCATTGGATGTACTCTAGCCACGAAATTTGGTGGAGAGGTTGGGGCACATGAGATCTCCAATGCCCAGAAAGGATTTGGGTAGATCCTAAACAAATCAGGAGATATTAAAATAATTAATATTTTTAATGGAGTCCTTAAGTCTAAACTTAGGGAAAATAAAATATTAATGTGTATTAATATGAATCTGTGTTAGAGTGGTCCAAAAGACATGGATCAAGCCAGATCTAATCTTAGCCGTTGATTAGGGACTTAATCTCGACTTGATATGTCAACAGGAAAAGTATAAGAGGAGGCTTGAGGGTCACTTGGAGAGTACACCAGATGATTAGTCATTCTATTCTCTAGAGCGGGGTTTGCTAAGAGAGATAGAATCAGTGATCGAGAGAGCAGCTGAGGGACATTGAATACAGAGAAACAAAGAAGGCAGAGAGTGTGCCATGAGAGCAACGTAGCAGCCTAGGAGAGTGACGCAGAGCCAACAAGGGTTCACGCAGGGTCACGCAGAGGCAACTAAGTGCTGCGCAGAGCACTAGAGGGGCTAGCGTAGCTGACGCAGAGGCTCCCAGAGCTGACACAGGGCCTCCTGGGGCTGACGCATGGCTAGCGCTAGGCTAGGAGAGGCTGACGCAGTCCAATTTGGGCAGACGCTAGGGTTGCAGAGCAGTTTTGTGCTGAGGAACTGCCGGAAGGATTTTCCGGGGTTTCAGCCAGGAGATTTCTCTCAAACTGTGAGGTATAGCTGTTAAGGAAATTCTCTGTTGGGTAGGCCAATTTCGACACCCAGATTGTACTATGATAATTCTTAATAAGAAGATCCTCAGATAGCTGCACCGGTTTTCCTGGATTGGGTTTTTTTGGGGACATTGGTCCAAAAATAATGGTGTCATGTGGTGTGTTTGTTCTTGTTTCTTTTAGTTGCTGATCTGTAATATGTTGAGCATGCATTGGTGTTTGTTTTCAGTATTTACTTGGTAAATAACTTGTTAAAATAACAAGTAGGTAGGAATAAATCAGAAAAAGTTCCTGAAGGGTTCTAACTAAGGAAAATTAGAAACTTCAACACACACGATAGTAGGAAAATTAGAATCTACTTATTTGAGTTGCTTTGGGAAAGATCGTCTAGTTTAAAGAGAATGAGAAAATTGGAAACATATTGCATATTATTGTTCATCCAAGCGTTTTCTAAGATTATGTTAGAGGGAGTCATTTTGCAGAAAGGGATCATAAAGATCCTATAAGAATCTTCATTTTGGAATATTCTTGGCAGTAGCATTATGATTAGTATATATTCTGTCTAGTATGGAAACAATACTCTTGAAGGATGAAGGAATGTAGATGGTCAAAGTTCCAGGGACAAGCAACAAGCTCATTCAGAAACGATGGCTAGATGATTGTGTGAAAAACAAATGTATGCATACTGTAAGTAACTCTTCAAGAAAAGGTTAATATCTATAAGAATCTTACAGAAAGAGTTGAATATAAAATGTGCTTGGTAAGCTTTCCCTATGGATGCATGATATTTGAAAGAAGAAATGTGGCATGATTTGTTATAGAAAGAAATCAAGACTCTCCCACAAAATTGCATGGCATATAGTAATGTTGATCAACATCAAGTATAGTCTTTGGAAGAAAAGAAGGGAGTTAACAATGACAACTCCAAGGAAGATCTTATAGCTTGGTAATCAAGCTCAATCCTTGGGCACTCTGATTACAATGAATGCATGAAGAAAGATTCATGTGGAGATGGATCATGCGGATGGATGTTGATATGAAAAAACTCAAGAAAACTGGTTAACATTTTGTTTTGCTACCTAGAAGGATATTGCAGGAATATAGTAAGGGGTGTTGAGACACGCTCAACAAATTATATTTGGCAATTATGAAATCAAAATGCTTTTATCTTGGGATTAAAAGGTAGCAGTGTGAGAAGATAACCTAAAGGTCAAGTTCGTACAACAACAAGGAGATCACTTTCATGAGGAAGCTATGATCAACTTGAAGTTTGGAAAGGTTCAATATAATGCTTTCATCGATGACGACAAGGTGAAAGTGATGTGCAAGATTGATGACTTGGATCCTGTCACAAGATTAAAGGAAGAAGATTGCTCTATGATACCTCAGAAGGATGCAAGATCGATACAATGAGATGCCAAGGAAAGAGGGAGCCATGCAACTATCTCCATAAAGAACAGGGAGTTAGTATTCTTATGAAAACAAGCTAGGGAGCTTGTGGTTATGACTTCCCAATTGAAAGGAAGTCAGGGATCCCCTCTAGATTCGAGAGGGAGTAAAGAAGTCTCCTTGAACAGGAGCAAGGATCTATTCCATAATAAACAGGGATTAAGGCTGTAGGTGAGAGGGAGTGATGTTGGACATCACATGTGCATTCTCTTCTTCATGTGTCATGCACTTGACTAGGACTAACAGTCGTAAGTCTAAGTGAAGGCCTTGGAAAGAGAATAGTGGAGGATTGAATAAGCATCTGTGGTTTCCTTGAGGATAAATCATCCGAGAAAGGAAAGTGACCGACACACTTTGAGGATAGGACAGGTGGCCAAGATAAGAGTGGTCGAAGAGGACCGATGTTCTTTGAGGATTCAGGTTTGGAAATCCAAGATAAGATTAGTCCTAGATGGACATACCTTGTGAACATTTGGATAGGATATGTGCCTTGTAGAGGTAGTGTGGTATCACACGTAAAACCTCCTAGCATAATGCTCTTGAATGAAGATGAGCTTGTCTAATTAGGCTTCAAAGACAATGCTGGTTATAATGTTGATGATTACATATGGCTTATCAATCGTACTTTTGTTATAAGAATATTTCAGTTTGAGAATATCATTGTACCAGGTATACAATTATGAATACCTCCCTAGTTAAGAGGGAGTGTTGGAGAATGTAACTAGTTTCGGCCTTCATAATTTGTACCATTTTGTATTTATGTAAAAAGCAAAGAAAAAAAATAAAATTATTATTATTTTCTAGATAAGCATGTTCTTTGTGCTTTTAGGTTTTTGAGTCAAAGAGTCAAAGTCCTATTATGGACTGATTGTAAAAGAAATTCTAAATGTAATTTTTGGGACAAAAACCCCTCAAGATGCAAAGTCAGCGTACATGTCAAGTTGGCTCCACCCCAATGGACATGTATATTCGCACCCCCTATAATCTATATAAATAGAGGTTAGATGGAGCTCTTTTGGAGACACACACTTGAATGTTTTTAGTCTATCGCAGAGAAGATAAAGGAGATGAGGAAGGCCAAAATCGGAAAGCAAGGGTTTCTTCTTGGAGCTAGGGTTTGCAGATGATTTGCCTTATATATCTCTTATTGGTAGTCTATTGTTGATGAATTTGATGGAAGAAAAATGGAGTTTTGGCTTGGCATCTAGAGGCGAAATTATTGTGGTTATGGGTCTTGGATATCTCATTTGATCTGGTTCTACAAGAAGAGATTTTTTTGGGTTTTCCCTGACTTGGAGCCTATATCTTGTGTTCTATTGTCTTCCGTGATCTTCATGTTTTATAATTGCTTGATGAAGAAAGAAACCTTAATAATGATAATATTGTCGAATTCACAAGTAATTATCATGTAGTGTAAATCTAAGTTAAATTGTAAAACCTCCCGATTTCCAATGCTAACGACCAATACTAAGACTTATCATCAACCTAGTTGGTCACTTAACACATGCGACCTTTATCACTTGCAACTTTATTATATGTGGAGTTCGAATATGTAGTAGAACTTCACATATAATAGTGAATCCACCATAAAACTTCCAAGATAAACCCTTAACACAAAAAGATATCCAAAACATTCAACATGATAACACAATAATGTAGATAGAAGGATCCATAAGGTAGGGTAACATCATCAAATACTTTTTATGGAAGGAATCACTCCACAAGCCATGCTTGCTATAGAATGATATAATCCAACACATCTCCAATATAATGATATACATGTATTCATACTTTCTCATGAGTATTCATAGGGTTCTATGCTAAATACCCCTTTATTCTTATATTATTTTATTTTAATTACATAGTAAGCTTATTCCATTGCTTATTCCAACTTTCGAAGGCTATAGGATGGTTGTCTTGCATTAATACTGCTCCAATTCCAAATCTTGAAGCATCACATTCGACTATGAATGGTTTGGAGAAATCTGAAGTTGACAGTACCGATGTGTTTGACATCAATTCTTTTAGTTTCTCAAAGCATTCGTCTGCCTGGTTACTCCATTCGAAAGCATTATTTTTTAGCAAGTTTTTCAGTGGCGTAGTCAAATGTGCGTAGTTCTTTATGGACCATCTGTAATACCTATTTAAACCTAGAAATCCTCTCAGTTTTGATATGTTCTTAGGTTTGGCCATTCTTTAATCGCTTTAATTTTGTTGGGGTCCACTTTGACTCCTTCCTTGGAAATGATGTGTCCCAAGTATTCAACTTCCTTTTGCCCGAAGGTACATTTTGATAATTTGGCGTAAAATTGATTCTTCTCCAATACGGAAAGTACTCCATCTAGATGCTTGAGGCGCTCCTTCCACGCTTTGCTGTAGACGAGGATATCGTCGAAGAAGACTAATACAAATTTTCGCAGGTATGGATGGAAGAGTTCGTTGATGGTTGCTTTGAAAGTGGCTGGTGCATTTGTGAACCAAATGGCATTACCTTAAAGTCATAATCTCCTTCATGAGTCTTGAAAGCAGTCTTTTCGACATCGTCTAATCTCACTCGAATTTGATAGTAGCTTGATCTCAAATCTAATTTTGAGAAATATTCTGCGCCATGGAGTTCGTCTACCGTCTCATCAATGAAAAGAATAGGGAATTTGTGTTTAATAGTAATTTTGTTTAATCCTCTATAATCTATACACAACCGAAAAATCCATCTTTCTTCCTGACTAATACTATTGGTGCAACATATGGACTTCTACTTTTTGTAATGACTCCATGCTTTAATAGATCTTGTATTAGTCTTTCTATTTCTGTTTTATGATGATGGGATTAGCGATATGGTTTTACATTTACTGGTGTGGAATCCGGTTTCACTTCAATGATATGTTCAATTTTCCTTTCAGGGGGTAATTGCATCTGCAATTCTTGAAAAACCTTGTCATACTTTTGGATTAGGGATGTAATTTTAGACTATTGGTGAATCCCTTCCATCGATAATAGTTCTAACTGTTGACATTGTGCGACGAACAACAGGGATCCCTTGCGAATAAGCTTCTTCATTTGTTGAGCAGAAATGACTTGGGTAGGTGGAGCTTGGAATTCAAACAACTTGTACTTCCTTCCATCCATTTTGAACTTAATGAACTATTTTTGGTGGTTTGCAGAATATGTCCCTAGTGTTTGCAACCATTGTACTCCTAAGACGACATCTACACCTCCTAAGGGGGCTGTATAAAAACTGGACTCCATTTCGTATTCGTTCAGTTGCATTTTAACTTTATGGCACTTTCCAACTCTATCTATTCGTTTTCCATCTGCTACCATAACTTTTAAATTTGCGACAGATAGGAAAAATGTTCAGTCTTTTTGCGACATTGACATCTATGAAGTTGTGTGTACTTCTTGAATCTATTAACACGATAACGTTTTGTTTCTTAATGTCTTTTAAGCTTCAATGTTTGTGGTTGGGCTATCCCTGTGATAGTTGCCAAAGAAATTCTTGGCATATTCTCTTCTTCTGGATCTGGATTAGGAGTCTCGTTTTCTTCATTTTCTTCATCGGAGCTATCCTCTGAAGATTCCTCTTCTTTCTCTGCTTCATAGTTGTAAAGTTTTTGCGTAGCATATCTGTGGTCTGGAGAATATTTATCTCTGCATGTCCAACATTTACTATCTTTTTTCTTTTCAAAATTCGATTGTTGCTTTCCGCTTTCGCACATTGGTGGCAGAATGTATTTACCAGTGTTTTTTGAAGATGACTTACTTGTCTTCCCTTTTGAGTAGTTGTTGGATTTTTCACTACTGGCATATGGTGTTTTATGGAGCTTATATTTTTGCTCAATAATTATTGCTGCATGTCTAGCTTCTTCAATGGTTTTGGGTTTATATGGTTTTAGTTCTTAAATATACTCTTTAAGTCCGCACCTATACATTTTTTTACAATTTTTCATCAGAGAACCCTCGTTGTCTTATAGCTAATACTTCCCACTCATGGGTGTATTCGCTTACAGATCCTTTTTGTTTGAGGTGAACGATTTTTTCATAAATGTCGTCTTCTCCTTCGTCAAGGGACGTTATGAGCAGGGCGTTTACAATTTTTTTCCAGTTGAACAAATGAGTCTCACATCTGTTGGACCACCATAGGAACCAATCATATGCTTCAACCTCTAGGTTGTTGGATGCGGTCATGATCTTCTCTTATTTATCTATTGGCAGGTTTGCTCCGAAAATGGCGTCCATTTTGTTTACTCACACAATGGTGCCCCTATGGTCGTTACCATCGTACTTACATAATTCTCTTTTAGTTTTGTGGTACTCTCTTTTGAGAAACCTTGTATAGTACTGACTTACTTTGCACTGTATATGCGATATTCGTGGGATTTCGTGCATCGACGAGAATTCATGACTTGGAAAAACTTCGCTTTCTGGCGTTTTGTGACTTTGTGGTGATTTTTTTGTGACTGATGAATTAAAGGGTGGATTGACTCCTTTCATAAATTGGCTCATCATGCTTTCTATTTTTTTGATATTATTTTCCATTTGGTCTTGAGTATTGATTATCTTCTCTTGGCCTTTTCCGAATTCATCCTGCTTCCTTTCAACATTGTCCAGGCGCTTGCACATTCTATCGAGTTCTTCTTGAAATTTCTTTGAATTGTCGTCATTATTGCTTCCCATATTGGCATTATTTTTTTCCTAGCAGGCCCAATCTTTTTTTTGTTTCTTTATAAATAAATTATATATATATATATATATATATATATATATAAATGTTAAATTAAATAATTTAATTATATTAATTTAGTTTTATAATTGATTAATTTAGTTTTATTAAGTTGAAAAAAATATTCTGGGAGTGGAGCTCTGAGTTCAACGATGGCAAGGGTTTTGAGGATCGCAGAGGCTCTGTTTCCTCTTGTGCCGGATGTTTCAATCAGAGAACAAGGGCATCACCATTCTATGTAGGGCTGGGATCTGACTAGAGCTGCAACCTATCCTAATCTAAAAAAGTTATCTTGTCCGCCTATGCTGCAGGAGAAGCAATCCTCAGATCGAGGAATTGGTCAGTGATAGCAGCCGAGACTTACTCCCTTGGAGAGGACCCAATAGAAGATCCAAGGCCAAAGTCAGTGGATCGAGAGTCTATCCTCCCACAGAGGAACTTGTACTATTGAATATGCGGATTGAGGTTGGAACAAAGTCGCATGATCCAGCCTATGACGGATCGAATCTTTGGCTCAATGGATCTGAGGATAAACAAGACATGTCTCTTTCCTACGCTACCACAACACCTATTTCGCCCCTCAGAACAGATTTCCGGCTCAAATCCGGTTCTCGACATACATTTCTATACTCAAAGGAGATCGGATCTGAATCCAAAACCACCTTTTCAAGTTTTTATTAAATCCCCAGATGGGGAATCCCATCTCATATGGGTCCAAGCATCTGATCGAGTATTAAATTTGAAGCAAAATATCTTTCATATCCTGGGTTATCCGATGTGCCTACAAAATCTGATCTGCAGTGGCAAATCCATGCAGGATGAGCGAAGCATTCAAGCATATGTCTCTCGGTCATCCACCATCATTTTGAATCTGAGATTGAGGGGAGGATCTGCTGTATCGAGCAAATCTAAGGGAGCAAAGGATGTGTCTGGATCCAGTCTTCCAAAAGGAACAAAATTAAATCAAGGACAGAACAATGGAGGCCCACCATTCAAAGACATCCTTAACGAAAAATCGGTTGCCCCCACAAATCTTGTTCAGACACACAACATTCCAAGACCCTATATTGTGGAGCAGCGAACACAAGTTTGAACATTGACTGTATATCTAACAGAAACAAATGATCTATGCTCATTGTATGAAGCTCAAGCCATTATATGCAGATTCAACAGTTTCTGGCAAAAGCCGATGGCTCTCTTTCATTAGATCTTCACAACTTGGACAACAAACTGCGAGATCCATCTCTGCTCCAAAGTTTTTTTCATAGTAAAGTTTGCATCATTAGAAGAACAAGAATATATCTTGCGAGAAGGCCCTTGTTTTTGGGGGTCTATGAGACTTTTTATTACCCCATGGTTCCCAGAATTCGATGCAAATACAATGGTAGTCTCAAGAATGGCAGTATGGGTCAGACAACGTAATCTTCCCCTGCACTTTTTCCATCTCAAAGTACTAGAAAGCATTGGTAACCTCTTAGGGCGATATATCAAAACATATACACAAAGAGTCGAAGAAAGGATCTACACTTTCGCTAGAATTTGTGTTGGCCCCTAATTTTGACCTTTTTCACCATGCACATTGCACAATTCTATCATCCCTTATCTCCATATCATGATCATATTTGTCATATTTAGGCCTATTTTTTCACATTGAGGTAAAATAATTATATCTTTTAATTTTTAGATTTTTTATTAAAAATTGGGTATTAAAATTTATTTTTGGCAGAAACATAATTTCTCGTAATGGCTCCATTGAAGTCATATGTGTAGGAAACCTGGGCACAAACTGAAGATAGATTCAAGAAGTACAGGAACCAAGGATGAACAAACTCCTATTGACACACTCCAAATGAGTCAGAACAGACCTGATCAAAGCTGGTCAAACTTGACCAGTCACCTAGGAAATCCCCTTATTTAGGGGCAATTTTGTGATTTTGTGCAACAAAGGGATGAATTCGACCCTAGTAGGTGGAATATGACTCTCATTGGTTGTTACAACCATTATAGCTGATTTAGTTATACTTTTAGCCTATTTAAGCACAACAACTAGAACAACTATGAACACATATTATTATCATTGTGATTACTCCCTTTTTGGAATACATTTGAAGACTTGCTCTATATTTCTTGTGCTTCATTGCTGTGGGATTTGAATATGAATTGCTGCAACTGATTGTTTTAGAGGTGTACCAAGCAAAGGTGGAGGGCCCCCATTCTAAACTAAGTACACTACATTGTAATTGTTGTGCATAATTGTTAATATCTTAGATTGCTGAATATTTCCTTTACAATTTCTTGTGAATATTTTCTGAGTCAATTCATTGTATGTCATAACCATTTATATTTTTGAAGTGATTTCCTTTTAGTAATTGGTTTAAGTAAGGAAGGACAACCCAGGCATCTAAGTTAGATCCTCTTCCTTGTGAGCTAAGAATTGAATTGGAAATTGTGTTTATGCATTTAATCTTTACTGCTTTCTTAATTTAATTGTGTTATATTTTATGGTGGAATTGGTTTTGTTGGAATAGGAATGATGAGGAAGGACAACCAGGACCTCTAAGTTAGAGCCTCTTCCTTGTTGGCTATACTCCACATAAAATCTTTGAACATTTGCTTTTAGACTAGAATTTCAATGCTTTCTTTACAACCAGTGCTGCATTTAATCTTTACTGCTTTCTTAATTTAATTGCGTTATGTTTTATGGTGGAATTGGTTTTGTTGGAATAGGAATGATGAGTAAGGACAACCAGGACCTCTAAGTTAGAGCCTCTTCCTTGTTGGCTATACTCCACATAAAATCTTTGCACATTTTCTTTTAGATCAGAATTTCAATGCTTTCTTTACAATCAGTAATTTATATTTATAATATGCATTTCCATTATTTTCATCTAAACAACTACTTCCTACATTAGTTAAATCTAAGTTCCATATACCTTGGTGTGCTTCTAAGTTTACCAACCCGGATTGATATTAAAACAGATGCTCTAATTCAACTTCATAAATTAGACTGACAATTTGTGTGGAAGTGGATCTCAGTAAGGGTCTGCTAGATCACATCCTATTGAATCACAACAATCAATGTTGGACACAGTTTCTTGATTTTGAGAAAACGACATTTAGATGCCGAATATGTCGACAGACAAGTGACCTTCAATCAACATGCCCCGATGCCAAGAAAGAGCCACGAAGGAAGAAGAAACTAGGAAAACAACCCAAAGGATGTCAATTTCCTCAGCATTTGCCCGATGATGAGGAGGATGAAGAAGAAATGGAACCCTTTAGGTCATCTTCAATCAACATGCCCTGATGCCAAGAAAGAGCCACGGAGGAAGAAGAAACTGAGAAAACAACCCAAAGGATGGAAATTTCCTCAGCATTTGCCCGATGACGAGGAGGATGAAGAAGAAATGGAATCCTTTACCAATGAAGAAGTCCAACATCCACATGAATATACAGGAAAGGAGAAATCAAATCATGTAGTATCATAACCCCCAGAACCATCAATGCAGACAGAGAGGATTCTAGAAGCAAAGGAGCTAGGGGGTTACAAATGTCATTATGCGTCGGAAAGCTCGAACTCAGATAGGGAAAATCCGAGAAAAGACGTTGAGAATCAGTGAGCACTTGTAGCAAACACTCCAACTCAAGGAGGATGGCGGAAAGTAGAAAAGAACAAATGGAGAAAAGGGTAACTTGTTTCTCTACATTTTATGGTTTTTATTTATTGGATATGTGATCACTAGTCTTTGACTGGCTTGTCGGAATGCTTTGCGAAGCATCTACAACATGTAGTTTTGTTTTCTTTAATAAAATTATGATTTTTCCTGGGGGAAAAATGAGCCAATGTATCGAACCAACATATATATATAGTATCGACCAACGTATTATGGTGTTTGACGTCACACCCTTTGATTGGGGGACACAATGATTGACGATGGGGAATGGAAAATCTCGCTTTAACGGTGCACTGCGTGTATGGGGTGAATGTTTGTTGATTGTCGGGGCAGACGGAACAAGCAGAGATAGGAAGGTGACGACGGAAGGTGGGCACAAAGCCACAACTTACAAACTAGACCGATCCAAAATCGTAGCAGGCACCGGTGGCAGCACCAGTGAGTTTAACGTGACAGTGTGAAGACAGGCATGAGTGACAACGTCAGTGAGTTTAGCGTGACGGTGTGAAGACAGACATGAGTGGCAGCGGAGGGTTCGGTAGGGGTAGGTTGTGGATAGGGGAACAATGCGGTTGGGGATGGGTAGCACAAGACAACCATGAAAGGGTGTGGAATGACCAGGGGACGAGATGCAAGGGTGCGGAAGCTCTGTGGCTGTGATGACAACGATAGAGTGATGAACAACATTGGACAAACGAGGAAACGATGGCTTTGATACCATTGGAGTGAGAATTTCTTGCTCACTGTAATTTACCAAATGAGGACACATTTATGTGTAATATATATTTATTATTCAATATTCGATGATGAATTTACAAGGCTTAGGCGGTTCTCCTTTGTAGGAGTTGACTGGCCACAAGCCTAAAGACACGTCCTTTTGAACTAAGTGCCTTTTCAAAACTAATTGGGTAATGTAGTTTAATTTAGATAATTTATTAATTATTAATTAATATTTATTTATTATTATTTTATTACTTCATCATTTATTTTATATATATATATATATATATATATATATAGTTATGAATATTAATTCATAACACTAGTGCACAATGGAGACCTAGTTGATGACTTTCTTGGGTGGATGATTTGATGTGATGTGTGTCGAAAATTTGTCTAGTGCTGTAGCCTACCCAATTTCAAGTTTTTGCATGTGTTTAATGCCTAAACCCCATCACAACATGTCACTGATATGAAGTTAAATTTGCATTTAACATGAAACATAAGACTACTCTACCATTTAGATTTTTGCACTACTGATACAAGAAATAATTGCAAGCACACACTCAGAAAATAAGACACTTATTTTTAGTCTAAGACCCTAAAAAAACCCACAAGGGAAAAACCAGTCTTCAAGGAGTTATTAGATTGCTTTTAAGGACATTAATACAGAGAGAGAAAATCAAACTTATCTCCCTTATTATCTTGCAGAAGTCATTGCGCTCTCTCAGTCATATACTCATACCACTTAGCTTTGTTTTCTGTGCAACTAACAATCTCTAGATTTGATGTCAAACTAAGCATAAAAGACATGGGAATTTTTGCAACCTCTCTGATTGTTAACAACCTTGAATAGTGTGTTGGAGGAGGACTGAAAAATATGCTGACAGGGAGCTATTTCTTGGCCTTCTTAAGCCAAAAAACTCGGCTTGGGTTCTCCATCTTTCTTGACCTGATTTCTCCACAAATGACGACGTGTACACTACCCAAACCTCGGTCTAACAATTTGTAAACAAGCATGGTTCCTCTGCCTGCAAACTCGGCCCTAAACTCTACTTGTATACTTTGTTAACCCAGCTTGAACTCTGGGAGCGAAAATGTCAGGTTTTGAGCTTGCAAACTCAACTGTAAATTTGAGTATGTGTTCTCTCTAGGAATTCGAGCTCCTCTACTTAAGCGGTTTGATCTCTCTTTAGCTACAATCTTAGCGTCCTCAATAGTACACATTAGAATAATGCAAAAACCCTTTCCTTTTTCTTTTTGTCTTCTCTTAGAGAGGGAAAGCCTAAACCTAATGATCAAGGGTTGAGATTAAATCTTAGCCCATGAGATCAATGGTTGTGATCAAGTCCCATACTTGACCCCCTCTCTCATGTAGTCCCACTAAAATAACTTAGGGACTTTAATATATTTTGCACCATGTGCATTTTTTCTCTGATAAAGTCACGTTTAAAATATAAAAGTCACTTTAATATTAAAAATCACTTAGTACGTTTTCTCCTTAAAGTCATATTTAAAACATAAAGTGAATTCATTGAAAAGTACCTAGCACATGTACAACCTCATAAAGTGACTTCATTAAAAAGTATTGTGATGAATAAAATATATATGAAATAATACAAATAATGTAAACTAGTGTTGATAATATCGGTATCGGGAAAATATCGGCCAGGGTCCCGAAAATATCTTATCGGCAATATCGGCAAGCATAAAAAATGCATAATATATTCATTTTTTTTTTTAGATTTCTAAACATATAAAGCAATAACAATATGAACTAAACACATTGGCACATAAATATGAAGAAGGCATTGATATATATGATGTCAAATAGAAATGATACATCAAAATTCAAAGGCGATACCAAATCCTGTTGATCCCTGATAATTGTCCAATCAAGGACTCAAACAAAATAACATCACATATCCTGCTGATCCCTGATAGTGATAATTGTCCAATCAAGGACTCAAACAAAATAACATCACATATCCTGCTGATCCGTGATAGTGATAATTGTCCAATCAAGGACTCAAACAAAACAACATCACATATATAAAACTTTAAAAGTATTTCATCCTCATGAGTTATAAACTTATATGTAGCAAAAGTACTAAAACAAATAAAACTAGTAGTTATCTATCTGAGACCATTGGCCTCTCCCTAGCAGCTTTCTTTCTGTCTTGTTCAGCAATTGCTTCACGAGCTTTTTGTATAACCTCTGCACTAGAAACCATACAAGGCATCACATCTGCATCATATGCAGAGTCTAGCTAGATGGTATTTCAATCGTGTAATTCCTCCTGACATCTTGGTCCCACACAAGTTGCATGATATATATGCCTGATTTGCCCCACCAACAGCCTCCCCATACTCCCAAATTGGGTCCAAGGCTTTTGGCATATTTGACATTTGTAGTGAACTAATTCAAACCTAGGGCACAAAAAAAAACAAAAAATTGGCATTAAACCCCCCAACACAAAATGAAAAAATAACAAGTAATAACAACCTCATTCAAGAAAAATTACTATGTTATTTGCATTTTGCAATGTGAATGAAAAATGGCAATAAGAGGGTGCATAAGAAAGTTGAAAAAAAAATGAAGCTTGCTGTCCAAATATGGAGAAAACCCTTGCATTGGTTCATGGGCATGAAAATCATAGCAAATGGAAAAAAACAAAGAAACAAAATGTTGGTAGGCAAAGAGGCAAGCAAGCATAACCCTATATCTATGAAAAAATCATTAACATAGGGGTTTTTAAGAACATACCTGTTAATGGAAGAAATGAAGTTTGTCTCACTATTCTTCAATCTTTGATCCACAAAAAAATCTTAATTGGTGGTGATAATCGTTGTTTGATCTTCAAAGCCTCCTTGACAAGCACCACAAAATTCTTTCCCTTCCTTCTCCAACACTCAAAAACAAAAATGAAGAAAAAAAAACCAATTTTCCCTTTTTGTAGCCGCAGAAAAACACGCCTGGCGATATTTTATATCGTCGTGCGATATTTTCTGAAATATCGCGATATTTTCGGGAGCCGAAAATATTGCGATATTTTCTCGGCGATATTTCGGCTCGCCGAAAATATCGCGACATTTCGGCTCGCCGAAAATATCGCGACATTTCCGATATTCGGTGATATATCACCGATATTATCTACATTGATGTAAACAATAATAATAATAAATAATGACTTATTGGCTAGTAATTAGTTAATGAAGAGGCATGGCCCTAAGGACATAACCATTGGGGAAGAGGTACTTGCATAGGGTATATAAGTATGCCTTCACCCTCATTGTAATCATCTCATCAATTTTTTTATATAATATTCTGATTCATACATTTTTAATATATATTCTTGTATCTTCAATGGAAAAAAATATATTATTGAAAAAAAAACAAATAAAAACAAAACAAAAGTTTTATAAAAATAAAAAAATAAAAAAATTTAAAAAAATTACTGCTGACAGACTGCCACAGCCCCAACAACCTGCCATTGCCATCACTACCACACCAACCGTCCAATCTCTGTAGGCCGCGCTGTGCCATTCACCCTTTGCAACAATGTCCAACACCATCATCAACTTGTGACCATTTGTCTGTTGCCGTGAAACTAAGGTTTCTTGTCATATGATCCCCTTTGTTGTGGTACTTCCTTCCCTGCCGCTGCAAAACTGTGTATTACCGTCTTCTGCCACCGCTACTCATAATCGCCGCCGCATTGCAGAGTACTAAGTCGTGCTCGCTATCGTACGCAACATTTCAAACATTCAACCGTTGTGTCTAAATTTTACAGAATCACCTATTAGTACAACCACCAATAGCCAAGAACCGCCGATTACTACAACCACCTCTTGATCCAATCTATGTAGCCGTGCCCTTATGGTCTCACGCTAAATTAATTAATCAAGTTTTATGATCCAATCGTATCCTATCGTATGATCACGTTATATCATTAAGAAAGGTTATATTAAGATTGTTATATTAAAGTTTTTTAATTTACGAAATAGTATCAAACATTTCATAAAATTAAAATTAAAAAACATTTCATAAAGTCAAATTCGAAGTAATAAAAGCTTATATAGAGTGATATATTTGATTATAGAGGAGTTAAAAGAAGTTAAGGACTTAAAATAAATCAAAGAAAACATTTTTTTAAGCTAGAAAAATTTACAATTAAAGTATATCTTTATAAGTGAGGAAAAGTAAAGTTTAATAAACTATCTTGCAAAAAGAAAGGCTTATTAAGGATTCGATGTTAATATTTTGAAGGAAAAAGATTAGAAAGGGTTACCATAAAACCCTAAGGTCAAGCAAAATGGAGTCAATCATTAAAGAGAATAGAACGAAGTCCGAGAAAGGAAGATTTTCCTATAAGGGTATTTTAGTCACACATCCCGAGTTGATTACATTAAGAGGGATTATCCAAGGGAAAAAAGTTGATATCACTATTAGTACAAGAAATGACGAAAATTACATAAATATTAATCTAGCGAATCAACTATTAATTTCAAATGCCAATGTAGGCGAAACAATAGATATTTTTGGAAAAAAATATGAAATTAATGACCTACAAATAATAGTAGATTATTATGAGTACATATTTCAATTTCGTGTATAAAAATGTATGATAGAGAGGTTGACATAATTCTTGGTCAACGTTGGTTTAAAAAATTAGGTGCATTCATATTAAACATAGAGAATATTTTTTGATGTTTTCTTATAAGGGAAAAATGATCACATTTCGAGACATGACGATGAAGTCAGATTTGATAATGTCCTCATCAGAAGACCTTAAAGATGTTACGAAATTGATACCTCAAAAGAAACAAAACACAACACCGGAGAAGCAAAAAGAGCTTGAAGAAGTCATCTCCAGTAAAGACAAGGAAATTTCGCACCTTAGAGATCATAGTGAGAAACTACTCGAACAAATCAAGAAGGCTAAGGCCACCAAGAAAGAACTCAAGAAGTGCCTATTGGAACAAGAAGAGGAAAATTTATGATTAAAGAACCTTAATAAAAAATTATTAGAACAAATCAACTGTTTAAAAGATGAGAAGCTTGAATGCCAAAATAAATTTGACTTAGAAAATGAGGAACCCTTATGTCTTAGGAATCATAATCAAAGTTTACTCATTCAAATTAAGAAACTTAAAAATGATAAGAAATCATTGAACAACAAATTAAAAGAATTTATCATGAAAGAAGTGTCGAAATCTTCAGTCCACGTTGGAGAAAAAGATACAAACACTGATCCAATCAATCTCACAACTCAAGAAAATGACAAACCAGTTGAAGGGAAAACGTATTCAGATGTTGCAGTGTAGACGATGGAAATTCCAAGTGAAGATTTTGTAACGAATTCAGCAACATCAATACCTGAAGTAAATCAGGAAATTGCCACACACTTGATAAGAGGAAGTCAAACCAAAATAATTCCTTATAAACATCCAAATCACAAGAGCAATGAACTCAACTAGTCCGCGTATCTGAATGACTCAAAACAAAACAGTAGACTTATGTTCCCAAGGATAATGATTTCAACACAATCAAGTCTGACGATAACAATATATCTTAGCTATCAAGTAATTGCAAAGTTCCTCAGAAGATTGATTTAGGATGGTCAGATCCTTTCTCAGTTCAACAGTTTTATTTATCACCCCAAGGATCTTGTTGTTTTTTTTCAACAAAGATGACAAATCGAAGAATACCGAAAGATGCAAATAGTTTACAAGACAAAGAAACATATGACACGCCTTGTCAGCAATAAGCTCTGAGGACAAAGCTTTTTGAAGAGGAAGATGTTATGAATAAAATATATATAAAATAATACAAATAATGTAAACAATAATAATAATAAATAGTGACTAATTGTCTAGTAACTAGTTAATGAAGTGGTATGTCCCTAAGGACATAACCATTGGGGAAGAGGTACCTGCCTGGGGTATATAAGCAGGCCCTCACCCTCATTGTAATCATATTATCAGTTCTTTTATATAATACTCTGATTCATACATTTTTAATGTATATTCTTGTATCTTCATGGGAGATCT
Source organism: Pinus tabuliformis (assembly GCA_031772625.1). Taxonomy (NCBI): domain Eukaryota; kingdom Viridiplantae; phylum Streptophyta; class Pinopsida; order Pinales; family Pinaceae; genus Pinus; species Pinus tabuliformis. The sequence continues at coordinate 2,039,006,432 of CM062818.1, forward strand.
CCATATTCCAAGTTTTCTGGAGTATTTAACTTTTGAGGACACGGACTTTGTTCGTTACACTGGTATCAAAGCATTCCTCGGAGTATATGAACTTTGTTCGTTACAGGTACCTAGCACATGTACTTCCTCATAAAGTGACTAAACTTCGTGACATTAGTAAAACTTGTTGACACCTAATCCTCAACGGATGGGTGAACTGGAACGTGAACAGTCATCAAGAAGATGAACTGTTCCGCTCATTCTGGAGTTACCCTGGCCTGACATGGTATCAGAGCGCAGGTCCCAGATTCCTTGTAACTCCCATCTCTGTTTTGAGCGCTCCTTTGTCCTGAGCGCTGCATCCGTCCAGATTATTATTGATTCTCTGCGCCTCATGATTCTCTGCGCATCCGTTTTACCGCCTCTCGATTACCGTTCAATTCTCGACAGCTTGAGAAGCTTGATTTCCCTAAGCGTTCTCCTCGCATCGGTCTGGTTCTCGAATGCATTGATGATCTTCTCAATGGCAATTTTCTCGTTGGTATCTGCGTTTCTGGCCGAGCAAACAATTCCTATAGACCTCTGCCCACGGATCTAGTGTCCCACTGCGTAAACAATTCCATAGGCGGCCTTCCCAATAGGTTTGTTGCGCCACATCGAATAGTAGCGTTTCCCCTCCACAAAAACTCCGTTAGGCAGATCTTCTTCCGTGGCCATCCTTCCGAATCTGAAACAAATAATCGAATAGCAGACCGAGCAGATGAATCGATACTCGACGTGTATGTGCCTAAAACCGGAGCCGAGGGTCTAATTACTCGATGTGTGTGTCGAGTATAAGGGCTGTGCACGGGAGGATGCTGCAGTAGCAGCAGCCGCAGGGCAATGAAGGTGGACTCGCTCATCTTAAATGTGGGTAGAGCTCCATTATCAGAGGCTATTGTGCTAGCACAAGGCATTGGGCACACTTGCGCCTTTTGAGGGCGATTGTACTTCTATGCCAGTTTCCAAATAAAAGTCATTCGATTGAGCACAGCCTGAGATGGCTTTAGCACCTTGATTCATCTCAACGTGGAGAGGTATTCTTTTTCAAAACTTGTATTCATTGGTTAGTGAAAGGAAGATCGATTCATATCTTCACGTCAGTTTCAAATTAGAATTCATTCAAACCAGGGAGATTCATTTCAATAGGGAGATGTATTCTTTCTCAAGGCATGGTCCTCCTGATGGATTGAAGTCGCTCTGTAATCTGTGAGTCCCTTAAGTTTGAGAATGCCGAGAGATGATTTTAATGGCGGTTCTGGTATAATGTTGTGCTGTTGATTTTTCAATATATATTTATGATGGCAGTTTTGAGTATTGCGTTGTAAGCAGTTTTCAAAGGGTTTATTTATCATTCTGAGTATTGCGTTGTAAGCAGTTTTCAAAGGGCTTATGTAAGCAGTTTTCAAAGGGTTTATTTATCATTCTGAGTATTGCGTTGTTCTTCAAAGTGTTTATATACATCAATCAAAGTGTTTGATATTGCACACAGTTTTCTTTTGAATGATAATGCTGCATTGAAAAGTTATCATTTCTAGCAAATATTAGAGGGATTTGAAGGCTGTAACGTAAGGATTTTTTATCAGCAGAAGTTCTTTTTATCAGCAAAATTATTTTTCTATCAGCAGAAATAATTTTTGTTACAGTATGCATTCAAGAGAAAGAGGAAGATATTTCAGAGGCAGGGGGGGCAGACATTCTCAAGCAGAAAAAGCAGATCTGCATTGCATTCGCTGCAAACGAAATGGATCACATGATGCTTCTACATGCAAGCTACCATGGGACAAAATTGAGCAGAGAAGAAACCAGCAGAAAAGTAAAACTGATGACACAGACAAAGGTAAAGCACCTGAATCCGCTCACTATATTGAGGCACAATGTAACATTGGAGTAAATGAAGATTTGTTTAATGCTTCACTTGCTTCTTCGAAAAATCACTGGTTGCTTGATTCAGGAGCAACCTGTCATATGACTCATAGGAAAGATTTTTTTGAAGATTTCACTGACAATGTTGATGGAGCAGTATACTTTGCAGATCAGTGAAAAATCAAGCCATCAGGGCTTGGCACAATCAGGCTTAAACTGCCTGGTCTTCCAGACTTTCTTCTGGATCATGTTCTATATCTCCCACAGCTCAAGAGAAACTTGCTGTCCCTGGTCCACATCCGCCAGCAAGGTCACTCCATTCATATGTTTGATGGAAAGCTTGAGGTAAGAAAGGCATCTGACCACTCACTTGTCATGAGGGGTATAGAAGAAGAAAGACTTCTTAAATTGCAAGGAACCTCTGCTCATGCACAACATTTTTCATATATTTCTCATCATGAAGAAGGTACACTTCCATCAAGTTTATTATGGCATGCTAGATTTGGACATTTAAACTATGATAGTCTCCGCTTGTTGAAGAAAAATGGTGTTGCTGGTTTGCCTACAATTCCTAGAAAACATAAGCAATGTGATGCTTGCATTCTAGGAAAGCATAGCAAACAGTCTTTTCATGATTCACGTTCAAGAGCACATAGGAAGCTTGAACTTATTCATTCAGATTTATGTGGTCCAATGCTTGTTCCTTCTGCAAATGGAAATAAATATATCATGACATTTATTGATGATTACACCAGAATGTGTTGGGTTTACTTATTGAAGAACAAATCTGATGCTTTTCAAACATTCAAGAATTTTCATAAGTGGATTGAAAATGATGCACAATCTCATATTGGGTCTATTCGCACTGATAATGGAAAAGAATATACATCAAATGAATTTGAAAACTATCTTCGCCAACATGGGATCAAACATCAAACAACTGTACCTTATAATCCCCAACAGAATGGTGTAGCAGAAAGAATGAATAGAACAATCTTGAATATGGTACGATCCATGCTTTTCTTCAAAAATGTAAAGACAATGTTTTGGGCTGATGCTGTTCTATGTGCTGCATATATAAAGAATAGATGTCCATCTAGTGCTATAAGAAACAAGACTCCTTATGAATTGTGGTATGGACATGTTCCTTCGGTAAAACATCTCAGGATTTTTGGTTCCACCTGTTATGCTTTAATACCAAAGGTACATAGAAACAAACTTGGTGCTAGAAGTCGTAAGTGTATCTTCCTGGGGTATTCAAATACCTCTAAAGCATACCGTCTCTATGATGAAGTAAATAAAAAGTTTGTTATATCTAGAGATGTCATTTTTCTTGAATCATCCAAATCTGACAGTGTTGTTGAGCGGCAACTTTATCGCTTGGATAGATTCACAAAACCGAAATCATTTCAAGAGTTTGATAATCAGATTCCACATCTTGAAGGGGGGATTCCTATACTAGATCAACATGTGGAATCTTCTTCTGAAGAACAATCTCCCCTGCATGACACTCCAACAACGGATGATGCTTTAAGTGATGTAATTGATAGAATTGGGAGACTTAATCTTGATTCAGTCCCAACTCAATCAACAGAGCAGCCTGGACCATCTTAGAAAGGTCCCCCAAAGTGGCTGACAAAGACACTTGAAAGTGTTCATCCTGATGAAATTGGAAAAACAGGAACCAGAAATACAAACCGACAAGATGGAGGTGATGTAGATGACTCTAATTCACCTGTTGATATGGATGTTACTTATGATTGTGAATTGAACTTGTCTACAGATTTTGAACCAACTTCCTTCAAAGAAGCTGCTTCTCATGATGAATGGAAAGAAGCGATGCAGAAGGAGTATGATGCCCTCATAAAGAATGGCACTTGGAAGCTGGTTGATCCTCCATTTGGAACCAAACCAATTGGCTGCAAGTGGGTCTACAAGAACAAGTACAAAGCTGATGGCTCACTTGACAAGCACAAAGCTAGGCTTGTGGCAAAAGGTTTTGCACAAAAGGAAGGGGTCGATTATGAGGAAACTTTTGCCCCTACAGCAAAATGGGCCACCATCCGGACACTCTTTGCACTAGCTGCTCAGAACGGTTGGAAAGTCCATCAAATGGATGTAAAAACTGCATTCTTGAATGGAGATCTAAAAGAGAATGTTTTTATGTCCCAGCCTGAAGGATTTGCTGTGAAAGGACATGAACACAAAGTATGCAAACTTGTGAAGTCCTTGTATGGCCTCAAACAAGCACCACGAGCCTGGTATGAAAAACTAACTGAGCATCTTCTGAAACTCAACTTCAAACATTTTGATCTTGATGATGCAACTTTATTTGTCAAGAAAGTTGGCAAAACAGTTGTATATCTTGTGGTATATGTAGATGATCTTTTAATGACAGGGAACAATGAAAGCTATATTGCATCCATAAAGAAAGAATTAGGAAAAAGTTTTGAAATGACTGATTTGGGCTATGTTCATTACTATCTTGGCATTGAAGTAACCCAACATCCAAAATCCATATTTCTTTCTCAAAAGAAATACATTGGAGATTTGTTAAACAGATTTGGCATGACAGAGTGCAATCCTCTTTCTACTCCAATGGAACAAAACTTGAAGCTCACATCTATTGAAGGAAAGGAATTTGAGGATGCAACAAAGTATAGACAGCTTGTAGGAAGTCTCATCTACCTCACTACTACCAGACCAGACATTTCATTTGCTGTTGGAATCCTCTCCAGGTTTATGCAAAAGCCTTGTGAGGGACATTGGTCTGCTGCAAAAAGAGTTCTAAGGTACTTGAAGGGAACTCAAGACCTTGGAATCAAGTATACACAGGTGGACGACTTCAACTTGATTGGATACTCTGATTCAGACTTCGATGGAGACAAAGAAACTGGGGTATCTACTTCAGGATATGCTATGAGTCTTGGATCAGGAGCTGTCTCCTGGAGATCACGCAAACAATCAGTTCCAGCAGATTCCACAACAGAAGCAGAATACGTGGCAGCAGCTGAAGCAACGAAAGAAATTGTGTGGCTCAGGAAAATTCTTGAATATTTGCAGGTAAAACAAGTACAATCAACTCCACTCATGATTGATAACACCTCTGCAATAAAGTTGGCCAATAACCCAAAGTTCCATGATCGTACTAAGCACATCAATACTAAATATCATCTGATCCGACATCATGTTGAGGCCAAAACAATCCATCTCCGTCATTGTTCCACAAACGAGCAAATTGCAGACATCTTCACCAAAGCGCTTGGAAGAGAAAAGCTTGAAAGATTCAGAACGATGCTTGGACTCACCAACATCCCTTCAGATTAAGGGGGGGAATGTTGACACCTAATCCTCAACGGATGGGTGAACTGGAACGTGAACAGTCATCAAGAAGATGAACTGTTCCGTCTCCTTTTTGTATATAATCAATAGTTCTCTAATGAAATTACATATCAGTTTTTCTTCCGCTCATTCTGGAGTTACCCTGGCCTGACAAAACTCATAATGTCACATGACAAAAAGGTTATTAATGTGTCTTCCTAAGCCAAAAGGATAAATGCCTAGGAAACACTTCCTTTGTACCATTTGTCTCAACACTCCCTCTTACTGAGGAAGTTGTTTCCCACCACTCCATCTTTATCTCTGAAGTGGATATGCTTACCCCTTGGCACCATATTGGCATCTACTACTCTCACCACATCAACACCCAACCTCTTCGGTAGTTTGCTCTCTCTCAATGACTCATGTGCTTTGTTCAAGGTACCATAAATCCTTCTCGACTTCCTCTTCCCTGAAGAAGTCTCCTACACAAGTGTGGGAGCCTCATCTCCATTCCAAACCACCTATGTCCTTGATGAAGATGCACTTGTAGGCTGTAGTGATCCTACACTCTGATATAATGCACTCAGAAATCCTATAGTTAGAGATCCTACACTCAGAGATCCTAATACCAGTGTACCTGTCATCCCAGAAGCCAATAATCCTCTTGACCTTTGTGAACCTGTACTAGTGGACCCTAAAACCTGTAGTGCGCTCCCCTGCCTAGGAGCTTGTTGCTCTATATGATCACCCTCCTTTGAACTCCTCACGGTCCTAGTAGGGTAAAACATGGATCTATAAAGTCTCCCATCACGGACACCAATTGCTCTAGTAGTTGTCATGCTAGATCCCAGGGATACATCAACACCTATCCATTTCGGAACAACACAACATATCCCTTGTCCTCAATATAGGAAATTGATATTAGGTTACTCAACCCTAGTACATAAAGGACCTCCATCACATTCAGAGGTGGCAATGACTCCCTTTGAAAGAATACTGTCCCCGCTCGTGCCACTCTGACCCTAGTGTCATCTCAAAGCACCACCTCCAAGTCTGCACCCTCTATAAGACTCGTAAAGTGGTTCCTCACTCCAGTCATATGACAAGATGCTCCACTGTCTATAAGCCAAAGACTCGTGGATATAGGACTAGTGGCTAAGATCACCATCGACACAAACTTTGATCAAACCTAGAGGTGAACTCCTCCACCTCGGTTGATGCTGCCACATCCTTCTTTTTCTTCCCCTTCTTCTTGGGACACTTAGATGCATAGTGACCCATCTTCCCACAAGCAAAGCATCTCACTTTGCTCATGTCCTTCTCAGACTTCTCTTCCTCCTTTTGCTGTTTGTCCCCACTGGTGGACCCCTCTTCTTCTTCTTTCCCTTAGTTACAAGGGCAACATTCTCCTCCTCACCTACCCCACCACTTTGGTTGCTCATCTTTGCACTCCTCCTGGATGAAATCATCCCACAACCTCCTCCAGTCTGGAAAATGCTCTCTAGCCACAATGCCATGTATGAATCCATCCCACCGCTGGGTGAAACCATCTAGTGCAATCCTGACAAACTGTTCCTTGGGGATAGCCTCTCTCATAGCAACCAATTCATCCTTCACCTGTGAGATCTTGGTGAGGTATGAGGTCACCATGTCGGTCTTAGTCATCTTGGTTCTTCTTTGCTTTTGCCTCAACACCATCTACTTGTTCTCATTAGAACTCTGGTGTAGTGTGACTAGCAAATCCCACATCTCGTAGGCAAACTTCTTCCGAGTCACGTGAGGGAATAAGTGGTCTCTGATGGCATCGAGAATGATTCTCTTCACTTTAACATTTTTCTTGTCGAACTCACTCAACTGAGCAAGATGTGTAGGATGTTGCACGACATTCTCCACAATGTCCTGTAACTCCAACTCCTTAAAACACCCTTTCCAATTTGTCCTCCACCCTTATACCAATCGCCATGATCCTCACAACCATCAAAAAATCTTGGATCTCTGAAGACTATAAACTCCTCCCTCTCAACCAACAATCCTTTGGGTTTTTGAAGGTGTTTTAAGCTTGTCTTCTCACTGTTTTAGTAGAAGGTAGCTTGCTGGTCTTCTATATCAGCTGAAGTTTAACCACAAATCTGAAGGTTCCTTTCTCAGTTCTAGAGCTTCCCAAGCTCTGATACCATGTAGAAAATTTGTCTAATGCTGCAACCCACCCAATTTCCAGTTTTTGCATGTGTTTAATACCCAATCCCCATCACAACATGTGACTGATATGAAAATTAAATTTGGAGGGGATCCTATAGAGCAACTACTCGGTCAAGGGCAACAATGGAGCGATAGCCCATTGTCACCTCAGCTGAGGCTCCCTACTCTTTACGGATTTTCACTGATGGTAGGAGACCCGGTATAAGAGGAATCACAAGGAAGGATGAATCTATGAAAGGATAAGAAGTGATTCCCAATGCCTATTCACAAGAGAGACTCAATTAGATAGCTTGCTTGCTTCAAAAGAAAGGTGGTGGTCTCTCTAGGAAGGGCTAAAGGGATTCTCAAGGCTAGGGTTTGAGAATATATTTTGTCAAAATGATTGCTAGATCAGAGAATCCTTGTGGAGAATTGGCCTTTATGTGATCTTGGTGAAATTAGAGTTATAAAGTTGCGGGACCGCAAGGACCAAGTGGACCCAAAATTAGGTCAAGGGTATGGAGTTAATCAACCAAGGAGGGGCTTGGTCTAATTATGAAAGAGAAGAGGATCAAAGGACAAATTTTCTTTGAGGATTGAAATGCAATGATCCTCAAGTGAGGGCTTGCAATATCTCGAGATTCCACCATCAGATTATGCTCAAATTTGGAGGACCCTTTGAGAAAACCCTATCGCAATTATGGACTAATTTTCAATGTGTTTGGATGGCTCTAAAAAATTTTGCTTGATGCCCTAGGTGACGCTCTAGGGTTAGGCCTAGAGTTTGGAAAAATGAAGAAAAGAGAGGTAAATTTGACCACCAAAGGGATATACGAATCAATGCTTTTTTGTTTGGGCTTAATGGAGTCAAGATACACATGGGTCAAGAATTTTTGTGAGCTATGGAGCCTTAATTGATCTTTGCTAGCCTCTCCAAGGGCAACAACTAGGTCAATAGGGATTTATACTTCAAATTTGCCAAAGAGACGAAGTTTCGAGGCTTAAATCCTATTAGGTGTTTCTAGGAACATTCACGCACTCTCTTCAAGTACAATGCATGCATTAAATCACTTATTCAAGGTTCCCAGAAGAATTTCACATATACTTAAACCCATACAAGAATAATGATAACCATCACATGCAGTAAACCAGTAAAATAACAAGAATAACATCAAAATTCGACTTACATGAGAGAGAGAGAGAGAGTATATCCATTCATCAACTTCGCATTAGAAAGAAGCTCCAAAGACAATAACGAAAATCCAAACATCATAATGCATCAAGAAAGCAGAAATTGTGAAAATATTTTAAGAGATACCATTCCAATCGAAGTGATGATGAGATAAATGAATCACCTCTCATCTATTTATACAACTCAAAAGGGGATTTGATTTGCCTAATTAGCCTAATTTAGCCCCAAATAATAAAATAATATATAATAATGACATGACTTGGTGACAAGCCCACCAAGATAGCTCAATAATACAAAGAATAACCTCTTAAAAGGGCAAAATAATGAATATGATGAGTCGTTGGGCCATTGAGAAGGCCTAATGAAGTCCAAAGCGTGCCATGGTGAGAGAATGGACTCCAAACATAGTGGACAAGGGGTTGGCCCCTTGTTTTCCAAGCAAGTCACTGTGGTGCTCCCAAGTGGGTGTGGGGGCACTAGGACATCCTCATGGGTCTCCAAGTGGATCAATAATGCCTGTAAACCATCTGTAAGGGCTAGGATGATGACATAAGAGCATTGTTTCCTGCAGTGAAACACATCCTCATCTGGACCTTGGAACCTCTGCCAAGTGTGTGGCACAAGTGTGGAGCCGGATGGGCATGGTGGTCTAGGTGCATCATCCTCATCCAAAAAGGTGAAACACGAGCAATCACTGAATGGTGTTGGGATCTATGAAGTAATCTCTACTATGGTGGAGGCCCATGGCTTTTAACGCTCACCCTACAAGTGCCAATGTGGCTCTCTGAGGGCTTGGACCCCGTATAGGGAGATCAAACCCCAAATGGAGACCCACCTGCAATCCTGCATAAGATCCAATGCGTTCCCTTGCCCTCTAATACAACAAATCATTAGAATAATCAAGTAAAAGAGCTTACAAATCATGGAATCAATGGGGCACTTCATGGTGGCATGCCCTTCCATAGTGGGCTTTGGCATGTACAAGTGTCTCCAAGCTTAATAAGGGGGTTAACCAAGGACCCTATTAGGTGGTTTCAACCTTTAAAGGGGGTGACATGTCCATGGTACATCCATCAGGTGGTAGGTGGCAAGTGATATAGTCATGGAACAGAGTGGGGATCAGGGGAATGCTCCAGGCCACATGTCATGGTACAAGGGTAGCTATGATGAGGGAAGCCCACACTTGGGTATATGAGTGTAGGAGGGAGCAAATCGTGGTACATGAGTTACCCCAACCTTTGTTTTTCCACCCTTCTTCATATGCCTTTTGCTTTTGATTGATTTTTCTTCATAACTGCTCGGGGGTCTAGGGGATGAGAACATGATGTATATGATATAACAGAAGGTACCCCTTTTTAAGGTGGGGCATTTCATTGCCCACAGGGGTTGGGACAATCATGGTTACTTAACATGGAGGGGGCTCATCTTGGGCGCATAGGAACTAGGGTGATGGCCATAAATAAGGGGTAGAGCTCTTGTTTGGCTTTTGCCCAGGTGCTAAATTTGTATACCCCGACCATTTTTTGCATTTTGTGGTACATTTTGTGTTGAGAGTGGCCAAATTATGCTTTTTCTTTTCTTTTTAGATGCGTCAACCTACGGGGCATCGTTCTAAACCTGACTCAAGGCGTAGACAAGGGGAGGGGGAGGGGGAGGCTAACCCTATGTGGACCTAGTGGAGACATGTGGACTCGGATGGGAAAAATGATGAATGGGGCTAGAATGAGCGTAAGCGAGTGATGTATATGGTGTTGGGAAGTGGGACTACACAACCAAAATCAAGGCTTCCCATGTAGTTCCAACCCTAAAGCTAATGGCCGATGAAGGAGATCGCACAAGATTATGATACAAGGGTAATTGCCAAATCGAGCGGAGGAGACAAGAGTACAGACCTAGTACAGGTAAGGATGGTGTTGACATGACTATCTCTAGGACCACTGAGCTGCCACCCTAGTGGTCATGGTCCACCAGATATGTGTAACTCATTTATGTATTCTTCCCTTACAGTTCCTAAAGCCATATGCAAAAGTGGTGGTAGAACCCATGACATCTTCTGCTTTGATTGTTCATATAGTGAATCAATGTGTTCATGAATATAAGTGCAGCTTGCGTGATTGCTTGCAGCTGCTGTGAATCCAGAAGGAAATTTTCTTTCTCTGTATTGCGATCTTCGTCTTTCAGGTGATACGGTCCTTAATAAATATCTATCCCTCTATCTATCAGTCGATTTAGTTGTTCTACTTATGGTGTCCTGCAAACTGTAATAGACAAATTGAAAGTATTGCTATTATGCACATATTGTAGTTTAATATTCCAATGTTCTTTAACTTAATGGTGGAAACTTCTGCTAATAAAAGAAATTATACCTCTCACATGGAATATAAAGTGAACTTGGTATTAATAAAGTTGAATTATTCTGAGAGCATGATGTTACAATAAAACTTTGAAAAAACTCTTTAGACTAATCTAAAGCACAAATTTTGATTGTTAAAAACAATGGTGAGCCCACCTTTGTGGACAGACACTTCTTTATTCCCTGCCTTTACTGTGTGGGTAAATTGAATCTGAGCTTTTACATTTTTATTTTCTCTATCATATGTCACAAGGTTCGCCAAACCTCAAACTTGAGGTTCGAAATTTGGTGAGCCTAAATATTTCTTGAGGTTAGGCGAACCTCATCAAACCTCATGGCCATTGACCAAGTTGATAGCTCAAGCTCATAACCTCGTATCACATCACAAGATTGTAGTCTGTTCTTGTAGTTTCGAAGTCGATTATAGCATTTTATTTTTTTATGACTGGAGGAATTGGCAATTGGGCCGGTTTCATCCTGTAACCTCTAGGTTCCTATGGACACCTTTTCTGCAGACACGGGTAAATCAGGAGGGTTTGAACCTTGAATCTCTTGGTACATAACTGTTCATTATCACGACAATCACCAACTGAGCTTCCCCTGTGGGCTGATAGCATTTTTTATGTTTATTAATATCGGTTTCTTACTATTTAATGCTACATTCATTTTAAAGATAACATGCACACACACAAAGAAACTGTATATAGATGAACCTATTGCAGAACTTCATCAAAAAATTTGAACTCAAACCAAACCTAATCATTGCCGAATCTGAACTCGAACCCAAACCATGTGACTTAGCTCTTATCCATATTGAAAGGATGTCTGTTTCAACTTTTATGTGCATGCAGTAAAATAAATGCACCTAGTATCTGTTCTTTTGATGTGTTTGAATCTAAGGTATATTTAATGTATGGATAGATAATGACTTGTGAGTTGTTTGTACCTGATGCAGGATGGAAGAAATTACAGCAGATTCCTTGGAACAAAAGAGACTTTTCTGTGAACTACAGAGTAATTTGGGTGAGACAAAAGCAGAAAACGCAAAGTTGAAACAGGTCATTGCTGCTTTCTATTTGTAACATTCATGTTATCTTTTGGAAATTCTTAGGTGGCTGTGTGCTGTAGAATTAAATTTTGTTAGAAAACATTCAGGCAATGCCATAGTCAACAACATTTTCTAATATAGGTAACGGTTATTGAATTTCATGGATCTATAGTACAGTAGTCTCTCTAGAATGGTTGTGAAGCTACGAAACTCATTTATCACAGAGTCATATAGTAGAAGATTCATGGCATGCTAGCTTTTATTATTTCATATATGTGTCATACTTGATTTAATTATAGAGTTTCTGGTCATATTTGAAGTTCTGACTGTTATATCCTTTGACGTGAGCAAGGTGTTTCTCAAGAGTTTCCACTGGGAAACTTTAGAGGATAAGAACAACACTAAGCAATTTAACAAGATATTAAAATCGAGGACAAGAATAAGGTATAGCTTAATTATCAATTTAGTTTTGAGATGAAACCCCAGTGTTGTTGTTTAAGCAAGGATTTCTCAATGAGTATTATGCAGCAATAACTGATGCAAAATTCCTTGATACATGTACTGAAATAAAGGACGAGAACACACTGGATAGCTCGATGGCTTCAGTAGTTATTTTGTCTTCTAAGGGAAATAATCTCCTCCCAATTGCAGTGATCCACAATATTACCAGCCCAAATAACCAGTCATACTGGGCTCATGAACAGTCTATAACAATAAAAATTAGCCCCTTATGTGGAAAAATCCCAACCAACGAGATGCAAGCTCACGGTGAACTTACAAAGGCTTCCCACTGTCACCACAATGAATCTTCCTCTCATTTTAGGCTGGCTTTTTTTCTATTACAAGGGAGGCTTCCTAAAGAAAACCTATGTCCAAGGGTAAAGTTGTGAGAATCTAGTTTGGAATTTTGTTTAGGAGTTTCAAGTGAGTTGTCTCTCAGATTTTTGTAATGAACAAGGTTCGTTCATGAACTAATTAATCCAGGATACTTGGTATATAGTAAAGAAGTCCATATAGGAGTAAATAATATATTGTATATTATGTGAATAAATGATATGATCGGTTACAAATGAGGGCCCTTGTTTATATACCTAGGCAGGTGCCCTTCCATGCATAATCATGTCCTTTGAGACATTGTTATGAACATAAATTATGCAAAATTAGATAATAAATAATAATCGTAATAATATAAATATAATAATAAATAATAAGTAAATTAATTAAAGGTTAGTTAGTTAATAATGAAAATGCATGTCTTAGGAACATTCCTATTCGTGATAGGGTACTTACCTGGTCATCCCAACCCCACACTGCCAAACATCCAACCACCACAGTGGTTGCTAAAACCGCTGCCTGCATTGCCGCCTCTGCCATGCTACAACTGCACCCTTGTCCTTGCATGCGCTCTGCCCCTGACACGGTACGCCTTTGAAGTCAATGCAATCTGTCCACTGCCACAACCTGCTCTCTACCCCTCGAGCCCTGTCTCTTCTGCTTTCAACCTATGCATCTACATTTTGATTCCCCCACAGCACCGCCACACTCCCTGCAACCAGTTGCTATACCCTCGATACACCATTTTTGTTGACTACCCATCCTGCTCGAAGCCACCGCTCCACTCCACCGCCATCTACATCACCATTCTTATACTCAGTGACAATCACCTTCCCTCGGCCTGTGTTTGATAGTCGGCTAAAGCAAGCAAACCGTCGCCTTACTTGGAAGGCATATTTTGAACTCAACATCCCATAATAATATATTATAAAATTAATATAATTTAATTAGTTAATTAATTTCATATATATATAAGAAGGGGCGATTACTTAAACCCCAAGTTAGAAAAAAAAGGCGATTACATAAACCCTATGTTAAAAAATAGGAAGATTACATAAACCCTAAGAAAAAGAAAGGATGATTATCATTAAACCCTAAGCTCTTCAACGCACACAAAAGGAGTCCACTTTTGAAGAACATATTAGTGTCTTTGACGACAAATTATCGATAAACAAAATGAAGCCTAATTCAAAAATGATGATTTTCCTATAAAAGTTTTTCAGTTACGGATCACAAAGTAATTACATTAAAATGAAGTATCCAAGGAAGATAAATTAATATCGCTATCAGTGCAAGCAATGATAACAATTACATCAACGTTAACTTGGAAAATCAATTGGTAATTCTAGAGCCAAGCATTGGTGTAAGGAAAAATATTTTTGACCAAAAAGAGTATAACATTAGTGATTTACAAGTGACAGTTGGTCATTATGAGTACATATTTTAGTTTCATGTTGTAAAGATGGATATTGATATCATACTTGGTCAACCTTGGTTCAAGGATTTGGGTACATTCTTGTTAAACATAGAGAAACAAGTTTTGACGTTTTCTTATAAGGGGAAGATGGTCACATTTCAAGACATAACAAGTAAATCAAAATCATTAACATCTTCATTAGAAGACTTTAAGGATATCTCAGACTTGCTGTTTCAAGATAACAAAAAAACTATATCAAAGAAGCAAAAAGAGCTTGAAGAAGGCATCCACAACAAAGACAAGGAAATTTATGTTGGAAATACTGAGAGGGGTGGTGAATTAGTATTCCTTAGAATTTAAGACTTTAAAATCTTTTTAGAGCATTAGTTAATCTTCAATTATTATTAATATTTATGCAGTAATAACAATAAATAAAAGAACATAGTAGACACAAGAATATTAGGTGGAAAATGCTCTCCGGGTCAAAAACCTCTGAACACTTCTCTAATAAATTCTTTAATCTTCAGCCTCAACTGAAATGAAAGCAACATCTTCCTAGAATTCTAGAAAAACATTCTTCTCTAGCTCCCACTAGAAGGACGCCCCAACGCCCTGGTTTCTTCAGTAATCAACTGAATGGATGCCCCAACACCCTAGCGAGCCACAACTCGCCCTAGCACCACCCTACCGCCCTGAAGTGTTCATAGGGTCCAACCTGTAGGCGACTTCATGCACCTACCTAGCACCTCCTTGCCACCCTATAATGAATGAAATGAGACAAGAGTATGGATTCCCGTACCAGGGACAACAATCCACGATACAATATGATTTACAATGATTTTGATCGAACACCCAATCACACTATGACCTGCAACCGAACCATGACATCATCCCAACAGAGACTCCTATACCTCCCAATAATGCCTTTTCGACTCTAGGCAGATTGACTATTTTACAATAATGACTCTTCCAATGATGACACTTTTACAAATGACTCTTTTACAACTTTACAATGATGACTCTTGGCCTTGACACTTCTTCACAATATACGGATGGTTGTCATGTCTTCAAAGGATGTCCTGCTGCAATGCTTCCTTTGATTTGATACTTCTGCTCTTAAATTCTTGCTTGAAGTTGTACTTGAATTTTCTTCTACCTGCATGCAAAATTTGCCCGGCGAAACCAATCTCAAAACAAAACAAAATACCCTTCAACTTACCTCTACCTGCAAAACACATGTAAGTGCATAATAATGAATAAATACAAATTAAAATTACAATGCGTACCTGAAGTGTGCTTGTCACTTTTGTTGTTGACTTGTTGCAGTAGTAGACAAAGACTCCCACTCTTGATATAGGCCTGAACTCTATGCAAGACTATATCCAAAACTGACCTAAAGATATATACAATAAAAACTGATGACAAACCCTAGACTTGTGATAGACCAAGTTCTAAGTACAACAACAGAGACCATTCTATCAACTATGATGAGACAAGTAACATGAACTTACAACATCATATAGATTTAGCAGACTTGGTGTAGCATCAAACATCATATAGATTTAGTAGACTTGGTGTAGCATCAAGAATATGTAGGATCAAATGTGTAGTATCAAGAATAGGACATCCAAAATGTGGTATCAAAACTAACTGTTACATATAGAGACATAGAAATATCACTGAGACGCTGTATGTACTTACATTGTCCTGCAAAAACATATGTCAGAGATGATACTCATATTTCAATTGTAAACACTAATCATAGATACCTTGCTATAGGAGACTTACCCTTGATTGTTGATGTGTGGTCCTTACTGCAATGATCCTTGAATGCATGTTTTTTCTTGCCTTCTAGGAGCTCGATATTGAATTTGTTGTACCTATGTAATTTCGGATCTCCAGGGTCTGAAATTTCGTCCTGTGGTAGCCCTTTGAGTCCTCTTTCCAACCCCACAGGTCTGATCAAGATTGGATTCTTCAAGAAAGAGTTATGCCCAATCTTCCACGATGACCTGATTATAGACTGGTTCAGTAGAGCAAACTTGTACGAAGTGCCACGTGTCACTGTTGCGACCTTCGGCCTTGAAAACGCTACTCAACAAACTACAGTCCGTCCTCTTTCTGTGACTATTTACGAAATTTGAATCCAATGCTTAGAGAGAAAGTTATGACGATTTTCCCAACGTCACCTGTTTGACATGGAATTCGGGAGCCTGCAAAAACCCTAACTTCCTCAGATCATATCTCCGAAAATATAGCGAACCAAGATCTGAAATTCGATCATGAGTTTATCAAGATTTTAGCGCAAATGGATTTTAATTTCAGCTTCTGAAGCTTCACAGAAAAAAAATTATAGCGAAAATGCCACGATGACCTATTTGAAGCCACAAAATCCCTACTAGAGGAGGATATGAGGGTCATTATTTATATGAATGTCTTGAGTTGAGAGGGTCCTCAACAAGTGAACGTTGGGGAGATTTTATTAATTATTGACTATTCAATGACCACAACCAATTATGAGTGCCATGCCACAACCCCATAGGGTTTTAGCCCACTAACTAGGGTTACTAACTTCAAACATGAATATCTCTCAAACCGTGAAGAATTACTTGGCGTGCCATATATCAACGGAAACATCTCGACAAGTAGAATCCATCTAGAAGATCTTTGACTCAGAATAGAGTAAGTTGTCAAGTCAAAATGCCCATGCAAGATCGGGGTAGCCCCTGGTGCTGCTTGGGTTGACATCAATGACAACCACTGATCAATAATCTCCCCCTTTGGCATTGATGGCAACACAAGTACTCCCCCTGCAATCATGACACCTCTTCCTACTGCCTTCTCTGCCCCTTTGTCATCAATGGCAAAGGGTAACTCCCCCATGACAAACAACCATCCTGCGGAGCTGCACACACCTCTACTCCCCTTTTCTACACGAGTAGATAAGGGAAAGAGTCTTGGCGAAGATACTCAAATGCTTCACGAGGTAATGGTTTGGTAAAGATGTCAGCAATTTGTTCCTTGTGCCAACATATTCAAGCTTACCTGCTCTCTAATGAAATGATATTTAATCGGATTGTGCTTCGTTTTGGAATGCATTACAGGATTCTTGGAGATATTGATGGCGTTGGTGTTATCGCAAAAGATGGGAATAGGCTCATCAAACTTGACTTGAAGATCTTGCAAAGTTTGCTTCATCCAAAGAACTTGAGTACAACAAGTTGCTGCCACGACATATTCTGCTTCTGCTGTGGATAATGAGATTGAAGACTGCTTTTTACTTAACCATGAAATAAGGCAACCACTTAGATAGAATGCTGCTCCATTGGTACTCTTACGAACATCAACACTTCCTACCCAATCTGCATCTGTATAAGCTTGGATGACTAGATCATTTCCTTTGGGATACCATAGACCATATTCCGCTGTGCCCTTAAGATACCAAAGAATTCTTTTGACGATAATAATATGTGATTCTTTTGGTGCTGCTTGGAATCTTGATACTTGTACAACTGCCTACATCACATCATGCCGGGAGGGTGTCACATATAAGAGACTACCAATCATGGATCTATACAACCTTTGGTCCACATCCTTTGACGAATTTTCGAAACTTAACTTGCAACATGTTACCATGGGGGTAAGAACTAGCTTGCAATCTTCCATCTGGAATTTCTTGAGCATTTCTTTGATGTACTTGGGTTTGATATATGGATATTCCTTTATCCTGCTGAGAAATCTAAAGCCCTAAAAAGTATTTTAGTTTGCCAATCATAGACATTTCAAACTCACTTTGCATTTTTTTGGCAAAGTCTTTACGTAATCTGTCATCATTGCTTCCAAAGATTATATCATCCACATATATTTCGATAATTGTTAGGTTATCTTGATCCACTTTCACATAAAGATTGTTGTCAACGCTTCCTTTCTTGAATCCCTGTTGATGTAGATATCTGTCAAGACGAGCATACCAAGCCCTAGGAGCTTGCTTGAGACCATATAGAGCCTTCTTTAATCTGCAGACGTAGTCTTCTTTGTCAGAGAGCAGAAAACCTTTGGGTTGTTCAATGTAAACTTCTTCCTCCAATTCACCATTTAGAAAAGCTAACTTAACATCCATTTGGTAGACCTTGATTTTTCTCGAGCAAGCATAAGCGAGAAACATCCTGATAGCTTCCATTTTGGCAACGAGAGCAAATGTTTCTTCAAAATCGATTCCTTCAACTTGTGCATATCCTTTGCAGACTAATCTTGCCTTGTTCCTGGTAACCTGTAATCCTTCAATTGTTTTTCTCCCATTGAACCTGTAGTGACACTGCCATCTTGTTCAAACTACCTTCCTGTCAATCGTAGACTTGTGCCATATACTGTTGCATAGACTCCTCCTCTACAAACATTAAGGAGTCAACAAGCCAGATTGTTTAAAATAGTGAGTAACCTAATGGGCCGTCTTGACTTGAGTCATTATCTGAAGCAACTATTAAATCCTCATGACCTTTTGCTTTTACAAATTCTGAAAGCATAACTGTTGAAACCTTGTTATCTACTTTGTCTTCCTGTACCTGTTTCCTTTTCCAAAGGTGATTCCATCTGATATCTGCAACCGTGAGTGCTATGGCCATAGTTATGGCATTTGAAACATTCAATGTTTGGCCCATCTAACACGTATTCTCTTCTGAAAAAATCATCGTGGAACATGTCTCGTGATCCAGTGAACTTGCTTCTAGGGTTTTGCAGATAATGATTGTACCTGTCAAAAACTTCACAATCCCTAGCCATATGTCCAAAATTGTTACATTTGTAACATTCGACAACATCTCTCAAATGATCAAATTTGTTGATATTATGCTGAGTTTGGAATATCCATTTCTGAAGGATCTCCTGGAATTATATTTGTTCCAAACATACATGCCACATTCTGTAGTTCCATGTCCAAACCTTCCACATGAATAACAATGACCATAAAAGATAGGTTGGTACCTAGGAGAAAATCTTCTTCGACGAATTGTCTTCCAAGGTTCTTCCTGCGAGTCTTGATCGCTTGATCTAGCCGGGGGATCTACCCTTTTTGCATATCCATCTTCTTTAGTTGTCATATAAGGACTTGACTCTTTTTCGTATTTTTCTTTGTAACCAAGACCAGTCTTGTCACTGTATGATCATTGGTTGTTGATGAGTTTTTCCAAAGCCTTTGAACTATTGGCATAGTCTTGAAGAGTTTTTCCACTTCTTACTTCCTTTCATAGAGAAAGTAGTTCAGCTTCCAATGCTTCTCTCTCCTTGTTGCTTTCCTTTACTTCTTTCCTGAGTGATTCTTCAATTCATTTGTATTCTTCAACCTTGATTTTAAGATTGAGGTCCTGTTCTCTTTCTGTCTTCAATTCGTCTTCAAGAGTGTTGAGATGCTTCTTCTTAGCTTTGAGCTCTTTGATAACCTTGATCCCTTCGTTTTGAAATTCAACCTTAGTCATTCCTTCTACTTCGTCTCCTTCTTCGTCAGGTGCCTCTTGCTTATTGTGCTTGGCCATAAACAATACTCTTCCATTGAATTCTTTTTCGTTATCACTGTCTTCTTCGGATGAGGAACTATCTTCTTTGGTGAAGAAACTTTTCTTAAACCATTTCCTTTTGCCTTGCTTGTTGAACTTCCTAGGACTTTTCTTTCCTTTTGTCACAACCTCATTTTTGTGAGGACATTTGGCTACGAAATATCCAACCTCACCATAATCAAAATATATTAATGGAAGTTTACCTTTGAATTTTCCTGTACCTGTTCTCATTTTCCGCGTGAAGTAGGCAAACTCTTTATCTGCGAATTCTTCTTCATCTTCTTCCTTTTCCTCATCCTTACAATTGCAAGTTTTTGCTTTCGAAGTCTGCTTGTGCTTATTATTCTTCTTGGATGCGGAAAACACTATTTCTAAGTGAGATGTGCGATCCTCTTCTTCAATCCTCATTTCATAAGCCGTAAGAATTCCGTGCAATTCATTTGTGCTGAGATTGGTCAGATTCGATCTATCTTCCAAGACATATACCTTAGGGTTAAATCTTGCTGGCAAGGTTCTGAGTGTCTTTCAGACAACAATTTTCGTTTCAATAGGTTCTCCCAAACCTTCCAATGTATTTGTTGTTTCATCAACACGTTGAAAGTATGCAGCAATGTCTTCATCTTCCCTCATTTTGACTTGCTCAAATTTTGCACTGAAAATTTGAAGCTTTGCTTCTTTCACCTTTGAGTCACCTGCATATATATTTTCAAGCTTGACCCATACCTCTTTATCAGTTTTGCAACTCAATACCTTAAGATAAACCGATTCGATAAGCCCACTGATAATAAGATCTTTAGCCTTTGCATCATATACTTTATTTTTCTTAATCTTGGGTCGGTGTGAAGCCTTTGTCAATGATTTCCCATACTTCGTATCCTTGCGCCAACAAATGAACCTGCATTCTTCCACTCGAAAGTGCATAGTTATTTCCATTGAACAAAAGAACTCTATTCTAGTATACTCCATGATCTCCTTCCAGTTGTTAGACTGCTATTGAAGGAACCAAGCTTTGATAACAATTGTTGGAAACACTGAGAGGGGGGTGAATCAGTATTCCTTACCAATTAGCACTCTTAAATCTTTTCAGAGCATTAGTTAATCTTCAGTTATTATTAATGTTTATGCAGTAATAACAGTAAATAAAAGAACACAGTAGACACAAGAATTTTAGGTGGAAAACCCCCTCCGGGTCACAAACCACCAAGCTCTTTTCTAATAAATTCTTTAATCTTCAGCCCCAACTGAAATGAAAGGAACTTCCTAGAATTTTAGAAAAACATTCTTCTCCAGCTCCCACTGGAAGGACGCCCCAACGCCTTGGTATCTTTAGTAAATGGATGCCCCAACACCCTAGCGAGCCACAACTCGCCCTAGCACCACCCTACCGCCCTGAAGTGTTCACAAGCTCCAAGCTGTAGGCGACTTTGTGCACCTGCCTAGCACCTCCCTGGCACCCTATAATGACTGAAATGAGACAAGAGTGTGGATTCCCGTACCAGGGATAACGATCCACGATACAATATGATTTACAATGATTTTGACCGAACACCCAATCACACTATGACCTGCAACCCAACCATGACATCATCCCAACAAAGACTCCTATATCTCCCAATAATGCCTTTCTAGGCAGATTGACTCTTTTACAATAATCTCTTCCAATGATGACACTTTTACAAATGACTCTTTTACAACTTTACAATGATGACTCTTGGGCTTGACACTTCTTCACAATATATGGATGGCTGTCATGTCTTCAAAGGATGTCTCGCTGCAATGCTTCCTTTGATTTGATACTTCTGCTCTTGAATTCTTGCTTGAAGTTGTACTTGAATCTTCTTCTACCTGCATGCAAAATTTTCTCGGCGAAACCAATCCCAAAACAAAACAAAATACCCTTCAACTTACCTTTGCCTGCAAAACACATGTAAGTGCACAATAATGAATAAATACAAATTAAAATTACAATAAGTACTTGAAGTGTGCTTGTCACTTTTGTTGTTGACTTGTTGCAGTAGTAGACAAAGACTCCCACTCTTGATATAGGCTTGGACTCTATGCAAGACCATATCCAAAACTGACCTAAAGATATATACAATAAAAACTGATGACAAACCCTAGACTTGTGATAGACCAAGTTCTAAGTACAACAACAGAGACCATTCTATCAACTATGACAAGACAAGTAGCATGAACTTACAACATCATATAGATTTAGCAGACTTTGTGTAGCATCAAGAATATGTAGGATCAAATGTCTAGTATCAAGAATAGGACATCCAAATTGTGGTATCAAAACTAACTGTGACATATAGAGACATAGAGATATAACTGGGACCCTATATGTACTTACTTTGTCCTGCAAAAAATATGTCAGAGATGATACTCATATTTCAAAATGTAATCACTAATCATACATACCTTGCTGTAGGATTCTTACCCTTGACTGTTGATGTGTGGTCCTTACTGCAGTCCTTGAATGCATGCTTTTTCTTGCCTTCTAGGAGCTTGATATTGAATTTGTTGTATCTATGTAATTTCAAATCTCCATGGTCTGAAATTTTGTCCTGTGGTAGCCCTCTGAGTCCTCTTTCCAACCCCACAGGGCTGATCAAGATTGGATTTTTCAAGAAAGAGTTATGCCCAATCTCCCACGATGACCTGATTATAGACTGGTTCAGTAGCGCGAACTTGTATGAAGTGCCACGTGTCACTATTGCGACCTTCGGCCTTGAAAACGCTACTCAACAAACTACAGTTTGTCCTCGTTATGTGACTATTTACGAAATTTGAATCCAATGCTCAGGGAGAAAGTTATGATGTTTTTCCCAACGTCACCGGCTTGACATGGAATTCGGGAGCCTGCAAAAACCCTAACTTCCTCAGATCATATCTCCGAAAATATAGCGAACCAAGATCTGAAATTCAGTCATGAGGTTCATCGAGATTTTGGCTCAAATGAGTTTTAATTTAAGCTTCTGAAGCTTCACAGGAAAAAAAGTTATAGTGAAAATGCCATGATGATTTGTTTGAAGCCATAAAATCCCTACTAGAGGAGGATATGAGGGTCATTATTTATATGAATGTCTTGAGTTGAGAGGGTCCTCAACAAGTGAATGTTGGAGGGATTTTAGAAGCAATTTTTTATTATTATTAATTATTGACTATTCAATAACCACAACCAATTATGAGTGCCATGCCACAACCCCATAGGATTTTAGCTCACTAACTGGGGTTACTAATTTCAAACATGAATATCTCTCAAACCGTGAAGAATTACTTGGCGTGCCATATATCAATGGAAACATCTCGACGAGTAGAATCCATCTAGAAGATCCTTGACTCAGAATAGAGTAAGTTGTGAAGTCAAAATGCCCATGCAAGATCGGGGTAGCCCCTGGTGTTGCTTGGGTTGACATCAATGACAACTACTGATCAACAATTTCGCGCCTCAGAGATCACCAAGAAAAGCTTATTGCACAAGTCAAAAAGTGTAAAACTAAGAAGCACAAGTTAGAACAAGAAAAAAGAGTTTTGACAAAAAGTTCAATGAAAGTCTATCAAAGAAAGAAGAGGAGAATTTATGCTTAAAAGACCTTAACAAAAAATTATTAGAACAAATCGAGTGTTTAAAAGACAAGAAGCTTGAAGGACAAAATAAAGGTGACTTAGAAAATGAGGAATGCTTACGTCTCAAAAATCATAACCAAAAGCTGCTCAAGCAGATTAAAAAACTTAAAGACAATAAGAAATCATTGACGCATAGGTTTGAAGAAATTGTCGCAAAAGAAACGTCAAAATTGCTAGATGTAGTAGTCCAAGTTGGGGAAGAAGAAACAAACATTGATCCTACTAATCTCACAGTTTAGCCAATTCCAAATCCTATTGAAGTAAAGACGTACTTAGATGTTGCCATTCAAATGATGAACACTCCAAATGAGGATTCAGTGATCAATTCAACAAAAACAATGCTTCAAATAAATCAGGAAAACAACACAAACAAGATAAGGGAAAATCAAATCACTAGAATTCCTTATCGACATCCAAATCATGAGAGTAGACAACTCAATCAAGCTACGTATTTAGAACAGAAACAACAACTTGATGTTCTAAAGAATGCTAATGTCAGTGCAATCCATTGATGTGATAACAATTCATCACAAGTTTCCAGTGACTGCAAGATTCGACAAAAGATTAATTTAGGATGGTCTAATCCCTTCTCAGTGCGACAATTTTGTTTGTTATTTAGAGGATCATGTCAACTTGTATCGACAAGAATCACTGTTGCGAGACTAGAAAGACGCTCGTATTAGGAAAAGAGATCAAGTCCTTTCATCAACAAGCTTTGAGGACAAAGATTTTTGAAGGGGAAGGCAATGTTATGAACACAAATTATACAAAAATAGATAAAAATAGATAATAAATGATAATCATAATAATATAAATATAATAATAAATAATAAGTAAATTAACTAAAGGTTGGTTAGTTAATAATAAAAAGGGATGTCTTAGAGACATGCCTGTTTGTGAAAGGGTACTTACTTGGCTATATATACAGGACCTTCATTCTCATTTGTAACTCATCCTACATCAATTCTTTATTCAATATGCAATTTACAATTACTGTTCTACAATGGATGTTTTTGTCTACGAAGTATTTTAATATTTCTGCTGCGTGTACGACTTTTGGTCGTTACATGCCTCTTCATAATCATCAATTATTATTATCATTAACTATTTTTTTTTGAGGGTCAAAATTTTAAAATGGATAAACATGAAGGCCCTTTGTAGTGAGGAAACCAGTACGCCATAAAGTAATTGTGTAGATTGTGTATGTATGTAAGTAAGTAGTTGTATTATTAATTAAGAACTGAATGGTGATTACAATTCTTTGTGGCGGTGTGCCTAGATAGGCGTTGACTAACCGCGAAGATGAGTGGTCACATCTTTTGACCTATGCCCCTTCATAATTAATGGGACATTCATTAATTTAATTATTATTAATATTATTATTTTAATGTTATTTATTAATTGGTATTTTTTGTGAATATTTTATTAATAACATTGCCACCCCCTTTAGAGATGCTTTGTCCTGAAATCATAACAAGAAGAGTTTTCTCTAGTTGAACACATTGTTAAGGAATGGCATTTTGTTTGTTTGTGCCTGTTGAAGTCCTCATATGTATTTGTACCTTATTTGAAGCTGGAAGCATTAACACCATATAATTTATAATGTCGTTCTTGCTAGTTAAACTTGTTGATTTGGGGTAGCATCGGATGTGCTCTAGCCATGGAATTTGGTGGAGAGGTTGGGGCACATGAGATCTCCAATACCCAGAAAGGGTTTGGGCAGATTCTAAATAGATCAGGAGATATTAAAATAATTAATATTTTTAATGGAGTCCCTAAGTCTAAACTTAGGGAAAATAAAATATTAATGTGTATTAATATGAATCCGTGTTAGAATGGTCCAAAAGACGTGGATCAAGCCAGATCTAATCTTAGCTGTTGATTAGGGACTTAATCTCGGCCGTTGAGATGTCAACAGACAAAGTATAAGAGGAGGCTTGAGGGGCACTTGGAGAACACACTGAGGGAGACCAGTTAGTTCAATTTTTGTAGCAGGGTTAGCTGAGAAATTGAACTAGTGGTTTGGAGAGTAGTCAAGAGGTAGCAAGTACGGAACAGAGAAATGGGAGATTAGCGCAGAAGAGGCAGACGCAGAGCCAGAGGAAGCCACGTAGAGGCAGCAGAGACTGCGTAGATCTAGAAGGGCCTGCGTCATCCACGCAGAGGCTGCAGGAGTGATGCAGAAGCCCAGAGAGGCTGCGCAGAGCTTGAGTAGGCTGACGCATAGGGTTTCAGGCTGTAGCAGAGGTCAGTAGGGCCTACGCTGGGTTTAGGAAAGTGCTGGAAGTTTGTCTATCTATGGGTAAGCCAGTTTGGCACCCTGTTGTACAAGAAAATTGCTAAATAATAAAATCCTCCCTTGCTGCAACGATTTTCCCACATTGGGTTTTTCCGGGGGCATTAATCCAAACTAACTGTGTTAATGTGTGCATATTTTTGTTTCTGTATTACGATGTGATATCTGCAGCAGTATTTATTTTAATGTTTGTTAAAGGAATTTCATAAATAACTTATGATGAAATAAGTAGGAAAAGTAAATAAGTTGTGTAGTGATAGAATTTTCACATGGTATCAGAGCAAGTAATCAGAGACAGAAAAGGAATATCAGTTATGGGTCGAGACCGCGAAGCAGAGGCATCCACCTCAGGGGACTCGCGCAGATTTTTAGAAGATTGCACGAGAGAGAGATTTTGATTTCTCTATGTTGGCTTCCAGGTTGGAAGAAGAAGTGGCATGCATGACTAGTGCTGCATCATCAGAAGTTTGGTATATAGACAGTGGAGCCTCGTGGCATATGACAAGAATCAAGGACTGTTTCTCAAAATATCGAGAAGAGAAGATGAACTTTCAGATCACCATGGGGAACAAGGCAAAGTGTACTCCAGTAGGAAAGGGTACCATAGTTTTTCAGACAGAATCGGGAGAGCGGTTCCATGCCACAAATATGCCGCATGTGCCAGGATTGGGGATGAACTTACTTTCCGTGTCACAACTACAAGGTAAGAGCTATGACGTCTACTTCATCAAGGAAAAGGTATACGTCAAATAGCCAAGCTGGAAAAATAAAGTGTAGATGAGGATCAAAAGTAATCGGTTGTACAGATTACAATTAGAATCTCCAATGGCACTAATAGGCAGTCATGGGGACAAAGACTTGAACGAACTATGGCACAGAAGGATGGGTCACTTGCACCATGGAGCTCTGAGAATTCTCAGGAGCACTGTAACAGGAGTTTCGGATCTGAGTCGGAACGAGATGATGTATGCAGGGGATGCGCTCTAGGAAAGTATGCCAAGGTGGAATTTCCTAGGACCAACCACAGGGGCAAGGGTGTACTAGGGTTGATACACTCAGATATCTGCGGACCTATGTTTGTCAAAGCTCTCAGCAGTGCCGAGTATTTCCTTACTTTCATTGATAACCACTTGAGGAAAACTTGGATCTATTTTTTGAAAACCAAGGATGAGGTTTTCTGTCGATTCAAGGAGTTCAAGGCTGTAGTGGAGAATCTGATAAGTAAGAAAATAAAAGTCTTGCGCTCAGATAATGATGGAGAATATGTCGATAAGGACTTCACTGAGTTTTGCACTAAGGAGGGCATCAGAAGAGAGTGGACAACTCCCTACAATTCAGAGCAGAATGGGGTTGTAGAAAGGAAAAACAAGACTATTGTAGAAGCAGCTAGGGCCATGCTGTATGATCAGGATATGCCAAAATTCCTGTGGGCAGAAGCATGTATCACAACTATCTACGTTCAGAACAAGACTCCTCATCGGGCATTGGGCAAGATTACTCCAGAGAAGGTCTTCACTGGGAAGATACCCGAAGTCAGTGATTTTAGGATATTTGGGAGTTTGGCATATTGTCGCATACCCGAAGAAAAGAGGAAGAAGCTGGATCAGACTGCAGAAAAGGGGTATATGGCAAGATATAGCGAGAACGCTAAGGCATACAGGATCTATCTTTTAGGGAGCAGGAAGGTAGTAGTACGACGAGATGTAAAGTTCATGGAGGACAAAGCTTTTAGAAGATCTCGCGAAATTCCTTCCAAGGAGCAGTCGAAAGAGGATCCGTTGGTCATGCCTCTTCAACCAACAGAAGTGAAGAATCCTTCCTCAGATCAGGAAGATTCTCAGGATGAGGAAGAGGAGCAAACAAAAGTACCTGTGAGCAGAGGAAGAACCAGCAGGGAACTTCATTAGATTCTGCGTGATGCAGAGAACTTCATCGGAGAGCCAAGGAACAGTAAAAGGGAGCGAAAATAGTCGGACAGGTATCAGGCGTTAGTAGTTCAGGATGGAGAGCCTGCCAGCTTCAAGGAGACAGCTCAGCATCAGGTCTGGCTAGATGCCATGGTGGAGGAGTATAACTCCATAATGGTAAACGATGTCTGGGAGGTGGTGCAAGGCCTCAAGACAGATCTGTGGTAGGTTAAAGATGGATCTACAAGATCAAATATGCTGCAGACGACAGTATTGAAAAATACAAGCCCAAGTTTGTGGCTAAGGGGTATGCTCAAAAGGTAGGGATTGACTATGAGGAAACCTTCGCCCCAGTAACCAGGTATACATCTATTAGGACCGTGATATCTCTTGCAGCCCAGATGGAACGGGAGATCCATCAAATGGATGTCAAGACGACATTTCTGAACAGGGTAATAGAAGAAGAAGTATACATTTAACAACCAGAGGGCTTTGAAACTCATGAGAAGAAGTCTCATGTATGCAGACTGAAGAAAGCCTTGTATGGGCTGAAGCAAGCACCAAGAGCGTGATATGGTCGAATAGATGACTACTTGCAGAAGATGGGGTTTGTCAAGAGTGACGCGGATCCAAATCTCTACTATCTGGTCTTAGAGAGCGAGCCACTTATCTTAGTATTATATGTGGATGATCTCTTCCTGACAGGATCATCCAGACTAATTGAAGACTGCAAGAAAAATCTAGCCACAAAGTTCGATATGAAGGATCTGGGACAAATGCACTATTTTCTAGGGTTGGAAGTTTGGCAGCAGAAAGGAGAAATCTTCCTTGGGCAAGGAAGGTATGCTACAAAAATTCTGAAAAGGTTTGGGATGGGAGACTATAGACCCATGGCTAAGCCAATGATCACCAACTGGAAAAAGATTGATGCATCAGAAGACAAGAATGTCGATTCCACCGTATATCGACAGCTCATAGGGTCCCTGATGTATCTAGTCAATACCAGGCCAAATATTTGCTACGCTGTCAACACGCTCAGTCAGTTCATGGTGGAACCAAAGAGGGCTCACTGGGTAGCAGCCAAGCACGTTCTCAGGTATTTATAGGGAACAATTGATTATGGGCTCTTGTACAACAAGAGGAAGGATATCAGGTTGAGTGGATTTACTGATGCAGATTGGGCAGGAAGTTCAGTGGATTGGAAAAGTACCTCTGGGTACTGCTTCAACATTGGATCAGGAATAACCTCCTGGTGCAGTAGGAAATAGAAGTCCGTGGCTCTGAGCTCGTCTAAGGCAAAATATATGGTAGCAAGCACAACTTCATGTGAGGCCATATGGCGTAGAAAACTGTTGGTAAATCTATTCAGAAGAAATATGGAGGCGACCAAGATCATGTGTGATAATTAGCGTTGCATCAAACTCTCTGAGAATCCAGTATTTCATGATAGGTCAAAGCATATTGATATCTGATGTCACTTTGTCAGAGATTGTGTCCAACGTGGAGCTGTACAGTTGAGCTACACTCCTACAGGGGAACAAGTGGCAGATATCCTCACCAAGGCCCTTGGAAAGTCAAAATTTGACTACTTCAGGGAAAAGATGGGGATGGTAAAGAACCCCTTTCAGAAGTAGTGTGTTAGCAACATGAATGAAGAGGGAGTTGCAGTGCAGATGCAGTGTTGGGAGAAAGGACCAACAACAACACAGATGCAGAGGGAGTTGCAGTGCAAATGCAGTGTTGGGAGAAAGGACCAACAACAACACAGATGCAGAGGAAGGTGCAGTGCTGGGAGAAAGGACCAGCAGTAGCACGGATGCAGAGGGTCCTGTCGTACAGATGCAACAGTGGCAGTGGCAAAACCATGGGCAGCAGTACAGGATGCAGCAGTGCAGAGGATGATGGGAAGGAAGGCCTAGCATCAACACAGGTACCAATGCCGGATGATCAGAGTTATACTCAGTGAGGAGTAATTGCTAGAGCATAGTCCTCGCTAGGAGGGAGTGTTGATTTGGGGTAGCATCGGATGTGCTTTAGCCACGAAATTTGGTGGAGAGGTTGGGGCACATGAGATCTCCAATACCCAGAAAGGGTTTGGGCAGATGCTAAACAGATCAGAAGATATTAAAATAATTAATATTTTTAATGGAGTCCCTAAGTCTAAACTTAGGGAAAATAAAATATTAATGTGTATTAATATAAATCTGTGTTAGAATGGTCCAAAAGACATGGATCAAGCCAGATCTAATCTTAGCCATTGATTAGGGACTTAATCTCGGCCGTTGAGATGTCAACAGAAAAAGCATAAGAGGAGGCTTGAGGGGCACTTGGAGAACACATTGAGGGAGACCAATCAGTTCAATTTCTAGAGCGGGGTTTGCTAAGAAATTGAACCAGTGGTCTGGAGAGCAGTCAGGAGGCAGCAAGTACGGAACAAAGAGATGGGAGATTAGCGCAAAAGAGGCCGACGCAGAGCCAGAGGAAGCCACGTAGAGGCAGCAGAGACTGCGTAGCGCCAGAAGGGCCTGCGTCAACCACACAGAGGCTGCAAGAGTGACGCAAAAGCCCAGAGAGGCTGCGCAGAGCATGAGTAGGCTGACGCAGAGGGTTTTAGGCTGTAGCAGAGGTTAGTAGGGCCTATGCTGGGTTTAGGAAAGTGCTGGAAGTTTGTCTATTTGTGGGTAAGCCAATTTGGCACCCTGTTGTATAAGAAAATTGCTGAATAATAAAATCCTCCCTTGCTGCACCGGTTTTCCCACATTGGGTTTTTCCGGGGATATTAGTCCAAAATAACTGTGTCAATGTGTGCATATTTTTGTTTCTATATTATGATGTGATATCTGCAATAGTATTTATTTTAATGTTTGTTGAAGTAATTTCATAAATAACTTATGATGAAATAAGTAGGAAAAGTAAATCAATTGTTGTAGTGATAGAATTTTCACAAAACTCCATGAACTGTTCTTCAAGGTTTGTAGTATAGCTTCATTATTCACCATTTTACCCCTCTTTTTCTTGGCAGAACCAATTATTATTATTATTTTTAATTAATAATTAAATTAATTATTAATTATATGGTAAATATATAGTTTTTTAAATATATAATTTTTAATTTTTTTAATGACTATATAAAGTTATAATGTGAATTTTATATCGACCTTTTTAAACTTAACCAAATGAAATGACATGACATGTAGTGGGGGATAGGGTTGAATCAATGGTCAACGGTGGCAGACAGGCATGGTGGTCGAAGGTGCTATGCAACATCGGGTAAATTGGGGTCACGATTGGCAGTGGTGATGTAGAGCGACATGCGGATGTGTATGGTGGTTGGTCAGGTAGTTGCAGCAGCATCAACAGTGGGTAGGACAACACCATCAACAACAGACATGGAGAAGGTTCAGGGAGATGTCGGAAAACAATGGTGAGAATTCAGACGGTGGCAGAAAAACGTCGAGGATAATGTGGCAGGGACAATTGTGGTCGAAATGGAGAGTAGGCACAACGTACAGGGAGTAATCACAATGAACATAGAGGAGTCGAGAATGATAATCGATTGAGATCGAGGAACATTGCAACAATTCTGGCCTGAGGACTGAAACCACTCTGATACCACTGTAGCAAAGAAACTCAGAGTAATTGTGCGTAAAATTTAAAATACACAAATATATTGAAAGTAATATTTTTTATTGTTAAGTTGATAGTACAAGGATGGATGAATGTTACAATGGGGGCCCTCTTATATAACTACGCAGGTGCCCCTTCATGAACCGTCATGTCTTTAGAGACATGCCTCTTCATTAACTAATCATTAATTAACTATAAAATAATTTATTCATTTATATCTATTTTATTTTTATATAAATTATACTTGTAACAACAAACACCAACAAACACCTGCCCTGGGGTCCCAAATTATGTGGCTTGGCTTTCCAACATGACCACTCAACAATCGCCACCAACTAGCTGCAATGGCATAAATCGAATTAACCAAATGGTCGAGCATGCACAGGTGTTGTTTTTCCACGATACTGGAGTCTAGGATAGAATCTTACAATCACTGATGCTACCAATCCAAGTATCACAACAAACTACTTTGCACAACAGAATATAAACATCAGTAAATCAACATGTGCACAAATATAGACAACTTTTTAGAATTTTTACAACCATAATGCAACTTTGTAACGAACAAGGTTTGTATACGCAACGAAGTAATCTTCAAAACACTTGGAAGACGTAAACATCCATAGTAGGACAAGTAATTGTATACTGAATATTGCATAAAAATTGTTTTGAGATGATTGCAATGAGGGTGAGGGCCTGCTTATATACCCTAGACAGGTACCTCTTGACCAACAATTATGTTCTTAGAGATATACCTTTTCATTAACTAGTTACTAATTAATCATTATTTATTATTATTATTATTGTTTTACATTATTTGTATTATTTTATATATATTTTTATTCATAACATTGCCCCTCTCTTCAAAAAGCTTTGTCCTCAAAGCTTACTGATGAAAAGGTTGGATCTCTTTTCCTGTTTTGGATATCTTCTCGTCTCAAAACTTTTATCTTCATTGATACAAGACAATATGATCCTCTGAGTGATAAACCAAATTGTCGGACTGAGAATGAATCTGACTATCCAAGATTAATCTTCTATGGAACTTTCTGGTGATTGGAAATTTTTAGTGAATTATTATCATAGGATTGGACTCTGCAAACTTCAGTATTCCTTGGAACATAAATCTATTGTTTATGTTCTGAATGGTTCAAATATGTAGGCTGACTTAGTTGTCTGCTCTTGTGATTTGGATGTTGATATGGAATTCTTGCGGTTTGCCTTTCCCTTATGATGTGTGTGGCAATTTCCTGATTTACTTTAGGTACTGTCGTTGTTGAGTTGGTTACTGAATCATCACTTGGAATTTCCATTGTTTGAACTGCAATATCTGAATTGGTTTTAACTTATATAGGTTTTTCTTCTTCTTGAGTTGTGATATTGAATGGATTGATATTTGTTCCCTTATCTTCAACTTGGACAAAAACGACTAGAGACTTCAATTGTAACGACCAAAAGTCGTATAGATAGCAGAAATATTAAAATACTACGTTAGACAATACATCCATCGTAGGATAGTAATTGTAAATTGTATATTGTATAAGGAATTGATGTGGGATTATTTACAAATGAGAATGAGGGTCCTGTATATATAGCCAGGTAAGTACCCTTTGACGAACATGAGACATGCCTTTTCATTATTAACTAACTAACCATTAGTTAAGTTATTTATTATTTATTATTATATTTATATTATTATGATTATTATTTATTATCTCCCATGGTTGAACAATGGGTGTTCCTTTTTCTCCTTACTGTTGCGCTGCTTGTATCTTTTGGAAGTATACAAAGCTCATGTACTCACAAGCTGGTCGGATGCTCTGCTTTGGTACCACTGTAGTAATCTATGGAAAGTTTTGTCTTAGGGTTTCTTAGGAAACTAGGGTTTTTTAACAAAATTTAATTTTTTTGTCTAGGAAATGACACAAGCTGTTCCAACATAAATATAAAGGGAATGCAGATGCAAGGCGGTAATTCAATCATTCAACAATTCAACAGTATTAATGTGATCCGAGTTCAAATGTCCAGTGCAAATTTAACCAGTTCTAGAACAATTCCAAATAATTCTAATCTACTTATGAACAGAGCGAGACTACTGATCACCGTATCCTATTAACTGATCTGAATTATAGTTTACTGTTTGTGCAATTCTGACCATAGTAAACTACCTGATCAACTTAAAAAACACTTCCTGCTACAGGGACTGCCCACAACACCACTGAAACTCAGAAAGGGAATGTGAGTTGCCTCAGGGAGATAGCGATGTGTCTGAAGGATGATAAAACTCTTAGTTTTGCTCATAACTCCTCCAACTCTGTCTCAAGATTTCTATGTATGCTTCAGGGACTTTGGGCTTGCTTCAGATCTTCGTTTAGCTTTAGTGAGGGGGGATTATAGAAGACACTAACCCGCGCTCTGCTCACCAGTTCTGAATTCGTGTCCTAACTGGCTTCACTGTAATAGGCTGATGATTATAACTCATACTGTAAATTCGGCCCTGCAGCCCTGCGACGTGGACCACTTTACCACTGTTGTCTCCCCAAATTGGGCTCCTCAACCTACCACGACTGATTTTTAGGGCCATGCTGCACTCAGAATGCCCTGCCACTCGTCAGTGTCCAAATTTTTTACCCAGGTAGCCTTAGCAGTTGGTTTATGACTGGAAACTGTCCTCAAATGTGCTTCCATTAGCTTCAGATTTTCCCTAGTCGCAGGTCAACTTCTTCAGATAAAGATGCTGTGCCAGAACAAGAGAAAATCATCAATCTTCAATTAAAATAGGGTTACTCCAATGACCTGTGCCAGAACTAGTGAGAGAAGGTGACTAGGTAGGGTGGGATCACCTCCACTGAAACTAGCCAAGGAAAAAAGGGGTCTTAAAATCCTCAGGTCTCGGGCTCAAAGAAGAACAGAGACAAATAATCTAATCTAATGATGCCTCAAATGAATCTAACTCTCTTGTATTTATAGATTTCCTTGAGGGGACTTTTCTCCTTAATTAATTTAGTTGGGTAGACAACAAACCCCAACTTTGGGCTTTTTTCCCCAGCTGCCCCAAAACTTGCTCCCAATTGCCCAAACATAGGAAATTTTGGGGTTTTCCCCTTTATCCAAGACACAAGTTTCGAGGGACCCAACATGTTTTTCGATGAGAAAAATCAACAAGGAAATTTGTGCAGTTGGAATGAATTTTGGGGGGGGCTGAGGCACAATTTTTTGAGCAGATATGGGTATGAAAAACGAGGTCTGTTCAGCACACAAATTGAGGGGCTGCTAGCAGAAATTTCTAAGGAGCTGTCAGCACATTTCCCAAGGAGTTCTAAATAAGATATCAGGGAGATAAGTTGACTGTGTGTTGAATTTAATAGCTGTAATAATCTCTATTTGAAATAAAAGAACTCTCTCTCACTAGGTTTCCCTTGGGGATTTTTCTAGGGTCAGTTTGACCAAAATTTTAGTGTCCAAATTTCATGAATGTTTGTGTGGTTTCTTAGCAAATGTGAAAAGTAAAGTAAATTTCTTGTGTTTCCTTTTGATATTTATATTCAAGATTATATCAACTGCTAATCATGAGTGGAAGAGCATTAAACTTGATGTCAAAACCAAACTTGAAACTGAGAGGGATTTACAGCCAAGCTTTTGTACATATTGATCACATATTTGGAGTTGACTGTGTGTTGAATTTAGTTGCTGTAATAATCTCTATTTGAAATAAAAGAACTCTCTCTCTCTCACTAGGTTTCCCTTTGGGGTTTTTCTAGGGTCAGCTTGACTAAAATTTAGTGTCCAAATTTCATGAATGTTTGTGTGGTTTCAGGAAATGTGAAAAGTAAAGTAAATTTCCTGTGTTTCCTTTTGATATTTATATTCAAGTTTATATCGACTGCTAATCATGAGGGGAAGAGCATTAAACTTGATGTCAAAACCAAACTTGAAGCTGAGAGGGATTTACAGCCAAGATTTTGTACGTATTGATCACATATTCGGAGTCCTTACGAACTCGAGATTCCAATGAGACATTTCTTGGTGACATGCATAACTCTTTCTATTTTTAGCAAGTTTTGCTCGGGGCTTTGCATGTCAGAGATAATCATATATTTAGAATCGTTCGAGATTCTAAGTTTGATGAGTTACTGACGAGTGACATTTAAGCATTCTACTTTTAGTAATGCTTGCACGTCGATTCTGATCTTATGTTTGGATTCCTTATGGAAAGATGAAACTAATGAGTATGATTTCATGAGATTATGAGGACTTTTTATCTTTAGTAGTGGTCGCATGTCAAGTTTGATTGCATGTTTGGGTTCCTCACTACGTTCTAAGTCCAGTGGTGGTGTTTCATTAGAATTTGAGCACTTTCTATTTTTAGTAGTGATTGCATGGGAGTGCTGAATCAGTGTTGTGAAAATCGCGATAAAATTGCGATTTTATCGTGATTTTTTCGATAAGCCAAAAATATCGCGATTTTTATACGAATTTATTGCGGGTAATTTTTTTGCGCGATCTTTATGAAATTGCCGTAATTTGAAATTATCGCGATAAAAACCGAAAAAATCGCGGGGCTTCGCGGCAACGAGGTTTTATATAGTTTTTTTGGTTTTTTTATGAATTCATTTGGACAGTCGGGCGCGGAGGGCAGAGGAGAGCTGGGAGACTAAGCTGGAGAGGGTTTGAAGCTAATTTAAAGTGCTTAGAGGAGAAAATCAAGAGGAGACCACCAATTTCTCCATAGAAACGGTATGTGGATCATTGTTTAAAAACATTGTTTTTGTATTTTTTTCATTGTTTTTGGTTGGGTAACTTGGTATGGGCACCAATTTTTTTTTTTGTTTTCATTGTTTTTAAAGATTGTTTTTGTATTCATTCATTGTTTTTGGTTGGGTAACTTGGTATGACTATGGAAACCAATTTTTTTTTTTTTTTTTTAAAACATTGTTTATGTTTTTTTCATTGTTTTTGCCATTTGGTTGGGTAACTTGGTATGACTATGGAAATCAATTTTTTTTTTTTTTTTTTTTTTTGTAACATTGTTTATGTTTTTTTCATTGTTTTTGCCATTTGGTTGGGTAACTTGGGTTTGGAACAGTGTTACTTGGGAGCGGGAGCGGGAGCGGGGAGCGGGAGCGGAAGCGGGAGCGGGAGCGGGAGCGGGAGCGACCATTTTCAGAAGCTCCCGGTTTGGGAGCGAATCGGGGAGCGATTTTTTAAAAATATATATATTTTTTATATTTTTTAATTTTTGATACATATATGTCAACAAAAACATGTAGAATGATGAAATAGACATAAAAAACATAAAAAAACATAAATTGATCATTGAACCATATCACATCAATCATCTAGAAATTATAATCGTCATCAACCTTAGTAAAATAATAAATTAAAATAACATTCAATTCAATAACATTTATCATCATTGATCACCAAAGTAACAAGTTGTACTTGTAAGCCAAGTTTAACCATTACAAGAAGTAATATCGAAGATATTTCTAAGTCCTAACTTCTAACTGTTAACATGATATGAAATGTTAAAAATTTATAAAATGAAACATGAATAATGAGATGAAATGAAACAACTTTAGTCTTTCACAAAGCATCATATTCATAATTCACAATCATTACCAATGAGTTATAATTGCCAAGGCCCAACTTCAAACTTCAAATTTTCATTGTCACAGTCACCAGTGATATAATGTTTACAAAAAATATCATAATGTCATAATGATATGAAAGAGTCAAGAGTCAAGAGTCAAGGACTCAAAACTCAACACTGAACAGTTATGAAAACTAAAGTGACAAGTCACAAGTCTAATAGAAACTAAAAAAGACAAGTAAACTGTAAATCTACAAGTGGCCCTTGCCACGAGAGTCTCCAGGAGTATAAGTAGGTCTTGGCGGTCTTCTAGGAGTCTCCCGCCCAGACCGACGACCAGAACTAGAGCCTCCACGCGAGGGTGTCGATGGAGGTGGCGACAGCAATGGAACAAGACTCGGGCCCCGAGAACTGGATGGTGGAGGTGGAGGTGGCATGGCTGCTGCAGCTGCTTCAGCTTCATCCCGTACAAGCTCATCTTCTAGTTCTTCCATATGTACAATGCCATCTTCCAAATTGTCGTCCTCAGGGTGATTGTCCCAAATTTTATATGTGGGATCTTCATTAGCCCAATCACAGTAATGGCTCAACAACCTCAAATTGTAGTGCACATAAACCAAGCTTTCTGCTCGGTTTTCGTTGAGCCTGTTTCTTTTCACATTATGTATATAACTGTAGGTGCTCCAACACCTCTCTGCAGAAGAAGAATTTACAACCTGTGCAAGAACTTTCAATGCCAATTTTCGCAAAAGTCCGTCGCCGCCATATGTTTCCCACCATGTGAGAGAATCAAATTTATCTTTGTCGTCCATTGCATGGAAGTTACCATACAAACCACTGCCAGTGAAGTATCTGCCTATTTCAAGGCGCACAGCTGCACATTCCTCCCTGTCAGGCACCAACTTTTCTAATGCATCCAGATATCCTTTAGTTACCTCTCGATCTAAATGGGGTTTGGTCCTAACACCACCCCCTGCTGCAGGTTTGCCCAACCAAGAATCTGAGTAGTATTTTGGCGTAAGGATATACGCCAAGCAATGTAGTGGAAGTTAAGCCTTTTCCACCGTTGACACACACAATCGTGAATCAAATTGTACAAGTCGGGATCTCTGTTATTAACAATGTCTTTTATTTCCCCCAACATGGTATCCATTTGCTCATACACCTCACCAATCACTGGTTTGTCTGTATCTGCAAATCGAATCATGTTATAAATTGGCTTGGTGAAATCCAATACCTGTCTCACAGTTGTCCAAAACTGCCCATCAAGAGCGGCCTCCTCCACCGTTTCAAAACCTGCAATGTCAGCTACATTTGTAGCCCTTTCCTTTAACACCTGCCAATTTGGACTTGATACCATGCTAACTAAACCCTCTCTTACCTTCAAAAGGCGCCTGAAGGTGAGGTAATAGCTACCAAATCTAGTCCTCGCAATCTTCAGCAACTCCAATCTCGAGTGACTGCGGAAAAGGCCATGGGTATTGCTATGATTTGTAATAAATTTTATCATTTTTTTTCCTTTCTTGTACAAATCACCAATCCATTGGTATTGTTCATTTTTGTTTTTGACAATATCATGCAACAGAAGGTTCAATGTGTGAACCAAACATCCAGACCAAAATATGTTCGGGTATCTATCCTCAATAATTGCTCCTGCTGCCTTACAATTAGGAGCATTATCAGTGATGACTTGGATGACATTGTATGGGCCAATACGCTCAATTGTTTCAAGCAATGCTTCTGCAATGTTGATAGCGGTCTTGAACTTGTCTGAGTAATCATGTGCAGCTAGAAAAATGGGACCACTTCGGGACACAGCGAGAACACTTATCAATGGCTTGCCTTTTACATTTGTCCATCCATCAGATACAATGGACACCCCATTGTCAGTCCAAGAACTTGTCATTTTATTCAAAGAATGTGATATTTTTGCTTTTTCATGATCAAGGCCAACTGTTCTTGCCTTGTCATACCCAGGGCTCTTGTATCCTTTAGGGGCATCATTTATGGCAGAAACCATTTCGTGCCAATAAGGTGAGCGTAGAACATTGAATGGTATCCCATTTGCATAGAGGAACCTGTAAATTTTTGAATCCACATCATTCCTACACCCCTCATCAAGGAAATCTGATATGGTTCTACGGCGTAAAGATGATGACCCTGAGCCTCCATGTCCATATCCACTGCCTTGGGAGGATGCTGAAGGAGTTCTTTGTGAACTTTCAAAGAAACCCTTGATCTTTTTGCTTTGTATTGGGCGTCCTCCTCTTCCTTTATGTATTTGGCTCTATCTTCTGTTGACACCTTGTCGCAAGTTCTGATTCCTATTTGTTTCTCTCCATCCCATGCCCTTTTCCCGCAAAGGTGTCTTCTCAAACGGGTGTATGAGCCTGTGAAATCAGAATTGCAATGGGGGCAATGAAATTTAGTGGTTCCACCCCTCTCCCTGCTTCAGGCCTCTGAACATATTTCCACAATGGAGTTTGGTCTTGTTTAGTTTTTTGACCCTCATGTTCACCCTCCTCCACATCCTCCTCACTGGGGTTTTCACCTATTTGACTTCCTCCGGCTTCTTCATCCACCTCTTCAGTTTCAGGCCCCCTCCGTTTCCTACTCTCCACCACCATAATAACCAGAAAAGGGACCAGGAAGAGGAAAATGCCAATAAAAATCCCCAGGTCCATCGTGTTTGATGTTTGTAGGGTTTGAGTCTTGAATCTGCAAATTAATTTAGTTTATTGGGATTAATTCATTTAATTTATTAATTTAATTTAAATTAATGATCTTTAAACTCAAACAGGTAAATTAAACTAACCAAACTAACCACCTAACCAGCTAAACTAACTAAATGATTAAGTTACTTACCTCTGCAAGCTTGCTCCTCGCTCCTTGGCACTTGCTCCTCGCTCCTCAGCTCTGGCTCCTTGCTCCTCAGCTCTTGCTCCTTGCTCCTTTGCTCTCAAACTCAAGTTCAATCTCATTGAAATGATTTTGTTTTGGCCCATTGGGCTTATAAATCCAAAAAAATAAGTTAAATTTTTTGTTTTTTTCGGGTCCGCGGAATTTTTTTCCGCCGAATCGCTCCCGAATTTTTAAAATTCGCTCCCGGAGCGTTTTTTAATGCCCGGGAGCGATCAGGGAGCGATCGCTCCCCGATCGCTCCCGGGCATTAAAAAGCGCTCCGGGAGCGCGGGAGCGATCGCTCCCTGAAGCGCTCCCTCACAGACCAGGGAGCGCAAATTTTTTTACGGTAGCGCGCTCCCGAAAATCGCTCCCGTCCGGGAGCGATTTGGGGAGCGCGCTCCCGACCCGCTCCCGAGCCGCTCCCGCCCGGAGTGCGCTTCGGGAGCGGGTTCGAAGGGGGGGGGGGCGCTCCCCCGCATCACTGGTTTGGAATGGTTGGGTAACTTGTGTTTGAAACTTTGAACTTTGGAATGGTTGTTTTTGGTTGGATAACTTGGGTTTTCATTATACAATATAAAAATTAAAAATTAAAATACTAAATTGTAAATTTTTAACTTGTAATTTTGTAAATACTAAATTGTAGTCCTTATTTTCCTATAGGTTCACAACTACACCGAAACACCATTCAAGTTTGCAACTTAAAAGTTCAAAAACAAACATGCCAAGGAAATTGGATCCTTTCTCGGAATATGGTGAACCTAATGCTCCGAATGATAGACTAAACTTGAGTTGCAAGTTGTGTGGCCACCCTATGTCCGGGGGGGGTGTACAGGTTGAAGTATCACCTTGCACAAATCCCTGGAAAAGATGTGGGGCCTTGTACAAATACAAGTCCCGAACTCATCTAAAGAACCATGAAAGCATTGGAAAATTTAGACCAGATTAGAGAGGCCAAACAAGAAATAAAAGGCAACTAAAAAGGTCAGCTGAAGGAAGTGGCACTGGTTCTACTGCAGCATCAACCAATCCGGTAGCTGCCACATCATTTTTTGTTCCTCGAACCACACCTGGTTCACAGCCATCTATCAGTTCAATGCTAAAAAGAACTGAGAAAGAACACGCTGACAAGTTGTTGGCAAAATTTGTCCTCTGGAGTGATATTCCTTTCAGCATTGTAAGGAATAATCCATTTTTCCAACTTGCTGTTGATGCTATTGTAAGTGTTGGCTCAGGGTACAAAATCCCTTCTTATCATGATTTCAGAGGTCGGATTCTTCAAAATGAAAAGTGTGACTGCACCCAAAGATTGGAGGATTATAGGGCATCATGGGCACAAACATGATGCACTGTTATGTCAGATGGTTGGATTGACCAAAAGGGGAGAACCCTTATAAACTTCTTGGTTAGTTGTCCCAAGGGGACTATGGTTATCAAATCTGTTGATGCATCTGCACAAATCAAAGATGCAAGAACTTTATGTGATTTGCTAGATGTGTTTATTTTGGAGGTGGGTGCAGAAAATGTTGTCCAAGTCATAACAGACAATGCTGCAAATTATGTTGATGTTGGCAGGATGCTTATGGACAAACATCCTACTTTATTTTGGACACCTTGTGCTACACACTGTATTGATTTGATGTTGGAGGACAAAGGGAAAATGCCCTTTGTCAAAGATATTGTTGATTCATCCAAAAGCATTACAAAATTTATATATAACCATACATCTGTGCTTAGATTGATGCGAAGATTCACCAACAACAAAGAGTTGGTGCGCTCCGCCATTACACGGTTTGCCACCAGTTTCATATCTTTTCAATCCTGCTTGAATTCTATGTGGGATGTGAAGAGAATGTTTCTTTCAGAGGAGTGGCGTGCTTTGCCAATGAGCCGCAAACCAGAGGGAGAGGCCGTATGCAGACTAGTTTCATACCGGGAAGACTTCTAGGCGGGAGTGCAGGAGGTGTGCGTCGTTACTGAATCTTTGGTAAAGGTTCTTCGGTTGGTTGATGGTGAGAAACCCGCAATGGGCTATTTGTATGAGGCCATGGACAGGGCCAAAGAAGCCATTCAGGCCTACTATGATGGTAAGGGAGATGATGGGTTTCAGAGACAACTCCTATGGGGAGTGATTGATGAGCGATGGAACAACACACTCTATCGTCCCATTCATGCTGCTGGGCTTTTCCTGAACCCTGCATTTTCTTATGCATGTGGGTTTGATTTTGATGCTGAGATCATGGATGGATTTTTATCTTGCGTCCAGAAGATGGTGCGATCTCCAGAACAACGTATAGAGATCTCTAAACAAATTGAGACATATAGGATGGCAAGTGGCACATTTGGCTTTGACATGGCTGTCACTGATAGGACGATTAAAATGCCAGGTATTTTTTAGTTTGTGACTTTGTTTCAAATTTCATTGTCTCTTCAAATTCCATTTTTTTCTTATGTTTATTTAAAATTTTATTTGTA
The DNA here is from genome assembly GCA_031772625.1 of Pinus tabuliformis. NCBI lineage: Eukaryota > Viridiplantae > Streptophyta > Pinopsida > Pinales > Pinaceae > Pinus > Pinus tabuliformis. Next base: position 2,039,048,637 of record CM062818.1, read on the forward strand.
ATTTTGTTGTAGATGCATGGTGGCAGGTTACCCTTCTGGAAAAGCTTGTCATTCGCACCCTCAGCCAAACATGTAGCTCCTCAGGATGTGAGCGCAATTGGAGTGTATTTGAAAAAATACACAACAAGAAGCGCAACAGGTTAACACTTAAACATTTAAAATATTGCAAATTTCCAAATAAATTTTTCATTTCATTAAACAATATATATATATATATATATATTTTATAATTATTAATTATTATTTCATGATCTTTGTACAGGTTGGAGTCCCAACGCCTTAATGACATGGTCTATGTCTATTGCAATCTTCGATTGTGGGTGAGGCAACTTGAGAGGACACTTGATGTGGAGGCCATCTCATTGGATGGGATTGACACCACTGCTGCATGGAGGGTTGAGGCTGAGAGGCCTCTCATAGAGTCTGCTGATGATTGGTTAGTGCAGGATGTAGTGGAGGGGGAGGAGGAGGAGGTGACACCACCTGCCCAGGCTACCACTGCCACCAGTAGAGGACGTGGTCTACCTCCTATAGCTCCTACTTCTAGTTCTTCAGTTTTTAGAGCACATCAGAGTCCACTGCCATCTCCACCGGCACGGGCACCAGCATCCACATTTAGAGGAAAAGGGAAAGCTGTGGCATTTTCTCGCAAGAGGGGCAGAGGAAATCAATAGGATTAGACTTTAGTTATTTTCTTCATTTTATTGTATATGACATTATGACATGATGAGATACATTATCATATTTTTTGTTGATATTTTGAGGCTGAGTTGGGACTCAGGAGTCAGGACTTACTATTCAGGACATGATTCAATGTTATGTGTGATTTTAGCACTAGAAATGATATTAAACATCTTATATATTAATTCTTTTATCATATTTATGTGTCAGTGTATTTATTTTATGTTGTAGATGGTTTAGATATTAAAAAAATTGAAAGAAAATGAAAAAAAAAAGAATATTTTTGTACCAAACGATTTTTTCCCGATAATTACGATTTTTTCAGATTTTTTCCTCGCGCCGATATTATCCCGATAACGATTAATGCAACATTGGTGCTGATAGTATATTTTGGTTCCCAAACAGAGTTTGAGTTTAATGAGTATAATATTGTGGGCATAGAGACATATTACTATTTTTAATGGTGCCTATCTTTAGGTGTGGACTATATGGCAGGGTTCCCCTATCTATTTCAAGCATTTGATACCTTTTCATATTTTTTAGGGGGCTGCTATTTTTGTCATGTCTATTTATCGCAGGATGATGTGGCAGTCTGAGGTGTTGAAATGTGGCAACGTTTAAGTGGACAAGTGGCGAGAGACTAGAGTACAAAGTCTTGGGTTAGGTTGTCCACATTTCCAATCTTGGACAAACTGACTTAGTGTTTTGCATCGCCATGTCTTGTCATTGTCCTATACATGTGTTTTGATGATATACTTATGTAGGTTTGTTTCTTCATGTTATTTTTGACATTTTCTAGGAGATGCATTTCCACTTCTGCATTGTATTCATACTAGCTGGACTCTTCAGTCCCATTGACCTGCTTTTGTGGTCACTTGTTGGACATTAATAAAATTATCTTATCTTAGATGAGTCATTGATGAGGTGGCTGAGGCAATTTTATTTTCCTCTCATGTTTTCCCTCTTCTTTATTTCCTATTTCTATCGTATTTTCCCTTCCATCTTTCCTCTCATGTTTTCCCTCTTCCTTATTTCCTATTTTCTATTGTATTTTCCCTTCCATCTTTCCTCTCATTTATTCAACCAAATTGTCTCCCTTTCTCTCTCACCTTTTCCCCATTTTTCCCTCCACAAAAGAGGAAACTAATTCGACCTTAGTTAGGTTGAATTTTCTAAAGATAAGTAAGGAGAGAATTAAGCTAAGTCGGAATTCCTAAAAATGGTTTAAAGGAGAAAAATATGACAAATAAAATTAATTAAGGAAAAATTTGTTACGAATATAAATTATATAAAATAAAATAAATATAAATAAATGTAAACAATAATGATTATCTGCATTAGTTATTAGTTAAGTGAAAAGGCATGTCTAAAAGACATGCCTAATCATGAAAGGACACCTGCCTAGGTATATAAGCAGGGCCTCATTGTAACATTCAACATCACTTGTACATTTTATATATATTAATAAATTATTATTACAAATACCTTTTGTGTATTTTTACATTAAAGTCAACAAGCCATAAGTTTTGTTGCTTCAGTGGTATTGGAGCCATGCACACTTTGAATGTTATCCGCCACACAATATAACCATGCAAGTCCTTGAACGCTATCCGCTAGACAATATGATGTTACGTTTACGTCCTAAATTCATTGAATAGTTTAGTAAAATTCAATAAAAGCTTCAACAATTAGAAAAATCATGTGCAGAAGTTACAACACATCTAAAGGAAATCGATAATAAGGAAGATGATAGTGAGAGTGAAGAAACGAAACAAGGTGAAGCGGGAGAAGAAGATTTTGATCAGAATGATGCCAATGAAAATGAAGATGTTGCAGAAAATGATCAAGATGATGATTCCGATGATTCCGATGAAACTGATATAGATCAAGATGAGGATCCAGATGACGCTGGTCTTGATGTCGATGAGAATGATATAGATCAAGATGATGATCCAGATGAAGCTGGCCTTGATGTGGATGAGAATGATGTAGATCAAGATGATGATCCAAATGAAGATGGTGTGGATGAGGACTATCTTGAGAAACAAGAAGATGAACAATATCATAACAATGAGGAAGATGCTGAAGAAGACATTGATGATGATGAAGAGGAAAATGTGGAAGAAGAAAAAGAAGAAGATATTTGTGAAGATAATTATGAAGATGACATGTTTGAAAAAGAAAAAGTGGATTATGGGAGAGAGGAGGAAGAAAACCATGATCAAAATGATGAGAATAATGCACAAAACATTACATTTAATAATGGTGAAGATAAACTTGGTCGTAGTGAAGGAGATCCACATGAAGATGATGATGATTGCAACCATAAACATAAAAGGAGAGTCACTTGGTCTCAATCTTTTGATTGGGATGGTGAAGAGGATGATGAGATGAGACCTATCAAGAAGAACGACGGACTTTCAGATAATGGGCAGTCATTGCAGGAAGGTGAGGCACAGTTTTTAAATCGTTGCAGGGAATATACTCCATTACAAATAGAGAGAAGGATCTGTAAACTTTGACAAGAATGACAAGAAGCGTCACGGTTCTTCACCCTTCGCCCGGTTGAATGTGGATGGAGGTCAAAACTTGGTGAAGGGAAGTCAGACATATCGTGTTGAACTTGCTCCTCGGTTTGATGTGCAAAATTCTTTTCTTCGTGCTCCTTTAGGAAGAGGAAGGGGAAGGAGTATAGGTAGCTATGCTCCACATGATTCAAGGTTAACCTCCATGGAGACAGTTGATTTTTCGTCAGTAATGCCTCAGGGACCTACGTCTTCAAATATGTATCTGGCAAGGCTTATATCAAATCCTGGAAATTCTGCAAATTCATCATGGAATGCATTTGGGCTGATTCCTAGAATGCCTAATGGTGGTCTAGAGCAGTTGCATACACTACATGCTCAAATGCAAGGACGAGCCCCCCCCTTTGAATCCTACCATTGGATTAACCATGGGCATGGGATGCCCTCGGCACAGGGATTTTGAGGAGCGGGGATTTTGTCTTACAGAGGGAACATGTGCCCAATGGAGCATGGTGTAAATAGGATTGTTGTAGAAGATGTTCAAAGCCTTTCTCATTTCAATCTTCTAGTTTCACTTCTAGGTGGGCACTTGTTGGGGATGAAACCTGGGCCATTTGGACCCTTAGCTGTTGTTGCTTCTAGTCTACCATTAAGTAGCAAAAACTCATACAATAAGAATATTAAATGTGGAGCGAATGAGGATGCTGCATGTACAAAAGGGTTGCCAATTGTTTCTGCAGAAAATGGACTAGATTTTTGTGTTCTTGATCAACCTCTATGGAAGAAGGATAATCCAGATGCATCTGTTGGATTGACGCTACAATCGTCACCTAGGAAAGGAGATGGAGACCATTTGTGGGAGGATGATTCATATGATAGACATAAATGTCAATTTTTTGATAGTGGCAGTTAGAGACTGTTATGAACTTAAATTATGCAAAAATAGATAACAAATAACAATCAAAATAATATAAATATATAATAAATAATAAGTAAATTAAATAATGGTTAGTTAGTTAATAATGAAAAGGCATGTCTTAGAGACATGCTTATTCGTGAATGGGTTCTTACGTGGCTATATATACAGGACCCTCATTCTCATTTGTACTTATCCTACATCAATTCTTTATACAATATACAATTTGCAATTGCTGTCCTACCATGGATGTCTTCATCTACAAAGTATTTTAAATATTTCGTCAATTTTGTTGCCATCAATCAAGCATTTACTACAAAGGAGGAGGTTCTCCATTCTACCAGTCACTACTAGGCCTTTGGCCATTTGATAAAAACAAAAACAAAAAATACAAAAAGAAAAATAAAGAAGAAAAAAACAAATTTTGAAATATAAAGTAAAAAAAAGAAAGATAAAAATTATTAGAAAAAAATAAATATAGTTCGATGTAAATTTTGAAGGAGAACATATATATATATATATATATATATATATAAGGTTTTACATTATTGATAAAAAGTGCATGATAAAGTCAAAAGGAAATCTTTCCAAATATCTTTAAAACTATATGTAAGTGTTGGCTCAGGGTACAAAATCCCTTCTTATCATGATTTCAGAGGTCGGATTCTTCAAAATGAAAAGTGTGACTGCACCCAAAGATTGGAGGATTATAGGGCATCATGGGCACAAACATGATGCACTGTTATGTCAGATGGTTGGATTGACCAAAAGGGGAGAACCCTTATAAACTTCTTGGTTAGTTGTCCCAAGGGGACTATGGTTATCAAATCTGTTGATGCATCTGCACAAATCAAAGATGCAAGAACTTTATGTGATTTGCTAGATGTGTTTATTTTGGAGGTGGGTGCAGAAAATGTTGTCCAAGTCATAACAGACAATGCTGCAAATTATGTTGATGTTGGCAGGATGCTTATGGACAAGCATCCTACTTTATTTTGGACACCTTGTGCTACACACTGTATTGATTTGATGTTGGAGGACAAAGGGAAAATGCCCTTTGTCAAAGATATTGTTGATTCATCCAAAAGCATTACAAAATTTATATATAACCATACATCTGTGCTTAGATTGATGCGAAGATTCACCAACAACAAAGAGTTGGTGCGCTCCGCCATTACACGGTTTGCCACCAGTTTCATATCTTTTCAATCCTGCTTGAATTCTATGTGGGATGTGAAGAGAATGTTTCTTTCAGAGGAGTGGCGTGCTTTGCCAATGAGCCGCAAACCAGAGGGAGAGGCCGTATGCAGACTAGTTTCATACCGGGAAGACTTCTAGGCGGGAGTGCAGGAGGTGTGCGTCGTTACTGAATCTTTGGTAAAGGTTCTTCGGTTGGTTGATGGTGAGAAACCCGCAATGGGCTATTTGTATGAGGCCATGGACAGGGCCAAAGAAGCCATTCAGGCCTACTATGATGGTAAGGGAGATGATGGGTTTCAGAGACAACTCCTATGGGGAGTGATTGATGAGCGATGGAACAACACACTCTATCGTCCCATTCATGCTGCTGGGCTTTTCCTGAACCCTGCATTTTCTTATGCATGTGGGTTTGATTTTGATGCTGAGATCATGGATGGATTTTTATCTTGCGTCCAGAAGATGGTGCGATCTACAGAACAACGTATAGAGATCTCTAAACAAATTGAGACATATAGGATGGCAAGTGGCACATTTGGCTTTGACATGGCTGTCACTGATAGGACGATTAAAATGCCAGGTATTTTTTAGTTTGTGACTTTGTTTCAAATTTCATTGTCTCTTCAAATTCCATTTTTTTCTTATGTTTATTTAAAATTTTATTTGTAATTTTGTTGTAGATGCATGGTGGCAGGTTACCCTTCTGGAAAAGCTTGTCATTCGCACCCTCAGCCAAACATGTAGCTCCTCAGGATGTGAGCGCAATTGGAGTGTATTTGAAAAAATACACAACAAGAAGCGCAACAGGTTAACACTTAAACATTTAAAATATTGCAAATTTCCAAATAAATTTTTCATTTCATTAAACAATATATATATATATATATATATATATTTTATAATTATTAATTATTATTTCATGATCTTTGTACAGGTTGGAGTCCCAACGCCTTAATGACATGGTCTATGTCTATTGTAATCTTCGATTGTGGGTGAGGCAACTTGAGAGGACACTTGATGTGGAGGCCATCTCATTGGATGGGATTGACACCACTGCTGCATGGAGGGTTGAGGCTGAGAGGCCTCTCATAGAGTCTGCTGATGATTGGTTAGTGCAGGATGTAGTGGAGGGGGAGGAGGAGGAGGTGACACCACCTGCCCGGGCTACCACTGCCACCAGTAGAGGACGTGGTCTACCTCCTATAGCTCCTACTTCTAGTTCTTCAGTTTTTAGAGCACATCAGAGTCCACTGCCATCTCCACCGGCACGGGCACCAGCATCCACATTTAGAGGAAAAGGGAAAGCTGTGGCATTTTCTCGCAAGAGGGGCAGAGGAAATCAATAGGATTAGACTTTAGTTATTTTCTTCATTTTATTGTATATGACATTATGACATGATGAGATACATTATCATATTTTTTGTTGATATTTTGAGGCTGAGTTGGGACTCAGGAGTCAGGACTTACTATTCAGGACATGATTCAATGTTATGTGTGATTTTAGCACTAGAAATGATATTAAACATCTTATATATTAATTCTTTTATCATATTTATGTGTCAGTGTATTTATTTTATGTTGTAGATGGTTTAGATATTAAAAAAATTGAAAGAAAATGAAAAAAAAAAGAATATTTTTGTACCAAACGATTTTTTCCCGATAATTACGATTTTTTCAGATTTTTTCCTCGCGCCGATATTATCCCGATAACGATTAATGCAACATTGGTGCTGATAGTATATTTTGGTTCCCAAACAGAGTTTGAGTTTAATGAGTATAATATTGTGGGCATAGAGACATATTACTATTTTTAATGGTGCCTATCTTTAGGTGTGGACTATATGGCAGGGTTCTCCTATCTATTTCAAGCATTTGATACCTTTTCATATTTTTTAGGGGGCTGCTATTTTTGTCATGTCTATTTATCGCAGGATGATGTGGCAGTCTGAGGTGTTGAAATGTGGCAACGTTTAAGTGGACAAGTGGCGAGAGACTAGAGTACAAAGTCTTGGGTTAGGTTGTCCACATTTCCAATCTTGGACAAACTGACTTAGTGTTTTGCATCGCCATGTCTTGTCATTGTCCTATACATGTGTTTTGATGATATACTTATGTAGGTTTGTTTCTTCATGTTATTTTTGACATTTTCTAGGAGATGCATTTCCACTTCTGCATTGTATTCATACTAGCTGGACTCTTCAGTCCCATTGACCTGCTTTTGTGGTCACTTGTTGGACATTAATAAAATTATCTTATCTTAGATGAGTCATTGGTGAGGTGGCTGAGGCAATTTTATTTTCCTCTCATGTTTTCCCTCTTCTTTATTTCCTATTTCTATCGTATTTTCCCTTCCATCTTTCCTCTCATGTTTTCCCTCTTCCTTATTTCCTATTTTCTATTGTATTTTCCCTTCCATCTTTCCTCTCATTTATTCAACCAAATTGTCTCCCTTTCTCTCTCACCTTTTCCCCATTTTTCCCTCCACAAAAGAGGAAACTAATTCGACCTTAGTTAGGTTGAATTTTCTAAAGATAAGTAAGGAGAGAATTAAGCTAAGTCGGAATTCCTAAAAATGGTTTAAAGGAGAAAAATATGACAAATAAAATTAATTAAGGAAAAATTTGTTACGAATATAAATTATATAAAATAAAATAAATATAAATAAATGTAAACAATAATGATTATCTGCATTAGTTATTAGTTAAGTGAAAAGGCATGTCTAAAAGACATGCCTAATCATGAAAGGACACCTACCTAGGTATAAAAGCAGGGCCTCATTATAACATTCAACATCACTTGTACATTTTATATATATTAATAAATTATTATTACAAATAATTTTTGTGTATTTTTACATTAAAGTCAACAAGCCATAAGTTTTGTTGCTTCAGTGGTATTGGAGCCATGCACACTTTGAATGTTATCCGCCACACAATATAACCATGCAAGTCCTTGAACGCTATCCGCTAGACAATATGATGTTACGTTTACGTCCTAAATTCATTGAATAGTTTAGTAAAATTCAATAAAAGCTTCAACAATTAGAAAAATCATGTGCAGAAGTTACAACACATCTAAAGGAAATCGATAATAAGGAAGATGATAGCGAGAGTGAAGAAACGAAACAAGGTGAAGCGGGAGAAGAAGATTTTGATCAGAATGATGCCAATGAAAATGAAGATGTTGCAGAAAATGATCAAGATGATGATTCCGATGAAACTGATATAGATCAAGATGAGGATCCAGATGACGCTGGTCTTGATGTCGATGAGAATGATATAGATCAAGATGATGATCCAGATGAAGCTGGCCTTGATGTGGATGAGAATGATGTAGATCAAGATGATGATCCAAATGAAGATGGTGTGGATGAGGACTATCTTGAGAAACAAGAAGATGAACAAAATCATAACAATGAGGAAGATGCTGAAGAAGACATTGATGATGATGAAGAGGAAAACGTGGAAGAAGAAAAAGAAGAAGATATTTGTGAAGATAATTATGAAGATGACATGTTTGAAAAAGAAAAAGTGGATCATGGGAGAGAGGAGGAAGAAAACCATGATCAAAATAATGAGAATAATGCACGAAACATTACATTTAATAATGGTGAAGATAAACTTGGTCGTAGTGAAGGAGATCCACATGAAGATGATGATGATTGCAACCATAAACATAAAAGGAGAGTCACTTGGTCTCAATCTTTTGATTGGGATGGTGAAGAGGATGATGAGATGAGACCTATCAAGAAGAACGACGGACTTTCAGATAATGGGCAGTCATTGCAGGAAGGTGAGGCACAGTTTTTAAATCGTTGCAGGGAATATACTCCATTACAAATAGAGAGAAGGATCTGTAAACTTTGACAAGAATGACAAGAAGCGTCACGGTTCTTCACCCTTCGCCCGGTTGAATGTGGATGGAGGTCAAAACTTGGTGAAGGGAAGTCAGACATATCGTGTTGAACTTGCTCCTCGGTTTGATGTGCAAAATTCTTTTCTTCGTGCTCCTTTAGGAAGAGGAAGGGGAAGGAGTATAGGTAGCTATGCTCCACATGATTCAAGGTTAACCTCCATGGAGACAGTTGATTTTTCGTCAGTAATGCCTCAGGGACCTACGTCTTCAAATATGTATCTGGCAAGGCTTATATCAAATCCTGGAAATTCTGCAAATTCATCATGGAATGCATTTGGGCTGATTCCTAGAATGCCTAATGGTGGTCTAGAGCAGTTGCATACACTACATGCTCAAATGCAAGGACGAGCCCCCCCCTTTGAATCCTACCATTGGATTAACCATGGGCATGGGATGCCCTCGGCACAGGGATTTTGAGGAGCGGGGATTTTGTCTTACAGAGGGAACATGTGCCCAATGGAGCATGGTGTAAATAGGATTGTTGTAGAAGATGTTCAAAGCCTTTCTCATTTCAATCTTCTAGTTTCACTTCTAGGTGGGCACTTGTTGGGGATGAAACCTGGGCCATTTGGACCCTTAGCTGTTGTTGCTTTGGTCCCTGGGGTTAAGTCAAAGTCAAAATTTCGGGGAAATTAATTCAAAAATTTAACTTTTGAATTAATTAAAATGCATTTAATTGAAAAATTCTAATTTCCTCAATAATTTAAAATTTCGACGGATGAGATTAAAATTTTTTTTGATCCTCATCAACGATCGAGATTGCTTTGACGAGGATCACTCAAATTAGTTGTTGGAGGATTTATCTTTAAATAGGAGGTCATTTGTCAGTTGAGATCATTCAATCTTTGAGTCGTGTGCTAAGTGAAAACTCTCTTGTAATCTTTTTTTTATGAGCAATAAAGAAAGACTTTGGGGTTAATTTCTGCTGGTGTTACTCTTCGTGGAAATGTTGTAAGATGTGTTATTTTCATGCATAGATTTCCTTTTAGCCATTGATGATAGCTTTCTGAAAAGTGATTTGGGCACAGGTATCATGCTCAGTCGCTGGGGTTTGAATGGTAATTTAAGTTTTGAATATAACAACAGGTATCTCTATTAGATCTGAATTTTATTATTGTTTTCTCGCCCTATGTTGATGGTTGAACTGAGTTGTGTAGGAAATTCTTGATTTTGTTTTTTGATCATCGGGCGTTCGAGGAAGTTTTCAGTTGGACCAGCCAATTCCCGATTAGTATTTTCTGAGGAGCCCAACTTGATTTGATCTCGGGCTTATTGTAAGAAATTTTATTAGTGATGCATGAAGGGTTTTGGGTGAAGCACCTCCGTTTAAATTTAAAATTTCAAAATTTTTTTTGTGCTGAATTGACAAATCTGACTTTTAAGAGCCTTAGATTATCAAATTTGGGAGCTGCGTTGGACTCACACTCGCTAGATCTAGTAGATCTGCTATTCCTGTGACTAGGGTTTCTTGGGTTTCATTTATATCTGGGTCCTGGGTGTTTGTGTTTTCAGGTACAGGTTGCAGATCTGAAAGTGAAGTTTGATTTTGAAGCTAGATCTAGGCCCTGGAGGCTAAGGTCTGGCCTCAATACCAGCTTTTGCAGGGGCATTATTTACAGTCCAAGGGTTTCTTAAAATATTTTAAATATGGAAGGGGTTTCGATTATAAATCTGAAATCAAAACATATTAAGTTAATCTGGAAATTTCTGGGTTTTATTGGGCCGCGATTTTCCATTTTGTTCGCTGCCTTAGGTTTTTCCAGCAAAATTATTTTCGAATTTTTTTTAAGGGGTTTTGTTGCCTTGGGTTTTATTCCTCTCCCTTGCTGTCCGTCTTCTCTCGTTGCTTAATCTCTCTCCATTCTATGTAGCTCCCTTCCCAAGCCTCGACTAGCCTACATTTTTCCTATCCTCCCTGCCTGCGTGATCTCCTATGTGATTTGCTGCTTCCTCCACCTGCAGCTTCCCTCTCAACGTTTTTCTGACCTGCGTTTTTTTCTTCATCGCAACCTCTCTCTCGTCAACTTCCTAATCCACGTTCATCCATTTGCTGCTCTTCAATCTGCCGCTGCCCCTTGCATATTTCCTTTCTCCCTTGTCTCTTGCGACTCTTCCATAGACCCCTCGTTCCTCAAATCGCTCCTCTAGAGCTGCGTTTTTCTTCCGCATTAGTTCTTCCTTTCTTTCGATTTCCTCACTACCATATCTATCCTCCCTCCGCCTCCATCGTTGCATCACCTGCTCACCTCCAAAAAACGCATCGAACTGCGTCTCTCCCCCGCCGTCTAGTTACTCTCCCGCCGTCGGACCTGCAATCAACATTTCAATTTCACTTTGCGTTTTCCTTTGTTTTTTTGCTTTGGTGTATTGGTAATGTTAGGTTTAATGTAGTTTCGTTTTATGATTTGCCTTTAGTTTTGAATTATTTTGACTTTCCCTTTCTTTTCTTCCTTTTCTTTTAAATCCAAAACATAAACAAGCAAAAAAATTTGATTTTTCTTTTTATTTTGAATTTATTTTTGATGATTTTGATTTATTTTTTCTCTTTTTATTAAATTTTAAAAATCTAAAAAAGAAAAGCTAAAAACTCTAATTTGATTTTTCTTTTTATTTTGAATTTATTTTTGATGATTTTGATTTATTTTTTCTCTTTTTATTAAATTTTAAAAATCTAAAAAAGAAAAGCTAAAAACTCTAAATCTTTAAAAATATAAATATCTAAAAACCCTAAAAATGAAAAACTAAGAAAAAAAATTAAGGAAGGAGCTTCATTTTTATATTTTGTGTGGCTAGAAATCGAAATAAATTTCACATTTGAGGGTTTTAAATTTTTATGTGGCCTTTGGCCTATAAAAAATTTAAAAAATTATTAAATCATTTATTTATTTTGGTCACATTTAGTTAGCTTAGCGTATCAAGAAATTCACCTAAGGAATAATTAAGCTGTCAATTTAAAATTTCTTCTTGGTGTCTTTTTGTGCTAAGGTTAAGATCTAAAAGAAAAACTTGTGTGGTATCAAAATTTTTCCTTAGTTAAATGTGCTTAATTTTTTTATATCTAAAGTTTAACTATAGGAAGGTGGTAAATTTCCTAGATTTGGATCACTAAGCATAAATCTTTCAATTCTAGGATCTAAATCGGTTAGCATTTAAATTTCGTGGTTGTTTAAAGTATTTGAATCTCTTAAAATTTAATTGCTAAGACATTGTGCATCTATTGAAATTGATCGTCATTGCTTGAATTATTAAATGCTCGTTACATGTTAGACATTTTGCAAATATTTTCAAGTGATTGTCAAAGAATTTTATCGTGGAATTATAATATATCACATATCTCTATTTCCTAAGCTAAGCATACTTTTGAGCATTTGTTGACATTGATATCGAATTGCAAAGTGGTTTTTGTTCTCTTTGAGCTAAGTTGTATCCAATATTTTAAGACTCCGACTCCGACTCGGCCGAGGATCGACTCCGACTCCGACTCCGAAACGGTAATGACTTGGCCGACTCGATTTCAATGACTCGGTCGTTGTAAAAAATACATTAAATATTTATTTTTTTATTAAAAAACATAATTTTAAATATTTTAAACATAATTTTAAAGATTTTCATTCATGTTTCCAAACACACAGCATTATAATATAGATGGAAGACAACATATGATCAAAGTAGGCTCATGAACCAATCCACTATATCAAAATGGTACCCAATGGCAATACATAGTCAACTGTCATACATGATCAAAGACTCAAAACAAAATACAAATAACCAAGGAGGCTAGAAATGGCCTCTACAACAAAAGTAAACTGTGATGGTGACCAGACTGCAATACTAGTACTACTGGCTAGTAGCTACTGCCAGAGGAGCCAAGATCATCTCGACCAATCTCTGGATCATCATCATCAGAGTCAGACAAGGGGCCCCATGGCTCCTCATCATAGAAATAGCTTAGAGTGAGGAAAGATTTGGCATGTTTCTTTGGTTGTTAACCTTTCACCTTTTGATCTTGATTCAGTTCTAAGCCTCGCCCTAGATGAAGAGTGCAGAGGTGGTGTCACTGGGGCAGCTGATGAAAAAATTGTGTTTTTCTCTTTGGATTATGATACGGTATGCAATTGCTGCACTATAATCCATGCTATTGATATGCAATTTGATCTCTCAGATTGGCATGTTTTCTGTAATAACAATTTTTTTAATGCTTGTTCCATTGGTGGCATAGGAAAAGTGTCTTACGTTAATTATCAAAACAGGGGTAAAAATTAGGCTTTAGAGTTCTAAGAATTAATTGGAGATTTTCAATCATGTGAAGGACAAATCTAACTCTTTGAATAGCGAAGTCTCAGATTGTTAAACTCTTTTGTTTTGAGTAAGGCTTTTTGCATATTATTACACTTTTACTGAAACGTTACTTTAGAACACTGCATTGGGGAAGATCTTAGGGGTTATTGGGTCTTTAATATCTACAGGGCCTGTCATCTACTCCTGAAGGCTGAAACATAGTGACTTTAATAAAATAATTATGGTGTTAGTATGTTCACACTTAGTATTTCACTAAAGCAAGGTAACAATCAAGTGCAATTTTCTCTGATAAACTGCATTAAACATTTGAAAAATTACCAAAAAAATGATTTTTTTGTAACTTTTTACGCTGCCCAGCCGTCCCAAGTGTGACTCGGCCGAGTCATAACGGACCCGGCCGGGTTGACCGAGTCACACATGACTCGGCCGAGTCATTGGATGACTCGGCCGAGCCATGTGTGACTCGGTCAACCGAACCGGTTAGGTGGCCGGGTCACTCCTCAGGCTAATGACTCGGTTCGACTCGGCCGAGTCGGTTTCAAATCGGCCGGCTTGTAAAACAGTGGTTGTATCAAGAAGATTTGAAATAGGCTGGTGTTTTAAATATAATATCTTCAAGAGTTTATCTGCTAAGTCTTCTTCTAATAAAGCGAGCATTTCATTTGGGTAGTTGAGGGCTTTAGCAACATAAGTGTTTTCCCATCCTCGAGTCTAACTTCATCTCATCTTTCAGTGCATTTGCATGTAAGTTAATTTTGCATGGATAAAATTTACTTCCAAGCGTAAGCTTGGTCAATAGACAGATAGATTTCCATCCATTTTTTCTTGAGAACCCTGTTTTAATAACACTTAAAATGGTGACCTTGCAGTCATCAGAGCCACAACTCTTCGCAGCACCGGAGGCACCGGGTATGTTAGAAGTTCAGGAGAGGTATCGTTAATCACACCTTAGTGTGCTTCTCCCGACCTTCTCTCTGCCAATTACTATGAAATCAGGCTCAACACAAAAAGGATTGAAGGATTCACAATCTAAGTAGCCATTTAACTAAAATCAATCAAGATTCCTTCATCTCACATTGGTTTTAGGGTCTCCATTTCATATAAGATAGTCATTCACCTAAGCAGCAGTTGCTAATCGATTTCTTGGGCTTCATTTCGCTAGCAAGATCGTTGACTCCATAAGGCACTAGTATTAATTGTTTAAAATCTAGTTTAGTCCTAAGTCTTGCTGAATTTTAATCAAGTACTTGATCGCCTCGCTGTGTCTACCGAATTGGTTGATTCCCAACTAGTTCTTCTTCATTCCATTTTTCCATAGGGTCTACCCCCCTTAGCCTGCTGTAGGGAGACAACTTAAACGGAGAGATTGGGGATCAAGGTGACAATCCCCAATCTAAGCGTTGTCGCGGTGCCTAGACATTCTGTGCGACAACAGAGCCTAATTCAAAAATTCTAAAGGAAGGACAGATTTCCTATAAAGGTTTTTCAGTTACAGATCACAGAGTAATTACATTAAAAGGAAGTATCCAAGGAAGAGAAATTAATATCGCTATCAACACAAGTAACGATAAAAATTACATCAACGTTAACTCGGCAAATCAACTATTAATTCTAGAGCGAAGCATTGCTGCAAGGAAAAATATTTTTTACCAAAAAGAGTATAACATTAGTGATTTACAAGTGACAGTAGGTCATTATGAGTACATATCTCAATTTCATGTTGTAAAGATGGATATTGACATCATACTCGGTCAAACTTGGTTTAAGAATTTGGGTACATTCATGTTAAACATTGAGAAACAAGTTTTGACGTTTCTTTATAAGGGGAAGATGGTCATATTTTGAGAGATAACAAGTAAATCAAAAGTAATAACATCTAGTGTTGATAATATCGGTGTTGGCAAAATATCAACGAGGGTCCAGAAAACATCTTATCGACAATATTAGCGAAAATATCAACAAAATATCAACAAATATCGACAAACGTAAAAAATGCATAATATATTCCTTTTTTTTAAATTCTTTCTTTCAGATTTTTAAACATATACAACAATAACAACATGAAATAAACACATTGGCACACAAATATGAAGAAAGCACTGATATATATGATGTAAAATAAAAATGATACATCAAAGGCGATACCAAACACTGCTAATCCCTGATAATTGTCCAATCAAGGACTCAAATGTGGAGAACCAATACAAAATAACATCACATATATAAAAGTATCTCATCATCATGAGTTATAAACTTATATGTAGCAACACAAATAAAAGTAGCAGCTATGTATCTGAGACCATTGCCCTCTCCCTAGCAACTATCTTTCTGTCTTTTTCAACAATTGCTGCAAGAGCTTTTTGCATAACCTCCGGACTAGAAATCATACAAGGCATTACATCATGTGCAGGGAGTTTAGCCAGATGGTATTGTTAATTTTAGGTATGTTCTATGCTTAGAGAAATTTATTTCAATTTTCACAGTTAGCTCAATATCTTTTCCAGATTAGCAATCACGTCAACATTAAAGTAAACTGTAGATAGAACATAAACATAAATCGCAGAAGACAAGCCAAGACAAGAGGACACAAGATGTGGTGCTAGCTAGAGACAAACTCCAATGTGGGGAAACCCTTGATCAATTCTTCTTATATGTTCTTCAATAGTTCAGCACAGAGAGAGAGAGATAGTATGTTTACAACAGAAGTCAACACTTTGACTTATCTAGATAAGAGCATAGATCATCTCTAAGAAGATGATACATGAGATTAGTTGAAGACATGCTGCTTCAACTGATTCTCCAAGGTGACTCCTTCACCTATCGTTGTGCTGCATTTCGTCATCATGCTGCACCTCACCGCGCTGCACCATGCTGCACCCATTATCACTATGCTGCATCTCATCACGCTTCAGTAATCATGGCTGTACCCATCACTGTACTGCATTATGTGCCATTGCTACACCATGTTGCCGTACTGACCTATGCTCTAGCTGCACCTTGCTTGCTTGTTGTCCTTAGCATGCTTGCTGTTGCATGCTAGCTGTCCCTTGCATGCTAGCTGTAACATTGAATGCTTGGTGTATTTGCTGCTAAGTACCATACAACTGTCCCAATGTTAGTTAGTTGTCCCTTGCATGCTGCTCTCCTTCGGAGATAGATTCTCCAACAGTTCTCGACAGTTCCAGTAGTTCCGACTGTTCCCGACAGTTCCGACAGTTCCAACAGTTTCGGCTGTTCTCGGCAGTTCCGACAATTTCCGACAGTTCTTGTAGTTCCGGCTGTTTTGGCTGTTCCCGGCTGTTCCTGGCTGTTCCGGCAGTTCCCAGTAGTTCTGACAGTTCCGACAGTTTCGGCTTTTGCCCTCTGCGTCAGCTTTCCTGGCTGTTCCGGCTTCTGCCCTCTGGATTAGGGCAACGTTATCGCTTAGGATCTCTCCTCCTACTAAAACCCAAAGACAGGTAGAGAGGAAGAGATCCCAAGTGGTTTGAAATGACTTGAAGGCCACCTCTATTTATACTAAAACATTGAGAACAAGTGGGGTTTATTTGGTTGCTGGCCGACCTTGACGAATTGTCCCATAACATAATTAAATTCATATCTCCATGAATACATATCGGAATCGGATGATCTTTAGATCAATCCTACACCTCTTGATGAGAGGGATCCAAGAAAAGTATCAGCTTTCATTAATAAGATGACTCACATGGAGTTTGGCCCTAGTTGCCAATTTTAACAGGTATCTCAATCGCTTAACCCCTCTGGACATCATGGTCCCACACAATTTGCATGATAGATATGCCCGATTTGCCCCACCATCAGGCTCCCCATACTCCCAAAATGGCTCCAAGGCTTTTGGCATATTTGTAGTGGACTAATTCAAACCTGGGGCACAAAAAAAAAATTTGGCATTAAACCCCCCAACACAAAAACTAATAAGTAATAACCACCACATTTAAAAAAAATTACTACATTATTTGCAATGTGAATGAAAAATGGCAATAAGAGGGTGCATAAGAAAGTTGAAAAAAAAATGAAGCTTGCTGTCCAAATATGGAGAAAACCCTTCCATTGGCTCATGGGCATGAAAATCATAGCAAATGGAAAAAAAAACAAAGAAACAAAATGTTGGTAACTTGGTAGGCAAAAAGGCAAGCAAGCATAACCCTAAATGTATGAAAAAATCTTTAACATGGGGGGTTTTAAGAACATACCTGTTAATGGAAAAAATGAAGTTTGTTTCACTGTTCTTCAATCTTTGATCCACAAAAAAATCTTAATTGGTGGTGATAATGGCTGTTTGATCCTCAATCCCTCCTTGACAACCACCACAAAGTTCTTCCCCTTCTTTCTCCAACACTCAGAAATCGAAATGTGGAAAAAAAAGGGCAAATTTCCCTTTTCTAGCCGTGGCCCAGCCGGCCCGGCAATATTTTATATCGTCGCGTGATATTTGCCGAGATATCGACGATATCTCAGAAATATTGCAATATTTTCGGGAGCCAATCGCCGAAAATATCGCGATATTTCCAATATTCAGTGATATATCGCTAATATTATCATCACTGATAACATCTTCATTAGAAGACTTTAAGGATATCTCAGACTTGCTATTTCAAGATAAAAAAAAAAAAAAAAACTATATCAAAGAAGCAAAAAGAGCTTGAAGAAGTCATCCGCAACAAAAACAAAGAAATTTCGCGCCTCTATCACCAAGAAAAACTTCTTGCACAAGTCAAAAAGTGTAAAACTAAGAAGAACAAGTTAGAACAAGAAAAAGAGAGTTTCGACCAAAAATTCAAAGAAAGTTTATCAAAGAAAGAAGAGGAGAATTTATGCTCAAAAGGCCTTTAAAAGATGAGAAGCTTAAAGGCCAAAACAAAGTTGACTCAGAAAATGAGTAATGCTTACAGCTAAAAAATCATAACCAAAATCTGCTCAAACAGATTAAATAACTTAAAGACGATAAGAAATTATTGACGCATAGGTTCAAAGAAATTGCCGCAAAAAAAACATCAAAATCGCTAGATGTAGTAGTCTAAGTTGGGGAAGAAGAAACAAACATCGATTCCACTAATCTCATAGTTTAGGCAAATCCAAATCATATTGAAGTAAAGATGTACTTAGAGGTTGCAAACGACGAACACTCCAAATGAGGATTCAATAATCAATTCAAAACAACAATGCTTCAAATAAATCAAGAAAACAACACAAACAAGATAACGGAAAATCAAATCACTAGAATTCCTTATCGACATCCGAATCGTGAGTCAAGCTATGTATTTAGAACATAAACAACAATCTGATGTTTCGAAGAATACTAATGTCAGTGCAATCCATTCATGTGATGACAATTCATCACAAGTTTCCAGTCACTGCAAGATTCGATAAAAGATTAATTTAGGATGGCCTATTCCCTTCCCAGTGCGACAATTTTGTTTGTCACTTAGAGGATGATATCAACTCGTATCAACAAGGATGACTGTTCCGAGACGAGAAAGACTCTCATAGCAGGAAAAGAGATAAAGTCCTTTCATCAACAAGCTTTGATGACAAAGCTTTTTGAAGGGGAAGGCAATGTTATGAACATAAATTATGAAAAAATAGATAAAAATAGATAATAAATAATAATCATAATAATATAAATATATAATAAATAATAAGTAAATTAACTAATGGTTAGTTAGTTAATAATGAAAAGGCATATCTTAGAGACATGCCTGTTCGTGAATGGGTACTTACCTGGCTATATATACAGGACCCTCATTCTCATTTGTACTCATCCTACATCAATTCTTTATACAATATACAATTTACAATTGCTGTCCTACCATGGATGTCTTTGTCTACGAAGTATTTTAAATATTTCCGTTGCGTATACGACTATTGGTCGTTACAAAGACTTGGTAGAAGCACATGCATAGACTCTGTTTCCCATAATATGGTTCCTTCTGCGTGGGGTCGTATTGGAGTTGATGATGCTAAAGCTGTATGTGAACTAGATATACTCCTGCAAATGTCTAAATGGAAGAGTAAATTGAAGGTTTATCTTGCACCATTTATACATGGGATGTGTTACACATCATTTGGTCAACATTTTATTAAAATTGGTAAACTACAAGAGGTTGTTGAGAGGCTTCATTGGTATATATAGAACAATGATACGATTGTAGATTTTTGCTGTGGAGCAGATGATTTTTCAAGGTTGATGAAAGCAACGCTAGAAGAATCTAAGAAGCAATGCTTTTTTAGGAATTTGACATAATTCTGTTGATTTGGGGTAGCATCAGATGTGCTCTAGCCACAAAAATTGGCGGAGAGGCTAAAGCACATGAGATCTCCAAGAACTAGAAATGGTTTGGGCAGAATCTAACCAGTTTGGGAGATATTAAAATAATTAATATTTTTAATGGAGTCTCTAAGTCCAAACTTAGGGAAAATAAAATATTAATGTGAATTAATATAAAACTGAGTTAGAATGGTCCAAAAGTCATGGATCAAGCTAGATCTAATCTTAGCCGTTGATTAGGGACTTAATCTCGGCCGTGGAATTATCAACGAGAAAAGTATAAGAGGAGGCTTGAGGGTAACTTGGAGAATACACTGAGGGAGACCAGTCAGTTCGATTTCTGGAGTGGGGTTAGTTGAGAAATTCGAACTAGTGGTCTGGAGAGTAGCAGGAGGCAGCAAGTACGGAGCAGAGAGTCAGTATTAGCAACAGAAGACCAGCACAGAGGCAGGAGAGGCAGACGCAGAGGTAGCATGAGACTGCGCAGTCCCCAGAGGGCTTGCTTGGGTGACGCAAAGAGGCCTAGGGATGACACAGACAAGCAGGGGCTGATGTAGAGTCACATTATACACCAGTTTTATGCTGCCCCCACTGTCAAACAGTGAGTCCCGGTCAAAATAGTCATACGTTACAGTGCCTCGGTGATACGTAACAAGGAAACATTAACAAACAACAATGAGGTTTTCGAATCCTTTAAAACGGATATGGAAAAGATGGCAAAAACAATCCAGGACCTTAATAGAGAAAACAACTTCCTTAAGAGGAAATATGAAAAGATAGATGTCTCCCTCATTGAACTTGTAGAAGAGAGAGAAAAGGTGAAGAAACAACTAGAAAAAACAAAAAATTAGACGGAGAAGTTCGAATCCCTTTGCCTTTCACTACAGGCATAGCGAAAGCAGCAAAGTGATACTAATACACCTGCCGAGGTTCCGCTTGTGACAAATAATCCAAACACAGCGGATCGTGGAAGGAGCACATAGATGGAAGATGTTTTATATAGCTTTATTTTTGTCATGGTATTTTTTATTGATCAACTGCATCCTACTCACGGGTGTATCTGAGTATTGAAAGTAGAATTCTGCAATGTTTTCCACATTCATGAAAGACCTGCCATATTTACCTAATGGTTTTGGAAAACTTTGTCATTATATTATATATTAAGATTTCTACTAAGGGCTGCAACTTTATGGAATACTTCGAAGGTCAGCGATGCTAATCAAGTAATTTCCATGCCTCTGGAATCTTCTAGCTACCGGATATTGTAGAAGAGATTTTAGTGAATACTATTATTGTATTTGTTAAAAAAAAACCTAGTTTCCAAAATAATATCACTAGACAATTATACATGTTGAGGTACTAGTGACTAGTCACATTTATAAAAAATGACGTGAGCAAAGTGAAGACAATTGTTTGAGATTAAGGTGAAGAAAACTGTCAACGTTAAGCTTTGAGGACAAAGCTTTTGAAGGGGCAATGTTACGAATATAAAATAAAATAAATATAAATAAATGTAAATAATAATGATTATCTGAAATAGTCATCAGTTAAGTGAAAAGGCATGTTTAAAAGACATGCCTAATCATGAAAGGACACTTGCCTAGGTATAAAAGCAGAGCCTCATTGTAACATTCAACATCACTTGTACATTTTATATATATTAATAAATTATTATTAATAAATTGTAGAAGAGATTTTAGTGAATACTATTATTGTATTTGTTAAAAAAAAACCTAGTTTCCAAAATAATATCACTAGACAATTATACATGTTGAGGTACTAGTGACTAGTCACATTTATAAAAAATGACGTGAGCAAAGTGAAGACAATTGTTTGAGATTAAGGTGAAGAAAACTGTCAACGTTAAGCTTTGAGGACAAAGCTTTTGAAGGGGCAATGTTACGAATATAAAATAAAATAAATATAAATAAATGTAAATAATAATGATTATCTGAAATAGTCATCAGTTAAGTGAAAAGGCATGTTTAAAAGACATGCCTAATCATGAAAGGACACTTGCCTAGGTATAAAAGCAGAGCCTCATTGTAACATTCAACATCACTTGTACATTTTATATATATTAATAAATTATTATTACAAATACCTTTTGTGTATTTTTACATTAAAGTCAACAAGCCATAAGTTTTGTTGCTTCAAAATAACTCAAGTCAATTTGGCTAAATTAATCCCATAGTTATTTTTGTCTCATGGCGGCAACTCAAAGTTACTTCAGTTCAAGTCAAGCAAATATTACTCAACTAGATTTTCTTCTCCAGTTAGAGCTTAGTTAATTCAACCATGCATAGTAATAGCCAATAATGGAGAATTTAACCTGTCCTCTTGGACACAAATTGGAGGAGGGAATCTCTCTCTCTCTCTCTCTCTCTCTCTCTCTATCTATATATATATATATATATATATATATATATATATATATTGGTGGAAGGTTAAGCATCCAACTCAGATTTGTCTTGTGCAAGAGAAAGTAGCCATACTTTCTTCTCTCCATTATTATTCTCTATCTATTGTAGCTCTTATTATTTTTTGTTTTGTTTTTGGGTATCCTTGTATTCATGTTCTGTGATAGTCATGTTGATGCAACCAACGTTTTGGCTCTTGCGGAATAAAATTCAGTTTTGATCCACTCACTCTAGTTTGTTTGCCTCAATGTTATCTTGTGCAAGTTATTAAGAGTTTTCATCCTTTTATTGGGCAATTAGCCACTTAGATATGCTTTCTTTTCACAATATTTTTCCATAGTAAAGACTGATTTGCAAAAGATTATTTTCTTCAAGCTTGTCAATTATTTGGCCATTTTATTCCTTTTCCTTAGATGTATGACCTCTTTGTTAATTATGATCGCAATATTTTGTATATTCATAATTGATGTCAACTTTCTCAGTAACTATATATCTGCTTAAAGGATAAGTCATTTCATTTATTTATTTCATCTCGTGAAAGCGTTTTCCATTCAAACTTTTCCTAGCTTTTCAGAATCTCAGGCAACTTATATAAATGACTGAGTGATTGAGAATGTCTCTTGGTAACCTTAAATTGCGCTTATTTGTGTCAGTATTTTTCTGTTCAGGTTATAGAAAAGTTTTATCAAATCCGACAAGCAGCACTTGGGGTTGCTGAAGGTGAATCAGATGAAGATAAAGCAGAATGCCTTTTACAGGAGCCTGCAAATTTGTGGAGTTTCAGGGAAGCTGAGGATATATCCAAGGATGTCCACTCGCAGAGGGTAAATATTTAATGTTATTCACATATACTCAGCTTTGTTTTATGTTGTGGACAGCTAGACAGTGATCACGAATATCACTATCCTGTCTTCATTTAAATTGAAGTGAATTGCTTTTCTTGGACAAGAATAGATAAGTGCTTTACGCTTTGGTAAACACATGAACCTATTTGATTCATTACCAAGGCTATCATTGTATATGGATTTGAGATCTAGTGTCTGTTATCACCCAACATGAGTGTTGGCTGAGCATTTGAGGAATGAAGGATCTGTCACCAGCCAAGCTCCTCCCAGTTTGGGTTGGTTCGTGCTGACTCTGCGGGGGAAATCCCTAAATGCCGCCTATGGTCTATTAATTGTGTCTAAGAAAGCAAATTTGACCAACCAACAGATAAAATTCACAAAGGGTAAATAGTCACTAGCTTGGGATGGATTCGAAAAATCAGTGCCAACCTTTTGGGTGATGTGGTCAGATGATAACTGGGAAAATGTCCATCTGGTCATGGAGAGATGGATAAATCCGATGAGGCATTCATTCAGCTTGAATCTCCCTGAATCAAAATGCCCTAAATTCTAATCTCTATTTTCAATGTTGGAGATACAACCATCATGGTCACTCAAAATCTGAAGAAGGGAAGAACTCCCTACACCTAAACCTTCAGGGTCAAGAACAACATCTCAGGTTCATACAGACTTTGTTAATCCATGGGAGGAAAACCCACAAAACTGTATGAAACTGTCTGATCAGGTTGGGGGATACAGCTACAGTCAATAACGAAACCAAGATATAAATGAAAGAGATCTGTGAACCAATCACTTAATTTGTCATTCATCGACAAGGCCTTCTTTGGCAGTTATAAGCAAACAGAGATTGATTCTCAATGAATCCAACCCTGCAATGTAACAAACAGTTCCTGTTTGTATTGAAAACAGAGTTATTCTGTAGATATAATATATTGATTGATAAGATGATATGATTGATTGTACAATGATGGACCCTGTATAAATACCTAGGCAGGAGTGCCCTTTCATAAGAGTCATTATGTCCTTTCCTATATCCCTTCATTAATGATAAGTTATCATGGGTGTGAACCTTCCTTACATCCAAGGAACCACGGACAGGATTGCGAGGATTCTGAGGAAGTATGATGTGCCCGCTACCTTTAGACCTCTCAATACTATCCGTAGATCCCTAAGGTCGGTGAAAGACCCGATTGACCCTAAGGACATGAAGGGCGTCTATGTCATTCCCTGTTCCTGTGGGACCCCTTATATTGGTGAGACTGGTCGCTCTATTAATCAGCGGATTAGCGAGCATTCGGCTGACTTAAGACATGGGAGGACCAAGTCCTCGGCCCTGGCTGAACATGCGGGAAAGACTATGCATCATGTGTGTATAGAGGAGGCTCAAGTCATTGCCAAAATTGCGCAGTTTCACCATCGCAAATTTAGAGAGGCCCTGGAGATTGAGAAAAGGCCGAACAACCTTAATAGGGATGATGGCTGGAAGATTAGCAGTTGCTGGGTCCCAGCCTTGTCTTCCTAGCCTCCTCATTCCCTTTTTGTTAGGTCTTATGGTTTCTGTCTTCCCCCTCCTTAATTTTCTTTTGGCAGTTTTGTCCTATTATTTTGGAGTGTTTTAGTTAGGAATTAGTTTCGGGCTATTATTATATTAACCTTACCTGTTTATGATACTATTGGACATAATTTCAGTATTTATACAATTTAATTATTTCTGTATTAACCTTAGAATGGAGTTTCCCTTTAACTAATTTCTAAAAAACACGTTTTAAACCTTATAAATAATAATAATAAATATTAATGACATAGTTATGTTGGCATTATGATTCAATTGTTGTCCTTGATGGCAACTCACTCAGAGGCTGGTACAGGTGCTCAGAGGTTGGTACAGGTGGTACAGGTGATGGCAACTTAATCAGAGGACAGATCTGAGTATAGCAGGCCAAGACAATTCATACACGCAGGTTCGTTAAGCCCAAGTCGCGTGTACACGCCGGTTGGCTTCAGTAAAAGCGCGTGTATGTGAAAACGTACCTTTGGTCCATGGCGGTTAGTCCTTGAAAGTTGTGCCTATGGTTTTGGACCATGGCGTCTCGACGGACGTGTTGATCCCTAGTTTTGAAGTTGATGGTATTGTGTTACTATGGTTTTGGACCATGGTATTGTAAAGGGCCTAAGGCTATATAAGGAGAAGATCATTAGGCAAATGAAGTGAAGCAAGGTGCAAGAGTGTGTGAGTGATGAAGATCTGAGGAAGTGTGAGATCCAAGTGCTGGTTATGGGTTGGTGATCTGAACCAAGGTTTCACTCATGTGGAGGATGATGAATGATGGAACGAGATCTCAAGGCTTGGAATGATTATCTTCATATGGTTTGCCTGTGGATAGATCAGATCTACTGACGCATGTTTATTATTATGATCTGGGTATGTTTTGATGTCTGATATAGCTGCAGAGTTATAAGTTAGAATTTGCAGATATGTACGCGGGTTGGCTTTGGTAAAAGAGCGTATACACGCAGGTTGGGTTCATCCAAGTAGCGTATACAATGTGAAGTATGATATTTGAAGATGAAGTTGGATCTGGTTGTTGTTGACAGGGTTACAGTGATTCAGAATTGGGTGTTTCAGTGATTGATGATGCAGGTTGTTCTACAATGGTGATTGTTTCATGGATCCAGTATGAAAATGTATGAAACGTGGTCCCGGGAAGATCGTAGGCCGGCACCTACGTACTGGTAAACATATCAGCCAGTACAAGAGCCAAGGGGGTTGTAGCTCCCTTCCAGGAGCAGCTGGAAAACGAGTGAAGGTTGTAGCCTTCTGTAGGGTTGGCACCTACGTACTAGTAAATGGATCGGCTAGTACAAGAGCTATGAAGGTTGTAGCCTTCTGTAGGGTTGGTACCTACGTACTAGTAAATGGATCGACTAGTACAAGAGCTATGAGGGTTGTAGCCCTCTGCAGGTTGCAGCCCGCGTGCTGGTAAATGACTGCACCAGTGCATTGTAAAAGAAGTTTCTTATTAAAGAAGAAAGAGATGAATTGCAGCAGGTGGTTTTCACCCACATTGGGTTTCCACCTTATATCATGGTGTTCATGTGTGTGGCTCTTGTGTGATGTTCTGTTCTGTTATTCTGCACCTGCTTACTGTTAATATGCTTAATAATGATCTGATGCATTTACTGAAGATTAAGATAACTGAATTATAAGATCTCTGGATATACGCGAGTTTCATTAGACACAGTAGCGTGTACACGCGGGTTCACTTAATTTAAGTAGCGTATATGTTTCTGAGTATGAAATAGAAAAAGTTTGATTGATCTGATAATACTGATTCACCCCCCCTCTCAGTATTATTTCCAACAATTGGTATCAGAGCAGGTCCTTCAGAGAAGCTTGATCGCTTGAAGGAGATTCGTAGAACAATGGGGAAGAAAGCACGTCAGAAGAAGAAGGCAGCTCAAAGGAACAATGACAACCTGCCGTTGAATTCAGATCCTGAATCACCTCAGAATGAAGATGGACAAACAAATGAAGCATCAGATCAAACCATAGATCAGCAAGATCTACCTAGCAAAAAGGAGAATGCCCTCAAAGAAGAAATCATCAAATTAGAAGATCTGTTGGAATGTGCCTCCAGAACTCGACAAATGCTGCTAGCACTGAATAAAGAGCAAGAAAACGAGATCCTCAAACTAAGGCATCAGTTGGATGAAGGAAGGAAAGCTGAAGAGACCTTGAAGAAGCAATGTCTAGACAAAGAAGAACAACATCAAGTTGAGGCTGATGGTACAGATCATATATGATGAATGATAGTCATGGTCTTGAATGAATTGCTGGTCCTAGAACTTGCATCTACTCAGGGGGAGCATGGATGGATTGATACAACTTGGAGCCCATTCAGAAACTTCAGCATGTATCTCTTTTGTGATATCTCTTTTATGGTGTCAAGGTCATGTAACGGCCTATGTTGGTTTCCCCACTATGCCTGGGATGAATGATGAGTAAACTCTTAATGTATCTCCACATGGTTAGGTGGATGAGTCAATATTGGTATATCCCCACTAGTTTGGGTGATGAATGTATGTATTGAGTCTTTTGGTGATAGGAAGGTCTTCTATGGTGTATAAGTCTTTGTTCTTCTTGAAGAACATCTTTTGCAGATCTTGCCTACAGTCAAGGGGAGCATGAACAACACAATTCAGCAAGAGCAGGATGGATAGTGATGAGAATGAGATTAACTCAAACACATTACAGAAAAACACATAAATCACACATATAAAAACCAGAGACACAATATTGACGAAAAAGGCTGAAGCCTCATGTATTCTCTCTCATTCTCTACATCAAAATAATTGAAATAGTGTTACAAATAAATAGATGAGAGATATTGGTCTCAAGATAGTGCGTGCTATCTTGGACATCTTTGGTTGAGATAATTTCTCCTTTGGTTGAGATAATTTCTCACCAGACACACCAATATAGGAGTTGCCTAAACTAACTCCTATCTTAGAGGAACAACCCAAGAGTTAGGCACAAATTCCTAACTTGGAATATTTAATTAATTAATTTATTTTTGGATTTATTATTGTTTTATGAGAGAGTCTAACATTCCCCCCCTCAATGATAAATCCAAAAACGAGAACCATCTTCCAAGTTCTCATGTTGATCCTCAAAAAGATTGCCTGAAAAAACCGCCAAAACTGGATGCTGGAAAAAACTCAAATCTGAAGAGAACATGAATCAGCTGCATGCTTGATTCATCTCTGAAGGACGCTTGACAACTCCATCATGTGCCAAGCCGCAAAAGGATCCAACTGTCCTTTGCTTGAAAACAACATCCGGTGTCCACTGACACAATTTGATGATGATTGCCCACTGGCTGAAGATGTCGAAAAACAACTCAATGTTGCTTTTGCGATGATGAAAGCTGCTCACTGCTGCTTTGGCTGTCGATCGCCCACTGGCGAATTTTCTGATGCTCACTACTGATGACAAATGCCCACTGGCTGATGAAGATGCCCACTGGCTACTTCGCTGATGTTGTCGAGACTTTCAGTCTGACAACCACTTGTCAATTTCATTGACATTTTCCCCCCTTTGTCAGCTGAAAGGAGAGACAATCTGCTCCAAAATATATTTGAACTCCCCCCCTTCAGGTGTAGGAGAGTTTCACTGTTGTACTCCCTCGTTCAACTGCAGGAGAGTACCATCATCGATTCACTGCTGGCTGCACTATGTAAGATTGTAGTCGGTTTTAGAACTGAGACAACCGTTTGACTGTGGATGACCATTCCCAAGGATCAATCCAGTCATAATGTATCTTCAATCTACCTGATTTTTGGTGGTTGCGACATTTTGCTGAGGAATGATTGGGCTTGCCACAATGGCAACACGGATGGAGATCAAAACACTGATCTTCCAAATGACCGACTCTTTGTCAATGAGAGCATTTCAGTTGAACATGAACTTCAGGTTGCATGCAATTTCGGTTGTCTACAACTTTCTCAGAACCTGCTGAGGTGAGTGGTTCAAGAAATCCTGCACTCATAAACTTAATTGGCTTGGAATAATCTGGGATTTGTAAGTTGGTATCATCAGGGACATATCCTAAGCCACGTCTATTCTTGTTATTTTGAATTTCTTCCCAGGGCTTGATGATGGCTTTGGAAGAAATTTGAATTTGATCATGAACAACTTCGTCACTTGAAGTTGTTGGGATGAATGACTTATCATCTGGATGGTTCAAAGACTTGAAAGTATCACCCTTTTCTTGCAATTCATTCCTTTGAAGTTGGGACTCAAGCTGAAGAAACTCAATGGTTTCATGCGTTTCTTGTAGATGCCGTGAAATATCAGCAAGAGTTTCTTTGCTGACGTGCACCATGTCTTCATCACTGGAGTTGATCAAGCTGTGAAGAATGTTTAATAACTGAATATGCTGCGCCATCAGAACTTGCTCACTTGAAGTCAGGCTCTCTTGTTGTAGATGTCGTGCACTTGATTTTGTTTCACTTTACTTGAATGACAGGCTCGCTTGCTATGGGATTTGAATGGCACGCTCGCTTGATTTGTGGCTTATTGTACTTGCTGAAACACTTGTTAGAACTTTCTGGAATTCACGCTCGCTTGCAGGAGATGTGAACTTATTTCTTATTTGCTTTAGAGTGAAAATTCGTGCATTCAATAGAGTCTGCTTAAAAGAAGGGTGTCGAACACGGTCGAAAATGCACCCAAAAAAGCTTACAATGGTTTTAATGACTCACAGAAAACAAGGAATTCACTTGTCTTAATTTGACTAAGTTGAAGAGAATGAACGTGCTTGACTTATGAACAAATCAAAACATGGGTGTCGGTTTCAACCGAGAATGCACCCGTACAATGCAATGTAATTGGAATTTGATTCACAAGTTCTGAAATTTGTTTGCAAGAATGTTGATGTAGACTTTGCTTTGAAATGCTTTAACTTGATTAAGTGAAGTTGCTTGTTGAAGTAGAATGTCGATGTTGAAAACTTTGATGAGTTGTTGTATGTGTGGAGCTTAATTATCCTTCCTTGCAACTATTTCGATATAGGTGTTGTGCTTGCTGGCATTGTATTTTATGTGTGCATGAAATGAGATCATTTATGTGGCAAAACTAGACACAAATCAGAAGCAAAAAAACATGAAGCATGCACCATCATCAACTCACTCTTCGTGTACCTAAGATCCCCTTATTCAATTTCGGGCGGATCTAGGACACATCAACACAAAAATGATATCTTTATTAATCACTGGAGTACATTTGAAGCAATGATAATGCCAAGTTGACAACCCTTTGAAACAACTTACCTCCAAAATCTGAATGGATAGTGACACAATCCCTCTCAAAGTAAAACAATACTTTGAATGACAACAACTTTCCCTTATCACTCCAAATACAAAATAAGACACTTATATCTCCAAATTACAAAAGTTTTGGACACTTACATTTATATCCATTTCATAAAGTCATCTCCAAAAAAACAACAAATTTAAAGTCACACCTTATCACTCCATTACGAAAACATCCCTTTATTATTCCACACATTATAAATTAAAAAAACCACATCTCTCCAAAATAGAATATTAAAAAAATCATTATCACTAAATCTCTCATGGAAACACTCCACTCATTCTCTCACATTCCACTTGCTATCTCTCTTTTGTGCTTACATTCAATAGAAAATTAAGCCCAAAGGAAGGTCTTCACTTTTAAGCACGTACTTTTATGAAAACAATGATTAGTATCCCCACATAAAAATGTATGTCACGTATTCCTCCATAAAATGTATGCCCTTATTCCTTCTTACTTTATAGCATAAATATTTTATTTAATTTATCATGACATAAAGAAAGTTTATGCTTTACCACACGGCTTCAGCACACGGCACACGGCTTCAGCAGCTCACAAGTTTTCAGTCTTTGGCACACGGCTTCAGCTATACGGACCAGCGGTTTCACTGGCTTAACGCTGGCTTCATCATCTTATCCTTAAAATTCTGGCACACAACCTGGTTGGAACGCTGGCTGATTGGAAAGCTTCCGTTTAACGCTGTTAAGATTCACAATATGGTTGGAACGCTGGTAAAATCACGAGATGTTAAAGAACTTTTAACACCTCAAAATCAATCACAATATAGCAAGCCCCAGGTTAATCCAAACGCTGTGTATAACAAAATCACGTCTCTAGACAATATTTTTGAAGTCTAGCAATGGCGACATCCATGCAAGGCTATGACGCACCTAAACACACTTGTGATCAGATAATTTACAAGGTCTGCAAAAGTCAAAACCCAGGCCAAGGAATACTGATCTTGAATAATTTAAAGAGAGTCAACAGACAAAAATCTTCGGCTGTGGACTGCCCTGCGTGAAAGCTCACAAAGATCGCGCTCAATACACAAGCGAAACCGAGCTCAGTTTGTGTCCATAACCAATCAAGTGCACTGGAAATTGCCCCAGAGGATCCTATGTCCAACGAAGTCCGTTCAATGTGTTTTGCCAATCGTGCTGTTTGCTGCTACAAACTGAGAAAATGTGATGAAACAGTGAAGGAGAGTACAAAAGCACTTGAGCTAAATCCAACATATTTAAAGGCATTAGTTAAAAGGGCAGAGGCATAGTCAGGAGTGACGTTGGGGAACAAGAGAATTGGAGCGGAAGACGCCAGTGCGCCTACTGTAATGTGTGGGTACTTCAGACGAAACCATGCAGCTAACACTGCAATCATATATTTAAAATTGAATTAATCACTGCAATCACAGGGTAATAATGAAATGGAACTTTAACATGAATTGCAACCATGTACTTCCTGCATATGATCCACCAAACACGATCTCTGGGCTATTTTCCGCCGATAAATTCTTCTGTAATCAGAGTCGCGCAATCGGCCAACGCTTGCTCGGAAGTGAGATAGCCAAATGTGCTGGTATTGACCACGGGATCTCTTTCCAAATTTAGAACTCCAACCCGGAGTCCAGATGTTAAGCAGAAGCCTGGCCCTTCTAGACTGGCAACGGTTGCTTCACAGAGGCAACGACCTTTGCAGAGGAAGCCTCCAGAGCCTCTTCGACGTGCCGTGGCCGATTGTTTGTCTGCGTGTCATCATGCGACGTCTGCATTCACGTCGGAAGACATAATCCAAGACATTCATTTCAGTCAGCACTGTTTGCTGGAAATTCTCATGCTAAGAGATTTTCTCCAACAATGACATCGTTGAGAAGCAGATCGTTTGGTTCTTCACTCAGTCCAGGTGGCGCTGTAAGCAGAAGTTCCCCAATCTAAAGCAAACACTCTTACTCCCAAAGAGCAAACCAGCTCCGATACCACATGATGAGAATGAGATTAACTCAAACACATTACAAAAAAACACATATAAAAATCATAGACACAATATTGACGAAAAAGGCTGAAGCCTCATGTATTCTCTCTCATTCTCTACATCAAAATAATTGAAATAGTGTTACAAATAAATAGATGAGAGATATTGGTCTCAAGATAGTGCGTGCTATCTTGGACATCTTTGGTTGAGATAATTTCTCCTTTGGTTGAGATAATTTCTCACCAGACACACCAATATAGGAGTTGCCTAAACTAACTCCTATCTTAGAGGAACAACCCAAGAGTTAGGCACAAATTCCTAACTTGGAATATTTAATTAATTAATTTATTTTTGGATTTATTATTGTTTTATGAGAGAGTCTAACAGATAGATTGGTACACTTTGGCATACACAAAGGGGGAGCACATTTGGAGATTGCAGCAGGTACTCAGGGGGAGTATGGACAGCAGAAGGTATACCAAAGAAGAGGATATCTTGGTACGCCCTTTGCCCTTGATGTCAAAGGGGGAGAGTGACTTGGTGTGGTGGTTGCCATCATGGTGTGGTGGTTGCCATCAAGTCCAAAGGGGGAGATTGTTGGCATTATGATTCAATTGTTGTCCTTGATGGCAACTCACTCAGAGGCTGGTACAGGTGCTCAGAGGTTGGTACAGGTGGTACAGGTGATGGCAACTTAATCAGAGGACAGATCTGAGTATAGCAGGCCAAGACAATTCATACACGCAGGTTCGTTAAGCCCAAGTCGCGTGTACACGCCGGTTGGCTTCAGTAAAAGCGCGTGTATGTGAAAACGTACCTTTGGTCCATGGCGGTTAGTCCTTGAAAGTTGTGCCTATGGTTTTGGACCATGGCGTCTCGACGGACGTGTTGATCCCTAGTTTTGAAGTTGATGGTATTGTGTTACTATGGTTTTGGACCGTGGTATTGTAAAAGGCCTAAGGCTATATAAGGAGAAGATCATTAGGCAAATGAAGTGAAGCAAGGTGCAAGAGTGTGTGAGTGATGAAGATCTGAGGAAGTGTGAGATCCAAGTGCTGGTTATGGGTTGGTGATCTGAACCAAGGTTTCACTCATGTGGAGGATGATGAATGATGGAACGAGATCTCAAGGCTTGGAATGATTATCTTCATATGGTTTGCCTGTGGATAGATCAGATCTACTGACGCATGTTTATTATTATGATCTGGGTATGTTTTGATGTCTGATATAGCTGCAGAGTTATAAGTTAGAATTTGCAGATATGTACGCGGGTTGGCTTTGGTAAAAGAGCGTATACACGCAGGTTGGGTTCATCCAAGTAGCGTATACAATGTGAAGTATGATATTTGAAGATGAAGTTGGATCTGGTTGTTGTTGACAGGGTTACAGTGATTCAGAATTGGGTGTTTCAGTGATTGATGATGCAGGTTGTTCTACAATGGTGATTGTTTCATGGATCCAGTATGAAAATGTATGAAACGTGGTCCCGGGAAGATCGTAGGCCGGCACCTACGTACTGGTAAACATATCAGCCAGTACAAGAGCCAAGGGGGTTGTAGCTCCCTTCCAGGAGCAGCTGGAAAACGAGTGAAGGTTGTAGCCTTCTGTAGGGTTGGCACCTACGTACTAGTAAATGGATCGGCTAGTACAAGAGCTATGAAGGTTGTAGCCTTCTGTAGGGTTGGTACCTACGTACTAGTAAATGGATCGACTAGTACAAGAGCTATGAGGGTTGTAGCCCTCTGCAGGTTGCAGCCTGCGTGCTGGTAAATGACTGCACCAGTGCATTGTAAAAGAAGTTTCTTATTAAAGAAGAAAGAGACGAATTGCAGCAGGTGGTTTTCACCCACATTGGGTTTCCACCTTATATCATGGTGTTCATGTGTGTGGCTCTTGTGTGATGTTCTGTTCTGTTATTCTGCACCTGCTTACTGTTAATATGCTTAATAATGATCTGATGCATTTACTGAAGATTAAGATAACTGAATTATAAGATCTCTGGATATACGCGAGTTTCATTAGACACAGTAGCGTGTACACGCGGGTTCACTTAATTTAAGTAGCGTATATGTTTCTGAGTATGAAATAGAAAAAGTTTGATTGATCTGATAATACTGATTCACCCCCCCTCTCAGTATTATTTCCAACAAGTTAACCTTAATAAATTTGGAATAATTTTTTTTTTTGATTTAACCTTTAGGTTTATAGGATAAATTATGATATACCAATTATATTAGTTATAGTAATAAACATATCAACCCTAGATTATGAGTAATAATATATTTACCTATGGAATAAATAATATGGATTATTGACCGTTAGGTTAATTATGATTTACCATAATATTAGTTATAATATTTACCTGATATAACTAAATTCTAGGAATAATAATTGTTTAACAATTTGTTTAGATCTATTAATTATTAAGAAGATTTAGATTATTTAATAAACTTATATTAATTTATATAACTTATTAATTTAATGGACCAATCTATTTAAATAATAAATATGATTTAGATCTAAAGACCATTAAATAATTATCACACAACTATCTAGTATAACTAAATTCTTAAAATAATAGGGTTTGATTACCTTTACGTTGGAATAATAATTAAATATAGATTAATTAATATATATTATGGGATATAATGACCATCATAATTAAAATATTTATTCTCTTAATATTTGGGATAATAATAATAATATACCTAATTACTTTATATTTACCAAATGGATTCCTTTATTTACCTAATTTTAGCTTTTTCGAGAAATATTAATTGACTATTTTAGTAGTTTGACCAAGATCATTAGGTCAGAATTAGCCGTTAGCATTATAGCTGTTGGAGTCTCTGCACGCTCTATTTAATCACGCTAAGCTGGATTGGTTCTTCAACTTGTCCTGACGATGAACCACACTGGTTGGTTCGAAACGCGTCGACAAAAGATTGGTTATGTGATTTTGCCGAAGATTATCTAACAATATTATTAACTATATATATTTATGTTCATAACATTGCCTTCTCTTTTAGAAATGCTTTGTTGTCAAAGCATATTGAAAATGGCTTGATATCTTTTTTCAGTCTTGTAATGTCTTTGCATCTTTCCCAATTCTTACAGCTGTCATCTTTGATGATACAAGACGATATGAACTTCTAAGTATTGAGCAAAATCATCAAACTGAAAGATAATCTAACCATCCCAATTTGATCTTCTATTTAACCTTGCCCGCCCTTGATACCTGAGATGGATTGTCATCATAAGACTTAATTGTTCTGGCACCAATATTTTTTGGGTTGTAAGTCGGTTGTTTTTGTCTTGAGTGATTTTGATATGCTGACCAGTTGAGATGTCTGCTCTTATGATGTGGATGTCAACAAGGAATTTTTGAGACCTGATTTACCCTTATTATGCTTGTGGCGATTTCTTCATTTACATAAGGTACATGATTTCCTTCACGTACTAATGTTG
Source organism: Pinus tabuliformis (assembly GCA_031772625.1). Taxonomy (NCBI): domain Eukaryota; kingdom Viridiplantae; phylum Streptophyta; class Pinopsida; order Pinales; family Pinaceae; genus Pinus; species Pinus tabuliformis. The sequence continues at coordinate 2,039,084,031 of CM062818.1, forward strand.
CTGGGTTGATTTCTGGATCTTCACTTTGAACTGCAATCGTCTGAATGGCAACCTTTGAGTATGTTTTGACTTCAATTGGATTGGCATATTTGTGAGCCATAAGATTAATGGGGTCTGTATTTGTCTCCTTCTCCACAAGTTGGACCTTTTTATTTGAAGGCTTCGATGCTTCTGTCTGGATAAGTTCTATTGTGTTTTCTGACAATTGCTTATCAATCTTCATTTTTTTTTTTTAGTTTTTTAGCTTCATATCTTTTGTTTTCTTGACCTACACAAGGAATTTTTGATTGTGGTCCCTTAGACATTTTTGTTAGACATTTTTGTTATATACTTTTAAGTTGACTTTTTGTAAAACATATCTTCAAGATCTTTATATTTTTTTTCCAATACATTCTTTTTTCATCAAAGTTCTATGAATTCATCCTCTAATGTTTTTATTTGCATCAATGTATTACCTTGATATTCTTCCATAATAAATAATTTCTCACTATTGGACGACAACACTGTAATTAATTTTTAAGAGTTGAAGGATACTTAAATTCAGTTCCATTAAAGGACATTTAGTCCAAAATGTTGACTTATATGTGGAATTTTTATTTTATTGTTTCACTTTTTCTCTAACTCAGCTCTTTTGTTGTTAGGTGCACGAAATATGAGTGTCCTTAGAATATAATAATACCCTTTTTTTTAATATATCTTTTTCATATAATATAAATAACCAACCTATATGATTAGACTTTATAGCTTTTACTTGGCGGATGATTCACCCTTTTGTTCTTCACTTCCATCTCTTAATATATTTCCTTCATAATTTTATTTTTCTTTTTATATATTTGATGAAACCTTTTATAGATAAATTTGACTTTTCGAAATAACCTTACAGCTCTTTGAGTAGTTAATGTACGGATTTTTAATCTTTTTTGAAAAGTTACACCCGTAGTGAAATGGTGGCTATTCACCTTCAAGCCTGCTACTCAAAAGGGAAAAGCACAGTAAAAAGAATGGAAAGTCAAGGCAAATGCAGTTGTTAAGCAGCCCTATTTTAATTTGTATGGTCGGTGGACGTGGCAGAGTACGGCAACAGCAGTGTCAGCATTGTACAGTGTTGTATATGGCCTTCATAGAGTACGGCAGTGATACAGTGGCAGCCGTCGTGCTGCTCTTGAGGGTTTGTACGGCAACGGTTTGCACAGCCGTGTAAAAATTGGTGGCTGTAAACAGATTGATTGTTGTACGCACTGATTGATTGGATTGTGAATCATACAGTGTGGCACAGAACTGTATGGCAGACTGTACAGAAAATGAGACAGATCAGGGATGGAGGAGGGGATATGTCATAGCTCAAATCGTACAGCAATTTAATTTTAATTGGCAGTGGCAAACTGGCCACTGTACCACAATTATAATTCTGTTTTACTGTGGCTTGTATATATATATATATATGTATGTATGTATATGTATATATATAGAATTTGCAATGTAATGGTTTACAATGTAATGGTTTATTCTTCAGCTGAAATTCTGCTTTTTTGTATTTTTTATTTTAAAATTAATGGCCAAGGGCCAAATTGTGGTCAAAGACCAGTGCTTTCAGAGAACTCTGAAAATATTTTTTAGCCAACGGATGGATTAGACAAAGTATAAATGAAGTGTGGCCTATGGCCGGGAGCAAATAACAAAGCTCTGATACCAATGTAACTAACAATTCCTGTTTGTATTGAAAATAGAGTTATTCTGTAGTTATAATATATTGATTGATTGTATAGTGATGGGCTCCATATAAATACTAGGTGGAAGTGCCCTTTCATAAGAGTCATGCCTGTTAGTTGACACACATCTCTCCATATGTCACTTCATTAATAATATGTTATGAATTATTATTTATTATATATATTGATGTTCATAACATGCAACAATGTTTCTTCCCTGTTTAAATAAACCTCTCCTCAATATGATGTGTTCTCTTCTTGATTAGAATAGCATTCTAACTCAACCTGCATTGGGAAACACCAACAGTAACTCATGTAAAATTTAATTGTTTCAGATACTGACAGATAGAGATGAGCTTGAAATAGAACATGCATTCACCTTAAACAGTGCTCTCTGTATATGTGCTATTCAACTGAATATAGGGAGAGATAAGATGAAGCTGTAACTTTATGGAACACTTTTCATGCTGTCTAAAATTGGCAATGTGACTCCTTACTGACTGGAGATGGTGTATGGATAGGCAAATTCCAACACCACTACCAGATGGGCACCCTCACTTGCTCTGCACAGAACTAAAACTAGTCCGGCATTGAACTGAGATTGAACTTGATTGAGATAACTGAGGTCGAAGTGAACAATAGTGGATAAAATGTGATCCACATTATCCTAGAATATCCATCCTGTCTGCATCCCTGCGTTACTCCGTTGATTAAGCCATTGATTAATGTCATTGCATGATCACCAAAAGGAGCCATGTTCATAAAAGCAGAGGATTGTTCGGGTGAGGTAAAGGATAGTAAGTTCTTTGCTGAAATTTTAATTGCTGCTATTGAAGTAGGGCCAGAAGATGTGCTGCAAGTTATCACAAATAATGCACTTGTTTGCAAAGCTACAGGCTTACTTGTTGAGAGTAGATACAATCACATATTTTGGACTTTTGCCTTGTCCACAACCTTAATCTGATTTTAGAAGAGATTGAGTCAAAAACAGAATGGATTAAAGAGGTCACAGGGCAGTCTAGGGAGATTATAAAATTCATCACCAACCACCACCAAGCTCATGCAATATATCATGAATACTCCAGACTTTTGTTGTTCAAAGTTGTTGAGACAAAGTATGTGTCAAATTTCATCATGTTGCATTGCCTTGTTGAAGTTAAAACTATATTAATGAGTATGGTGGTGGGTGCAACTTGCGCTGAGTGGAGACAAGTAGATTTAGAGAAAGGTGTTGATTCTTGGTAGTATTGGATGTGCTCTAGACTTGAAATTTGGAGGAGAGACTAAGGCACATGAGATCTCCAAGACCCAGAAATCGTTTTGAGAAATTCCATCCAAATGAGGAGTTATTAAAATAATTAATATTTTTAATGGGTTCTTAAGTCTAAACTTAGGAAAATAAAAATATTAATGGGTATTGATAAAGATAAGGATGAGAAACTTCTAAGAGACGAGGATCAAGTTTGCTTTAATTTTAGTTGTTGATTAGGGACTTAATCTCGGCCGTTGATTTGCCAACAGGAAAAGTATAAGAGAAGACTTGAGGGTCATTTGGAGACACATCGACAGATACTCAGTATCTCAAGGAAAATCGATTCTCAAGGAAGAGGAGATCGATTTCAGAGGGACAGTTGCAGGGTGGAGGAAGAGAAAGGCATCAGTAGCAGGGAGTGACTAAGGAGGAGGTGACGTTGAGACAATGGAAGACAACGAGGAGAGAGAGACGCAGAGCTTATGCAGGCTGACGCAAAGGGATGCAGAGCCACTCAAAGCCATGCTGGGTCAATCAGAGTGACGTAGGGGTGACACAAAAGTGGGAGCAGGGTCTCCAAAGTGTCAGATGGTCTCAGAGGGAAAGTCTCAGGTGTTTTCTTCCAATTTCTTTATTAAATCATTCCTTGTAAAAGAAGCAATTGCTGCTGAAGATTAATAAAGATCTCATCTGTTGCACCGGTTTTCCCACATTGGGTTTTTCTGGGGACAATTGTCCAAAAATAACTGTGTTGATGTGATTGGTTCTTGTTCATGTATTTTTCTTTGGGTAATTGTGTGATAACTACAATAGAATTTATTTTAATATTTGCTGAAGGAATTTTGTAAATAACTTCTTGTGAATAATAAGTAGGTGAAATAAATCAGTTGATGCAATAGTAGAATTTTAGTTTAGAAATTTTCACATGGTATTAGAGCAGAGATCCGGCGACAGGAAAGGAAAATTGATTATGGGTCAAGAGCATGATGCAGAGGCATCTACTCAAGGGGACTCACGCAGATTTCCAGAAGAATGCACAAGGGACATAAATTACGATTATTCTATGTTAGCTTCCAGATTGGAATAAGAAGTCGCTTGCCTTGCAAGCTTTTCCTCCTCGGAGGTTTGGTATATAGACATTGGAGCTTCCTGGCATATGACAGGAATCCGAGAATGTTTTTCAGATTATCAGGAAGAAAGAATGAATTTTCAGATCACCATGGGGAATAAGACAAAGTGTACTCCAGTAGGAAGAGGTACTCCATGTGTCGGGATTGGGGATGAACTTACTTTACGTATCTCAACTTCAAAACAAGGGCTATGATGTTTTCTTCATTAAGGAGAAAGTATATGTCAAACACCTGAGTTGGAAAAAGAAGGCTCAAATTGGAATCAGAAGTAACAGGTTGTACAAGTTACAACTAGAATCACCAGTGGCACTGATAGGCAAGTAGTAATGGAGACAAAGATTTGAATGAGCTATGGCACAGGAGGATGGGACACTTGCACCATGGGGCTCTGAGAATTCTCAAGAAAACAGTATCAGGAGTTCCAGAACTAAGTACTGAATGGGATGATGTATGCAGAGGATGCGCTCTAGGCAAGTATGCCAAAGCAGTGTTTTCTAGAAGTAACAATAGGGCGAAGAGTGTGCTAGGATTGATACACTTAGACATCTGCGGACCGATGTCCACAAAAGCTCTTAGTGGTGTCGAATACTTCGTCACCTTCATCGGTGACCATTCCAGGAAGACTTGGATCTACTTTCTGAAAACCAAGGATGAGGTAAGGCTCTAGTGGAGAATCTGATAGGAACGAAGATAAAAGTGTTGTGCTCAGACAATGGTGGAGAGTATGTTGACAAGGACTTCACCGATTTTTGCACTAAGGAAGGCATTAGAAGGGAGTGGACAACTCCCTACAATCTGGAGTAGAATGGAGTAGTAGAAAGGAAAAATAGGAATATTGTGGAAGCAGCTAGGGCAATGTTGTATGATCAGGATATGCCTAAATTCTTGTGGGTAGAAGCATGCAGCATGATAGTTTATGTCCAGAACAGGACTCCTCACAGGGCATTGGGCAAAATCACTTCGGAGAAGGTCTTCACTGGGAAGACACCTGAAGTTAGTCATTTCAAGATATTTGGTAGTTTAGCGAATTTCCATATACCCGAAGAGAAAAAGAAATTAGATCAAACTGTTGAGAAAGGATATCTCGTGGGATATAGCGAGAATGCTAAGGCATATAGAGTCTATCTTCCAGGGAGTAGGAAGGTAGTAGTTCGGCGGGATGTAAAGTTCATGGAGGATAGAGCTTTCAGGAAATCCCGAGAAATGCCTTTCGAGCAGCAGTCGAAAGACAGGCCGTTGGTCGGACCACTTCAACCAACGGAAACTAGGTACCAGAAATTCTCCTGAAGACAAAGCTTCAGAACAAGAGGAATCTTAGGAAGAGGAAGAGCTGATAGATGTGCCTACTACCAATGGAAGAACGAGCCGTGAACTCTTACAGATTCTACGGGATGTAGAAGACTTTAGTGGTGCACCCATGAATAGTAAAAGGGAGCGAAGACAACTAGACAGATGTCAGGCCTTAGTAGCTCAGGTTGGGGAACCTTCTAGTTTTCAGGAGGCCATTCAACATCAAGTATGGGTGGATGCTATGGTGGAGGAATACAACTCTATAATGGTCAATGATGTCTGGGAAGTGGAATGCAGGCCTCAGGACAGATCAGTGGTAGGTTCGAGATGGATCTACAAGGTCAAATATGTTGCAGACGGCAGTGTGGAGAAATACAAAGCCAGGTTTGTGGCTAAGGGGTATGCTAAGAAGGAAGGGATAGACTACGAAGAAACCTTCGCCCCAGTAGCCAGGTATACTTCTATTAGAATCGTGATATCTCTTGCAGCGTAGATGGGGTGGGAGATTCATCAGATGTATGTCAAGGCGACATTCTTGAATGAGGGAATAGAAGAGGAAGTATACATTGAACAACCAGAAGGTTTTGATACACATGAGAAGAAATCTCATGTATGCAGATTAAAGAAAGCCTTGTATGGGCTTAAACAGGCACTTAAGGCATGGTACGGTCGAATTGATGGCTACTTGCAGAAGATGGGGTTCGTCAAGAGTGACGCTGACCCTAATCTCTACTATCTGGTTGTAGAGAATGAGCCTCTAATCCTAGTGTTATATGTGGATGATCTCTTCCGGACAAGATCATCCAGGCTCATCAAAGACTGCAAGAAGAACCTAGCCACAGAATTCGACATGAAGGATTTGGGACAAATGCATTATTTCTTGGGGTTGGAAGTTTGGCAGCAGAAGGGTGAGATCTTCCTGGGACAAGGGAGATATGCTACAGAAGCTTTGAAGAGATTCAGGATGCAGGACTGGAGACCTATGGCTACTCCAATGATCACCAATTGGAAGAAGATTGATGAATCACAAGATAAAGATGTTGATCCCACCTTGTACAGGCAGCTTATAGGGTCCCTGATGTATCTGGTTAATACCAGGCCAGACATTTGTTACGCTGTCAACATCATCAGTCAGTGCATGGTGGAACCTAAGAGGGCGCATTGGGCAAAAACCAAACATGTTCTCAGGTATATACAAGGAGCAATCGAGCATAGACTATTGTACACCAGAGGCAATGACATCAGACTGAGTGGGTTCACTGATGCAGATTGAGCTGGAAGTTCAGTAGATCGGAAAAGTACAACTGGGTACTGTTTCAACATTGGATCAGGAATGATCTCCTGGTGCAGTAGGAAACAGAAATCTGTGGCTCTAAGCTCAGTTGAAGCAAAATATATGGCAGCTAGCATAGCTTCGTGCGAAGCCATATGGCTTAGGAAATTGCTTGTGCATCATTCAGGACAAGGATGGAAGTGACCAAGATCATGTGTGATAATCAGAGTTGCATCAAGCTCTATGAGAATCCAGTATTTCGTGATCGGTCGAATCACATTGATATCAGGTGTCACTTTGTCAAAGGCTGTGTCCAACGAGGGTTAGTACAGTTGAGGTACACTCCTACAAGAGAACAGGTGGCGGACATCCTCACCAAGGCTCTAGGAAGAACAAAGTTTGTTCATTTCAGGGAGAAGATGGGGATGGTAACGAATCCATTTCAGTAACAGAAATGGATAAGTGTCAGAAGTTGCAGTGCAATAGTTAGAAGTGGCAGTGCTATGGGCAACATGATGCAACATGTTGAGAGGGAGCTGCAGTACAAGAGCAACAGTGGCAGTGGCAATGTCATGGGCGGTAGCACAGGAAGTAACAATGCAGGGGATGTGAGGCAGCAAGCCAAGCATCAAACACATGTACCGATGTGGAAGATCAGTGTGATGTTTCTATAGTGAAACATTGCTAGAGCACATTCGTCGCTAAGAGGGAGTGTTGATTTTTGGTAGCGTCGAATGTGCTCTAGTCCTGAAATTTGGAGGAGAGGCTAAGGCACATGAGATCTCCAAGGCCTAGAAATTGTTTTGAAAAATTCCATCCGAATGAGGAGCTATTAAAATAATTAATATTTTTAATGGGTTCCTAAGTCTAAACTTAGGAGAATAAAAATATTAATGGTTATTAATAAAGATAAGGATGAGAGGCATCTAAGAGATGAGGATCAAATCTGCCTTAATCTTAGCCGTTGATTAGGGACTTAATCTCGGCCGTTGATTCGCCAATAGGAAAAGTATAAGAGAAGACTTGAGGGTCATTTGGAGACACACCGACATATACTCAGTATCTCAAGGAAAATTGATTCTCAAGGAAGAGGAGGTCGATTTCAGAGGGAGAGTTGCAGGGTGGAGGAAGAGGAGGGCATGAACAGTAGGCAGATACTGAGGAGGAGGTGACATAGAGACAGTGGAAGACAACGAGGAGAGAGAGACGCAGTCCAAAGGAGAGACGCAAAGCTTATGCAGGCTGACGCAAAGGGATGTAGAGCCACTCAAAGCCATGCTGGGTCAATCAGAGTGACGCAGGGGTGACACAAAAATGGGAGTAGGGTCTCCAAAGTGTCAGGATGGTCTTAGAGGGAAAGTCTCATGTGTTTCCTTTTAGTTTCTCTATAAAATCACTCCTTGTAAAAGAAATCGCTGCTAAAGATTAATAAAGCCCTCATCTGCTGCACCGATTTTCCCACATTGGGTTTTTCCAGGGACAATTGTCCAAAGATAACTTTGTTGATGTGATTGGTTCTTGTTCATGTATTTTTCTCTAGGTAATTGTGTGATAACTGCAGTAGAATTTATTTTAATATTTTCTGAAGGAACCTCGTAAATAACTTCTTGTGAATAATAAGTAGATGAAATAAATCAGTTGCTGTAGTAGTATAATTTCAGTTTAGAAATTTTCACAAAAGGAACTATGGTGAAGGTGTTGATTGATGAAGGACCAAGGTTGGTGGAGCAAGATTAATTTCTTGCTCAAGTTCACATTACCTGCATTTGATCTTCTCCGAGATGCAAACATAGAGAAACCTTTCCTATGAGAGGTTTATGATGGCATGGATACCATCTTTGAGAAACCGTGGAAATTGGTACACAAGAGGCTCCCACTCTCCTATGGTTTTTGATTTTGCTGAGCAAGTGAGGTCCATCATTGTTACGAGGTGTGATGGCTTCAACACTCCATTGCATGCTTTGACACATGCTCTATATCCAAAATTTTATGATGAAGAATTCATTGCTCGAGGCAATAGGAAGGGGAAGGGCCCATATAAGGACAAGGAGGTGGCCCCAAATAAGTACAAACTTAGTTTGTTACATTAGTATTTTATGCTCGTAAGTTCATATCCTCTTGTATTGTTGAAGATGACAGTTCCAAGAATTGAGAAAGACGTGAAGACATTACAAGATAGAAAAAAGTATCAAGCCTTTACATCAATAAGCTTTGAGGACAAAGCTTTTCTCAAGGGGAAGGCAATATTATGAACATAATTATATATAAAATAACATAAAAATAATTAACAAAGTATAATTAATTATAAAAGGGCATGTCCTAAAAGACATGACTACTTATGAAAGGGCACCTCCCTACGTATGTACAAGGCCCCCATTTGTAACCACAATATATCATTTCTCTTATACATTCAATGTTCTTATATATAAACATTACTTTTCCTATAAATGGATATTTACATATTCCAAATATTCTGAATATTCTGCTGAGTATGAACCTTGTTTGTTACATTGGTGTCAGATTTTCGTTTTTTATGACTAGGCCCTTGGTTAGGCTTTAGCCACACTTTCAAAGTTTTTGGAGTTTCTTCAATGTTGACGTATGTGACAAAGCAAAAAAGAAACAAAGTTAGGCCTTCGGCTGTTAAAAATAAATTAAAAAAAAAGGGTCGCTGGAGTAGGTGGTGGGGGTGGTAGGATCGTTGCGGTGGCCACCTTTGATCCACTTAAGAGAGGAGGATCCACACAGACCAAGGAAAGCACCTTCTCTTCAAAAAGGGAGGCTTTTAATTTTCTCCTGGAGTCGGGAGTTTTAAAGGTTTTTTCCCCACAGATTGTTCCAATTGTTGGGCTTACATCAAAATCAATGGGTGAAAAACTTGGAGGGGGGGGATCTAGTGTTCAAATGACCTCCAGATAAGTACCAAAAGCCTTCACTGGGGTTAGCTACCTCTCTAGGGTTCTGTTCTGTGGTGATTGACAAAATTCTCAGACCCCTTTCCAGATGGGCCACATGACAAGTGATTTTGGGTAGTGCGAGAGAATTGGAATGCAAGCCAAATAACTGCCCAATAGAGGAAGAGGGTCTGTGCAAAAATGTTGATTAGCTTGTGAGTCCCCCTCGAGCAAGAGGCACGAGTAAAGGAAGAGGCGTCCGTCAAAGGAAACTAGACTTGACGAAGGGTATTTTATCTGAGTAGATGATGGGTCTTAGAGGGAGGAATAGAAGGATGAGACAACATGACAATATTGATTTATGCAGTTTCTTTCAGGCACTTAGAGACACCAGGCTTGGTAGCAAGGTTGCCTAATGTTGGTCCTCTCACTAAACATTAGAGGGGTGCGGAAGGGCGGCAGGCACTGTAAACAACGAGCCCTCAAGAAATTGTTACAGTCATATAAGCTTGATGTCCTTTTTTTCAAGAAACAATGTGTACTTGAGAAAAATTGGTTGAGTTTATTTCTTCGTTTTTAGTTAGTTGGAATTTTAGTACAGTGGACTCTCTATAGGTCTCTCAGGAGGTCTTTTGACTACCTGGATTATGGGGATATGTGAGATCTCCACTTCTAGCTATTCTTTTGGAATTATGTTAGAAGGCTTCACCATGGTGGGTCAGGTTCATTTCAAGATGCTGAATTGTTATGCGCTGCAAACAACGAGCCCTCAAGCAATTGTTACAACCATATAAGCTTGATGTCCCTTTTTTTTCAAGAAACAATGTGTACTTGAGAAAAATTGGTTGATTTTCTTTCTTCGTTTTTAGCTATTTGGAATTTTAGTATAGTGGACTCTCTATAGGTCTCTCAGGAGGTCTTTTGACGCCCTAGAGTATGGGGATATGTGAGATCTCCACTTCTAGCAATTCGTTCGGAATTATGTTAGAAGGCTTCACCATGGTGGGTCAGGTTCATTTCAAGATGTTGAATTGTTATGGCTTTTTCCAAAATTGTTAGTTTTTATGGGAAAAGGCCAAAAGATCATGCTTGTTGTCAGATACTTTGTGTATTGTGGGAGGAGACCTTGACTTTGTTATCTTAGACCAAGAATGTTGGGGAGTTCATTGTAGTCCGGATCCATTGGTCCAATATTTAATTACATTACTAGAAGAATTAGGGCTGGTCGACATTGAACCAGTGTCGATATGTCCAATTTGGTAAAATAAGAGAGCGGGATTTGAAGGAATTGTTGTAACGTTTTCTGACACCTTTAAAAGTTACAATTTTTTTTTGAAAATTTCCAAAATTTGCCACCTTCCTTCAATCTTATCCCTTGCCTTGGCAAATGCCTTCCTTTAAATATCATTCCGTCTAACCCTTTCCATTGCTAAAAGATGAATTGTCTTAGAGCTTTTTATAAATGTTTCCAAGTTATTTTTAATAGTTTTGATTTTAAATCAAATTTAATTTTTTAAAATATATATAATTATATTTTTTATAAAATTATTTAATTAAAATATTAAAGTTACGTTAGAATATCGAGTGAGAAGCACATTTGTTACCACTTATTATGGGTAATCAAAAAGTCAAAATCAATGAGTCAAATCAAATCTATGTCCCCACCCCTCATTTCAGACATTAAAACACCATTATATTCATTACCTCGAGATGTGTGAAGTAATAAATCTATGGTTTATGAGGGGGGGGGGGGGCTGCCCCCCCCCCCCCCCCCCCCCCCCCTTTCGCAAAGTTGTTTCACGCTTACCGCTTTTTACAGCTGTCTTCATCTCATGCATTGCGGGACCACCCCCCCCCCCCCAAACCATTTACCATCTACTACCCCGCCCGCAAGAATGTTGTAAAACCACTTTTAGGTGGGAATGTCTATGAGGTATGAAAGCAAATTTAAAAATTATAAAGTGTGTATCAAGGGCAATAATGGAGGGAGCATTTTTATAGTTATTTTATTGGAATGAGATTATGGGTGAAAGCTTGAGGTAAAAGGAGCTTGAGTCCTCAAGCAATTGTTACAGTCATATAAGCTTGATGTCCTTTTTTTTCAAGAAACAATGTGTACTTGAGAAAAATTGGTTGATTTTCTTTCTTCGTTTTTAGTTAGTTGGAATTTTAGTACAGTGGACTCTCTATAGGTCTCTCAGGAGGTCTTTTGACGACCTAGAGTATGGGGATATGTGAGATCTCCACTTCTAGCAATTCTTTTGGAATTATGTTAGAAGGCTTCACCATGTTGGGTCAGGTTCATTTCAAGATGCTGAATTGTTATGGTCTGCAAACAACGAGCTCTCAAGCAATTGTTACAGTCATATAAGTTTGATGTCCTTTTTTTCAAGAAGCAATGTGTACTTGAGAAAAATTGGTTGATTTTTTTTCTTCATTTTTAGTTATTTGGAATTTTAGTACAGTGGACTCTCTATAGGTCTCTAGGAGGTCTTTTGACGACCTTGAGTATGGGGATATGTGAGATCTCCACTTCTAGCAATTCCTTTGGAATTATGTTAGAAGGCTTCACCATGGTGGGTCAGGTTCATTTCAAGATGTTGAATTGTTATGGTTCTTTCCAAAATTGTCAGTTTTTATGGCAACAGGGCAAAGGATCATGTTTGTTGTCAGATACTTTGTGTATTGTGAGAGGAGACCTGAACTTTGTTATCTTAGACCGAGAATGTTGGGGAGTTCATTGTAGTCCGGATCCATTGGTCCAATATTTTATTACATTACTGGAAGAATTATAATTAGGGCTGGTCGACATTGAACTAGTGTCGATATGTCTAATCTGGTAAAATAAGAGAGCGCGATTTGAAGGAATTGTTGTAACTTTTTCCGACACCTTTAAAAGTTACAATTTTTTTTTGAAAATTTCCAAAATTTGCCACCTTATATGCCTTCCTATAAATATCATTCCATCTAATCCTTTCCATTGCTAAAAGATGAATTGTCTCAGAGCTTTTTAATAATGTTTCTGAGTTATTTTTAATAGTTTTGATTTTAAATCAAATTTAATTTTTTAAAATATATATATATATATATATAATTATATTTTTATAAAATTATTTATTTAAAATATTAAATTTGCGTTAAAATATCGAGGGAGAAGCACATTTGTTACCATGTATTATGGGTGATCAAAAAGTCAAAATCAATGAGTCAAATCAAATCTATGTCCCCACCCCTCATTTCAAACATTAAAACACCATTATATTCATTACCTCGAGATGTGTGAAGTAATAAATCTATGGTTTACGGGGAGGGGGGGGGGGTGGGGGGGGGAGGGGGGCATGCTTATCCATCCTTTAATCTAACCCCCCTAGCAAAGTTGTTTCACTCTTACCGCTTTTTACAGCTGTCTTCATCTCATGCATTGTGGGACCCCGCCACCTAAACCATTTACCATCTACTACCCTGCCCGCAAGAACGTTGTAAAACCACTTTTAGAATGTCTACGAGGTGTGTAAGCAAATTTAAAAATTATCAAGTATGTATCAAGGGAAATAATGGAGGGAACATTTTTATAGTTATAGTTATTGGAATGAGATTACGGGTGAAAGCTTGAGGTAAGAGGAGGTTGAGTCCTCAAGCAATTGTTACAACCATATAACCTTGATGTCCTTTTTTTTTTCAAGAAACAATGTGTACTTGAGAAAAATTGGTTGATTTTCTTTCTTCGTTTTATGTTAGTGGGAATTTTAGTACAGTGGACTCTCTATAGGTCTCTCAGGAGGTCTTTTGATGACCTGGAGTATGGGGATATGTGAGATCTCCACTTCTAGCAATTCTTTTGGAATTATGTTAGAGGGCTTCACCATGGTGGGTTAGGTTCATTTCAAGATGCTGAATTGTTATGGTTTTCAAAGAACAAGGCCTCAAGCAATTGTTACAGTCATATAAGCTTGATGTCCTTTTTTTCTCAAGAAATAATATGTACTTGGGAAAAATTGGTTGATTTTCTTTCTTTGTTTTTAGTTATTTAGAATTTTAGTAGAGTGGACTCTCTATAGGTCTCTCAAGAGGTCTTTTGACAACCTGGAGTATGGGGATATGTGAGATCTCCACTTCTAGCAATTCGTTCGGAATTATGTTAGAAGGCTTCACCATGGTGGGTCAGGTTCATTTCAAGATGTTGAATTGTTATGGTTCTTTCCAAAATCGTTAGTTTTTATGGGAACAGGCCAAAGGATCATGTTTGTTGTCAGATACTTTGTGTATTGTGGGAGGAGACCTGAAATATGTTATCTTAGACCGAGAATGTTGGGAGTTCATTGTAGTCCGGATCCATTGGTCCAATATTTTATTACATTACTCGAAGAATTAGGGCTGGTCGACATTGAACCAGTGTCGATATTTCAAATCTGGTAAAATAAGAGAGCGGGATTTGAAGGAATTGTTGTAAGTTTTTTGACACCTTCAAAAGTTACAATTTTTTTTTAAATTTCCAAAATTTGCCACCTTCCTTCAATCTTATCCTTGCCTTGGCAAATGCCTTCCGTTAAATATCATTCCATCTAACCCTTTCCACTGCTAAAAGATGAATTGTCTATGAGGTTTTTATAAATGTTTCCGAGTTATTTTTAACAGTTTTGATTTTAAATCAAATTTAATTTTTAAAATATATATAATTATACTTTTTATAAATTATTTATTTAAAACATTAAACTTACGTTAAAATATCGAGTGAGAAGCACATTTGTTACCTTGTATTATGGGCTAAGTCACCTGACACGGGGATTCGGGACACGTAGGATTCGGGATTCGTGGTGTCGGATTCGGGACACGCTGACCCCCGGAACAAGACACGTTAGGACACGTTATATATTATTTTATTAAAATATATATATATATATATATATATATATATATTTAAAATATATATATATATATATATATATATATATATATATATATCTTAAAAATTAGTTATTAGCATATTTCTTACACAAATTTTAATTAATGATACAAATTTATTGATTTCAAACATAGATCTTCATCTATAGCTATTAGCATGCATAGTACATACAAAATTCAAATAAATGTCAGTGGTACTGGTCACATAAATGATAAATGATAAATCTATTAAAAATTTAAATCATGATTCATAATTCATAACTGAAAGACAACTTACAACTACAAGATAGTAAGATAAACACACTGACAACTGTAGTTTTCTCATTAAGTCATCAAATCAAAATCTGTTACATAGGTAGTGTTGGTGCAATGCCAATGGCAAATAGAAATAGAAAATATAAAACAACTATAGGTATACAAGCCTCAGGCCCTCAAGGCATCAATCAGCATCAGAATCAGCATCACTGTCCCCATCATCATGGTCCCCACTGCTCTCCTCTACATCCTCCTCCTCCCCTGTATCCATAGTCGCCTCTGCATCTGCTGGTATGGAGGTTGAGTCATCAAAACTAATAGGGTCTAGCACTGGATCACCGAGATCCATGTTGGCCAATGCCAACTCAACAGTGGTGTCCAGACCCATATCTTCAGGAAAGACATCCCACATCTTTGTCTTTCCCCTCAACCACTCTTCCCTCTGCCTGTAAATAAGACGAAGGTTGGTGTGCACATACACCATTGTCTCTGCCCTGGACTGCTCAAGCCTGTTCTTCTTCACAGTATGCAAATTCCCATATGTGCTCCAATTCCTCTCGCAACAAGAGGATGAAGTCACCTGAGAGAGGAGCCTCATGGCTAACTGCTGAAGAGGACGGCTTGTTGCCCCATGATATGCCCACCAAGAGTAGGGCTTCTTAAGTCCCCTGTCTCTAATCACATCATAACCTCCAAACCGACCAGTGCCAGTGGAAAACTCTGCAAAGGAATCCTCCACCTCAGCAAGCAATGCACTATCCTGATAAATCCGCTTCAATGCCTCTTTCCTCCCCTGTGAGATTTCACCATCCATGTGAGGAGGGAATCTGCGGGAAGGTCCACCATTCAGCCACTCATGGCTGTAGTATTTGGGGTTCAATGAGTGAGCCAAACAATGTAAAGGTGTACAATTCTTGTCCCATCTGCGGACAAGAATATCATGTATGGTATCGCAGAAGGCCTCTGGTGATGTCTCATACGGGGGGCACTCACTCTGTAGAATAATGCTCCTCACAGACTCAATCATGGAATCCCATCCCTCATAAACCTCTCCTAGGATGGGTTTGTCTGTATCTGCAACTCGAAGCAAAGAGATGATAGGGTCCATGATCCGAATAATTAGATCTACCCTCTCCCACCAAGCATCATCTAGTACCGTGTCCTTCACTCTTTTAGAGGCTGCCTGATCTGTCTTTCTCCAAAAAGACCAAAACTCAGAAATAACCATGGACCCAAGAGCAGTCTTGACCTCCCTCAACCTCTTCAACATCATGAATGAAGATGCAAACCGTGTATCAACAATCTTCAACAATGATAGATTGCTGTACTCCTTGTAGATAGTGAGGGCATTTGTATGATTTTTCACAAAGTTACGGATATGTCTTGCATCCTCAATAATGCTTCCAATCCAAAGCACATCAGAAGCAATGGATTTCAGTGCTAAGTTCAATGAATGGACAATGCAAGGTGTCCAAAACACTTGTGGATATTTAGCTTCCACAATCATGCCAGCCGCCTTGCAAACAGGTGCATTATCTGTAATGATTTGCAGACAAGAATCAACACCTACCTCTTCAATAACTCTAATAAATAACTCACCCATAAATTGTGCATCCTTGTATTCGCCAAGTGTATCCACTGCTTTCAGGAAAACTGGACCATTCAAGGAAGACACCATGAAGTTGATGATTGGGTGTCGTGCTGGATCTGTCCATCCATCAGAAACAATGCTAACCCCAGATGTTGGCCATGATGCCTTAATAGGTTCGAGCATTTTTTGCACCTCTTTTTTTGCCTTCGTCAACAATGTGGTTCTCAGCTTCTCTGACCCAGGAGGCACATACCCTGCTGGAGCCCCTTGAGTTAGAGCTCGGCACATCTCAACAAATAAAGGTGAACGTGCAACATTAATTGATATGAAGTTTTGATAGAAAAAGAAGGCAATGGTGAGATCAAGCTCGTCCCGTCTCTCTTTTTGGAAAATCCTGTCCATTGGACCAAGTGATCTTCTTTTTAATGCTTGTCCCCCAGTAGAAGTAGAACTCTCAAATGGAAATTTGGAGGTGGCTTTCCTCAAAAATGGAAGGGGGTCTTCATTCTTGCCCTTGGGTGCTTTTGATTTTGAAGCCAGTGCCACATGTTCCATACCAACATGGGCCTCCTTTTCCAATTCTTTTCTCTTTTGTTTAGGAATATCTTTACAAGCTCCAATCCCCTTACCAGGTATAGCCAACAAATGTGCTCTCACACGGTGATATGTGCTTGTGAAAGAAATGTTACAAAAGCTGCATTTCCATTGCACATTGCCTCCTCCCTTTCCCTTGTTGTTTGACCCATCCTCTCTTGCAACATATTTCCACAATGGATATTTTTCATTGTCTTTAACTCCTCTTCCCTCAAGATTACTTGCAGCAGACTCTGATGATATTGGGGGAGGAAGAGCATCTCTACCCATGACATTCTTGCCCTTCCTTGCTGCCCCTGCCGTTGATTGAGCCATGTTACCTCAAACTGTAAAAAAAATGAACAAACAGTCAAACTGCTGTAAAATTTTTAAAATGCAAACAGCAAAAGAAATGAACAAGAATCAAGTTCATTTTATAGGCTAGCAGTGGCTCACTGCCAACTGGCTGTATAATGTATTCTATGTTGCTGTATAAAAAATTAAAGACAGTGTTCTAAACTTCTACACTGCCAGGACAGGCCAAGGTCTGAGTGTTATAAAAGACAGTGTTCTCAGCAGCCCTAAATATGTTGAATTTGTGGCACTTCTGAGTACTCTAGGCCTATGCACAATGGGCTATCTTTATCAGCTATATGCACAGCCACTAAGAGGAAGACTTCAGCTCTTTCCAACTCATGCCAATGTGGAGAAACCCGGCCCAGAATTCAATAATACGCAGAGGATGACCCCACACTTACTCCGTTTAGCATTTCAATCACATTATGTTGGCTAAACTATGCCCAGAAATGTACAACGAACTCATTCTTGACTCTGATTTATAGGTTAATGGCCTGTTCTAACATGGATCTTCACTGCAGAACTAAATTATGATGTTTTTGTATATATCGATAGCCGTAAGTTGAACATTACGCAAGCATTTTCTACTTTAAAGCTGTGGCCATGAGATACATATTTCAGACAAAGCCAAGTGTGTCCATTCTGCCAACTGAATAGCGAATACCATACTCCGTTTATAAAAATATCCAAACCCAACACTCTTATTACACACGCTTCTGCTCACTCATTCCATCATCAAGGTAATAAACAAGATGCACAGACTCAGTTCTTGTCATTGCAGCTCTGAAATATTACATATGTAACCTTTATTATAAAACACAGTGGGCCGTGGCGTATACCTTTGTTCTGTCTATTTATTAATTTAACTATGGTTCATATATGTATCATGGTCATTGGTGGCCCGCATCTATCTATAGCTCACACAGAAATGGATCGCACAGTGATAATATAACACTGGCGACTCGTTCATGATTTCAAAGGCTCGTTCTTAACGACTGGAGCATTGTTAGATTTCAGTGGCTCAGATTATATGGCGTTGCTCCATACGTTGTGGTGACTGGTTCTATATATCCAACATTACAATGGTTCAAGGGTTTTGTGTCACGCAATTTATGCAAACTGATCACTGATAAGGCGTGATACATATTAAGTTTTAACAGCTCAGCAAACTAACCTTAAACCTGCAAATTGCAATGCGGTCCGCCGCTCCAAATCGCTGTTACTCGCTCCAAATCGATGTTAAGGTTGCAAATGCGGTCAAATGGGAATGACAACAACGAACTTAAACCTACCAGCAGCCCGAAAAACGAATCCGAAACCAGGATTCGATTCCAAAATCGTGACACGTTCTTCATTTTTTTGACACGCTCATGACACGACGTACCCGGATATGACACGACGAGTCATTGAAACATGACACGTGTCAGGACAGAATCGTGTCCGATTCGGGATTCGTCCAGGGGTTTGGACGAATCCGGTTTCATAGATTATGGGTAATCAAAAAGTCAAAATCAATGAGTCAAATCAAGTCTATGTCCCCACCCCTCATTTCAAACATTAAAACACCATTACATTCATTACCTCGAGATGTGTGAAGTAATAAATCTATGGTTTATGGGGGGGCTGCCAATCCAACCTTTAATCTACCCCCTCCCTGGAAATTTGTTTCACTCTTACCGCTTTTTTACAACTGTCTTCATCTCATGCATTGCGGGACCCCCCCACCTAAACCATTTACCATCTACTACCCCACTCGCAAGAACGTTGTAAAACGACTTTTTTAGGTGGGAATGTCTACGAGGTATGTAAGCAAATTTAAAAATTATAAAGTGTGTATCGAGGGAAATAATGGAGGGAGCATTTTTATAGTTATTTTTATTGGACTGAGATAATGGGTGAAAGCTTGAGGTAAGAGGAGGTTGAGTCCTCAAGCAATTGTTACAGTCATATAAGCTTGATGTCCTTTTTTCAAGAAACAATGTGTACTTGAGAAAAATTGGTTGATTTTCCTTCTTCGTTTTTATTTAGTTGGAATTTTAGTACAGTGGACTCTCTATAGGTCTCTCAAGAGGTATTTTGACGACTTGGAGTATGGGGATATGTGAGATCTCCACTTCTAGCAATTCTTTTGGAATTATGTTAGAAGGCTTCACCATGGTGGGTCAGGTTCATTTCAAGATGCTGAATTGTTATGTTCTGCAAACAACGAGCCCTCAAGCAATTGTTACAGTCGTATAAGCTTGATGTCCTTTTGTTTTCAAGAAACAATGTGTACTTGAGAAAAATTGGTTGATTTTCTTTCTTCGTTTTTAGTTATTTGGAAATTTAGTACAGTGGATTCTCTATAGGTCTCTCAGGAGGTCTTTTGACGACCTGGAGTATGGGAATATGTGAGATTTCGACTTCTAGCAATTCGTTTGGTATTATGTTAGAAGGCTTCACCATGGTGGGTTAGGTTCATTTCAAGATGCTGAATTGTTATGGTTCTTTCCAAAATCGTCAGTTTTTATGGGAACAGGCCAAAGGATCATGTTTGTTGTCAGATACATTGTGTATTGTGGGAGGAGACCTGAGCTTTGTTATCTTAGACCGAGAATGTTGGGGAGTTCATTGTAGTCCGGATCCATTCGTCCAATATTTTATTACATTACTGGAAGAATTAGGGCTGGTCGATATTGAACTAGTGTCGATATGTCCAATCTAGTAAAATAAGAGAGTGAGATTTGAAGGAATTGTTGTAACTTTTTTTGACACCTTTACAAGTTACAATTTTTTTTTAAAATTTCCAAAATTTGCCACCTTCCTTCAGTCTTATCCTTGCCTTGGCAAATGCCTTCCTTTAAATATCATTCCATCTAACCCATTTCGTTGCTAAAAGATGAATTGTCTCTTAGGTTTTATAAATGTTTCCGAGTTATTTTTAATAGTTTTGATTTTAAATCAAATTTAATTTTTTAAAATATATATATATATATATATATATATATATATATATATTTATTTATTTATTTATATTTTTTATAATATTATTTATTTAAAATATATATAATTATATTTTTTTATAAAATTATTTATTTAAAATATTAAACTTACGTTAAAATATCGAGTGAGAAGCACATTTGTTACGATGTATTATGGGTAGTCAAAAAGTCAAAATCATTGAGTCAAATCAAATCTATGTTACCACCCCTCATTTCAAACATTAACACACCATTATATTCATTACCTCGAGATGTGTGAAGTAATAAATCTATGGTTTACCGGGGCGGCTGCCTATCCAACCTTTAATCTAACCCCACCCCCCACCCCTGCGCAAAGTTGTTTCACTCTTATCGCTTTTTACAGCTGTCTTCATCTCATGCATTGCGGGACCCCCCTTACCTAAACCATTTATCATCTACTACTCTGCCCGCAAGAACGTTGTAAAACCACTTTTTTAGGTGGGAATATCTACGAGGTATGTAAGAAAATTTAAAAATTATAAAGTGTGTATCGAGGGCAATAATGGAGGGAGCATTTTTATAGTTATTTTTATTGGAATGAGATTATGGGTGAAAGCTTGAGGTAAGAGGAGGTTGAGTCCTCAAGCAATTGTTACAGTCATATAAGCTTGATGTCCTTTTTTTTTAAGAAATAATGTGTACTTGAGAAAAATTGGTTGATTTTCTTTCTTCGTTTTTAGTTAGTTGGAATTTTAGTACAGTGGACTCTCTATAGGTCTCTCAGGAGGTTTTTTGATGACCTGGAGTATGGGGATATGTGAGATCTCCACTTCTAGCAATTCTTTTGGAATTATGTTAGAAGGCTTCACCATGGTGGGTCAAGTTCACTTCAAGGTGCTAAATTGTTATGGTTTGCAAACAATGAGCCCTCAGGCAATTGTTACAGTCATATAAGCTTGACGTCCTTTTTTTTTCAAGAAACAATGTGTACTTGAGAAAAATTGGTTGATTTTCTTTCTTTGTTTTTAGTTATTTGGAAATTTAGTACAGTGGACTCTCTATATTTTTCTTAGGAGGTCTTTTGATGACCTGGAGTATGGGGATATGTGAGATCTCCACTTCTAGCAATTCGTTCAGAATTATGTTAGAAGGCTTCACCATGGTGGGTCAGGGTCATTTCAAGATGCTAAATTGTTATGGTTCTTTCCAAAATCGTTAGTTTTAATGGGAACGGGCCAAAGGATCATGTTTGTTGTCAGATACTTTGTGTATTGTGGGAGGAGACCTGAACTTTGTTATCTTAGACTGAGAATGTTGGGGAGTTCATTGTAGTCCGGATCCATTGGTATAATATTTTATTACATTACCGGAAGAATTAGGGCTAGTCGACATTGAATGAGTGTCGATATGTCCAATCTGGTAAAATAAGAGAGCGTTATTTGAAGGAATTGTTTTAACTTTTTTTGACACCTTTAAAATTTACAATTTTTTTTTGAAAATTTCCAAAATTTGCCACCTTCCTTCAATCTTATCCTTGCCTTGGCAAATGCCTTTCTTTAAATATCATTCAATCTGACCCTTTCTATTGCTAAAAGATGAATTGTCTCTGAGGTTTTTATAAATGTTTCTGAGCTATTTTTAATAGTTTTGATTTTAAATCATATTTAATTTTTTAAAGTATATATAATTATATTTTTTATAAAATTATATATTTAAAATATTAAACTTATGTTAAAATATTGAGTGAGAAGCACATTTGTTACCATGTATTATGGGTAATGAAAAAGTCAAAATCATTGAGTCAAATCAAATCTATGTCCCCACCCCTCATTTCAAACATTAAAACACCATTATATTCATTACCTCGAGATGTGTGAGGTAATAAATCTATGGCTTATGGGGGTGGGGGGGTGGGGTGGTTCCCTATCCAACCTTTAATCTAACCGCCCCCCCGCCCCCCTCCGCAAAGTTGTTTCACTCTTACCACTTTTTATAGCTGTCTTCATCTCGTGCAATGCGGGACCGCCCCCTACCTAAACCATTTACCATCTAGTACCCCGCCCGCAAGAATGTTGTAAAACCACTTTTTTAGGTGGCAATGTCTACGAGGTATGTAAGCAAATTTAAAAATTATAAAGTGTGTATTGAGGGCAATAATGGAGGGAGCATTTTTATAGTTATTTTTATTGGAATGAGATTATGGGTGAAAGCTTGAGGTAAGAGGAGGTTGAGTCCTCAAGCAATTGTTACAGTCATATAAGCTTGATGTCCTTTTTTTTTCAAGAAACAATGTGTTCTTGAGAAAAATTGGTTGATTTTCTTTCTTCTTTTTTAGTTAGTTGGAATTTTAGTATAGTGGACTCTCTATAGGTCTCTCAGGAGGTCTTTTGACGACCTGGAGTATAGGGATATGTGAGATCTCCACTTCTAGCAATTCTTTTGGAATTATGTTAGAAGGCTTCACCATGGTGGGTCAGGTTCATTTCAAGATGCTGAATTGTTATGGTCTACAAACAACGAGGCCTCAAGCAATTGTTACAGTCATATAAGCTTGATGTCCTTTTTTTTTCAAGAAACAATGTGTACTTGAGAAAAATTGGTTGATTTTCTTTCTTTGTTTTTAGTTATTTGGAAATTTAGTACAGTGGACTCTCTATAGGTCTCTCAGGAGGTCTTTTGACGACCTGGAGTATGGGGATATGTGAGATTTCCACTTCTAGCAATTCGTTTGGAATTATGTTAGAAGGCTTCACCATGGTGGGTCAGTTTCTTTTCAAGATGCTGAATTGTTATGGTTCTTTCCAAAATCGTCAGTTTTTATGGGAACATGCCAAAGGATTATGTTTGTTGTCAGATACTTTGTTTATTTGTGGGAGGGGACCTGAACTTTGTTATCTTAGACCAAGAATGTTGGGGAGTTCATTGTAGTCTGGATCCATTAGTCCAATATTTTATTACATTACTGGAAGAATTAGGGCTGGTCGACATTGAACCAGTGTCGATATGTCCAATCTGGTAAAATAAGAGAGCGGGATTTGAAGGAATTGTTGTAACTTTTTCTGTCACCTTTAAAAGTTACAATTTTTTTTGAAAATTTCCAAAATTTGCCACCTTCCTTCAATCTTATCCTTGCCTTGGCAAATGCCTTCCTTTAAATATCATTCCATCTAACCCTTTCCATTGCTAAAAGATGAATTGTCTCTGAGGTTTTTATAAATGTTTTCGAGTTATTTTTAATAGTTATGATTTTAAATCAAATTTAATTTTTTAAAATATATATAATTATATTTTTTATAAAATTATTTATTTAAAATATTAAACTTATGTTAAAATATCGAGTGAGAAGCACATTTGTTACGATGTATTATGGGTAATCAAAAAGTCAAAATCAATGAGTCAAATCAAGTCTATGTTCCCACCCCTCATGTCAAACATTAACACACCATTATATTCATTACCTCAAGATGTGTGAAGTAATAAATCTATGGTTTATGGGGGGGGGGCTGCCTATCCAACCTTTAATCTAACCCTACCCCCCACCCCTACGCAAAGTTGTTTCACTCTTACTGCTTTTTACAATTGTCTTCATCTCATGCATTGCGGGACACCCCCACCTAAACCATTTACCATCTACTACCCCGACCGCAAGAACGTTGTAAAACCACTTTTTTAGGTGGGAATGTCTACGAGGTATGTAAGAAAATTTAAAAATTATAAAGTGTGTATCGAGGGCAATAATGGAGGGAGCATTTTTATAGTTATTTTTATTGGAATGAGGTTATGGGTGAAAGCTTGAGGTAAGAGGAGGTTGAGTCGTTAAGTAATTGTTACAGTCATATAAGCTTGATGTCCTTTTTTTTCAAGAAACAATGTGTACTTGAGAAAAATTGGTTGATTTTCTTTCTTCGTTTTTAGTTAGTTGGAATTTTAGTACAGTGGACTCTCTATAGGTCTCTCAGGAGGTCTTTTGATGACCTGGAGTATGGGGATATGTGAGATCTCCACTTCTAGCAATTCTTTTGGAATTATGTTAGAAGGCTTCACCATGGTGGGTCAGGTTCATTTCAAGATGCTGAATTGTTATGGTTTGCAAACAACGAGCCCTCAAGCAATTGTTACAGTCATATAAGCTTGATGTCCTTTTTTTTTTTCAAGAAACAATGTGTACTTGAGACAAATTGGTTGATTTTCTTTCTTCTTTTTTAGTTATTTGGAAATTTAGTACAGTGGACTCTTAATAGGTCTCTCCGGAGGTCTTTTGACGACCTGGAGTATGGGGATATGTGAGATCTCCACTTCTAGCAATTCGTTCGGAATTATATTAGGAGGCTTCACCATCGTGGGTTAGGTTCATTTCAAGATGCTGAATTGTTATGGTTCTTTCCAAAATCATTAGTTTTTATGGGAACGGGCCAAAGGATCATGCTTGTTGTCAGATACTTTGTGTATTGTGGGAGGAGACCTGAACTTTGTTATCTTAGACCGAGAATGTTGGGGAGTTCATTGTATTCCGGATCCATTTGTCCAATATTTTATTACATTACTGGAAGAATTAGGGCTGGTTGACATTGAACCAGTGTCGATATGTCAAATCTGGTAAAATAAGAGAGCGTTATTTGAAGGAAATGTTTTAACTTTTTCTGAAACCTTTAAAAGTTACAATTTTTTTTTGAAAATTTCCAAAATTTGCCACCTTCCTTCTCCTTGCCTCGGCAAATGCCTTCCTTTAAATATCATTCCATCTAACCCTTTCCATTGCTAAAAGATGAATTGTGTCTGAGGTTTTTATAAATGTTTCCGAGTTATTTTTAATGGTTTTGATTTTAAATCAAATTTAATTTTTAAAAATATATATAATTATATTTTTTATAAAATTATTTATTTAAAATATTAAACTTATGTTGAAATATCGAGTGAGAAGCACATTTGTTACCCTGTATTATGGCTAATAAAAAAGTCAAAATCAATTAGTGAAATCAAATCTATGTCCCCACCCCTCATTTCAAACATTAAAACACCATTATATTCATTACCTCGAGATGTGTGAAGTAATAAATCTATGGTTTATGGGGGGGATGGGGGGGCTGCCTTTCCAACCTTTAATCTAACGCCCCCCTGCAAAGTTGTTTCATGCTTACCGCTTTTTACAATGGTTGTTATGAATATAATTCTTAACAATTAAATAAGTAAAATAAATATAAATATTAAATAATCAAATATTAATTAGGTTAAATAGTTGTTAAGTTAAGTGAAAAGGCATGTCTAAAAGACATGCTTACTTACGAAAGGTCACCTGCTGAGGTATAAAAGCAGGACCTCATTGTAACATTCAAAATCATCTTATACATTATATATATATTAATAAATTATCATTATTAAAGACCTGTGTGTATTTTTACATTCAATTCTACAAGCTATCAGTTTTCTTGCTTCAGCCATAGTTTTTATGCTACAGTATACATAATGACATGAGTACAATGACAATAATGAAGACCAAAACTAGTTACATTTTCCAACAAGGGTACCTAATGGCTGGCTCAGGTGGCGGAGAAAAGTAGCACATCAAAGCTATCAGGTGGCTGTCAAGGGGCTGCGAGCTGCTCGTTGAAAACAAATCTAGGAGAAGAATTCTCCTCTGGCATCACCCACTGGTGGTGGGTAACATGGCCACCATTTCCATTTTCTAGGGGTTGTGTTTCCAGCCGTACCTTTTTCGGAAACTTCCATACATTTCAACGTTTCATGCAATGTAGTGTGGGATGTGAGGTCTGGGATAGCTAACTTGTATCTATCGTTTGAGTGTCATGCCACAGGTCATCTTGGTTGGAGATGTTATACTGTCAGTCTAGTATTCCAGTGGAAGATCCCAAGTGGGATCTTCCAATAGTGTTTGTCCCCTAGAGCATACATGGAATAATCATGATTGGCAAATAATCAGCAACATTGAAAATAATCAGGAAAAATTGGCCAACTCTTGGTGTGCCTGCAGTGTTGAATGGAATAATCAGTAGTATTTAAAAAAAATATATTTTGTTGGTTATGTTGGGATTATTTGGGATTAATTTGCCTAATTGGAGATTATTTCACCTATGTTCCATTGTGTGGTGCTTCAATATAGAGATGATGAAGACCCATTTGAGGATATGTAGATTTTAGAATCTATGTATTTACTAGTAGATTGATGTCTAAGGAAACAATAATTTTGTATACATTCAATGCTTGCATATCGTGTATTGGCAATTATGGCTAAAGTTAGTGGGAAAACATTTTGGTTATATTTTGAATTTTCAATGTTATGAATGATTTGTTTCTTGGAATCTGAATTTTCTATTTTTCTGTTTCATGGTTATATGTTTGTGTGTGTGCATGTGTATTTTGAAAGACTTTCATATCTTTAATTTTGAACTTCCATGTGTAGGACTCTCTGCAAGATGAATTGGCAGCATCTAGGGAAATGATAGAAAAACTGCACAAAGATCTAGAAGAGGTAGGCCTTTCTAACCATATTTAAGTTGAAAATTTGAGTCATTTTTACCAGTATGTTTATTGTTGTTGGCAAAAGGTGGTCATTGTATGGCTTATTAAATCTATACTGCCATATTTCAGGCACGTTCTTCTAAAGATCTCTTGCTGCAGAGGGTCAATTCTCTTGATGTGAAGCTGGTATGCAATTTCAGATGTCCCTTGTGTAGCTGTAACTTATTCCCAAATGGTTTCCATATGTTATCTTTGACAAATATTTGTTGTAATTCTCATAACTTTATACAGAAACAATCGGAAGACACCATCAAGAATGAGCTCTCCCTTCTCCGTATTTTTCAAGTTCAGAAGAGAAATGAGGTTCTGAATTTAGTTGAGGAGGAGCATAAATGGCTGGAAGCAGCAACAGCAGAGCTTGAAACTCAAGTAAAGCAGCAGCTTATGAACAAAATGGTTCCTTCTGATTCCTTTGATTTGAATGGAGACAGCCCGAGCACAAACCTAGAACAAAGTGAGAATACTGTTATTAATGAAAGTGCAGAATGTTCTCACGGAGATACAGTGGTGTGTTCTCTTGTCTAAACAATATTTTTATTTAGATTGAAAACTCACCAATAAAGCTAGATTGGAGTGCTAAACAGTAAACACAAGAATACCAAGCTACTTAAGACTCCATACCTATTCCCTGGGAACTTCAAATTTTAATAGTGGGATGCTACTTCAGTATTTGAATGGATTCATGTTAGTATGCCACGGTTTCAATTTAACAGTTAACTAGATATACGCAGAATAACTCATGATAAAGTCCTCAATGGGGCCCTTAACATCCAAAACCTGAACCGATAACAATCCATGATGGCTGAGATTTATTGCTTCCTGATATATCTTTCCTGAGATTGATTTCTTTGTAAATGGTGGAAATATTATCTGGACAAAAAGATAAACATAACATCTTGAGGTTGCGGCATTGTGTCTTGACTCTTATGTTCACACCATTCTTCTGTTGTATGGGCAAGGAAGGGAATTTGACTTCCTGAATGTGTTTCACTACTCTTGTAACTAATCAGGTATTTATTTGGTTCTCAGGAAAAGCATTCTGATTCCCTAAACACTAGTTCCGAAGAACAATCAAATGCTGATGACAGCAGGAAGGTCCTTGCTCAAGCTTTACAGGAAAAAGTGGGTACCTGTGTTGTTTTCTATCTATCTCATATTCAGCTTTCATCTGCACTGCTATCTGTTACATTTTAGGCATAATATTCTAATTGCTAATTACTATGATTGGTTGGTGAAATTTCTACTAGGTTCAGGCATTATTGCTGCTTTCACAACAAGAGGAAAGGCATTTTCTAGAGAAAAGCACAAATGCAGCTCTTGAGGAAAAAAATGAAGAACTTCGGCAGAAACTATTGCGAGTAATATATTTTGGCATGTTGTAATCTAGATTTTTTTTAATATTGTTACTGATTCCTGTGGCAGACCTGATATCCGTCCTTGTTATGGCTCGTTATTGCTTTGTGCTGATGATAGTAAAATGTTAATAGCTGCCTCAGAGAAGATGATTTTACTAATAAAACCTGAAAACTGTTCTAAATTAACAGAAATTATTAGCCTTAAAATATCG
Organism: Pinus tabuliformis; assembly: GCA_031772625.1. Lineage (NCBI taxonomy): Eukaryota > Viridiplantae > Streptophyta > Pinopsida > Pinales > Pinaceae > Pinus > Pinus tabuliformis. Next base: position 2,039,112,303 of record CM062818.1, read on the forward strand.
TAAAAATAATCATTGATAGTTTTTGCAAAGTCAAGGGCTCTCAATCTGTTTATTGTGTGATAAAATTGTGTCATTACTTAAAAGGGAGGATGGAGATGGTCTGGAGGCAAAAGCATTTTCATTCTCTACAAGAACAGTTCCAGATAACAGCATTTTCTTTCATTCAATATCGATTATGGAAAAGAAATATTTGAACAAGTTGCAAAGTTGGAGCTTCTGAAGAAATATGGCTGCTCAAATATTTTGGTTCCTCATTCAGTTTATTATTATTTTTTTGCATCTCCTTTGAATTTCTAACGTGCTATACTTCATTAGCTAAGTGTTTCTATCCAGGGTTGTTGATGGAAAAGGCTAGAGGCAGATTGTAAAATAAATTAAATAATCTATATCCAAATCTCATAGTGAGACACTGAAATTCGCTTATATCACGCCATGATTATAATGTATGTTGTGATGTCTCAATTGGCTAACAAAATCAAATACACAACATTGACATGAAAACAACATAGCACGATATGCAGCTTACTGGGCCAATCATTGTGAAGCTTTATTGAGGAGACTGGGGTTCAGATCTTGTGGATACTTGCCTTCCCTTCTCTAATGTGGTGTCAAGCAATGTAGATAGATAGTAACTGAGCACCATTATTCATCTTACCACATCTGGCAGAGGCAAGAGCATTGTTGAATGTCTCTTCTAGTTGTCCTTATACACAGGTGAAATGATTAGAATCTATATTATAATTATCTGTCATTAGACAACCATCATTTTGTTTCCATATCTTTTCTTCAACTCTAGTGGGTTTGTGTACAGTGGCTCATGATTTATGTTTACATATTGTCCTTGAGTTCCACTGGCATACTTGGATACTGGTGCACCGTAACATAATTTCATTTCATTTCTCAATGTGTGTGATGTAATGGGGAATGTTAGTGTTGTTCACAACTTCAATGGAACTAACTGCATGCGTATTTTGTTGTATTATATGTTTAAATATTTTACTGTGTTAACTTTCATTCTTATACATTGATGAGAGATTTTTTACAAGAATGTTTGGACTGTGTGAGAAAGTATGTTTTAGGATTGAGAAATAAGTGCTTCCGTTCACTACTGATTTTATTGCTCAATGTTGGGAATGAGTCTGATTGCACATTACTTGTGGGACATGACAAGCAGGTCACTAAGGAAAAGGTGGCAGCACTTATGGAGGTAGCGCAGCTAAGACAAGTATGCCAGAACTTACAAGAGCATGGAAGGTTCTGTATATCTTGAAATAATACATGCCTTCTTACTGTTTTATATCTCTTAAGTATAAAACTATGGTAATTAGAAATTTGGCCTTGTGAGCAGAATTTTTAGAATGCACTTTGCAAAGACCTAAAACTTGCAAGAAGTCATCTCTGCTTACTAGAAATCTCAATTGAATTCAGTGTGTTATGTAACGAACAAAGTTCGTATACGCAGCAATAATCTTCAGAATATTTCAAGGACAAGAACATATATTGTAGGATAACTAATTGTATATTGAATATTATATAAAAGAGCTGATGAGATGATTACAATGAAGGCGAGGGCCTGCTTATATACCCTAGGTAGGTACCTCTTCACCAATGGTTATGTCCTTAGGGACATACTTTTTCATTAACTAGTTACTAAATAATCATTATTTATTATTATTATTGTTTTACATTATTTTATATATATTTTTATTCATAACATTGTCTTCCTCTTCAAAGAGCTTTGTCCTCAAAGCTTACTAATAAAAGACTTGATCTGTTTTTCCGTTTCGACTATCTTCTCGTCTCTGAACTTTCATCTTCATTGATACAAGACGATATGATGCTCTGAGTGAGACAAAATTGTTGAACTGAAAATGGATCGGACCATCCTAGATTAACCTTTTGTCAAATTTTCCGATCACTGAAATTTTGTAATGAATTGTTATCATAGGACTAGATTCTGCAAACTTCAGTGTTCCTTGGAACAAAAATCGGTTGTTTATGTTCTGAGTGATATAGATTCGTAGATTGATTGAGGTGCTTATTCTTGTGATTCGGATGTCAGATACAAAAGTTTTCCTACAAGCTGACGATATAAGGTAGCATCAACTTCAGGGGAAGTACAAGTGACTGAAAGTTTGGCTCCAGACTAAAAGGGAGAAGGGGCTGGCTTATGGTCTTCCATGTGGAAGTGGCGTAGAAGATCACAGGCATACTTGGACTGAGAAAGGGAAATACCTTCCTTGGATTGCAAGACTTGAAGACCAAGAAGTTAGAACATAATGCAAGTGTCTTAAGTTTGTCACTTCAAACTTCTTTTTAAGGCTGGACTTCACATGGTTTATAAGGTTGGGATCACTACCAGTAAGGATAAGATCATCAACATAAAGAACAAGAATGATAAGAGACTTACCCACTTTCTTGGTGTAGACAATATTGTCAGAATGACACCTAGAAAAGCCAGTATCTAAAAAAAAGCTACCAATTTTGGCATACCAAGCCTGAGGGGCTTGCTTGAGACCATAAAGGGATTTCTTAAGCCAACATACAAGGCTGGAGTCTGTTTGTATAAAGCCAGGAGGTTGTTCCATATAGATTTCTTCATGCAAAGTCCCCATGCAAAAAGGCATATTTAACATCCATCTGATGGACTTCCCATTTGAAAGAGGTAGCAAGGGAAAGAACAAGGTAGATAGAGTTCATTTTGGCAACAGGGGAGAAGGTTTCAATATAGTCAATGCCTTCAACTTGTGAAAAACCCTTAGCAACAAGACGAGCTTTATGTTTATCAACTTTTCCATCTGGTCCAAACTTGGTTTTGTAAATTGATTTACATCTAACAAGTTTTCTTCCCTTTGGAAGAGGAACAAGATCCCATGTATCATTTGCCAATAATGAACGATATTCTTCATTCAAGTTGCGTCCCAATTTGGATGGCCTGAAGCTTCTGCAAAGGTGTTAAGATCATAATTCGCTGAAGCTTGAGCCAGTAAAGAAGAGGCTCTATCGAACTGAGAACATGTACGTCACTGATCTGTAGGATCACCTGCAAGAGCACCTACTGCATCCCGAGTAGCACAGACCCATTTTGGAAGCTGAGGAGTTGGAGGATTCTGAGAAGGTGGGGGAGGATTGTCATCTTCGCTGTCATCATCTGAAGAAGAAATAGTTTTAGAAGTAGAAGGGATAGAGAGAGGTGGCACATCTGCCAAAATAGGCTCGTAGGCCGATATATTTTCAGCAAACTTTACATCTCTCTAATGATAACATTTTTGGACTTAAGTGAAAGAAGTCTATATCCTTTGCATCTTTAGAATATCCAACAAAAATACATTTTTCACTCATAGGTTCTAAAGTTTTATGTTTCTCATCTGGAATATGGGCCCATGCTTCACTTCCAAAAACACGAAAGTGACTTATATCTGGTTTAATTGAGCTCCATGCTTCTTCTGGAGTGATATTCTTTAAAATCTTAGTAGGAGTGCGATTTACTATGTAATTTGCATAGTTAATCGCTTCTGCCCAAAAATTAAGACTAAGTCCTTTAGATTGAAGCATACAATTAGCCATTTCCTTTAAGGTGCGATTCTTCCTTTCAGCTACACCATTTTGTTGTGGAGTATATGGAACATTATGTTGCATTTGAATTCCATGCTCAATGCAAAAGTTAATGAATTTGTTGTTAACATATTCTCCGCCATTATCAGATCTTAGCTTAAGAATTTGATGTCCAGATTGTTTCTCAACAAAGGCCTTAAAGGCCAAGAACATGTTAAATACTTCACTCTTGAGTTTTAAGAAGTATACCCAAGTGTGTCTGGAGAAATCATCAATGAAAGTTAAGAAATACTCATGCCAAAGTTTGCTCACTTCATCATTATGACCAACAAATACAGAGGGAAGAGTTGATGACCCAAAGTTGTTAAACTTGTACAACCTTGTAGAATCATCAACAATGCCAGTAGCTAAAATCTGTCTAGGATCTCTTAGGTCCTTAATTACAACATCATGAGGTGAAAATTCAACGATTTTACTTTCATCTGAATGAGTTATTTAATATATAGATAAAAGGTTCCAGGATAAGGTTGGAACACATAATACATCATTAAATTGACCATTGTCTAAGTGAATAGTTCCAGTTCCTACAACACAAAGAGATCTATCATCCCCACCATATATATTTTTGGTGTAACAATCATTTAAAGAAGAAAGCATGGCTTTGTTTTTGGCCATGCGATAAGAAGCTCTAGAATTAATGAGCCACTCATGAGAATGAGAAGAAGAAGATACATTTAGTGCATAACCAGACCGAAATGCTTGACAACCAGATGTAGAAAGTGCTATTCCTGAAGATGAATTTGAAGTTGAAGAATGATCCAAATGGATGTTATGCTTCTTCATTGTTGCTTCCAAGGCTTCCATCTTCTTAAAGCATTTGGATTCTAAGTGGCCATCTCGATTACAAAAGTTGCAATGTCTATCAGTCTTTTTCCCTTTGTTTTTATTTGCGTTATGATTTTGTTGAATTGATTTTTCATTTTGTTGACACTAAAAGTGCTTAGGACCCTTGTTTGGTTTAGGACCATTCTTTTTGGGATACTGCTTCTTAGGATTCTTTGAACTTGGTTGCTGTTGTGCGGCTAAGGCTTTCATAGAAGAGTTTCCAAGATTAAGAAGACCAAGATGTAAAAGTTTTTCTTGTTTTCTTATTAAAGAATCACAAAAGGCATCAAAAGAGAGGGACTTGTAGTCTTGTCCTTGAGAAATAAAGGCTTTTATAGTAGAATGGAAGGTGGAAACAAACACATAGTAGGCTGATCCCAACTTAGTAAGAATGGAATAGATAAGGCTACCATCTTCTTTCTTAACTTTAACAACTTCCAAGAGAAGTCTAAGGGTTTTAAACTTGGACAAAAAATCTTCAATGGAAGAAAAATTATTGGGGTCCAACGTAAGCAACTCATTTTCGAGTTGATGGGCTCTAATTTCATTTTTAATTCCAAAAACTTTATTGAGCTGTTTCATTGCTTTATCAGGGGTATCAAGTTCTGCGATATGGAATATAAGGTCTTGAGAAATAGACATCCATATCAACCCACGTGCTTGATCTTGCCTATTTTCCTGTTTCGCTGCTTTATCTTCATCTTTAGGTTTAGTTTCTTGGCCTGAGACTATTCTGTAAAGACTTTTACTTCTAAGTAAATCCACAATGTAGGACCACCATTGGAAGTAGTTGGTGTTGTCAAGAATAATTTGGCATGGACTTTCCATTTTAATAGAAACTGAAGCTGTAGATGCTGAAACTAATTGTTCCAATGGAAAGATCTTAAAAAATTAGGCTGATTAAAAAAACAGCTTTGAAAACGGCTTCCAGACGAAGAAGTTATGGCTTTTTGAAGAAAAGTTGTTGAAGATGCCGACAAAGTGTGTGAATGTGCGGAAGTGAATGATAATGTTATATTTAAACCCACCCCCCTTTTCCAAACTTAATCTAATTAGCTCACTTAAAAAAAAAAATTATGTGACCCACTTTTATAAATAAGTGAAAGTCACTTTTACAATGGTACTTTATGAGCTACCCACTAAACTGTAACTTAAATAAAAGATAAAGAGACTTTAGAATTATAAGTGACTCACTTTTTATAATGGGCGAGAACACTTTTACATAAAGTAACTTTAAAACATAAGTTAGATGTGCTTTTTGAAAAAGTAACTCAACAAAAAAAAAGATTTGAACTCAAGACTTCTATTCCCATAAAGTAATTTTGGTCCAAGTGAGTTAGTTTAAAAGGTTAGTAATTTTTGGAAAAGAGGAAGGGGTTTTTATTTTTGTCACTGAAGCTTTCGGATGCGTGCGTACTTGAAAAAGCCATTTTTGCCTACAAAACAAAAAACCACACAATCCAACACGGACATACAAAAAAACCAAACCTTATGGCTTGAAGTTAGCTTTTGCCAGAAACTAAATATTTTCCTCAATGTTTCTGATTTTCCGAGATCACGCTAAGATGCGACAGAAAAGAGCATATGTACGAAAAAAATCCTTCCTTTCTGTTTCTGATTTGCCCAGATCGCACAGAGTTGCGAGGTAAAGAGCATACACATAAATGAAAGGTATGGATCCGGTAATAAAAAAGAGACAAATAAATAAACCGAAATAAATAGAGAGATAAATAACTAAAATTGCAAATAAACACTATATATCTCCAGATCTTAAAAATGAGGTAGCTAGGGCTACTAGAAACCTTTTCGCGTGAAACGAAAGGCGTTCCTCACTGGAACAGATGCTCCTAACACAATAGAGCAGTCTTCTCGGCCTGAAAGATGTCAGAAATAATAGATCTAGGAAGCGATAGTTAGATGCAGTTGTACCGGCTTCTGATTTGGATCACCAACGGATGCGGCCCTCAAATGGCTCCAATACCATGTAAGAATTTACAGGGTAAGTTCCTCACATAGAACACCAAAGGACACCTCTCACAAACAGATTACAGATCAATACACTAGTATTCTTGACGTGGTTAAAACCCTTAAGAGGGAAACAGTCCATGACTTGAGCCAACGCAACCATTTCAGGCAATTTATTAATGTAAAAGAAAGAAAATTTACATATGCTTCTTTCATGAACGGTTATCCTACAAATGACCCTCCATGCTCTTTAAATAGAGATCATGGACCAATCGGGTGTTAAGCCACGGATCAAGTGTCAGTAATACCGAGGAGAGAATGAACCGTCAGATCACTTTATATCTAGAACATATCGTGACTGTCGGATTGTTAGTTACAAAAGTACATAGTAAAGAGACACACTTTACCCAACTCTACACTAGACCAAGTTATATTTAACTATTTCCCATGTGTCGGAATATCCTAACAAATAAAGTAGAGGATGAAAAACACTCTTGGAATGCCTGTCCTACATAGACATTATATCCATTTTTCATAACATTTGTAATAAGACCAACCTCCATAACTTATTCCATAAGAATTAAAAAGATCTTGGAAAATTTAAGTTTCAAGCTATTTGATCATAGAAAAAGCTTGATAAATTAAAGCAATCAATTTTACTTTATAGATCCATCAGACCAAAGTTGGTCTCAGCAGACAGTATTCTTCGTAATCATCAATATTTTTAATGACTTCAAATGAGAAAATAAAGTTTATGGTTCTACATGCATGATCTATGGTGTATTCTTGTTTGATGTGTTTGATGTAGTTCTATTTTCAAATGTTCGAAAAAATTTACATCCCGTTTTGGCAGGGTTCATGTATCCATTTCAGAGACCTGTTTCCTTAATCAGTTTGTGATTTTTGTTTATCCCTTAGGTTAGGATCAATCTCTAAGCTTTTAATAATTCTAATTAACAAGTGTTGTAATTTTCTAGTGTCTACCCCAATGTTGCACGAAGCGGGAGCGAAGCGGAAGCGCGAAGCGCGGAAGCGTCATTTTCCAAAAATCTAGGGAGCGAAGCGTCCGCGGAAGCGTCTGCTATATATATATATATTTTTATATATTTTTTTGCATTTATACTCAAAACAAACATCCCAAATACCAAATTAATTGTAGAAGACATGAAAACATGCATATTTTTGCATAAATCAAGATAGATATGGCATCCATGATTCCATTGTAGTTACTAGTATGTACAACAATCATCTATATTCTAGCTATTACAAACATACATCAAATTTTTAAGCATATTATAAAACATAAAACATTTAAGCATATTATAAAACATAAAACATAGAGCATATTATGATTTATCTAGCAAGTGAGCAACTGTCAACATTTGTCATGTCCAAAATTCAAATAATAATGTTTACAAAATATGTCACTTGGTCACCGCCAAGCCAAAAAGGTTCAAAATTCAAATTCACAAGTCTACAAGTCTAATGAGTAATCTATAGACTATGACAAAAAGAAGTAGATTGTGAATATATCTACTAATCTCTCCTCCTTCCACCACGAATAGAACGTGATGGCGTGCCTCCACGTGGTGGCAATGAAGAAAATGGTCCCTGTGTAAGTCGTGGCACTGGAACTGATGAAGAAGAACCCCCTGCTGTTGGTGTTGAACCATGGAACCTAGGACCAGATGGGGGTGGGGGTGGTGGCATATCAACACGGTCATCATCATCCTAGAATCGCTCAAAAAATTCATGCAAAAAAAAAAAAACACTAGTTAACAAAAAAATTAAAAACATGAATTAGAGAAATGCTTTATAAGGGAAAATTGGAAAATTCATACCACAATGGACATACCTGGATAAGAGCATCCTCTAATTGCTCTAGTTGCAACACCCCATCCTCCAAATTGGGCTCCTCTGGATGCTTGTCCCAAGTCAACAAGTCTTTATTAGACTTTGCATCTTCACAGTAATGGGACAACAATCGCAAGTTGTAATGAACATAAACCAAGCTCTCTGCCTGGTCTAAACTCAACCTGTTCCTTTTAACACTGTGGATGAAAGAATAAGAGCTCCAACACCTCTCTGTAGAAGAAGTGTTTACCACCTGTGATAGCACCCGCAATGCCAAACTCTGTAGAAGTGGAGTAGGCCCTCCATGCATGTTCCACCACTCAAGAGCAGAAAAATGCTCTCGATCTTCAATTGAATGCATGCTCCCAAATGGACCAGTGTTGAGCGTATAGTTGCTCACCTGTCTCCGTACCAATGCAGCCTCCTCATTATCAGGGATTAATCTACTCAATGCAGCCATATATTTTTCGTGAACCTCTTTATCTTGGTGTGGTTTTTTCCTGCTTCCCCCCCCAGGTGCTGGTTTTGAAAGCCATGATGGATGATAGTACCTAGGTGTCAAAACATATGCTAATGCATGCAATGGAACATTTAGCATATCCCATCGCTTTTCCACCTCTTCACGAATATAATTGTACAAGGTGGTATCTCTAGGCTCAACAATGTCTTTAATCTGCCCCAACATGCTATCCATTTGCTCATACACCTCCCCAATTACTGGTCGATCTGAATCTGCAAACTTGATCATGTAATAAATTGGTTTGGTGAATTGCAAAACATATTTAACCTGTGACCAAAAGTAAGTGTCAAGAACAGTGTCCTTGACTACATTAGCAGTAGCACCATCTGTACACTGGTTAATTTCATCCCATGTTTCAGCACACACCAGATTAGTTAAAGCTTGTCTCACCTTCACTAGCCGCCTAAAGGTGAGGTAATAACTAGCAAATCTTGTCTTTGCAATTTTAAGCAATTGCAACTTGGAGTAAGTGCCATAGAAGTAGTTTACCCTTGTATGCCCTGTGATGAATTTAATGAGCTGCTTCCCTTTCCTGTAAACCTCAGCAATCCACCCACATTCTTTGTGTTTCACAATATCATGCATCAAAAGGTTCAATGTGTGAACCAGGCACCCAGACCAAAAGATGTGTGGATGAGTACGCTCAATAATTTTTCCTGCTGCCTTACAATTTGCTGCATTATCTGTGATCACTTGAACCACATTATTCGGACCAACATCTTTGATTGATTTCAATAGGAGATCTTCAATGGTTTGTGCAGTTGCACTGATGGAGGAGGAGTCATGACATGCAATAAATACTGCACCCTTAGAAGAAACACCAAGAACATTTATCAAATGTTGGTTTCTAATATTTGTCCACCCATCTGATACAATGGATACCCCATAATCCACCCACTCATGTGTAAAACGTGTCAAAGCTCTTTGAACCTTAGCTTTTTCTCTTTCTAATAACACTGTTCTAGCTTTCTCATAGTTGGGGGCCTTGTATCCTTTTGGGGCTTCATTGATGGCCTTTACCATGTCATGCCAATAGGGAGAGCGAAGCACATTGAATGGTACACCGCAAGCACAAAGAAAACGGACTACCTTTCCATCCACATCATCCCTCCCAGAAACATTAAGGAAATCCCCTATTGTTTTTCTACCTCCAGAGGTTGCAGAAGTACCATGAGGAGATGGGCAACTACCAAATTTAGAGTTTGCACTTGATTCTGAATGAGTTTTTTGTTTCTTGTTTTTTTGTTGTGCAGCCATCTCTATTTTGATGTATTTTTGTCTTTGTTCACTTGAAATTTTTGGGCAAATGGCTACCCCCACAGAACCCTTTTTTTCATCACTCTCTAGCACCCCACAAAGATGCCTCCTCAGACGGGTATATGAACCCGTATATGGTTTTCCTCCATGACAATCATGAGGGCACATCCATTTGTAAGATCCACCACCCTTTCCCCCTTCAAGTTTGGTCACATAGTTCCACAAGGGATTTGATGTACCTTTCCCATCTTGTGCTTCAGTGTCCTCTTCAAGTTCATCCCCTTCCTCTTCAAACCCTTCCTCCTCATCATACATTGGGTCACTACTATTAGGACCAAGTTCATCCCCTTCCTCTTCCCCTCTATTCCTCACCCTTGCCATCATTAAAACCAAGAGTGGAATGATACATAGAAGCCAAAAGAACACCATCTTGGAATATGGATATAGGTGGTGGACAACCTGTAAATAAAGGAGCAAGTAGAAACAATGGGAAAGAGTAGGAGAGGGAGGAGAAAAATACAATTTTTTTTTCAAAAAAACAAGGGAGTTTGGGGTTTGAACTTACCTCTTTAGCTCTTGTAGATGAAGTCCTCCAAGCTCTTGCTCCAAGCTCCTCCTCCTTCTCCTAGCTCCTCCTCCTTCTCCTAGCTCCTCCTTCTTCACTCCTCCAAGCTCTCCTCTCTTCTCCTCTCCTTTCCTCTCTTCTCTTCTCCTCTCCTCTCTTCTCTTCTCCAACTCTCATAAACTCAAAGTGAGAAAATGAGAAGAGAATGGGGGCTTTATTCTTTTCTAAAATCACCCTAGACTCACCCTAAACTAACCTAACCCACCCCCTCATGCTAGTTAAGTCACATGTTAAAACAAATTTAAAAAAAATAAATTAAAAATCCGCTGGCCACGGGGTTGCTTCCGGAAGCGCCTGGGTGGCGTGTGGTTCCGGGCCGGAAGCGTGGCGCCACCCCGTGCCCGAACCGCCCTCCGATCCGCGGTTCCGGGCGGCCGCAACCCAAAAAGGCAGGAATCGTTTTTTTTTAACGGATCCGCGCAACCGCCAAATCCGATCCGCGCTTCCAGGGTGGATTCCGGGACGGTTCGCTCCGATCCGCGGTTCCGGGTTTGGATCCGGCGGGGGGGGGGGGGGGCGATTCCTGCAACCCTGGTCTACCCCTTTGTCATGCCACACTCATCATTGAATAAAAAATTAAGTGCATGACTTTATATATACACACACACACACACAGTCTCCAACATGAGCAATTGCCTAAGCATAAAAACAATTAACTCGGAACAATTTTCCAGCTACTTTGAAGTTTGTAGAGCTCTTGGGGCTCCTCTTTCATCACATATACTTATCTGTGGAATGAACTAATTTACTTTAGATCAGCACTGTCAAACAAAATCTAAGTGCAACTAGAGTTTCTTAGGCATGTTCCATAAACTTTCTAATGAAGTTGATTTATGTTTTCCTAGTGAGAAGGTCTAACACTTCAAAGGTTGTCTAACATTGTGCAGAGAGCTAATTCCTGGGTCAAAACAACAGCATAATTTGAATACTAATTCCACGGGTGCTTCCAACGAGAAAGATTGGAGGGTAAAACATTTACTGAAACGATCTTATCTCAAATACTGGCTGAGGGGCATAGACATTACTGGGTTTAAAGCTAATACTCACACCCTTGAAGGTGATAGTAGTTCTGAGGCAAGCAAGCCTAAGGATGCCATGGACTTTGCCAGGTTCAACATTGTCTCTTCCACATTTTGACTATTTCATATTGTCTAAACTCTAAATCATTCATCAAACAATGCAATAAATAGATCACCAATACTCTAATTTCCATGCAGATTAAAGGTCGAAAATGCTGCGCTTCAGGAAAGCATGGCAAACATGGAACATTTGACAACATCTATCCATCGACTTCGGCTAGCTCTTCTCAAAGTAAACTTTAATTTTTATTGTGGGTTAGATTGAGCTCAGTTTTCAGTTGCTTTGCTTTACTTGCTAACATTGTTTCTGTTTTAACATCCATTTATCATCATTATTCTCTAGGTAAAAGAAGATACAAGTTTTTCTGCTGCTAGTGAAGGTGCTTTAGAAGTAATTAATGGTATAATCAATGAGGCTCGGCATATTAAGACAGCACTTGGTAGCTCCCTTCCTGTTAGTTGGTCAGCAGACAGCACTTCAGATCTACCCGATAATTCAGATTCAGAGATTGCACCTGACAGTGACGATCACACAATTACTGGACTAGACAGTGTTTCAGCTGCTGGGATTGAGCTTGTAGAACTTTTGATCTTGGCTGCTGATCTACAGAAAATAGAGCTCATGCAGATGTCAAAACAAGCCTTGCTTCTTGAGAATGGCCCAGCCTAGACAAGTTCAAACCTTACTTAAAAAAAGTTTCTAGCATCATCGGTAAGATGTTTGACATGTATCTTTGGTGTTTTCCTTGTATGGACAATGAATATTTTTCATGTTGGGTGACGAGAAATGCAGTCCAGATTTTATTTCATAATCTACACTAACATTGTTAGAGGTTGTTATCCTGGGTACATCAAAGTTTACAAAGAGACAGCTTGGCATCTCTCTAGATGTAAGCTGATCAGCAAAGTGTGCAAAATATCAATATCAATTCTGGACCCCATAATGTTATAGGTGGTGGTGGAGATGAAACTATCAAGATTCTTCCTTCTTGTGTCTAACCTGTCCATTTTAGTGAAGTGGCAGGCAGGTAGAAATGACTAGAAGTAGTCTACTGAGAATGCTCAGTGGAAATTTAAAATTCCAGGCTTCATTGGTTTTTATTATGTATGCCCACCGCATAAAAATAAGGAATATTTGTTTCTTTCATATGGATTTGTAGTTCGTGGATTATTAAACATTTTGTTAATAAGATGCCTACTAGTGTATCTACTATATTGTATACTTCCATGAAGAACTCTTGAATCTTACAGCTTCAGAAGCTAGATAAAGTTAAATTTTTCAAGCTATTTTGTGCAAATTGCATAGATATACCAATGATACGTAGATTAGTGCGAGCTTTAGCTGTTGTCCCTTTTGAATGGTATTAAAAAATAAAATGAAATTATAAGGATGTCCACTAAGGACCAAAATTGGTCAACTGGGACTAGAAAGTACAATTTAGTAATAATAGCAATATAGAGGCTTATGGCATGTCTTCTCTAGACAAAAAGGCAAATGACGTGATACAAACAATAACAAATAGAAGCAGGTTTAATAGAGAAGGGTAAACAGAGCGATATTGTTCACATAAACAATCACAAACACATGAATTTTTTTCCTAAAACTGGTGGATATCAAGGTTAACATTTTCCCAAGATGTCTACAAAGTAGTTGAATCCCTTGTGCGCATAATGCGTTGAAACAGGAGGCATGACTGATTCTTATTTCTTTGGATTAGTGCACTGAATTCACACGCAATATTTTCTTCTAGCAATGGCTCAACCTGTCACCTCTTGGTGGGCTAACAGATATAGTAGTGTTTTTAGTTGGATTTTATCTTATGCATTCAACTTAATTTGTAATGCTTAAAATCCCTTCTTTTCAACCAACCATCGAGACAGACTATGGAAATTGGTTGTTGATGGAATGTTCACCACCTAGTGGTAGGCATGCTTGGTGCATCGGTCAAGGCCTCTCCCTCAACTGTGAGATGCTGGTTAAGTGCTCTTCCTATTGATAGGTAGGCTGAGATCTATCTCACTATTGTAGAGAAACAAATGAAGAAATCTTGTATGGTTTAGTGACAGGCCATTTCAGCCTCTCTACCTATCTCCGCTCAGGGGGGAACTTGAACTACTTTTAATAACAGCCATTAGTTCCTTCTATGAATCCTGATACCATAATTGCTGATTTACAGTTAGTCAATGAGGATCTGTTGAAATTTGATGACTAAATTGTTTCCTCCAATCCCAACCCGGTTTTAATTTCACCTTATCACTCCCATTCAGTGAAATGCTCTTTCCCATAAACATAAATTCAACATATAGAATTTTGGAAATGAAAATTTCAGATTAGGACACATGAGACTGTCAACGCATGATGAAAATAAATATGGACATAAACAGACCAGCAACACACATAAAAATACACAGATTTTTGGTCAACTTAGACCTAGGCAAAACCCCTTCAATTTTCTCCGGGGAAAACTTGTTAGAGAGATCTTCAAATTTATTTATCTTTCAAGTTTAGGAAATATGCATTTGCAGACAAAACAAAACAACAAAATACAACTTATCTCTTCAGCCCAAAACTCCTTGAGAACCGTGCCCACTTGGAGCTGAAAATATGTACTGTACAGAGATGACTGTATGGATTTTGTATGTACTTTATGGATTTCCGTACCTCTGTACGAACTGTATGATTTTTTTTTTTCAAAAAAAAGAAAAAAAAATTCTCAAAACTTTTCTCGAATGACGTGCAACTCACAACAGTAAATGTTGTTCGTACTGTACCTTCTACAATCTTCTATGTCTTGATTTTCGTGCTCATCTTTGCCCAGAAATCACTCTTTCAGCTCACTGCAACAAATTTCTCCTTCAAAACTTTTTTCCAGCTCTCATCCTCTTTTCTTCAATCTGCTCATGAAGAATGAATGTCTTCTTTCTCCAATCTGCTCATGAAGAATGAATGAAGTCTCTCTTTTCTTTCCCCCTTTTGTTTCCCTAAATGACTTTTGGGCAACCCTAAGATCTAATGGCTTAGATTTATTTAGATCAAATGGATGAGAATAAATGTGGATTTAATTCTCATTTTCTATTTTTTAACTCACCCATTAAATAAAGTACCAACATTGTACTTTATGTCTAAAGTCACTTTTCACTTTATAATTTAACATTGACTTTACCACTTATAAAGTCACTTTCACTCTATAAAGTCATACTTATGAAAATAATTGTTTTGGACACTTTTCCCTATGTAGAGACTAACCCATGGAAAACGACTTGTCCAAGGTACATTAAAAATCAACACCCCCTCTTACCGAGGAAAGTGTTTCTCACCACATCCATCTTGTCCCTGAAATGGACATGCGTGCCTCTTGGCAAGGACTTTGTGAAAACATCGACCACTTGTTCATCTGTTGATATATACTCCAACTTCACTGCCTATAGTCCAGGCCATAATCAACAGTCCCTTGCATGTAGCGAAGAATGTGCTTTGCAGCGACCTAGTGCACCCTCCTTGGCTCAACCATGAACTGGCTAAGTGTGTTCACTGCAAAGCATATATCTAGCCTAGTGTTGACCAGATACATTAAGGACCCAATAAGCTGCCTATACAATGTGGGATCCACCAAACTAGAATCTGAAGCACGAAGCTTCTTCTAGTTGGTGATCATAGGTGTAGACACAGGTCTACAGTTTGCCATGTGAAATCTGCTCAACACATCCACAACATACTATCGCTGCCCCAGAAAGATATGCCCCTCCTCCTGCCACACCTGAAGCCCCAAAAAGTAATGCATCAGCCCAATGTCCTTCATCTTGAACTCCATAGCAAGATCCTCCTTGCAACCACTAATCAATCTCTTTGCCCCAGTAATGAACAAGTCATCAACATACAACACAAGAATGAGTGTATCATCCCCTACAACAATGTAGTATAGGTTCGGATTTGCATCACTCTTCGTGAAACCCATTTGTTGCAAGTAAGTATCAATCCTCGATACCGAGCTCTCGGATCTTGCTTAAGTCTGTAGAGTCCTCACCTCAATCGACATACATGGTTCTCCCGGCCAAGTACCTCAAAGCCATGTGGCTGCTCAACATACACCTCCTCGTCTATAACTCTGTTCAGAAATGTTGTCTTCACATCCATCTGATGGATCTGCCAACCCATTTTTGCAGTAATAGAAATAAGGACTGGATAGAAGTGTATCAAGCTATGGGAGCGAAGGTCTCATCATAGTCAACTCCTTTTATCTGTGAGAACCCTCTAGCCACAAACTTCGCCTTGAAATTCTCAATGCTGCCATCCGCAACATGCTTTATCCTGTAGAGCCACTTGGAAGTCAAAACTGACTTGCCCTGAGGCCTAGGCATCACTTCCCAGAGATTGTTCTTAATGATAGAGGCATACTCCTCCACCATAGCCTCTCTCCATACCTCCTGGCTAGCAGCCTCCTCATAGCTAGTAGGCTCAGAGTCAACAATGTTGGTAGCCTTGGCTACATAACTACAAAACCGCTCAGGGCGCACACTCTCCTTGTTCACCCGCTTTAGAGGACCAACAGACTCCGCTTCCTTCAAGGTGTCTTGAAGCCGCTTGGGCCTCCTCTTCCTTGAAGAAGTTTCCCCATAGGGAACCTCATCCTCTGCCCCCTAGTCTGGTGAACCTGAAGGTCTGCCAACTGACCTTGGTGTGCTTGTACTAGCACCTGTCCTCGAAAAACTTGTACTGGCACCTGTGCATGTGTCAGCTGAAGTGCCATGTGAACTTTGTACCAGTGGACTCCCTAAAGAAGTGCTCGGTGAACTCGCCATTGGTGCCCCAGATGTCACTGACACTGAAGTACCTCTTGTACCAGTCGATCTAGAACCCTGAGGTCTTGCTCCCTGTACCTGACCTCCTTGCTGAGGAGAAGTTTGTGACTCTCTCTCATCATATTCTCGTGATCTCTGATAGGTCCTCTCCTCCTCGAATTTCACATCCCTCCTAATCGCCACTCTGTTTAGAAGGAATGAAGATCCGATAGGCCTTTGAAGTCTCGCAATAACCTATAAAGATACCCTTCTCTGCCATGGGTTCCAACTTCGTCCTTTGCTCCTTGGGGATATAAGAATATGTGAGACATCCAAAGATACGAAGATGTCCCACATGAGGCTTCTCTCCAGTGAAAGCCTCCTCCGGAGTCATATTCCCCAATACTTTGTGAGGACTCCTGTTCTGAAGATAAACAACAGTATTGCAGGCCTCAACCCACAAAAACAAAGGCAACCCTTGATCATGAATCATCGCTCTAGCAACCCCAACAGCTATGTTCTTCCTTTTAGACGCCCCATTTTGTTGGAGATTGTAAGGAACCGTGAACTCTCCCTAAATGCCCTCATGTGCACAGAAGTCAAAAAACCCACCATCGATGTACTCCTCACCATTTTCTGACCTCAAGACCCGAATCTTCCTACTTGTCTGCTTTTTCCACAAGGGCTTTGGACTCTTTAAAGCGACTGAAGACCTCACCCTTAGTCTTCAGGAAATATATCAAAGTCCTCCTAGAGTAGTCATCAATGAATATAACATAATACTCATAACCACCCAAAGACACATGAGACATACAACCATTAACATCAGTATGAATCAAGTCTAGCATACTTGTAGATCTGTTGTCGCTCACTGGGAATGCTAACTTGGTGTACTTTCCCAAAGCACACCCTCTGTAAACCTCATAATGCTTGACACTAAAATCAGGAACTCCAGTAGTGATCTCCCTTAGTACTCTCAAAGCTCCATGATGCATATGTGTCATCTTCCGGTGCCATAACTCGCACAAGTCTCATTTTGCTGGTGGTATTAGTGTGAGTGCTACTAGATGTGCTACTCACCAGTGCTCCCGCCGACTGAAAACTAAACTTGTATAGTTTCCTAGAGCGAACTCCAATCACTTTGGCCGAAGTGATGGAAGCTCCCCTGGGATGCATCAATACTTGCCCTCCTGAGAAAGTGACGTCAAACCCCTTCTCCTCTATAACAAACACTGAAATCAAGATCTTCTTCATCCCTAGAACATACAAAACATACATGACCTTCAAAGGAGGCAAAGACTCCCTCTCAAATGTCACAGTCCCCACACCAACAACTCTCACAATGCGGTCATCTCTTAGTACAATCTCAATATCAAGTGCCCTCTCTGCAAGCTCTG